>JARPTA010000002.1:0-642621 GCA_029582065.1 Strongyloides stercoralis
TATATGTCAGAATTGAGTATATCAGAATTAAGAGTCTAAAAGATTCTAAAGGATATGGTGATTGTATAATTAAAATTCTTTTATATTGAAATTAATATCTTATATGTACGTTATATGTCAGAATTGAGTATATCAGAATTAAGAGTCTAAAAGATTCTAAAGGATATGGTGATTGTATAATTAAAATTTCTTTATATTGAAATTAATATCTTATATGTACGTTATATGTCAGAATTGAGTATATCAGAATTAAGAGTCTAAAAGATTCTAAAGGATATGGTGATTGTATAATTAAAATTCTTTTATATTGAAATTAATATCTTATATGTACGTTATATGTCAGAATTGAGTATATCAGAATTAAGAGTCTAAAAGATTCTAAAGGATATGGTGATTGTATAATTAAAATTCTTTTATATTGAAATTAATATCTTATATGTACGTTATATGTCAGAATTGAGTATATCAGAATTAAGAGTCTAAAAGATTCTAAAGGATATGGTGATTGTATAATTAAAATTCTTTTATATTGAAATTAATATCTTATATGTACGTTATATGTCAGAATTGAGTATATCAGAATTAAGAGTCTAAAAGATTCTAAAGGATATGGTGATTGTATAATTAAAATTCTTTTATATTGAAATTAATATCTTATATGTACGTTATATGTCAGAATTGAGTATATCAGAATTAAGAGTCTAAAAGATTCTAAAGGATATGGTGATTGTATAATTAAAATTCTTTTATATTGAAATTAATATCTTATATGTACGTTATATGTCAGAATTGAGTATATCAGAATTAAGAGTCTAAAAGATTCTAAAGGATATGGTGATTGTATAATTAAAATTCTTTTATATTGAAATTAATATCTTATATGTACGTTATATGTCAGAATTGAGTATATCAGAATTAAGAGTCTAAAAGATTCTAAAGGATATGGTGATTGTATAATTAAAATTCTTTTATATTGAAATTAATATCTTATATGTACGTTATATGTCAGAATTGAGTATATCAGAATTAAGAGTCTAAAAGATTCTAAAGGATATGGTGATTGTATAATTAAAATTCTTTTATATTGAAATTAATATCTTATATGTACGTTATATGTCAGAATTGAGTATATCAGAATTAAGAGTCTAAAAGATTCTAAAGGATATGGTGATTGTATAATTAAAATTCTTTATATTGAAATTAATATCTTATATGTACGTTATATGTCAGAATTGAGTATATCAGAATTAAGAGTCTAAAAGATTCTAAAGGATATGGTGATTGTATAATTAAAATTCTTTTATATTGAAATTAATATCTTATATGTACGTTATATGTCAGAATTGAGTATATCAGAATTAAGAGTCTAAAAGATTCTAAAGGATATGGTGATTGTATAATTAAAATTCTTTTATATTGAAATTAATATCTTATATGTACGTTATATGTCAGAATTGAGTATATCAGAATTAAGAGTCTAAAAGATTCTAAAGGATATGGTGATTGTATAATTAAAATTCTTTTATATTGAAATTAATATCTTATATGTACGTTATATGTCAGAATTGAGTATATCAGAATTAAGAGTCTAAAAGATTCTAAAGGATATGGTGATTGTATAATTAAAATTCTTTTATATTGAAATTAATATCTTATATGTACGTTATATGTCAGAATTGAGTATATCAGAATTAAGAGTCTAAAAGATTCTAAAGGATATGGTGATTGTATAATTAAAATTCTTTTATATTGAAATTAATATCTTATATGTACGTTATATGTCAGAATTGAGTATATCAGAATTAAGAGTCTAAAAGATTCTAAAGGATATGGTGATTGTATAATTAAAATTCTTTTATATTGAAATTAATATCTTATATGTACGTTATATGTCAGAATTGAGTATATCAGAATTAAGAGTCTAAAAGATTCTAAAGGATATGGTGATTGTATAATTAAAATTCTTTTATATTGAAATTAATATCTTATATGTACGTTATATGTCAGAATTGAGTATATCAGAATTAAGAGTCTAAAAGATTCTAAAGGATATGGTGATTGTATAATTAAAATTCTTTTATATTGAAATTAATATCTTATATGTACGTTATATGTCAGAATTGAGTATATCAGAATTAAGAGTCTAAAAGATTCTAAAGGATATGGTGATTGTATAATTAAAATTCTTTTATATTGAAATTAATATCTTATATGTACGTTATATGTCAGAATTGAGTATATCAGAATTAAGAGTCTAAAAGATTCTAAAGGATATGGTGATTGTATAATTAAAATTCTTTTATATTGAAATTAATATCTTATATGTACGTTATATGTCAGAATTGAGTATATCAGAATTAAGAGTCTAAAAGATTCTAAAGGATATGGTGATTGTATAATTAAAATTCTTTTATATTGAAATTAATATCTTATATGTACGTTATATGTCAGAATTGAGTATATCAGAATTAAGAGTCTAAAAGATTCTAAAGGATATGGTGATTGTATAATTAAAATTCTTTTATATTGAAATTAATATCTTATATGTACGTTATATGTCAGAATTGAGTATATCAGAATTAAGAGTCTAAAAGATTCTAAAGGATATGGTGATTGTATAATTAAAATTCTTTTATATTGAAATTAATATCTTATATGTACGTTATATGTCAGAATTGAGTATATCAGAATTAAGAGTCTAAAAGATTCTAAAGGATATGGTGATTGTATAATTAAAATTCTTTTATATTGAAATTAATATCTTATATGTACGTTATATGTCAGAATTGAGTATATCAGAATTAAGAGTCTAAAAGATTCTAAAGGATATGGTGATTGTATAATTAAAATTCTTTTATATTGAAATTAATATCTTATATGTACGTTATATGTCAGAATTGAGTATATCAGAATTAAGAGTCTAAAAGATTCTAAAGGATATGGTGATTGTATAATTAAAATTCTTTTATATTGAAATTAATATCTTATATGTACGTTATATGTCAGAATTGAGTATATCAGAATTAAGAGTCTAAAAGATTCTAAAGGATATGGTGATTGTATAATTAAAATTCTTTTATATTGAAATTAATATCTTATATGTACGTTATATGTCAGAATTGAGTATATCAGAATTAAGAGTCTAAAAGATTCTAAAGGATATGGTGATTGTATAATTAAAATTCTTTTATATTGAAATTAATATCTTATATGTACGTTATATGTCAGAATTGAGTATATCAGAATTAAGAGTCTAAAAGATTCTAAAGGATATGGTGATTGTATAATTAAAATTCTTTTATATTGAAATTAATATCTTATATGTACGTTATATGTCAGAATTGAGTATATCAGAATTAAGAGTCTAAAAGATTCTAAAGGATATGGTGATTGTATAATTAAAATTCTTTTATATTGAAATTAATATCTTATATGTACGTTATATGTCAGAATTGAGTATATCAGAATTAAGAGTCTAAAAGATTCTAAAGGATATGGTGATTGTATAATTAAAATTCTTTTATATTGAAATTAATATCTTATATGTACGTTATATGTCAGAATTGAGTATATCAGAATTAAGAGTCTAAAAGATTCTAAAGGATATGGTGATTGTATAATTAAAATTCTTTTATATTGAAATTAATATCTTATATGTACGTTATATGTCAGAATTGAGTATATCAGAATTAAGAGTCTAAAAGATTCTAAAGGATATGGTGATTGTATAATTAAAATTCTTTTATATTGAAATTAATATCTTATATGTACGTTATATGTCAGAATTGAGTATATCAGAATTAAGAGTCTAAAAGATTCTAAAGGATATGGTGATTGTATAATTAAAATTCTTTTTATATTGAAATTAATATCTTATATGTACGTTATATGTCAGAATTGAGTATATCAGAATTAAGAGTCTAAAAGATTCTAAAGGATATGGTGATTGTATAATTAAAATTCTTTTATATTGAAATTAATATCTTATATGTACGTTATATGTCAGAATTGAGTATATCAGAATTAAGAGTCTAAAAGATTCTAAAGGATATGGTGATTGTATAATTAAAATTCTTTTATATTGAAATTAATATCTTATATGTACGTTATATGTCAGAATTGAGTATATCAGAATTAAGAGTCTAAAAGATTCTAAAGGATATGGTGATTGTATAATTAAAATTCTTTTATATTGAAATTAATATCTTATATGTACGTTATATGTCAGAATTGAGTATATCAGAATTAAGAGTCTAAAAGATTCTAAAGGATATGGTGATTGTATAATTAAAATTCTTTTATATTGAAATTAATATCTTATATGTACGTTATATGTCAGAATTGAGTATATCAGAATTAAGAGTCTAAAAGATTCTAAAGGATATGGTGATTGTATAATTAAAATTCTTTTATATTGAAATTAATATCTTATATGTACGTTATATGTCAGAATTGAGTATATCAGAATTAAGAGTCTAAAAGATTCTAAAGGATATGGTGATTGTATAATTAAAATTCTTTTATATTGAAATTAATATCATTTAAAGATAAATTTTTAAGATAATACAAATTCAAAAAACAATTTCTATATTTTTCTGTATTTTTCTATATCAATGTGTTAATTTATAATAATGTTATATAATTCTTAATTCAAAATAAATATTTGTATTTATCATTTATACATCTGATTCTTTTAATATAAATGGTACATAAACTACTGAAGCATGCTTATTACTTGGTATTAATAATCGATGAATTATATTTGGTGATGCATTAATATTTTTTAATTGTTTCGTTACTGGTTTATCATAACTTTTATTTTGAACAATATATCCATCAGTATCAGTTATATCATTTGGTAATATCTAAAAAAAAATATAAATATATAAAATATTAACATACTTTAATATTATTATCTTTAACAAGTTTTTGAACAGCTTGACTAAGAGGTTCATATAAAATATTTTTTTGTTGATATTGTAAATCAGCTAAAATATAATCTAATTCTCTAGCTTGTTTAGAATTTAATTGTACTATTTTACCACTAGCTGTTCGAATAACATCTATACCTGTATGTTTTAAAAGATTTTCACCAACTTGTAATCCTGTTATTACTGCTCCTTTAGCATCTCCCATTTTTGTACCAATATAATGTATCTTTCGTATATATTCTGTACCTGCTAAATCTATACACATAGTTGCTAATGATAAACCAAGTATTATATATGCCATTGTAAAAAACATATAAAATTGATCTGTTGGCACAATATCACCAAAACCTTTATAAAAAAAAAATTATTTTATAATTAAAAAAAAATTAATAAATTATACATACCAACTGTAGCCATTGTTATAAAACAAAAATAAAATGCTTCAAAATATGTCCATCCTTCTAATGATTGAAAAAGAAGACCTCCAAGAGCTGTATATACAACTAATACTAATAATACCATTATAATAGGAATACGAAGTGCATCTTGATCATTACTTTCTTCAGAATCAGTATCCATTTCATTTAAATTAATACTACCAGCTTTAATTGGTGTTGAACGACCACTTTCTCTATAATGATGTGATATTCTTCTTGATTGTTTTTTTAATTTTCTTACTAATACTCTATAACTTTTATATAAATAACTAAAAAGATCAGAAAGAAATTTTCCAATATCAGCAATTGTTACAAGAAGTAATGGAATTCCTAAAAGTGCAAATAAAATACATGCTATACGCCCACCAATTGTTGCAGGAACTAAATTTCCATAACCAATTGTTGTTATTACAGTAGTAGCAAAAAATACACTATTTGGAAATGTCCATAATGTTTCATCACCATTTGTTCTATTTAATAAATGACGTTCATTAATAAATTGATTACGATATGCTTGAAATATATTTTTTACTAATTGTTCAAAATATTCTTGTCCTAAACTATTAAATGATTCTCTTGATATAATAGTATTACCAGATTGAGTTAAATTCCAAATATTATCATGAAATGAATCTCTTAAACCAAAAATTGTTTGTAATTCTCTTTCTTTAGTCTATAAAATATTAATAATTTTTTTTTTTTTATAAATATATATAAATATTTCTATAACTTACTAATCTTTCATTAGATTCTTCTAAAGAATGAAATACTTTTGCTCCTATTAACAAATAAACAATAAGTAAAAGAACCAAACCAACATGAGGTAAAATAATTTTCGCATACTAAATTATTAATAATTAAAAAAAATTATTAATATTATAATTATTTTTACCTTTAAAATTTTCGTTTGTTTTTCCTGACTTTTTTCTATATCTGTATCATCAGACAATGGAGGTCCTGCTGCTGTTAAATCAAATTCCATCGGAATATCATCGTTCTCTGGTTCTGATTCTTCTGAACTAACATTAAAATTATCATCTCCTGAATTAGGAAAAACAAGTCCTTCTCTTCGCATTTTTATATTAGACATTTATACCATATTCTTTAATTCTATATTTTTACTATATTTATTACTAAAAAAATTAATAAAATTAAATATAAATATAATTTAATTTAAAAAAAAATAAAATAATATTTTTATAATATAAATTTATATAACATCAATATAATACTTAAAAATATATTTAATTTATTTAAACAATTATAACTATTCTTCCTCAAATAATTTTTAAATAAGCATTAAGATATATGTTAATACACCATTAAATCACAATTTTAAGTAAAAAGAAATTTTGTTCTTATAATTATTTTGTTTATCCATTATATCTATATTGCATAATAAATGAAATAAACATTCAATACAATTGTTTTATCAATAAGTATAATAATATAACGAATAAATGATTATTATTTAACTTTTTTTTTTAAATTTAATGTTCTTTTTCTTATTATTAAATTAACATACTTAAAAATAAATTCAATTTTATTTATATAAGAAAAACAAACAACGCACTTAGGAACTTTAATTATTTTCTTAATTACTTGTTAATTATTTGTAAATTATTTTGAAAATTATATTTTATTTATGATTTTACATTATAATACTGCATATATATTGAAGAAAATGATTTGAAGCATGGATGGAATTAAAAATTTGTTTTTTTTTTTTTTTGAAATCTTTATTTAATTGGAGTATTTTTTTATTTTAATTGTAAAGTTTTTCTTTACTTTCTTCCAGATGGAATAAAATGAAAATTGTCTCCACCTTGAGTTCCGGCCATGTACTCAGCAAGAGATAATCCAATACTTGCTAAAAAAATAAAAAAATTTGGTTTTTTTTAAATAAATATTAACATACGTGAACGTTTTCCTTTAACAATCATTGCTTTATAAACATTATCATAATCTGGAGATGAATAATCAATGTCATAAGTTCCAGTTGGCCAAGCAAATGATAAAGTAGCTATGGAAGCAATAATGAAAATAATGAAAGAAATATGCATGTTAATTACTCTAAAAATTATAAATATTAGTATTTAGTATTTAGTGATTAAAAAATATTTTTAAATATTCTAATCATCATATTTATACTAAAAATCTGTGTGTGTTTAAGTTAATATGATTAAATAATATTCAAATTTATTATCTTATATTATAAAAGAAAATAATATTATTTTCATATATAACAAAAATAACATAATTAGATTAAGAGAAATGAATAATTATATTTAATAAAATTTAATAATACAACCGTACTTATTAAAAAAATAATTACAAATAATAAAACGTCATTATTTTTACTAATATTTATTAATTCGCAAAAACAAAATTAAAATATATATATGTTTACAACAAATATTATTATTTTATTTTAAATTATTTAAATTAATTATACAGAATCTTAAATTTTGTGACCGGATTGATACACATAAGAAGGATTCTTTGATATTATATCAATGATTTTTTTTAAAAATTTATTATTAATATATGAATTATTATTAATATATGAATGTCTAAATATTTATAATTTAAAAAATAATAATAAAATTTTACTAATACTTACTTTATCTTTTTTTTTTATATCATATATTAAAATCATATATTAAAATAATGGATGTAAAAATGTTGTTTGACCATCTTTATAATCATTTTTAAATTTTTGTACCAATGTTCTACATAAAGGACATGTATCTTTTCTATCAAACCATGTTGAAATACATTCTTTACAAAATATATGATTACATTCTATTTTTAATGGATTTGTAAAATTAGAATAACATATTCCACATTGTGAATCTTTATCTATATCTTCTGGAGATGGTTTAGTTGATGGAAAAGGTGTATGAGAAATAATTGTTTTTGTGCACATCCAAAAGTCATATATAACTACTGATGAAAAATTTATTTTTAATGATATATATAATATTTGCAAAAATATAGATTCAAAATATACTAACCATTGAGCCATAGGTAAAATATGAGCATAAATTTTTCCTGTCATCTCAATCCATTGATACATACTTCTTATTTTATGTTGTTTTATATATGGTAATAATGAAATTACCATTTTTAATATTAAAATTATATCTATAAAAAAGAGATCTGTAACAAATGTTACAAATAATGTTGTTGAAATATTTATTGGTGGCCATTTACTTATTTGATCTTTTAATACTATTGAATATAACATAAAATCAAGATTAAACCATGTTATACAAAACCATATTCTAAATATTGTCCCAATTATCATAGCAATTGTTAATTTTTTAGAACATTTTCCAAAAAATTTTCTAGCAAATGTTTTTTGCGATAAAATCATTAATATTACCCCAATACCGGCCAAACAATTATCCATAAATATTTTTATAAAAATTAATAAAAAAAATGGAATAGCTACTGTTATCCAATTACTAATACCATTACGTCTTATATGTAAAAATGGCTAAAAAAAATATATAATTATTAAAAAAATAATAATAATTAATTATACCCTTGGATTATTTATATTATTATCATCTCGTGGTTCTTGTTGTTGATTATTTGTATATAAATCACGTAAACTTGAAATAACAAATCCTAAAAATGTCGTAGTATAAGAATTAATATCATCATTATTATGATATTCTTCTTCTGTTGATAAACTTTCATTATTTAAAAATTCCTGATTATTATTATTTTGATCTTCATCTATTATAAGAAAAGTATCTCTTGCTTCTTGTGATAATGGTTGATATCTAGTACCATCAGTTGAATTTAATGGTAATGTTGGAATTTCATCTCCCGAAACAATAGATATATTTCCTAATGAAGAAGCTCTTTGAATTCCAAATTGATTTCTTATAGATGTAAAACCATTTGAATGATTATCTTGTTGTAATCCAACTAATGCAGGAGAAGAGCTAGATGATGGTCTACTTATATCCATTCGTATAGTTTCATTAATTACTTTTTTTGTTGATGACATTAGTTTTATAATAAAAATTATTATATCAATAAAAAAATGTAATGGTATATTTTTTACCAAATAATAAATTAAATTAAACACAAGTTATCCTATCAAAAGAGAATTTTAGAATACCGTTATATTATTAAATAATAAAATAAAATAAAAGTTCTAGATATAAATTACAAATGTTCAAGAATGATCGTGGTAAGACGTGTACATTATAATAAATATACTTTATACTATATACATTTTATATACATTTTATATACATTTTATATAATTTTATGTACATTTTTATATAATTTTATTATATTTAATAAATTAATTTTATAATCGACCTTATTAAATGTCAAAAAAATATATATTTTATTAATTAATATATTAAAAAAGTTCACAATATTTTTCTTAATATTATCATTAATAGTAACATAAATATTCCTTGCAATGTGTAAAAATTTGAAAAAATACGTGTTGCTGATTTAGGTGTTTTATATGTTGTTGAATTAATTAATGATTTATTATTATTATTTTTTATATTGCTTTCATTTGAATCTATATTTTAATTTTATAATATATAAATAATAATATAATAATTTTACCTTGATTAAACAAAATATCTTTAGGTATTGTTTCATCTTTTTCAATTGTTATAACTGGACCATCAAATGATATTGAAGATACTATAGAGAAAATTGTAACATCTAAATGTTTAAATAAAAAAAAACAATTTATACATTAATATTACAAAACTTACACAAAAAAAACATAAAATAATATATTAAATATCTCATATTTGAAACATAAATATATATCTTCAAAACTAATATTTTAAAAGATATATTAATTTTACAAAATATTTAATAAATAAAATCAATAATGTTTGATCTAGTTTTATATTGAAGATATAAGACCTTGTTTCAATACATTATATGGTAAATTGACTTTGATTACCTAACAAGTTTTCATTTCAATTTATTTTTGATAAAAAAAAAACATAAAATTTTTTTACTATAATTATTAACTTGTTTAATAAAAAATTTTTTTTACTACTATTAATAAAAAATTTATATTAAATTAAATTAAATTTATTCTTAAAATAGTATTACAATAAAAAGAAAAATGATTCAAATTTAACAAAATACACAAAATTTGTGTATAATATTAATCATTTAAAAAAAAAAGAATTAAATTAAAATGTTTTTTTTCTCATTTTGTACAAGAAAATATAGAATTGAAAATTAAAATTTTAATAATTCAATTAATGACATCGGTTAAAATTTTAAAAGCATTTGTATAAATAAACTGTTTTTTTAAATGTAATAATTGTTAATTTAAAGTTAATTTAAAGTTAAATTAAAGTTAAATTAAAGTTAATTTAAAAGTTAAATTAAAATTAAATTAAAATTAAATTCAAAAAATACAATAAAATAAAAAAATTGTATTCATATTATAGTTTTTTTTTTCTTTTTAAACATTAAATTTGCACAATTAAATAATTTTTTTAAGTTAGTATAATTTTTAAGATTACTTAATTTGAGTTAAAATTGAATTCAAATGTAATGAAATTATTTCAAAATAGTTAAAAAAAATTCATTTTCATTCTAAAAATACCCCTGATTATATATAATAATGAATATTTTAATGAAAGAAATCATCAGAAAAAGGGTCATTAACAGCTCTTGGTAAAACATATTGTTGATTTTTTGGACGTGGTGGTATAGACATAGCATTCAATGGTACTTTTGGTGGATTTAATATATGATCAAATGGATTTTTTTTAATTTCATTATTTGTTTCTGGATTAATAAGTTTATCTAAGTCAACAAGTTTTGAAAATGCTTCTTCTAAAGATGTAACTTTGCGAGTTTCACCCCACTTGCGACTATCAAAATTATCATTTAAACTATCACTGGATGAACTCTGTTTTTTTGGTGCCTTATTTTCATTTGACTGATTAGTAGGTGATGTATTTCCCCAATTTATTAATGTTTCATTATCTAAACGATTATTTTGTTTTGATGTTTCATTATCAAAACTAATATTTTGTTTTGATATTTCATTATTAAAACCATTCATTTGAAAACCATTATTTTGATTTGATAAAGAAGAAGCTCTTATTTGAAAACCATTATTTTGATTTGATGGAGAAGAAGCTGTTAATGAAGATGTATCTGAAAAAGATGTTGAATAACTATTATTTTGTTGAATAATATCAATAAATTTATTATTTTGTATTTGATTATTAATATCAAATGGATTGAATACATTTGTTAACGGTAAACTAGTATTTGTTCCGGATCCTGAATTATAAATAGAAACATCAGTAAAAGGATTATTTTGTTGTGGAATATTTGTTACTGGTGTAGATGTATTAAAAGAGGCCCAATTGTTAATTCCAAATGTTGGTTGTTGGTGTTGGTGTTGGTGTTGTTGTTGGTGTTGGAGTTGATGTTGTTGTTGATGTTGTTGTTGTGAAGCTGGATTAAATGAATCACCAAAAGGATCATTTACAATATTTGATTGGTTATTAAATGAATTCCCTGTTGAAAATGGATCATTATCATTAACATTCCAACTATCTTCTGGCATAGTTGGAATATTATTTAATTGATCAAAACCTTGTTGAATATTTTGTAATTCTGTTTCAAGATCAATTAAATCAGCAACAGCTACACCATCTTCATATCTTACATTTGAATCATTAACATTATTTTCTTCTTCCTTTTTTTGTTTAGCTTCTTCTAATTTTTTCTTTTTCATTTCATAAACAACATGAAACATATCACGAATTGATATAACAGCATGATCAGCAGTTTGAGCAGTTTTTATACCATAATATTTATATTGATTATCAGATGTATAAATAAAACCAAAAGCTCTTGCATCAGTTGTATCACGTGCAATAAATGAAATTTTAGAAACTGGAAAATCATACAATACTGTTCCTGATTTTTCATCTTTTATTTTAAGACCATCAATTGAAATATTAAGAATTATTCTAAGTTTATGCCCTCCAGCAGTTTTAGCAGATAATTTGGCAAATTTCATTGCTTCAGCACATACTTCATCACTTTTATTTGCCGAAACATCACGAACACCAATAAATTTTGCTTTAAAATCAACACCATTACCTTGAAAACGAAATGGATCATTACTATTATCTAAAAATATTATATAATTTAAATATATATTTTATTTTATATAATAAAACCTACTTTTACTCTTATTTGATGATCTTTTTAACATTGATAATTTTGATTTTCCAATTTTAATTCCATCACTACCATCTACTGAATTTTTCATTTTTTGTGAAGTAACCATAATTTTATTTCTTTTTATTGAAATTTATAAAAAAAAAAATATATTTATATATAGTTTAATTGTCTTTTTGACAAATGTATTGTTTTGTCTATAAAATATTTTGTATATAAAAATATATAAACAATTATATTTATTAAATAATTAAATAAATATATAAACAAAAATATATATTAATTAAAATTATAACAAATTTAGATATTTTTATAAATAATAATAATAAAAAAAATTTTTTAAATATATATATATATATATATATATATCATAATAAAATGAACAAAAATTGAATTAAATTTAAAGAACTTGAAATATATTTAATAATAAAAGACATCCGCTAACAACTACATATTTTATAAAAATATATTCATCATTAATGATGACTGTCTTGTTGTAGCTATTGTTGAATTTTAATGAATAGTAGATGACATTAAAGATATTTTTACTTATATAAACATTTTTGGGATAATAAACAAATGATGAAATCATAAGATTTAAGTATAAATGATTTTAACTACCAAAATGATAAAATAATGTAATACATATTTCATCAAAAAACTAAATGACTAATGTTTATTGAATTTAAAAAAATATATATAAATAGATATATTTAAAATTTGAATTGTTGTAGACAAAAAGAAATTAAAATTTTTCTCACAATTTAAAGATTTTCTCTTGTATAATGTTTCTGTATGGATGAATATAAAGATAAAGAAGAAATAAGAACAAGTTTATATGAAATTAAAGAGTTGATAAATACACTATAAAAATTTTATTTAAAGATGCATCCTATTCTTTTAAATATTTATTTTAGAAATCAAAATATACATACCTTTTATTTTAATTAAAATATATAATAATAATATCTTACAATTAACAAAATAAAATAAAAAAAATAACATTTATGATAAATTAATTTTTTTTGCACTTATTTATTATTAATTATTTTAACATACTACATAATTAATACATAAGATATAAAATGTTTTTTTAAAAAATTTAATTTTATTTTTATCTATTTTTTTTATTTAGCAATTCTAAAAAAAAAAATTTTTTTTTCTGTAATATAATTAATATAATTAATATAATTTATTCAATTATATTTTTTTAATAAGTTAAAAAAATAAAATACTTAAAAAAATTTTACATTTATTAAATTGAAAAAAAATTTTTTTTTAATTATCATCATGACTAAAAGTAATTAAGATTTATGATAATTATAATCATACTTAAAGTAATTAATATTTTATACTGTGGGAGGATCAAAAAAAAATACTTCAAATTGTTTAACTATATTTCTAAATTACATATGATATAATAAAAAAAATTAATTTATAAAGATGAAAAATGTGTATATATTTTAAAACATAATTTTCATGATATTAAATATAGAAACAAAATATTTAAGTAAATGATTTTATAAATAGAAAATGTTAAAGAAAGTATCAAAGATGATTCTTATAGTCAATTTAATAAACTGTATCGGAAGTCATATTTTGCAAACAACATATTAACATATAATTCATTTCTTATAGTTTCAATAATTGACAAGTTGTAAGTAAAGAAATATAGCTTATAATCTATTTGTTCTATCAACAAAGAACAGTCAATAAATTGTATATCTTACCTTATCATATGACTGTATAAGTGGATTTTTAAATATAGCTAAATTAAAATTAAATAATATTATCTTTGTCATTCATATTATTGATGAATAAAATAATAACAAAAAGGAAAAGGTTAACACAATTTTAATACATCATCAACATTTTTCATATGAAAAAGACAATTGAAAATAAAATATTTTATAAATAACGTAGTTTTCGTAAAGTGCAATGAAACAAATAAAAAATAATTTTCTTAGTCTAATTACAAATTTATATACATATATATTTTGTTATTATATATAACTCATATTTTTTTTATATTATATTAATGTTAAAAATTTTTATTTATTACATTTAAAAAAATAATAATTTATTTAAAAAAAAATACATTTTTAGTACTTTTAATTAATATAAAAATCATAAGGTTATTGACAAATCGTATTATCCTATTTTTTATAGCAATAAACGCGTTTTTAATTAGGGTAAAATTAAAAAAAGTTAGATATAAAAGCAATTATTTTTTTTATCATAAATGAAACACATAAAAAATATAAGGGACTTTTTTTTGTATATTTATATTTTTATCATAATCTTTCTTAAATAATATTTAAAGTATATTATAGTATTTTTTTAATTAAAAATTTTAAGTATTTAACATAAATATAATTAAAATATTTTTTCAGTTTTAATTGTTATTAAATAATACATTTTATAATACAAATTATGATAATTAAATTAAATTAAATGATGTAGAAAATTATAATTATAAATTAAAAAATATTACTACATAGTTCGTTATTAAAATATAATAATTAAATAAATTTAGTTTAATAGAAATTTATAATTATTTATTACTACAAAAAACAAGTAAATATTAAATAAACAAAAAAAATATTAAATAAAATTTTTACTTTATTTCACATTATTAAAATAAGAAAAAATAAACTTTTATAAGTTAAGTTATTTTACATAAATACTACAAACTAATAATGATCAAATAAACAATCAGTTAATAAAAAAAATTTTTCCATATTTCAAAAATAATAAATATAATTATATATTCAAAGTATTAAATAAATTTTGTTACATAAACTAAAAATCAAGTAGAATATAAAAATAATGATCATAATCTTTAATATTTAAATTTTTTTCTTTTAAAATATTTCTAAATTTCACATGATACTTTAATAAATGAAATTTAATAATAATATAAACAAAAATATATATTTTTTTATTCACAATTTATATAAATGTAAATGCTTATAAATATATTTGTGACGTCATGAAAAAAATACTTTATAAAAAAAAATAAACGATGGTTGTATTATTTATTAAATAAATCAATTGTTTATAAAATGTAACTTATCTTTGAAATTGGAGAAGAAGAAAATTTTATAATATGATATCAATAAGCTTATAAACAATATAATAAATGATAATAAATAAACTGATCAAATAAAAGTAACAAAATATATTAAGACATAATTAAAAAGAAAATTACCTCATATTTTTATGGTTTTTTATGGTTAATAAATATCTTTTTGAAAAATTACCTTATAATTATTTAATTTGATTTTATCTATTTTAAAAAAAAAATCAATATACATAATTAAATGTAAGAAATTATGTAAGAAAAAAAATTTTAATTTTGAAAATATTATAATATAAAATAAAAAAAAAATATTTAACTGTTAGATTTAAAAACATGAAAAATGTAGAATGAGGTCGTTTAGAAAAATTAGATTAATAGTTAGAAAAGAGTGCAGTTTGATATGTCAAATTTTTTATTATTTTTCAATTTAGTTATATAGATTAAGAGCAGATGTTCAATTTGAATCGGTAGATAAAGTAAAAATAGGTAAATTTATAAATCTAACAATAATAACAAGAAAATAGTGGTAAAATTAAAATGAGGAAAGGGAACAATTATAACATTATATAAAAATGATTATAATAAAAGATGATAATATTTTTTATCTATTATAAGATAAACAATAATTGATAAGCATAAACTTATTTTAAAAAAAGATATATCATAATACTCTATAAAAATCAAAATATATTAGAATTAAGAAATGATAAATTTAAAATAATTATTTAATTATTTAAAAATAAAGTATATTATATTTTAACTAATTTATCAAACATTTTGTAGTATTATTTATGTATGATAATATTAAATGCTTTTAAAATGAGTGCAGTGGTCAGTAGGATAAGTGTTTGCCTCACAAACACTTGTTTTTTTCGTAAAACGCCTTCTTTTTGTAGTAATATAGTAATAGGAAGTTTTTAATATTTTAATAAATAAGATATTAGAAACTAGTATAAGTTTTAAAGACAAAAATGATATTATTTAAAAAATACATACATATATTATAATAAAAATAATATTGATATAAAATTACAATATTTATATCAATAAATTGTAATTTTTTTAGATAAAAACATAATACAATTAAATTAGCTTTTAATCAATTCCATCAATTTAATGGTCTTTTTCGATTCATATATGTATATATGTCCAACTAATAACAAAACATTACAACAATTATAATATATTCATCTCTCAACAACAAAACAATGTTTACTATGAATACAATAATAAATTTACAAAAAAGGTAAATTGGTAGTGACTTGTATTATAATATACAATTTCAAAATAAAAAAATCTATATAAAAGTATGAATAATGTATAATTTTTACAAATTTTAAAATAAATAATATTTCAATATTTTTAGATTATTTTCTTTTAAAAAAGTTTATTTGTTTTTTTTTTAAATAATAAGTATTAAAAATAAACATAAAAATAAAAATTTTTAAGTAAAATGATTGAACTATATATAAAGTTTATTGAAGAGGTCATATATTCAACAACCTCAATACTATTGTTTCATTGACCATCAAAAGATTAAACTACTTTATATGGAATAAATATATATATAAATACATATATAAATACATCTATATATCTAAATATATATATATATATATATATATATATATATACATATATTACAATAGAATATATGACAGACGAAATATTAATGGGATTTATAATTAAAGCTATAATTTTAAAAATATTTTGTTCAAAATATATTATTTTATATAAGTTAATAATTTATCAAAAATTAAATATATTTATACACTCTTAATCTAATATTAATAGATATTTATTCATAGTTAATAAAATTATAACTGGAAGTATTTTTATTAAAGAAGTTAATATTTACTATAATATTAAAATAGTTAAATCTTATTATCACATTAAGAGTTTTTAAATTATTCTTTAAACAATATTATATAAGAAAAAAAATTTTTTTTTTATTTTATCATTTGATGTTGGTCAATGCTTATAGATAATATATAGACAGGTAATTGTATTACTATGATGATGAGACAGTCCAGTCAGATAATTTTGTAAAGATGAATACATATTTAAACTAGTTTTTAGAAAATATGTATTTTTTTATAGTTCAATATTTTTCATAAAGCTAGTATTTATAAAGTAGGAAGCTATTTAAAAAAATTAATATCTTTTAAATTCTACAAAATTAATGTTTTAAGATTCTATTTACATTGTTACTTTTCAAATAAATTTCTAACAAGTTTTAAAATGATAGTACTCAATTATATATAACAAAAATAATAATAAATATGATAAATACATATTATAAACATAAATCCTTCTTAAATTTATTAATTTAAAATGATAAATTATAGTAAAAAATAATAATACTTTTTAAATTAATTTAAAAAAAAATTTTTTATATAAAATATTTGTCAATAAAAAAGTATTTATTTAATTATAAAGAACTATACATTGTCATTGAAAAATAGAAATGTCAAAATTTTTTCATATAATTATTAATTGAAAGAAGGAAATAATTATGTATGTCAAAATGAAAATAATTTAAAATTACAATTTTTAATTTATTTACTTTGTATTAAAAAGAAAAAAATGTATATAAATAATTTGATAATTTATTTTTTAAGAATTTTAAAAACGTAATAGATTAATGATTAGATTTGCAAATAAAAAAATTAGAAAAAATGATAATATGCCATTTGTTAATTAAATATTATGTCATCTTATTAAAAGCTTGAATGCCTTAGGGGGGGAAATTATATAATTATATAAAATTAGAATTTTATTTAAAATAGAAATTATTCTTTTAAAAAATAATGTTACTTATATTTTAACAACTATCATAATATAATGTTATTTTATTCTAAATTTTTTTTCTAAAATTTTTCAAATTACTTACTAATAAAATAATGATAAATTGATACAAATTATTTTATCGAAAATTTTTTTTTATTCTTATTAAGTAATTATTTACATTTGCAAAAAAAAAATAAATAAAATATTATATTTTAAAGATTTTTTTTTTTGTATATACAATAAATATAAAAAAAATTATTAAAAAAAATAAATAAATTAGGAACATCACTGGAAATTTTTGAGAAAATTAAGGTATGTTTAATCATAATGATAAGATCTTCTACCATAAGTAGTGTTTTTATAATCATTTGATGTAAATGGAGCATCATTATTATAGTAATTGTTTTTAACTCTATTATAAAAATTATTATTATTATTATATAACATTTGTTGACTTCCTAATCTTCTATTGTCATATTTATTAAATTGATTTCTCATTTTTAAAAAGTTTTCATTATGTGTAGGTATTACTTGATTATAATCACATTTTTGTCCTTCATACATTAATACTTCTTTAATATCAAGATATCTTTTGTCATTATTTATATGTGCATAATTTGCTGCATTACATATCATAAATTGAGTAAGACTTAAAGAAACTATACCGCTACCAATGTAGCCAACAATATACCAAGGAAAAACTGAATTAGATAATGCACAAAATTGTTGAACATCACCTCCACATAATATTATATTCTATAAAAAAAAATATTAAAAAAAATATTAATTATATATGGTATTATTATAACATACTGATGATGTATATTGATGTAGTAATGGTTTAAATAATGTAAAATCTAAACAATTTGAATCATTATAAGATTCTAATGTTCCACATAAATTTAAAAAGATATAATAAATAAAACATAAAATTCCTGTAATAGATATTATAATTATCCAACATATATTTAATAAATAACTTAAAATCATTCCTATAATACATGAACATCTACCACTTTTTCTTGCATAACTTTGTTTATACAATTCTTCTCTAGTACTTCCCGTTGACATAATACCTATTATTAACATATATAAAGAAAATAATATCATTATTGATGCTAATACTATAAAAAATATATGTATTTTATCAAGCCATGGTAAATTATCAATATGTAATGCTCTTCTATACTGTTCAACAGATGCTTTAAATGACCATATCATCATTATAGAAAACATAATTACACCAATAAAACATATTAATGTTGCCATAACTGAAGCGTAAGGTACTCGTTGTACACAATCATCTTTTTGCGACTTTAAAGGAATTGGTAATTGTTCATTGTCACTTCTTATTCCTTTTTGATACATTCTAAAAGAAAAAAAATATATATATATATATAATTAAATAAAATAATTTATTACATTTATTATCAATTAAATAAAAAAATAAAAAACGTAAAAAAAAAACTATAATACTTAATAAATATGTAAGAATCATTTAATATATAAAATTATAACAATGTACAATCGATTTGTAAAATAGTATCTTTACATTTTGATAACAGGTCAGATGATAGACCAATATTAAAAACTTTTATTATACCTTATATTTATTTTATTTTGAATAAAAACTTTTATATATATTATATATAAAGAAAAATAAATTATATAAAAATAAAAAATTAAATTTTGATAATAATAAAAAAAATATATGATAAGTTATAATAAATATTATAAATATATATATGTATAATAATAATTTTATAATTAATTAAAATAAAAAATTTTATTATTTTAAATATAAATGTTAAAATTTCTTATATTCTTATATAGTTTAGAAAGTTTTATTTACAAAGTATTTCTATTACATATCTATAATTTTATAAATTTATACTTTAAATATTAAAATATATATCTTTTTGTAAGAAAGTAAAAGCTATGAACAAATATTTTATTAACAAGAACCGGGAAAAAGTATTTGTTAAAAAGATAATAAATGAAAACACTATAATGGATATACATATATATATAAGGACTTATGTGCAGGTCACTGGAGAACTACTAAATATTATTTATCTTTTAATAAGTACTAATTTACTATAACACATAGTATAAATTAATAATTTTATAAAAAGAAAATAATAATTAAACTTGTAATTATTTAAAGATTAAACTAAGTTATACTACCATTATTTAAATTAAAATATAAAACTTTTATTGATAAATCTCCAAATATACAATATTATATAAATTTTTAATGAAGACCTCTAACAAAAATGAAAAAAAAATAATAATTATTCTTTTTTATAAAACAAAACACGTAAATTATAAATTTAGAAATTTAACCAAGTCTTTGATATAATTGTTTATCAAAATTTTGTAATAAATTTTTTTTATTTTCTTGGTCATTTAAATAAAAATCAGATACTAATGACCCGTGTTTTGTGAGTTTTTTTGTCTTGCGAATTTTATTTACTTTTGGAGTACAAAATCCACATGAAGCTGGACAAAATTCTTCCATAACTTTTTTAAAAAAAAAAGATGTACATCTATCAATCCATCTCCAACATAAATTTGTCTTATCAACACATTTTTCTTCATTATTATTATTACTATTATAAATAGATAATGAATCTATTGGTCTTAAAGTAACAAGTGGTGAATATGGTGAAATATTATTTATTGCTTGTAATGGTACTTTTGTTGTTCCAATTGGTTGTATAGGAATAGGTGGAATTGTTTGTGGACTATTAATATTATTATATATACCAAATCTATTTAATTGTTCTTTATTTATTGTATTTGTTTTATCTATTTCTTTAAAAAATTCATTACATTTATACATTTTATTTATTTTATATAAATCTCTACTACTAAAATCTAATGCTGAACCCATTATTGGTGTCATTCCATTTGTCTTTGCAACTAATGTTTCAAAACCATTTTTAGAAAATGCCATAGAATCATAATGCATAATACTTCTATAATCATATGGTTGACCATAATATGATGATTCTGTTAAATCAACTTTTCCAAATTGATCATATGCTTCTATAAATAAAAAATTAATTAATAATTTTTTTTTTTTAAATATTTTTACCTCTATCAATATTATTCCATAAAATTGAAATATAATTATCTCTATCCCATCTTTCATGTTCATGATAAAATCCAACAGAATGCATTAATTCATGAATTGCTGTATCATATTGTAAACATCCATTATCTAATGATAATTCTTGTCTACCACCAGCTCTTCCAACATCTGAAAAACATCTAAAAAAAAATATTTATTATATATATTTATATATATTTAAATAATTAATTAAAATTATTAATTAAAATATAAAATAGAATAAAAAAAAATTATTTACCCATCAATTTTTCCAATATATAAATAATCAGAATCACTACTTGTTTTTGGTACAAATCTAATGCATGTTCTTGTATGATATTCTTGAATAGCTTTTGCTAAAACAGCTCTTTCAGCAATTGTATATTGACTACTTATAATATATGGAATTCTACCATTAGGCCATTTTTTAATTATACTTATAACACCATTTCTACGTATACCATTTTTTTGGCTATTTGTCCATGCAGCTTTACCTCTAATATCACCATGAAAAAATTTTTGTTTTCCTAATAAATGTTTCTTTTTATCTTAATATTTTATTAAATATAAATATTAAATATAAATATTATTAATTTATTTACCTTTGTTAATATTAATATTTTTTGCATTATTAAAATCATCATTAGTTAAAAATGTTACATCAGGATCATCTTCTAATGGTTTTAAAGCAGCTAAAAAATCTTCTTCTTTAAGAAAATCTTCTAAAAATGTTTCATTATTTTTTTTATTATTTTTATCTTCATTTCCTTAAAAAAAGTTTTTTTTAATATAAAAATAATAAAATAAATATTCTTACGTAACACTTCTTCTGATAATAAAAAAGTTATTTGCGTAAATATAAAAATAAATATTAAAAAATATGTTGATAATAGTTTTGTAAAACCAAAAGTATGATTTTTTAGATTTGAAGACAATTTAAGTCTTCCCATCATAATAATATTTCATTAATAATAGAATATAATATATTAATTATATAATAATTAACGTTATATAAAACCTTAAATAAAACATATTATTAAAATAGTAATTTTTAAAATAATATAAAAATTAAAAATATCTATAAATATATTATTGTTAAATGATTCATTGTTAAGATAAACCTCTCGTGTAAAGTTTGATTCTTAACACAATATATTTTTACTTTATACTTGTTTAATTGTTGTGTGAGTAATTTTGTAAGATCAAGACTTAAATAGATAAGGCTAGTAAATATGAATGTTAAACTATTTTATTTCAGTAGTCATTTAAATTATTATGAAGTGTTAATAAAAATTGACTCTTGCGGTCACTCAAATCACCGGTTCTAAAATCAACAATATTTTAAATTAATTTATAAAAATTTTTATATTTATTAAATATTATCTAAAAATAAATCATGTTAAAAGATTAAATTTATAAAAATATAATATATTAATAATAATATAGCTTAATAAAATTTATACTATATTGTATTAATTATTATTAAATGTTAGAATATTTATTTTTAGTAAAAATATATGTAAAAGAAAATTTAACAATATAAAACGTTCAAACTAAGGCTAGTTTTTGCAAATAAAACTTTTTATTAAATGTATTGTTGTGGAACTTTTGTATCTTACTTGTCTTGCGAAAAGTTAATTGTAAAAACATTTTTTAAAAAATAATCTTTTTTTTTTTATTTTTCAAAAGTACTACTTAAATAAGTAATAAATAAATATCCAATTTTTAATACTAATATAATTATTTTTGTTAAAAAAATATTTTGTAATTAAAACAAAACAAAAGTTTAATCATAGTTTAATCTTAGTTTGATCTTAGAATGTTTAAAGATAACAATTTATTTATTATTATAACATCTTAAAATATCTTGATTTAAAAGTTTTTAAAAAGATAATAAATAGTTAGTACTATACAAAAATTACATAACAACAATTAGAAAGTTATAGAAATCAGCTGGTTTTATATATTAAAATTTCATGCTCATAAGTACTTGGACAATATATATATTATATATTAATGTGGTTTGTCAGCTAGTATTTATCACATTTAACAATAAAAAAATTTTTATTTTTTAAATAATCATTCAATTGTTATAAATATTTTTGATAAACAACAATTTTTTATATCACAAAAATTAACTTTAATAAAATATAAATTCTCTTAATGTTAAATTAAAAAAAAATAAACTAAATCTTATTTTTAACAAGAAAATATAAACTTGAACAATTATTTAAAAATAAAAACTTTTTATGATTTATCAAAAATTTAATAAATAAGATCTGGTTAATTGTTAGTACTTTTTTATAAATACAGTACAAAAGTAATGTGGACTTTGTAACTAGTTAACTAAAAGTATGTCCAGAAATGATACAATTAGAAATGAATTAATAATATATTATATTTTTAAAATATTACTAAAAAATTTAACAGTTATGTATTAAATTAAAAATAAATGTTCAATTTAAATAATTATATTAAAAATTTTTTAAATATAAAATCAAATAAATAGTTATAATATATTTATGAGAATTTTTATTTAATATAACAAAAGTTTTTTTTTATTATGATAATCAATAATAACTTATGATCAACATCATAAAATAATATCGAAAATGGATATTAAAAAAAATATTATAAATTTTTATATATCTTTATATTTAATGATTTTTTCAAAATAAATTACTATTTTCAGTCATACATTGTAATGTGATATCAAAAGGATAGCAGACTCAGCTTAAAAAAGATAATATGATTAAACAATTTATTACTAATTATGAAAATCAACGTAATAGTAAAGAGGGTAGTTGGTATAGCCTTGATAAAAATTGTAATGGAATATGATAATCTTTTAAACTCATAATAATCGGACAGGTCCTAAAAATGATTTGAAATGAAAAATTTTAAAACATCCATCTTTTAATATATGTACATCTCAAAAATACTGGCTAGTTAAAGAATAAAAGTTTGAAAAATTTCTATTAAATAGAAAAAAAAAATAAATAAAAAGTTTTTAATAAACTTTTAATTATTTGATATATAACTATTTACTAGTAAATCACAATTTAAGTATTTTGATTCTAAGTAATCAAATAGTTACAATTTTACTAAGAATACATTATTTTTGTTTGTTTTCAAAAACAGGAACAAGACTTGAATTTATTTAAAAAAAAATTATTGTCATATTATTTATACATTTTTAGTTGACATATCTTATATCAAACATTTTCTCAATTTCCTGTTCTTATTTTTGAAACAAAAGTTATACCTAATTCTAATTTACATTAGCAATTATAAAATAATACTTTTGTAAATATTTTAATTAAAAAAAAGTAATGAGAAATTTTTATATAATAATTTTAAAGTATATTGTTTGATAAAATTATTATACTTGTTCTTTACAAACTCAATAAACCAGGATCAATGTAAAATTGTTATTTAATCTATCTTTTTATCATATTTATACGATATTTTATAAAGATTAAAAATACTTTTGTGTATATAAATTTTACAATAATTTATGGCATTCGTTTTCTACTTTAAAAAACAAGTATATATATTATTATTGATAATTTTTGACATTAAATCTTTTTTTTTTCAATAAATTTTTTCAATATTTTAAGTGATTATTTTAATGTAATTTATTTTAAAAATTATAAAATTATTTATAAATCTTTTCTTTCAAAATATTTTTAATTTTTTTTTAAATAATCATAACAACTTACGTTATAAAAATATTTTCAAGCATATGCTATTTTTAAGAGATATAAAAATATTTTATTTTAAATACACATTTTAAAAAAATTACAAATATCTTAGAAAAAAAAAACAACAAAGTAATTAATTTCTTTAAATTGATATAATTGTTTTTTTTTATAATAATAAAAGTTGTTTATATTTTATTAATATTTTTTTTAAATGATGAAAAACTGGAGAAATATGAGATTTTAAAATAATTTTCAAAGTACATTGTAATATCTTTTCAAATATTTAAATAAAAATTTTTTTATCATTGAAATAAAAAATTTCAAAAGAGTACACAAATTGTGTCTTCATATTAACTTTTACAATAGAAAAAAAGTATAAATAGATAAAATTAAGATAAATTGAAGTACATTTAATTGTTTTATTAAATAAAATGCACTAAAAACAGTAAATTTTTTTTAAATAAACATTATTAAAAATATCTTAATTATATATAAAAAAAAATTTATTTATATTTATACATTTATTACAAAATATCTATTTTTATATAAAACAATGTTAAAATATAATTTTAAAATAATTCTTTTATTAACGTATTAAAGATGTGTCATCAAGGAAAAAAATAAAAACCAAAGATTATCAAATTTTTTTAAACAAACAAAAAGAAAAATATAAAAGAAACAGATAATAGTTAATGTAAAAAAGTAAATTTGATTGCACTTATAAATTACAGCATATTTATTATTTTAAATGTCTTTTAGATATTATTTTTAAAAAAAATATATATATAATATATTTAGATAACTTCATATACTTTTTTTGATAAAAATAATAATTGTTTTTGTTTTGTATAAGAAGTATTTTTTTAATATCATTTTATATTTTTAATTTTTATCATAATATTACATTTTTATTAAAAAAAAGTATGTGCTAAATAAAATTTTTCATAATAAGACAAAATTTAATAATATGTCTATGTAAAAGTTAATAATGTAATAATTTTTTAATATTATTACAAATATTTATCTATCATTTAAAAATTGAAATAATGTTAAATTTTTTAAATTAAAAAATAGTAATATATATTTGTTAAAGTCAAAATAATGAATAACTATTCTGTTGGCATATTTTATTTACAATGTATATTTTAGAAACTATTAAATTTTGTTATTAAATATCTTTCATTTATAAATTAACAAACTTTTTCTTTTGTTTTTAACGTCAATTTTACAAATATTTTATTTCTATAAATAATTTTTATGTGTTTGTATTAAATAAATATTAAAATTAAATCCAGAAACAAATATCATTCTTTAAATGTTACCTTTTTAGTTTTATTTAACAATATAAAAATTTATAGCATTTTTATAACTTTAAAATAATTTATAAAATATCTATATACATTAAAAAAATTCATTTTTTTTTATATCTTTATGACTTGTTTTAAATTTGAAAAAAAATTTATGTTTTTTTTTTATAATTGATATGATATATTTTAAAATGAAAAATGCATTTGTAAAAATATATGTATTTTTTTTTACATGTTTCTTAATTTTTCAATATTATTTTAACCAATTCTTATACTTATTTTAAACTATTATAAAAATAAAAAAGATATATGTTTATATAATTTTGTAAATATATATTTTTTTATTTATTACGTAGTTTATTGCATGAATATTTTATATCAATTATGTTAAGAAAAAAATTTTAAAATATTTATAATATGAGGATATATAAAAGTATAAAGAGGTATAACAATAAGAACAATGTTAATTTTAATATTTTTAGAAGTCTTACAATTTTTTTAATTGTTTTATTAGCCACTTGACGTTTCACACCTAGGTTAGTTTACAAATACTATTATTTTACTTCTCAGTTTATTTAAAATCTCTTTTATGTTTATTATAATTTCATTATATTTTATAATATTTATTTTTTTTTTTAAAAAATTCATCAAACTTTCCACTTGACTTTACTTTTTGATCATTAAATACTGTAAATGAAAATCATTAAGTTGATTTTATATAAGAATAGTGTTTAATATTTTTAAAAATTTATTTATTTTAACAATTTTATTCTAATTTATAATGTATTTCATTAACATTTATTTTACTTAAATATTAACTAAATTAATTTTATTATATCTTTTATTTATAGTTTTATTTTTTTTTATATTATGAGCTTAGTATTAAAAAAACCTAAAACCGTTTTTTACAATTTACCACCAGAAAAAAATAATTATGATAATAATTATGATAAAGAAGATAGAATAGATAATAAAACTGAAAATTTTATAAAAGAAAAAATAATATCATCCGATAGTGATACTGATAATGATTTTGTCTCAAATAAAGTTATTTTTTATGTTAAGAATAGAACTTTTGTTTTGGATAAAGATTTTTTAATCAATGTTTCACCATTATTTAAAATTATTATAAATTCATCTAACACAATTAATTCAAAATATGGTATTAAAAAAGATATTGTTGATGAAAAACCAATTGATATTGATATATTTTTAAAATGTTTACAAGATTCAAAAAATATTTCCTGTAAGTTATTAATTTTTAATGTATATTTTTTTTTAATTATTATTATTATTACTATTATATATCCATATATTTTATATTTATAGATGATAATGTTGCATTAATAATGCGTCTATCAACAAAATATGTTGTTCCAAGTCTTATAGAAAATTGTTCAAACTTTATTAAAAATATTGATATAAAGTAAATTTTTTTTTTTATAAATAAATAATTTTTATAATTTTTAAATATATATTTTTAGGAATACGTCACTTCCAGTTATTGTAGATATTATAAAAAATTGCCTTAAATCAATGCCATTTGATAAACGTTTTGAAAAACTAATCCTTCGTATTGCTATGGAAGATTCAATAAAAATACAAGCATTAAAATTAACTCATATTAATCATAAATTATATGGTTCAGTTATGGCAACACACTTTAATATATTATATATGAAGGCTGTTGAAAATATGAATGGTCATTTCTTTAATTTAGAAAAAAATAAACTTAAATATATTAAAAATATATGTAAAAATTGTAATATGATTACTGATATTGTTTTTTGTGTTGGTTGTAAAAAAGAATTGTGTGAAAAACATTGGCGTGAAAAATGTTGTGAAAATAATTATGGTTTAATGGAATTGTATAAAATAAAAGAAAATCTTGTAGATATTAGTAAAGATTAGAAATTATTATTTCAACAAGATCTCTATTATTTATATATAATAAAGAGTTATATCGTCATTAAAAATCAGTTTATTTCTTTAAATTATGTTAAAAAGTGATTACAATATATAAATCATTAAATATAATTGATAATAATAAAAAATCTTTTTGTTTAATAATATTACACATTAAATTTTATAAAAATATTTTTATTTTACCTTTTATTTAAATATTTTTTCTTTAGATTTTTTAAAATACTTATTTAAAAAGTATACTATTTGTTTATAACATATTTTTCAAATAAAACAATAAATAAATGACATCTGATATTATTATTTTTATTTTTTAAAATATTTATTTATCCTATTATTTTATAAAATATATATTTATATATTTAATAACTTTTCTTTTTAAAATCAATATATATTAATTTAAAATTATAGTTTATATATTATAGGAATAATTTTTAATTTAATTAAATTTTAATAAAAATTAAAAAAAAAATAAAAATTGTAAATAGAGTATGAATAAATAATATTTATAAAGTGTACTTATAAGTTAAAAAAACTATAATAATTAACATTTTTCAAACAGTTGTCAATTAAAACTTTTATATCCTTAAGTGTTAAATAATAAATCTTTAATTTGTTTTTATATAATTTATTATTATTATTTTTTTTGTTAATTTATAACGTATTTAAAATTTTATTTGAAATTTAATTTGAAATTTAATTTAAAAAAGAATGTGATATATTGGAGAATGATATGATATTTAATAATAAGAAAATATGTAAGAATAATAATGTCGGTAAAAAAAAAAGAATAGATATATAATATTAGTGAGTCTTTCAGTTTATCTAATATTTGATGAGAAGTAATTTTTAATAATGTTTGGGTAAAAAGAAATGCAATTGTATATGATAAAAAGAGTAACATATTAAAGTTGCAAGAGGCATACATAAAGTATTAGGTCTTTACATATGAAATGGGTTTATATTGATGCGCAAAGTTTGACTCGTTGTATTTAAAATATGTAGCTATGTTTTTACATAGAAAAACATACTGTTAGATTCTACAGAATCTTTGCTACAATTTGGCATATAAATCATGGCATTTGATTCTAATTATCATTATTTTATTTTAAAAATAAACTATGCTATCAAAACGCGACATTCGTATTATTATGCTTTATGAGTTCAAACGTGGCACTAATGCCACAAAAACAACTCAAAATATTAATGAAGCTTTTGGGGAGGATGTTGTTAGTACTTCCACCGTACAAAGATGGTTCAAAAAATTCAACGAGGGAAACGAGAACCTTGAGAATGAAGACCGTGGTAGGCCTTGCTCCACCGTGGATAATGATGAATTACAAGCAGTTGTAGAAGCCGATCCACGTCAAACTCTAGGACAACTTGCAGAAGCTTTAAATGTATCCACGGCAACAGTCTCCCGCCACTTAAAAGAAATAGGAAAGACAAAAAAGCTTGACAAATGGATACCACATGAATTAAACGACTATCAAAAAAATCGTCGTTTTGAAATTTGCTCTTCGCTCATTTTAAGAAACAAAAATGATCCTTTTTTGGATCGAATTGTTACATGTGATGAAAAATGGATCCTGTACGATAACCGCAAGCGAAGTGGACAATGGTTGGATATCAATGAAGCACCAAAATCTTTTCCAAAACCTCAACTTAACCAAAAGAAGGTAATGGTAACTGTTTGGTGGTCTGCTGAAGGAATCATTCATTATGAATTCTTGAAACCTGGTGAAACTATTACTGCGGAGTCGTATTGTCAACAAATTGAAGAAATGCATAAAAAATTGTGCCAAAAACGACCCGCATTGGTCAATAGAAAGGGGCCTATCTTGCTTCATGACAATGCAAGACCACATGTTTCAAAAAAGACCCTCCAAAAACTGGGTGAATTGGGGTATGAAACTCTACCTCATCCTGCATATTCACCAGATCTTGCTCCAACGGATTTTCATTTTTTCAAACATTTGGACCACTTCTTGAATGAGAAAATCTTCAACAACGAGGAGGATATAAAAACTGACTTTGAAGATTTCATCGCTTCCAGAAGCCAGGATTTTTATCAAAATGGTATAAATAAAATGGTATCCCGTTGGCAACAATGTATAGATTCTACTGGTTCTTATTTTTAATAAAAATATTTATTTTCGACCGAGTTATGCGCATTTAAAATTTAGAGTAGAAAAAACCCATTTCATATGTAAAGACCTAATAGTATGTTGGCACTCTCTTTTTGGTTTAATAAAATAATAGAAAATTAAATTATTATAACTAAACTTTGTTTTGTAAATTTGTAAATAAATAGGTATAAATATTTTAATATATGTTTTGGTAACAAAAATAACAAAACTAAAAAAAAGGAAGAAAATATTTCCTATTTAAACATTTTGTACTTTAAAGTCTCCTATATATTATATTTTTTTTAAACTTGTAGTTTTTAATTAAATCATGATAAATTATATTTCTTTTATAAAAGTTTATATAAAGGGAGAACATTGATATCTTTAATCAAACATCCTTTTTTTTAAAATATTTATAGTTAAATTTTTCTATCTATCTTGTTACATCATTTAGTTATTTTTATATATACATATTGACAAATAAATATACAAAGATTGAAATAAAAAATTTACTAAATTAGAACTAATTTTTCTTTTTAAAATAAATATATTTCAATGTTTCGTTTTTTTTTTTTTAATTTTATATAAAAAATAAAAAAAATTTTTTTCTTTGTATATTTTTAAAGTTATAATAATTTATTAATATTATTAATTTAAAAAATATTTATAGATTTTTTTTTATATTTATAAAGATCATATAAAGAAAGAATATATATTAAGATAAAATATTATCATATTACTCATTTATAAAAACTGTTTTTAAGACATGATAAATAATTGTATGCAAAAAATAATCTTTTTCACTGTTTATTTTGGTCTTATAAAAACAAGTAACTTTGTCTAAAAATTTACCATGTTAAAAAAAACATTAAAAATCAATGATAAAAAAATACTATACATTGTAATATGTTTTTTTTTTCTTTCAAAAAAGTAGTATATATTAGACAATTTTGTAAACTATTTATAAATAAAAATTGCAGGAAGTACTTAATTTTAAATAAAAAATTTTATATTATTTTTATATTATTATTACTATTATAATTTTTAATTATAACTATAATATACTTATCTATATTTTGTTATTACTACACAATTATCTTAAAAAATTTCTATTCTATGTTTTCTTACATTTGTAACTTTCATTACATTTTTTTCTTCATATATTTGCTTTTTTTTATAAAAAAAAATTTTTTTAAATAGCAATGTTAGTAAAACTAAAATGTTTTTATTGAAAATATTAAACTACTAAGTTTTAATTAATCATTTTAAAAGTTTAAAACATTTTGAATTTATTAAACTTTTAATTAAACTTTAATTATTAATAAACAAAAATTATATAGCTATTTAATTTACATTAAAAATTATAAACAAATTTGAAAAAAAATTAGTGTTAAGAATAAAATTTTATTACAAATTTTAATATAAATTTTATCTTATTGATCTATTTTTATTTTTTACAAACAATCTGTTTTTATTATTAATCATTATAAACGACAGATTGATTAATTTACGAAGAACAGAAATTAATTAGTTTGATGTATTTAACATGTATTTATTGAGTATTATTGAGTATTATTGAAACAATGTATTTTAAAAATATTTCTTACTTTTCAATAGTTTTATTTTATATTTAAACATTTTTAAAATGAATTGATTAAAAATTAACATACTAATCTTACTATGTATAAAATATTTCCATTTTAAAAATTTTTTTTTTTGATAAAAATATTGTGAAAGAATTGAATGAATATTTAAAGATTTATCTTATATCTACATTTAATTAATAAAAAAAACTATTTGTTTAAGTTATAGCCATTTTAAATTTTGTTGTCTCTCTAGTCACAATATTTTACTTTATATATATTTATTTTAAAGAAGATAAACTAATAGTATTTCAAGCTACCTATTTTTCGTGCATTTAAATTTTTATACTCATCAAATTTAAAAATATATTTATTTTAGATATTTCCAATTTAAATATTCTTCTAAATATAAAAAATTTGTAATTTTGCGTATCACGCTATCATATAACAATATATCAAATTTCTAGTTTTAACCAATGAAGTGGAATGAAACGTCAAAATGTTAGGACATTATCACTTATTGTTTGTACTCTTACTTATCTCCTTGTTGGTGCTGCTGTATTTGACGCATTAGAATCAGAAAATGAATTACTTCAGGTAAATAATTTAAATTAAATAAAAAAAATTAATTTTCTTTTAGAGAGCACAAGTTGAAGATGCTAAAAAAAGAATTATTGATAAATATAATATATCTGTAAATGATTATAATGTTCTAGAATCAATTATTGTTAAATCTATTCCACATAAAGCTGGTCATCAATGGAGATTTAGTGGTGCATTTTATTTTGCTACAACTGTTATTACAACAATTGGTAGGAAAAAAAAATAAAATTATAATTTATTTTTTATTTATTAATATTTTTTTTTAGGTTATGGGCATTCAACACCAATAACTATTGGTGGAAAAACATTTTGTATGTTTTATGCTTTAGCTGGTATACCATTAGGTCTTGTTATGTTTCAAAGTATAGGTGAACGTCTAAATACTTTTGCTGCAAGAGTTTTAAAATGTTGTAAACAATGTTTTGGAAAAAATCCAACAGTAACACATATTGATCTTATAATTATTTGTTCTGGATTAGGAACTTTTCTTATTGCTGCTGGAGCTCTTGTTTTTCATATCTATGAAGATTGGTCATATTTTGATAGTTTATATTATTGTTTTGTAACATTAACTACTATTGGATTTGGTGATTTTGTGGCATTACAAAAAGATGGAGCATTACAAAATCGACCAGAATATGTAGTTTTTTCATTAGTTTTTATACTTTTTGGATTAACAGTTATTTCAGCTGCAATGAATCTTCTTGTATTACGTTTCTTAACATTAAATACAGAAGATGAAAAAAGAGATCTACGGGAAGCTAAATTAGCAGCACGTGGATTAATGAGTATAAATAATTTGCAAAAAAAGAATAGTGGTAGAACGGGTAAGCTATTACTACTTCGTAATCGCAAGTCTTCAACTGGTACCAGTAGTGAGACAGAAGAAACCCCAATAAATGTGGAACCTGATACAATATCAAATTGTTCTTGTAGTTGTTATCAATTGCCTTACAATGCCTATCAAGGAACATCAGAAATGAGGCAAAGGCTAGTTAATTTAAGTCCTTTTCAATAATGTTTATTTATAAATTTGATAGTTTTAATATTCCAAGAAAAAAAACTTTTTTTTTTATCATTTTATTTTAAAGCCAAAAATATATTTAAACTTTTTACCTTGTTAAACTAATGTAATTTCTTTAAACAAAATAAAAAATTCAAATAAAGTTGAGCAAAAAAAAATTTTTTTTATTAAATTTACATTATAATTTCTTTAAAGTCATAAAATTAATTTAATATATACAATTTTCATGTTATTTATAAATTAAATTGTATAAAATTTTTAACAACATTTTTAATGTCACAATTTAATATATAAAAATGGTTTTATAATTGTTTTATAAAGTTCAAAAATAAATAAAATATTGTAATTTATAAAAAGTTTATTACAAAACTTTTTTTTTAATTGAAATAATAAAATATAGTTAAAGTAATTATAATTTTGATGTTATTTTAAATTTTTTATTATGATTAAAAATTGTTAATAGTTTTATATAGGAAAAAAACTTGTAAAATGAATTTAATGAAATTTTTTTTTCTTTTTTAACTTAATTTTTTATCTTTTCAAGTAAATAAAATAAAATTTAAAAAGTTGGTTTAAAAGTTGATTAAAAAGTTGGTCAAAAAAAGGTTAACTAATTTTTATAAAAATTTAAAACAATATTTTTTTTAGATAATTTTATAAATAATATTATCTATAAGACTAAAAATGTTAATATAAAGTAAATTTTTTTTTATTTTTTGAAACAGAATGTAATTATTTAAATTAAAATTATGCCTATTCATTTAGTTTGTTTACATTTTAAAATATACTTAGGAAAAGTAATTTTATTATTTTAACTGTTAATATCTTATAACTTACAATAAAAGTAAAAAAAGAAAACATTTTAACAATTTATAAAACATTTGTTTTAAGTAACTTGAATTTAAATGAGATTTATTTTTATAAGAATAAATTATTTTGATGTTTTTTTAAATAATATATTTTCTATCATTTTACTTACAAAAATATTATAATTTTAGTAAATAAACATCATTAAAAATTAAAAACATTGGATTGAAATAATCCTTTGAAAGTAAAAAAAGTTATTTACCAAATTTAAAAAAGTTTATAAAGTATTTATTCATACTCCGTCATTTATAATAATATTTAAATTCTATTTTTAGTCTTATAATTTTTATTTTTAAAAATAAAATTATCGTTAAAGATAAAATTGTTTTTAAAAAATATTACTTATAATAATTTATAAACAGTATTTTAAATATGATATTTATTTAAAATGTTTTGTGACAGATATTTGATAAAAATTTCAATGTTTCTATACAATCTTTTAAAAATTAACATTAGTTTATTTTTTTTATAAACATTTATAATAAAATTATTTTAAAATATTTTATTTAACTATAATTTCTTATCAAATATAATTATACTACAAAAGAAATAAATCTTAATTATTACAATATCTAAGATTTTTTCAATTTACTAAATGAAAAGTAATAATTCAAATTTTAAGAATATATTATCAATAAAAATAAAGATAAAGATAAGGTTAATTCAGGCATTATTAATATTATTAAAATAAAAATTTTTTATTGCAATATCATGTTTATTTTATGGATTATTTTAAAAAATTAATGTTTAATTTATAAAAATAATTTCAAATGAAATAAACCTTTAAAACAATTTTTCAATTTCTCATTAGTATTATTTTTTAAATCAAATTATTTAATTCTTTTCGTAAACATTGTTTATATATAATTATAAACAATTTTGTAGATAAATAAAATTAATATTTTCAATTTTTTAAAATAAATAGTCTGTACTTATTAAAAAAAAGGTTTTCTTTTTAATTAAAAGTTTAATATAAATGTATACACATATACATAGTTAAATTATTAAAAAATTGGAGGTTGTTAATAAATGATAAATAAAATCTAGATTATAATATTTTAAAAAGTATAATAAACTTTGCATTAATGATAATATATTAATAAATTTATAGTTTTGATTATATATAAAAATTTATTAAAATATCAAAAGTACTTTAAATATTAAAAACAACATTTAAAATAATATAATATATAGTAAAATAATATAACTATAACAAATTAATAATTTCGGAGTCGTAAAAAAGTTTTATTTTTTATAATTATATATTTTAATTTAAAATTGCTTTAATATATTTTATATATAATTACATACGTTTTTAAAATAAAATAATGCATCTGATTTCTTTAATAATTTAGTAATTTTTTTAATTATAACTTTAAAACTTCTACATTAGTGATAAAATTTGTTTTTAATTATTGTATCGTTGATTTGGTGTACTTATAGATAATTAACAATTTTTTCTTAATAATATTGTTTTATAAATTATATTATTAAATTAATGTAAAAATCCATCATTATTCATAATTTTAATTTCCGTTGATTATTTGATCAAATTTGGTATTATAATTATGTTTATTATTTAATATTATAAATAATATATTATAAATTTTTATTAATTAAAAAAATTACTTTATAAATAAATAATGTAATATTTTTTTATAAATAAATTGTATATTAATATCATAAATTTTTTTTGCTAATAAATAAAGCGATTATTTTTGCAAGAATTTTCATTATGATCATAATTATTTATAAAATTATTATAATTTAAAAAATTCCATCGATAGTTTTCATTGAAAGAATATTTAAATATTATATTTTTCTATGTCCTTTTTAATAATTTACCAATTTTTGAATTTTCATTAAATAAACTTCTTATCAAAAAAACTTGTAAACATCCAACAAAAATTATAACTATTGTATTTATCGTTGACCATAAATTAACTCTACTTAAATTAATTCCCATAATAGCTCTGTCTCGAGATTCATATGCACGTAAAAGTGCTTGGTGATATTCAATTTTATTTAAAAAATGCTTTATTTTTTCAAGAGATTTATGAAATTGATTTAATGTTAATCCAGAACCATCTAAACTTTTTTGACTATCAAAATCATTTTGTCCATGTTTCTCAAATACTTCTTCATCTATTTCTCCATTTTCATCTAATAAATATATTTCAAAAAATACTACTTTGCGAGATTGATAAGAAAATGTATTATCAAAACAAAATTGATAATCTCCTAAAGTTTTTAAAGGAACTCTAAAAAAGAAATATTTATAATATTTACTAATTTGAATTATTACTTATGATTTCCTTCTTTTTTGGATACTTCTTGAACTAATACATCTGCACCAATAACAGTCATAAAGTTAATATTTAAATCACCCCCATCAATAACCTTAAAAAAATATTAAAATAAAATAAAATAAATTTTTTTACCTGATAGTCGATCTCCATGTGTTTATGTTTATGATTATTTATAGTTTGAAAAAAACATTGGAATTTTCCTGGTGGAACTTCTACTGTTAAACTTAATTCACTTGTATTAATATATGATATTAATATACCAGAAATAATTAATAAAAGTAACATTTTTTTTAATTTTAATAATTATTTATAATTAAAAATAGTAATAAAAAAAATTTCACTAACATATGTATGTAATGTTGGAATATAAGAGAATCAACTTAGGACAAATATAAAGTTTACAGTGGAGTTTTGCTCTATTAATAAAATAAATATCAATTGTACTTATTATTTCTAATTATAATAATATAATATTTGTAAAATTTTTTAATTAATATAATTTTATTTTAGTTATATAAATATAAAAAAAAATTATTTAAAGAACTAAATCATTAACAATTTCATAGACAAATTTACAGGCTGTTTTTCCTGCTTTTTTTGACATTTCTAAAACTTCTTCATGACAAACTTCAACTGCTGTATCAACTTCTAAATTACATATATTTGTAATTAATGAAAATGCAAGGCATCTTAAACCACACTGTCTAGCAACAGTTACTTCATGAGCTGTTGACATACCAAGAGCATTAGCACCTAAAGTTTGATATAATCGTACTTCAGATGGTGTTTCATATTGTGGACCTCCACTCATTACAAGAATTCCTTCTTTCAAATTTAAATTTATTTTTTCAGCAACATTTTTAGCTACTGAACGAAATTCTCTGTCATATGCATCATGAACAGAAACGAATGTAGGGCCAAATCTTTTATCATTAATACCAACTAATGGAGACATTCCAGATAATCCAGGCATAAAAATATGATCTTTTACAAGCATTATATCACCATATGTAACTTTATCTGGTATACCACCAGCTGCATTTGATACTATAATTGCTTTACATCCAAGTAAAGAAAAAATTCTAACTGGTGTTGTACATAATGCCATATTCATATCATGTTCATAAGCATGAAAACGTCCTTGTAAACATACAACATATTTATTTCCCATATTACCAAAAACTAAATTACCTTTATGTCCTGGTATATTTGTTGTTGGAAAACCAGGTATTTTAGAATATGGTATAGTAATTTTTTCAGTTAATATTTCTGCAATATCACCTAATCCTGATCCACATATTATACCAATAATTGGTTTTTTAGGTAAATTACCAATTTCAAGAATATATTTTGCTAATTCACAAATATGATTATAATTTTTTGGACTATAAAAAATAATAATTTTAAAATATTAAAACCTACTTAAACTTTTCATTAAATAATGAAGGATAATTTGTTAAATCTGATTCTACAGTGATTTCACTATTCAAATTCATTCTGAAAATTTTTTTATCTTAAAAATATTTTTATATTTAATAGAATAAATAAAATATTTATGTTAAAGAATAACTTTATAAATTATATATTTTAAAATTTAAAAAAAAAATAATTGTTATAAAATTTTGTTCTTAATATAAATATAAAATTCTTTATTTACAAAAGATAATTTTTTTTTCCTAACAAAATAAATTTTTAATAATTATATAAAAATAAAACATATTGAATTATATATTATTACAAAAAAATGCAATTAAAAATAAAATATAGAAAAAAATAAAGTACAATCCTTTTTTTTGATTAAGAAACATAATGATGAATTTTAATAAAAGCTTATATTTGTTTATCTTTAACATGCTTGATTATTTTATTTATAAAAAAGATAAGATATTAAATGACAATATGATTACAATAATTTTATCAAATCAATCTATAGCATTTTTACTATTTTAAAAAATTTATCAATGATTAAAATGTTTTAAAAAAAAGTTATTTTATATGTTTAGAAAGAAATTCAAGGTTAATTTGGTCAATTTTTTTTTCTTATCTAATATTAACTTAATATTGTTAAAAAATTTCCTTTAATTTCATTTAACACTATAAACAAATTTGTATTATTCTAATATATAACATAATCTTAATTAATAAGAAATCTTATAGTGTAATTAATAAAATATCTCAAAATTAATAAATTTAACTGTTAAAAAAAATTTGTATAAGAAGTAAATATTTATAAATTGTTTTTTTATTTAAAATAGTAAAATTTACAATTAAGCACATAAAAATTAATTTTTACACTAATTTTTTTTTAAATTATTAAACATTAACAACCCTTGAAAAAATATATATTTAAAAAATTAATTTTTATTTTATAAATAAGAAACAATAAAGATTTAAAAATAATATTTGATTGATGCATTTCATGTTGAATCTGATAAAATATATTGTCAACAAGTGCAAAGTAATACTATTTTTGATAACTATATTGTATATTATGTTAAGTGAACCATAGTATACAAGAATATGTTCTCAAATTATAAAATTTTTTTATAAATTTTAAAACTATTCTTCTTATCATTTTAATCACTTATAAATGAATATTTAAATATATAATATTGGTTTCTTTTTTAAAGTAAAATTTTCGATAACAAATAAAAATTTTTTTTTAATTTGTTATCTCTAACAAAAATAATAACTAAATACTTTTTATTCAAATTTAAAATTGTTTGATTAAATTAATTACTTTTATTGCAATTACATTTACAAATTAATGTTAATTAATTTAAATTGTATAAACATGAATTTTTGTTTCAATATTTATATATGTATATTATTTAAACATTAATGATAAACAATTTCATGTATTTATTTTATTAAAACAAGTTCGTTAAAAATAAGTAACATATTATTAGATAATTATAATTAATTATTTTATTGATATTTATTTAAAACATTTTTAAATAAGACAATTTTTTTAATTTTACTTTGATTTTTGGGAATGGTTGAACTTTTATATCTTAGTAATTTAAAATTTATTAATAAATCACTTTTCTATATTTTGACAACCATAGTTTTTTATCATTCATTTTTATATTTATTGCAATCGTATAAATAAAAAAAATATACAAAAAAATGGAAGATCATATAGACAATTTTTAAAAAGTTAAATTAACTTAAATTTTGTTATAACTCTTGTTTAATATTTGTCAAGTTAATATAAAAATGATATTATTGAAATATATATTAATTTTTTAGCAATAATTATTTATTTTGGTTTGTTTATATTCCATGTATTTTGAAGTAACTCAAAATAAGCATTTGTTCTGTCATGAGTACCATTTAAATCTATAGGCTTTATTCTACTATGTGTTGAAATGTTTGAAATATTTTTAGAACTAACTTTATCAAATTTAAATAAAACTACAAAAAACTTTTTCAAACAACGGTTAAAAACTCCTTGTTGTTTTAACATTACAATTGTATTTGTCATTACTTGTATTAATTGAGGAATTTGAAATGTTAATAATGAAAATCCATTACCATATACATAAAAATCATATGTAATAAAAATAATATAAAATCCAATATTATAGATGGTTGCAATAATAGTAAATGTTAATATATATTTAAGAAGTGAAGCTGATTTAAGATTCTCTTCCTCTTGGTAGCGCTTTGTTAAACTATGATCACTACTTTTTTTTAATTTATAAATTTTATAGAAGAAAAATACTACATAACACTAAAAAAATAATAATTTTTTTTTTAAATAATTATCTTACAGCAATAATTATAATTTGAACAAATCCTGTTAAACAAATTGTATGAAAATCTTTAGCTAATTTATATTCATAAAGAACTTGAAAAAATATAGATATAATCCACTAAAAAAAACATAAAATTTGTTTATATTTTTAAAAACTTACACTAATAATAGAAAAAATTATACCTAAAATTGGAATATTACTGTTAAAATGTTCATATGTTTCAACAAAAATTAAAGCAACGATTCTTTCAACAACCAAAAATGTTACAGATATAGAAATTGTTGTTAAACCTTAAAATTACTTTGAAAAAAATTAAATTTTATTATATTATTTACTAATCCAATGTAATTTTATTAAAATTTTATTAATACTTTTTTTAATTGTTACAAAATAAAAAATAATTTTTAAAGAAGATAATATCATAGAAAATATATATCCTGATATTAAATTTATTTGAATAATACGGAAATTTTTATGAATTTTAGACATTTTAATTAATTCTCGTATTGTAATAATACATATTGGTGTAGTAATTATAACAATTAAACCATTCAAAATATTTGTTATTATTTCAATATTATTTAATTTTGTAGTTTTTATTGATAAACTTTTATTATTGTCCATTTTAAAAAAAATATAATTCTAAAGTTTCAAATTTTTAAAAAATATGAATTAAAATGTTATGAAAAACAATATTATCTAAACTAAAATAAAAATCACTAATAATAAAACACATAATTATATTAAAAAAATTTGTATAAATTTATTAGTATAAAAAAAATAATTAAGTTTATTATTACATTATTATATATATTTATTAAAAAAATAAGATAAATGTAAATCCAATTATAAGTACAACAAATTTAAAATATACTATATGATAACTATTAAGAATAAACTTAAAAAAAATTTTTCTAATATTTTTTTACAGTATACTGTATTTGGTGATTTTTTGAAAATAATTTACAAAATAAAATTTTGTTTTTAAATATCTATAAATTTTAGAACAGTATTAAATTTATTGCTATAATATATAAATATAGTTAAGAAAAGAATATGAATTTTTAATAATATTTATAAAAATTGTATTTACTTGAACATTACAAAATATTTGTAGTTTATTAAAATAATGTTTTTTTTTAAAATAACATTTATTCTTTGAACAAAATAAAATAATAAAAATTTATTTTTTATTACTAATAATTATAATTTCTAAGTTTAGTTTACAAAAATTTTTTAGCGTTAAGTTAGAAGTTTCTAAAAAATTTCACATTTTTATAACAATTACAGTAAAAATAAAGGTATTGGTAGTATTATTATGTTATTATTTTAAAAAGGTTTTTCCAATGATAATTATTCTTGTCTTTGTTACTAAATAAAATGTTGTTAATATTAATAAAAAGCATAATTTATTTAATAATATAATAACCTTTCTTTTTAAAAAAAATTGAAAATTATGATATGTTTGATTATACTTATAAAATAAAAAAAAAGTAAATAGTTCTTTTATTGTTATAAGTATTATTGTAAAAATCAAAAATTATATTTAAAACATTGTTTTTTAATATATATAATTTTTATGCCTTTATAAATATTAAATTATAAAGATATATATAATAACAAAGCAATAAATATTTTGTTAATTAATAATATTACTAAAATTTTTAATAAATAAAGTTTAAAAGTTAAAATATAAATTAATATCTAATTAATATTTTAATAAGGTAATATTATTATTTTGTACGTTCTTGTTAATAAAACTCGTTATGCTGTAGCTAATTTTGTAAATTAATTTAGTTCTTCAAAATGAATATTTTTATTTATCTATTAAAATAAAATTAAAATAAACAAAAAAATAAATAATTAAACAATTAATATAAACCTAACAACCATAGATAAATTAATACCTAAATAGTTAAAACGAAATCAAGAATACTACAAGAATATTAGTAATTTTTTTTCCTGTTCTCAAGAAGTATATATAATTGAATATATATTCTTTAAGCATAGCCTATTATTCATGATAGACGTTGCACTACAAACTATAAAATTAATTTTTAAGAATAAGTTTTATTACAATTCTGATTAATACAAGTTAGAAAACTTAATTTTGAAAAAATTATATTAATTAATTAGTTATTAAAAAGTAGTTTTGATTGTATTAGTTATACATTATTAATAATTAATAACAGAAAAATAAAAGTAAATTTTTGCTCGCTATTAAATCACTTTTAAAATATTAATGGATAATAAAATATTAAGCATAATTAATTTTTTTAATTAATTTTAAAACATTAAAGTATATATAAATAAAAAAATAGAAAAATCTTTTAAAATTAAAAGTTATTTTTTTAATACTATAAATGTATTCTTAATATTTTATCATAATTATAAAATAAATACTTTTTTGCAAGAAAAAAAAAGCAAAAATGACACTATATTTTTTTTAAATGTAAAAAACATTTTTTTATATTCATAAAAAATATTTTAAAGATATTGATAAAAAAAATTTTTTTGGTAGAATAAATGTTATAAAAAAACATGACTATGCTTTAAAGTATCAATACACATAAATAATTAATTTTTTCTAATTATAACTTTTTAAATTAAATAGTTAAAAAAGACTAAAATTTAAAATATGATAAATTACCTGATAAATAATAATAAAATGACTGTATTTCTTCTTATTCTACGTCATTTAATAATTAGTATAGTCATTCTATAAAAGATATTGGATTTTAGATGATAAAAAATAATATTGGTAAATATTTTAAGTCAACTGTTTAAATTCTAATACATTAAAAATATTACCTCTGAACATTTGTAAAATCAATAAAAATGTTGATATTTCATTTCAAAAAGTTCAATTTAAAACATTTAATTTAAAAATATGCTATAATTTTAAATAAAATATAAATTCTAAATAATTTTATTTATTAAAACCATATTCTGAATTATGAAATCAAAAAGCATATTTTTTAATTGGCAAAGGTAAAGTAAAAAGAAAGATAATAATTAAATGTCAAAGATTTAACTGTTAATGTTATGTTGCAAAAATTAAATGGCATTTTAATAAAATTAATATAATTTTAAATAATGATGTATTAAAAAACAAAGAAAAAATATTTTATTAGTTAAAAAATAAATTAAATTTCTAATAAATTATAAAATTTTTAATAAATAAAAAACTATTCTATTTATTTTTAGTTTGTATTACTTATAGAATTGAAAGATCATTACTCCAAAGATTTTTTCTACAAAAATCAAAAAAATAAACAGCAAGTTTTATTTAGAATTTAAATCAACATAAATCAACTAAAAAATTAGTTCAAATGAAACAAAATTATTACCTAAAGTATAAAATAAATATAAATATTATTAATGATAGATTAAAATAGAACTAAATTTTTTTGATTTTTTTCAATTTTTCAAATATATTTTTTTTTGATTTTTTTTAAAGATGTAGTTTTCTAAATTTAAAAAGTGTATTAAAAAATTGTTTAGTATTAATATTTTTTAAATTATTAATATTTAACAAGATTTGTTTTGAAAATATGGATATATTGAATATTAAGAGATTTTTTACAACAAATATTTTTATAAACAAATAATATATTTACATTTTACTATAATTTTTATAATTATTATTTGTTTTAAACTTAAATATAAAACATATATCATAAAAAAAGACTTTTTTCAGAAAAACTGATATAACAAAAAAGTAAAATATTATTTAATTTATATATTTACTAATAAGCTGTTTTTAATCAATTATTTATTTCTAATATAATTATATACAAACAATAATTAATGTTTTTTTATTTTTATTTTAATAATTAATCTTTTGAATATGTACTATTGTTTTTATAAATTTTAATACAAAAATACAATATAATATTAATTAGTTATCAAAAATATTTTCAAACGAAAAATTTTTATTTATTAATTGATTTTTTTCAATACTCAATTCTTATCATTTAAATTTTTCGTTATCTTAACAAATGTGTATAATATATTTAAAGTGTTTTTTATTACTTCAATTGGTTCATAGCATAAAATTAAAGTGATCATTAAATTTTATTTTATACAAAAATAATTAAATTAAGTAAACAAAAATTTCAATAAAAATCATTACAATAATTTATTTATACAATTTATTTTTTTATCTAAATATTTTTAATAGTATATTTTATTATAAAATAACAATAATTATATAATAATTTATTATATATCTTTAAAACTTTTATTTTTGTTTAATATATTTTTATTTGTTATATAAAAAAAATAATAAGTAGATATATCAAGCAATATTTATACACATTTAAAAAAAATACAAAAGTCAATATATTTCATACAATATAATTATTTTAAAATATATAAAAATTAAAAACTTAATAGTGTAATGAATAGTGATCCTAATTTGATGATTATCATTGAAACATCGTTGCGGAAAAGTAAAAAAGTATTTAAAGTATAATTTATTTTTGAGGCTTTTCAAATATATAATATTTTCTGCTCAATTACTTTTAACAAACTAATTATAATATAACATTTTCTATAAAATAATAAGAGATATTTGTCGGTATCCAAAAAGATAAAAAAAAATTTGAAAAAAAAATTAAAAAAAAAATATTGTCTGTGTTAGGTAATATTATTTATATCACGTTGCTGCATCAAGATATTTTAATAATTCTTCTTCTGATTCATCAGGGGTCGGAGCCAAGTCATCCTTGCCTCCGACTAATTGTCAATCCATCATTGCAAGTATATCTGAACAAACAGAACTAGATAAAAAATTAGTATCTTGTGGATCAAATGATGAATTAACAAGATCATCGTCTAATATATTTGCAAAAGGTGATAATGTTTCATCTTCTCCTGAATTATATGATCCAGAGATATATGATGTATTTGATACGGATGGTGATGAACATTCATCAATTTCATTTTGCGTATATCCATCTAATCTTTCTTGTTTTATTAAATGTCTATTACCTGGTATTTGTCCATTTCTCATATTTATATTATTATTTGTTGTAGTAGGACAAATGTTATTTGAATTAATATTATTCATATTTGATGAAGAATTAATATTATTGTTTGTATTCATACAGGTATTAATATTCATATTATTATGACTTAAATTATTGTTATGACAATTATTAACAGCTATCATACGGTTATTGGAATCAATATGATTATTCATTTGTGGAGTAGAATTAATATTAAATGTTGGTGTAATTGATTGTAATGATATATCAGCAGGATTTTCATACATTGGTGGAGAAACTGTACTAGATGTTATTAATGGTTCATCATATCTAGTATATTCATCAAATAATTCACTCAAAATATTATCATCACCATTTCGATTATTAAATATATGACATAGTTGAAGATTATCGTGAAATATTAAAGATAAACTTGTAATAGTTGGAAGAAGAAGAAGTAAATTTCCAAAACGGGTTGATGCTGTTATCATAGGATGTATTTCTTTAACAATTTGAAATAACATATCTTGTATTTTATCTCTTAATTCTGAAATTATTAATTGCCCTGATTCAGATAAACCTTTTGCTATTGGATTTAATGCTATAATAGCTTTTAATGGTATTATTTCTTCATCTTTTAAATCCATTTTTCTTATTGGAATTACTAATTCATTTAATGTTCTTTCAATAAGAATTTCAGATAAATTATTTCCTGAATATTCATAAGGTATTTTTTTTTGTACATATAAATTGTTACTAATACATAAAACTTCATTATTATCTGTTGATTGAACAGTTCTAATAGCAAAATTAAACATTGTTAATGATGAAAAACATGCTTTAACAAGACTTATTTTATCTTCTGTTATTAATGGTTTAGATAATTCAATTAATTCATCAATCCAATGAGCACAATAAACAGCATTTTTATTAGCAATTGTTGCTAACTCATCCGGCCTAGCATGACGATAATTTTCAAAACAAATATCATTTCTTTTATTATTATTATTAGGTTTTGCTTCAAATAATTCACGTAAACTAGTGCCTTTTGGAGGTATTTTTTCTGGTATATAATTCATAGGTTGAATAGCATCTTCATTTTTTGATAATTTTGCTTCAATATTCATAAGACGCATTCTCATTACACGTGCCTCTACATGTAATTTATTTGTCCATTCATCACATTGATATTGCATTACTTGTTTAAGTATTTCATCATCAGTTGTTCTTTTTCTTACTCTTGGTACTTTTTGTCTACCGGTTAAATCACGATCGGGACGTACTGCTTTAGGATCCATACCAACTTCAAGACATCTATTAAAACGACAATATCTACAGCTATTACGTTGTACTAAAAAAAAAATAATAATAATAATATATTTTATAAATTAATATTTAATTACATTTATCAACAACACAATTATCACCAAATCTACAAACATATCTATATTTTCCTATAAGAGTTCTTCTAAAAAAACCTTTACATCCATAACATGCCAGGACACCGTAATGAAGTTTTGCTGGTGCATCACCACAAACAGCACATAATGCTTCTCCATTATTAGGACTATTTACAGAAATTCCAGGTGAAGCTGATGATATATTTGATTTTTCTTTAATATTATATGGTGGTGATGGCATTACAATTTCTCTAAATGAATTATTTGATACTACTCGTTGTCTTGATGGTATTCTTAAATAATTAAAATTTATAAATAAAATTACAAAATAATTTTTATATTCTTTTAAAAATTATAAAAAAAATTAAAAAAAAAAAACTAATACAATATTTATATATTTTTTTAATTTCTTAATTATTTGATATTGTTATAAATTAATTTATAAATAAATTAAGATTTTAAAAAAAAATTAAATAGTATAATTTAAAATAAACAAGTACTTTTATAAATTAATATTAAATTTTTATCATATATTTTTGTTATATTTTAATAAAAATTATTTCTTTTAATAAGATAAATTTTTATGATAATTTTTGATAATATATTATTTTACTTATTAATACATTTTATAAAAACTATAAAAATGCTATCATATCAAATTATTATTTTGAAAGATAAGATTATGTAAAAATTTTTGAATTATAGTAGATTAATATAGTAAAATTTAAAATAAAAATAAAAAAATTTATGATTATGTATTTGATATAAAATACTTACCTATTTACTTTTAACATTTTCATATTTTGCGCATGTTGCTCAATTATTTGATGCTGTGGAGCATATTCATTATGAAGACTAGGATGATTATTTGCTTGTTGTCCAGTATTTCCTATTTGTGTATGAATTTGTATTAATGATGAATTTGGTTCTTCAACTTCTTCATATTCCATTTCTTTATTTCCATAATTCCAATATTCATAAGACATTATAAAAAATTGAAAATATGTAAAAAATAAATTTATAAATTTTTGTTTTTATAAAATACAATCAAGATTGTTATAGACTAGAAATAATAATAATAATAATATTAATAATAATATTAAAAAAAAAAGTACAAATTTTTTACGATAATAATGTAAAATAGTTTAAGATTATAATATATTTATATAGAAAACATAAATAAACAAAACGATAAATTATTGTAAAAACCATTTCTAAATATAAATAATATGTGCAAATGCTTCCGTCGCAATAATTTACGTTGATGAGACATCAACAGAAGATATGAGCTGTTACTACATTATAAAATTTTTACATACATCTATACCTTTGATACTTGTATTAAAATACTACACCCTAATATGTATATTATATTAAAATAGAAAAGAAAAACGGAAGAAGATGATCATGACTTTTTGAAATAGACTAACAAAAGATAGGATCTTAAAATTAGAAACATAATATCTAAAATATTTTAAGATATCATTTACTTTTAATATAGGTAGTGAATAAAATAATATCAGAAGTGATACAATTTTATTATTAAATGTCATTGAAAAAAGATTAAAGAAAAAAATTTAATTGTTTTAATAATCATAAAGTGACTGATGAAATATTACTTCTTTCTATTGAAACTTATAAGCTACAAAATTTTATCACAAAATTACAATAAACATATTATAAAGAGATATAAAAAAGAAATAATGATAATAATAGAATATTACTTCTATTGGATTTTATTATTACTGATACATATTATTTTTAATGGTTATATTATTAAATCAACATAATTCTTATAATTTATTATTTATTAATAAAAACTTTATTGTAATTTTATAAAAAAAAATTTAAATAATAAATATATACTTATAAATTTTTTTTTAATTTAAAATTAATAAATAATATATAAAAAAAAATTTTAATATTTATATAGTAAAAAAAAAACTAATTAATATTAAAATTGTTTTAATTATTTTTTAGAACAACTAAAACACTTAAAATACTTTACTATAAAAAAAATTAAGTTAATAAATAAACTATTTCATGTTACGATATTACAATAAATAAATGGTTAACGATTAACTAAAATTATTTATAATTCCAATTAACATATAATTTGGAAAATTAACATTTCCGACAACAGAAAGTGTGAATTTGTTGCCATATATAGTTGTAATGATAAGAAGTATATTTAAATATGTATAATCTTGCAACCACTCTAACTTTTAATACTTACTAACACGGATGAGTGTATAGTAATATCTTATGAAAATTAACTAGACTTTTTTAATGATCAAAAGATCAAACATTTATATTAAAAAAAATCAAGAAAATTATGATTGTTGATTATAATAAATTATTTAAAAACTTTGACCAAAGACAATGTACAAATTTTATCAGTTATCTTTTATATCACTATATGAATTTTAAATCATTATAAAATTTTAAATATCCTTTTTTTTAATTTTATTAATAAATGGTATAATAATAACAATCATTGTATAGTTAAATCTAGTTGTAAATTGTTCAATGATTATCATTATTTTTTTCAAAAAAAAAGTTATATTTGTAAAAAAAATAGGATTTTAAAAAAAAATAATAAATTTCTATTGTTAACAAAAACGAAGAATTGATAAATTTTTTAACAATATATTTATATTATTATAAATTTTAAATTGTGTTAAAGAAAAGTACATATATTAAAAAATATTTATAAGATATTTTTATTATTACCTTTTTTATTTTATTTAGAAAATATCATTTAAAATAATATTATTAAATAAGACAGATTTATTGAAGTGTGATGAAAATAAAATTTGAAATTCTTTAATATAACATAATATTACAATATAATATATCTAATTAAAAAAAAGAAGATTATAAAGTAAGTAATATTATTAAAAAACTCTCAATATTAATTATAATAAAAAAATAGCTATTTTTAATACATTTTTTTGGTTGTTGTTTTAATTAGAAATATATTTATAATAGATTATTTGAAAAATTATAATACAACAAATAGCTTCTGTATACTTTGATTAATATCAATATATATAAATGATTTTTTATTAATGTAATGATAAGATATAACTATTACATCATTTGTTCTCATTCATGATTAAATTACATTTAAATAAAAGAATTTTATTAATAAAGTAATTAAGTTATAATGAGAAACATAATCAAAAAGAAATTTTAAAAATAGATAAACTAACCTAACTATTTTATATATTTATTAAGAAGGAGATACCACTTTTTTTTTTGTTTAATTTAATATTAAAGATAATCAAGAAACATATTATTTTTATAAATTTAAAAGGTTATTTAATTTTATAATGTCAATGATATTTTATTTATATAAGGTAAAAACGTGGTATCTTCTATTAAATTATATGTACTAGTTTATTTATATACATATAAAAGTAAAAGTTTTTATTTTGTTAAAAAGTATAAAAATTTTAACAATATTTAAATTATGATAATAAATTACTTTAATTTTTTTAATAATATAATTTTTTTAACTATTTATTTATGATATATAATAATGTGATTTTATGTATTTGTCCTTTCTTAATATGACGCCTTCAAAATGGTTCCGGTGTGAAAAATGATAAATATGATTATAAGCTTTATATTAAAATATTTTCCGATAAAATAGTAATTTGTTAATTGCTATTAAATTATAAATGTGGTAATGTAAAGAATGTATAATAAAAAAACGAAAATATCATTAATTAATATTGTCTTATCAAATTAATCTATCATTATAATGAATATATTTTGCATAACTAATACAAAAAATTTTAATAAACAAATTTTAAACATTTTAATTTGATTAACAAATAATCATTTAAATAAAAGAAAAAGTTTTTTTTTAATAAAAAATGTTAACTAATATAAATTAATAAAGTTTTTCAATAATTTCTAATATTACATTTTTTAAGGATTATTTACATTAAATATAATAAAATGTGAAATTTTTTTTAGATGTTTTTACAATTATATAAAGAAAAAAAAAAGTGCTATTTATTTAAAAGTGTGCAAATATTTTTAGTGCATTAATAACAATAGGTTTGTATGAGATTTTTATAATAAATAATTTTTAAGTGAGAAATCAAAAATGTCAAATATAATACATAACAATAAAATATAGTTCATATAGTGATAACAGGATATAAATAGATATTTATTATTGGACAAGATAATAACCAAAATAATTTAAATAAATGATTATATAAATTATATATGATACTTTAAAAATAAATAATAGATAATATGTAGGAACATGACAAAAATGTATATTAATATTATCATTATTCTGTAGTATCAAAAGTAAATTAGCTGTTCATATATACAATTTAATCTAGAAAAACAAATTATTTTGAGGTCGTTTTACTTCATGATTTGTTAAAACACATCTAACAGGAAGTTTTTTTTTTAATTTTAGTATTATATATAAAAAGCAATTAAAAATAACAAAACTGATATAAATGCATAATTTTATTAATTTTTTTTATTAAAAAAAATAAAAAAAATTTTTATATTTATAAATAGTATTTAATAAAATTCATCTTTTACTTAAATTTTAAAAAAAAAATTGAATAATTTTTTCTTTACAATTTTTATTTATTTAATAGAATCGTTAAAGAATACAAATATTGCTTAATTTAAAAATATTTCTAAATAAAGCTGATTTAATTAAAATAACATACTGATTTATTTTAATTCTTTATAAAAGTTATTACATTAAAAAAAAATATTTATTTTTATAATAAATGAAATAATTAGTAAATATTATGTTTGTATTTTTAAAAGTATTTTTAATTAAATTTATTTAAATTGGTAATTTATTTATATCTAATTAAAAAATACATAAAATAATAAACTTCCTTTATATAACATTTAATATGTAGGTGAAAGTAATGTACACATTTGCAAGAATGATACTAACAATTTTATTATCAACTAATTTATACTTTGATCTATAAAACAATTTAATAAAATTTGATCAATTAGTATAATAATTAATATGTCTTTTAATAAGATATTTTTAATAACAACATGAAAAAGTTTTAATAATTTGCTAATTATAAATATTTCATTTAAACTAGAAATATTTTATCAATATAATAATATTGAATTATTTATTAACAAGAATACTATAAATAATTTTTTAAAATGATTATTTTTTATAAAAAAAATTTTTTTAAATACATTATTAAAAAAAAACAATTCAATTTAGATGTTATAATATAAAATTTCAAATAATAATTATACAAAATAAAAAATCAATAGAAAATAAAGAATAAAAATTTTTTTTATGAATTATTAAAATATATATATATATATATATATATATATATATATATATATATATATATATATAAATTTATATTTATATATATTAATTGTAAAAATAATCCAATAGACCTGGTTATTTAGAAATGATACCATTTTATAATCATAAAATTATAATTTGTTCAAAGACTTTAAATAGAAATTTTGTTGATGAACCACTACATTGTCACAATAACTTTACACAATAAATCTTGATTTTGTATACTTATAATCTTAAGTAATTGTTGTTTAGTACATAAGATATATAAAGCTCAATAGATCAAGGTAACTGTACTCTTGATTTTAAACTGTAGCAAATATAATACTTTTTTTTAAAGTAGCAAATACTACGATAATTAATGTATAAATATATATTTAATAAAAAAATTAAATATATTAAAATTAAAAAAATGACGTATGTTTATATTAAATTGTGTCATTTAAACATGTTTTTACCATTTATGTAAATTCTAATAATAGATATTTATAATTTTATATTATAGGTAATTATAATAATTGAAGCATACATAGAAATCAAGTAAGATTTTTATATTTAGAATTTATTATACATTTATAATACTAGATATTTAATGAAAAAAAGTTTAATTGGGATTAATAAATTTTATGTTAGGTATATATAAGAAAACTTTAAACATTAAATAAAGATGAGTAAAATAAAATATTTTTGTTTATAATAAAAAAGAGATAAAATAAATACATTGAAAAATTTAATTCCTAAAAAAAACAAAAAGTATACTTTTACTTTTGATAATACTAAATGTTAAAAAAAAATTGTAAAAAGAAATGTCATTAACTATGTATGTTTATTAGATGATAAAAAGTTATACTTAAATTTTATATCATTACATTTATCATTTTTTAAAATTTCAAATATTTAATTTTTAAAATATTTTTTAATTGAAAATCTTTTTAAACAGTACCTTTTTAAAATTTATTTTGATTATTAAAAGTATAAATTACATATATATAAATGTATAATCTTCTTAGTTAACATTTATCATACTATACTTCAAAAGTCAAAATAAAGATAACATTTTAGTAATATTAATATTACTATTTTAACCATTCTTCAAATAATAAATTACTGTAGTAACAAAAATATTATCTTATATTTAATAATTTTATAAGTTATTTGCAGTTATTAAACAAACTAATAAAAATATAAATATTTATCATTTTTATTTGAAAGTTTAATGAGTTAAATAATTTTATAAATATTTCTATGTAATTATACATGACGTCAATAGTGATTTAAATATAAATAAGAATTGCAATTTTTTTAAACAAATTTAGACCATTAAGTATTATATTATATATAACAATCATAAATTTTTTTTATAAATTATTATTATAAATAAATAGTTGGTAAACTTTATATATATATAAAAAAAATAATAATTTTTTTTTTAAATTTAAAAGACATAAGATTAAAAAGAGACAAAATGAAAAAACTTAAATTATTTGTTTAAAAATTAAAATAATGTAAGTAAAAAAAATATCAATTAATTTGTAGAAACAAATAATTAACCTACCATCGTACATTTTGAATCATCATGATAATTTATTATTTTTACAAATATATTTTAAAAAATTTTAATTTCAGATCGTCAAGTTTAATTAAAGTCCAATGTAAAAATATTGTTACTCGAAGAAGTAAAATAATAAGTGGGATTTTTTAAAGATTCTAAGAAATATAACACAAGTTTATGTATAACATTTATTTAGATTTACATAATATATTACGAGTGTTACAATTTATATGAACGTTTCATTTTATACTAAGAGAACCGGAAAGTAATGTCGCTTTTTTAACCTTTTAAAAAGTAATTTTTTAATCTTTTTTTTATATTAAATCAACGATTTATTTACTCTTATTATATATAAATTTTTCACTATACGGTGAGTCATTTTTCAAAATCTGGATCTATAAAATAAAGCTGATTTTTGGTCAAAAAAAATTTAAAAGTACTTTTCTGACTTTATTAATATTTTGGAATTTTTTTGCTTAAAATATCCTTTAAACAATCTGAAGAAAGAAAATTAAAAAAAACAACATCAAAGAAACAAGGTAAGACTTCTCATACTTATTCTTTGATTTGATTTTGAGTCTTCTTTAAAAAGTGTGATCCCGCAATGTTGTGCTGTATGACCAGAACTTTTTATAGACTTAAATTGTTTAATAATTAATCAATGACTTAAAATTGTGTTTTTGAAACAATAAATTACATAACATTAAAAGGTTAATTATCTTTTTCTTTAATAAATTTTGTAAAACCCATAAGACTTTTTTTTATAAACCACGCCAATTTATTTTAAAATGTTTTTAAACTGTTGATCAAGAATAATTAAGCTTTTATAACAGTTTTTTGATTGTTTGACATAGATCAGTTTCTAAAACTTTTTGTAAAACGTCGTTATCTAAAGCCGTTAGTTATCTTAAACAATCAGTATCAAAAAGGTTAAAATCGCTTAATTTAAATTAGGAAAATTACCTTTGGAATTTACAGACATTTAATGTTTTTGAATTATTATCACAGATATTTTTTGTATAAATTGTAGAATTGTTATACTTCTCAACTTTGTACAGCATAAAATGTCGTGTGTGCAATTCATCTGGTTTTTAATTTGTCATTTCAACTAGAAATATTAAAAAAAATAATATTTTTGTGTAAAATAAAAATTAAAAAATTACTTTTATTTTTAAAAGTATTTTTTGTAAATTTAATGGTAAGAGGTTAACTGTTGTATGTTATCAAAATTGCTGCATAAAAAACGACATTACTTTTTGATACCCCCAATATTAAAAATATGCATCTATGATATTTTGTAGTTTATGTTTGACATAGTCTTCATTATATCATTTTAACAATATTTTACGATATTAAATATTTTTTTTGTATTAATAGTAAATAATTTAAGATCGAAACATTTTAATAATAAAAATTTTAACACGAATTTTAATATAGAATTCAAAAATATTTTTTTTGTATTAATAGTAAATAATTGTAATATAAGATCGAATACTCATTTTAATAATAAAAATTATTTAACACTAGAATTTTAATATTAGAATTCAAAAATATTTTTTATGTTAAATTTTTATGTAATGAGTTTTACATTACTAATAAAACAAATAACTATAATACGAACCATTATTATATGTAAACAATATTATCGTTTAATTTCATATAAAAAATTAATTATACCAGAAAATGATTAAGTTATTAATTTATAAAAAAAATTTTTTTTAATAAATGTTTCATTAATAAAAAACAATTTATTTATTATTTTTTACTATACATATACAAGGTGATCTGCAAATAATTATGTTTATCCAACATATATATGTAAATATCTCTTTTTATAAAAATAAAAATACAAATTTAAATATAAATAAATATTTAATAATAAATATGACATAAAAAAATAATTTTATTCAATTAAAATATAATTGATAAATGAAAGAAAAATTAATTTTTATTAAATTTTTCGTTACTATAAATAGATTACGACAATACTTTAAATATAAACTACTCACTTCCTTTATTAAGTTTCTATTTGATTAATTAAAAATAATATTTGATTTTATGTATGTTTAAATATTTTTACACGAATATTATTTACTACCGGTTTTAATATCTTGAATTTATTTAATAAAGTGTTGTATATGATTAATTAATAATTTATACATTTATTTTTGTTTAGAATTATAAAAATTTTGTATAAGTATAACCGAGCGTAAAAGGAAGTTAAAAAGGGGTTTAATAGCTTTAAATTTTTAATGTAAAGAAGCATTTTACTTTCCTTTTATTCATCTGCACATGGCAATTTCTTTTTAAATATATACAAAAATTATAATATTTTTACGATTTTGTAATATATTTAATATTTTTTAATTGTTTTTTTTTCTAGTCTGATTAGTTATTTTAAAAGTTTAAATATGTATTGTAATTAAGTACAATAAAAATTTCAATAAAAATACTAATTTTTATTAATATATATTTTTATAAAGTATTGTTTGTGTATTAACAGCTAAAAAAATATAAAAATACACATAATATTTGATAATTTTTTGTAATTTGTATTAAAATGCATTAAAAATAAAATTTGATAAAAAATTAAAATTAAATAAAAAATTGAATAAATAACAAAATATTTTCAAAGAAATTTTAAAACAAAAGTGCAAATATCTTTATTTTTATCTTATAACAAATATTAGTCCAAGTTTCCATGTGAATAAAAATGAAAGAAAATTGAAATGTTAAACTTTGACAAAAAAATTCAATTATTTTATATTTGAACTAAAATTAGCTTAAAAAAATTTGTAAAAAAATTTCTTTAGTTGTTGTAGCAAAAGATTTATATTTATATTAAAAAATCTTTTTTATTTAAATATTTTTAGTTTACAAAAAATTTTCATATTACGAATCTAAATTTTGATAGACTTGTTTACTTAATTAAATATAAAACAAAAATAACTTTAATCTAAAAATTTTTAAAAATTGTACTTAAATTATATTTAAAGGTTTTTTTTTTAAATTAACTTTAAAGAAAAATTTCACATTTGACTACCTATATTAAAAATTATCAAAATAAAAAAAAATATTAAATGTATTATGTACAAAACTAAATAATAAAAATTAAAAAAAAATTTTTTTATTTTAAATTATTTCTATATTTAGACATGTTTGCTTATTGAAACTATTAAAATTTGAACTATGGTAGTTTTATGCAGGGTGTATATATATATAAACTTATTATAATAAAAAAAACTTTTTATTTATTGGTTTTTTTCATAATGATATAATCTTTTGACAATTTATTATAAAATATTATTTGATAATTTTTATGTAAATAATTTTATCTTGTTTTAAATAAACCGATATATTTAATAAATTTAATAAATAAAAAAATGTTTTTAAAATTTTTAAATCCTATGAAATTGTTTATTAATATATAAAATATACTTTTTTTTTTATTAAAATTTGTAATAATTTATTATAAAAAATTTAAAATTATATTTTTTATTGTTAGTCTGTTTAAACGTAAAATTTAATTTTCTATTAAATAAATAAAATTTGAAAGTTTTTAAAGATTCTAAATCTTTTGGAAGTATCTATCAATATATTTAATTTATTTCGTAAGTAACTAACTACGTTTAACAATTAATAGTCTCTTATATTTTAATTCAATATAAATGATATGATATTTCTAATATGACAGAAAATTAAGTTTTTTTTAATTTATAAAACTAAATTTAAAAATCTTGTAGTAAACTTATTCATTAATATATTATTTAAAATTTTTATTTTTCTTAAAGTTTAACAATTTTCTAAGTACTTTTTGTTTATTTAAATTTTTAAAAACTATTTATTATTTTTTTTAATAGTGCCAATTAATTGCTATTGAATGACTGCATCGTAACAAAAATTATTATTATTGAAAAAAGTTATAATTCATCAAAGTCAGTAATTTTTCTATAAATATTTAGTAACAGTGAATAAAAATTATTTTGCTATACTTTAAAATGTCTTTAAATTATACTTTTAATTAAAATTTTTTTTTAAATAATAAATAATTTTTAATAATATTTAAAATGAATTTATAAAAATATTTAAAAAATTTTGAAATGTTAAGTTTTTTTAAAATACAACTTTTTTTTTATACTACCTTAAAGAAAATTTATTTAATAATATTATTAAATGTATAATAAATTTAAAAATATGTAATAATAATTATTCAAGTAGTGATAATGTTTTTTCATACACTCTAAAATAAATTTTTAATATTCCATAGTTTATTTTAAAATTTTTTACTTTTTATTATTAGTTATTGTTGTTAAAATTTATTTAATATGATATCATATTTTTACAAAAATTTTATGAAATTTTGTTCTTTGTATAAATATAAAAAAAAAACCTTTTAGTGTCTTATGTTTGAAGTTGATTTCTTTTTAAACTAAATATATTAAAACCAATTTTAATAATATAAGATTTTACTAATTCATATTACTATTTACTTTATCAGCTTATTCTTTCCAACATTTTAAATATTAGTAAAATTTATTTTTAATAATTTTTATATTTTATATGAAAACAAATTACTTTATCAAAAAAACTTTTCACGATATATTATTTAAAATTTTACACTTTTTATTTTTATATATTGATAAAAATATTAAATTTTTTAAGCAATAATATTTATTTATATATTAAAAAAACAATAGTTCAATGATTATACAATTTTTATAAATTTTTATATTATGACAAAATTTTAAAATTTTTCTTAATATATGTTTTTTCGTTTTTTTACTTTATGTACTGTATTTTTCTTAAAATTATTAATTTATTATTAAAAATAAATCATTTAAAATAAGAATAATATTTAAGTTTTTTCTATACTCATTATTTATTTTAATATATAATTAAGAATTTTTTCTACTTGTTTTTCATTTATATATTTTTTAAGATAATTTTTTTAATTAACTAATATTATATGTTTTTTTTCTTACATTTTTCTTATATTTTTTTGTTAAAAATATATTATATTAAAAAAATTTTTTAATAAAAACATTTTTTATTCTTAATATTCAAATACATTCAGACTATCACTAATCATATTATTATGATAACATTTTTTTTAACAACAATTTATAATATTATATATTATTATATTTATTCTTTGAGATAAAAAATATTAAGCATTTTAATTTTTGAATTTTTTTATTATTATTATTTTTATTATTAATCTTTTCACATAAAAAGATAGTTATATTTAGATAAAAATAAGAGAATTTTTATAACTATGGCAACATCTTAACTATAAGATAATGAAATTTTAAAAGTTTAGTTTAGATATAATTTATTTACGTCAATTATATTATTGATAAATATAAATTTTATTTATTTTAATTATATTGTTTATCCCACCAGCTGCCTTCAAGAACATTAATATTTAGTAATCAAAAGTAACGGAAATAGTTAAAACTAATTCTGTAATTGTCTTCTTTGCTATCTACATCTTAAATTAATTTTATTATAACTGTATATAGCGTTGATTTATGTATTATTGTATTCATTTCATTATTTGTCTATCGTATTAATTTGAATATTTTGACAACAATAAGATTACTATTATATTACAATATGAATTTCATACTTATAATATATAGATTTTTAGTTATATTTTAAGATTCATATTATTTTTAAACTAAATTATATGTTATTATAATGTTTAAAATTAAAAAATATTTAACTTATACCTTTATATATATATTTTTTAAATTGTATACTAATAAAGAAAATTTTTTTAATTAATTTTTAAAATTTAAAAATATAGTAAAATTGTTAAAAAAAGCTATTTTGATTGTAATAAAAATATAATATTAAAAAAAATAATTTAAAAGAGAATCATATTTCAAAATTATACTAACTTTTGCTTTAAATTATAAATACATAAAATTTTAATTAAATTTTTGTTATTTATATTTAATTGTTTATATGGTAAAATAATTATTATTTTTTTTTTATTTACAGGTATCATAAAAAAAAATTTTTTTTATAACATTTAAAAAAAAATAAAATAATAATTTTATTTTTTCAAAAAAATATATTATTTTAATTTAAAAAAAAAGTATTTTTTAACTTTTTCATGAACAAATTTAAATAATTATATGTTAGTCATTCTGAATATTAATTAGAATGTGCTTAAGTACAACTTAATTAATTATTTTTCACATCCTTTATTATAATTTAAAATTTTTATACTTCAATATATCGTGCAATTTTTAATCAAAACTTTTTATATGAATAATTATATTTTTAAAGTAAATAAATGTTTTGATAAGCTTTTATAATAATACCATCATTAGTAAATTTAACTAAAAATGCAAATCCTATTTTCACATAAGATATACCCTATCATTAAATTCTAAAAGGTTTATGATTCATTTACATATCTACATATTTTATCCTATAATTTTCATTAATTTTATATTAAAAGTACAAAATAGGAAAAAAAGAATTTTTTTTACCATATAATTATAAAGAAAATTTGTTTTCTTTCACATTTTAAAAATTTTTATAATTAAGTATAATTAAAATATGTTTTCAAAAGATTTAGAAAAAAAAAAGAAATGTATAGTTTTTTTATTACTATCCCTATGGAATACTTATATTTAAAAGGTATCATAAAATTGAATATATTATTTTTTTTAAAAAAGAAATTTAAAATTATTTTTTCATAACTATTTTTATTAAATGTTTTTATAATTTTTTTTATTATATACAAAACAAGAAATATTTTTTATTTTTATTAAAATTTAGGTTTCAAAAATTTCCAAAAAAAATATATATATATTTATATTAACTAATAGAAAATTATATAAATACCTTGAAATAAAAAGAAATATTTCAATTGAAACTATTTTTTTTTGTTACTATGTATAAATATATGCAATTATATAAATTGGTCTTTTGGGATAACTAAATATCAATTGCCCTTTTTGGTATAAATCTATCAATCATCTAAATAATACTTCTTTTATTTATTTTTCACATACAAAGTTACTTTCAATTTTACATAATTTTAAGTTTGTACTGCTGAACAACAACATTTTAAAAGTTATATTTGTTTTTTTTTTCCTCATTCTTTGCCATTATACTTTATTTACTATATTTTACTTGACTAACCATTCATATCATATATAAAAATGATATGAAAAGTTTAGTCAACATTTAACAAAAATTTAAAAGACAATTAATTTGACTTATGTATTTTTAATTAAATGTTTTATCCTTTTTCTTTTGACATTTTCACATACTTGAAAGTAAGCATACATATAAGGTGAAGATATAAAAGTCATAAGATAATGATAAAGCCAATAGGCATATACCAAACATACATATTATAAAGACAAAATTTTATTTCATGCTTTATTGGTTTTTGATAGCTAAAAATTATTCATCATAAAAATTATATTTCTGGAAAACATTATTTAATCTTATTCATTTAAATTTGTCTACTTTTGATAAACCTGATACTATATATTATACATATTTATTATATAAAAATAAAAAGAAATTTATCATCTTTTATTAAAATAAACTTATTTTTATTTAAAATATATACATATATATATGAAAATAAGCTTTAGGTATAAATATATATATATATACATAATATATACACAGCATGACCAAGTCATGTCATTTTATTAGTTCCCAACTTCGTTTTCTTATATATGACAACTATGGCATAGACATCCTACATCTACAACTCTAACTAATACTCATTTCACACATTCAATACACATCTTTCATTCCATATTTCTTACTCTTTCTCTTCTTTTGGTCCTACTATTTTATCACTATAACATAAATATCACTAAATAAGAGAAAGAAAGTTACGTATTTTTGTTAAAGTATGAACAAATAGCAATTTTGTTAGTTGTGCCACTCATGGATAAGTTTATTATCATGAAGAAACATATTTTTAGGTGTTAACAAATATATTTCAAAAACCATCTATTAAATGTATTTATTATATACAAAAATTGTCAAAATATAATTTTATTTTTCCTTCTTAGATATTTATTATTGGTTTCACATTAATATTTTATAATGTTTATATTTTAAAATAGAGAAAAAAAATAAAAAGTTAAAAATAGTTAGTAAATTTATCTTTTGATATTTTAATATTAAAATTTGTTTTTCTCTCTATTTAAATATATCTATATGTTTTTTCATTATAAATATATTTTTATCAATAAATTAATCATCCAGCTTTCATATTATTATTTTCTTTTTTCTAAATATATATTAAAGTTTTTTTTATTTTTTTTAAAATATAAAAAAAAATATTTTTAAATTAAAAAAAAATAGATTATTAAATTTATAAAAATTGTTTTAAATATATTTTTTATATAAATAATCTACTCATTTAATATTATAATTATTATTTTCAACTTTGACGTTTGCAGACTTTTTGATGAGAATTTTAATATATCCTAGCAACGTCAAAAATATATACATTCAAGAATCATTTAATTAATTTTTTTACACCCCATAAAACTATTTTTCAATTTTTTCCATTTTCTGTTTTTAATTTATATAATTTTTTTTTAACTTTAACTATACTTTTCCTTTTAATACTAAAGTTACATGATTTTAAAAAAAAAAGATAATAATAACAAGAATTATATAAATGTTTTAAAATAACATTTTTTAATACAATCACCTATCATTAGATGGATAAAAAAATAAATAAATATTATTATAAAAATGTGTAACAAACTTTTTTAAAATTTCTTCTCTGTCTCTTTTTTTTTTTTACTTTAAATTTTTGTTATAGAAAAAATTGTTATTATCATATTTCTTTCATATTTTTAGTTTATCTATAAAATTAAAATAAATTATTTAAAAAAGCTTTTAAAAATACATATACACCGGTGTTTTTATCATTAATAAGATAGATACGAACATTTTTATTTTTAGTTAATATTTTTATTAAAAAAAGTACATTATTATAAAGCATTATGCTTTATTTTAATTATCATATATATACATATACATATGCATATAAGTTTTATTTTTCTTAAATAATCTTTGCTATTTTTTTTTACATTATCAGTCATCTCTAAATATATGGCATCTTTATATATATTTAGTGTAGAAGTTAAGTAATATCACATGAGTATTATTATGACATGCCTTTTTTTTTATAATAAAATTCAAATGTTAAAAAATTTATTGTTTTAATCTATTATGTGTTGACATTTCCCTTAAAATAACATGAAATTTTCTTTATGATTATTCTACGAATTATCTTCTATTGAAGTTTTCATAGATAATCTTTAAGCTTCTTATTTTTAAGAAAGTATAATAAAAATAAATGTTTTATTCTTAAACGTCTATTATAAAAAATAAAAAAAAATTTTTTTTTAAAAATATATTAGCGTCATTTAAATTTATTATAACTTTTTATATAAATAATATTTTAAATTTTAGACTTAATAAAGTTATTTCTAATTTTTTTGTCAAATGACTCATTCTGTATTTTACCTCTATGTGCTGTTAGCCATTACTATTACTTTAAATGATGGTTATCGTCCTATACATCATCGAGTTCCTATTATTAATACACATGGAGCTGATATGGTTATAGGAAAAATTCGTGAAGATCAAAGAATCGTTGAAATTGTACCTAAACTTGAGATTGTCTTTGAAACTGGACCTGTTTGTACTTATGAAATTTATAATGATAATAAACCTTCTGAAATTCCATTTAAATTTGAAGTTGTTAATGAGGAACAAGGATATGCTGTTTTACGTGTTAAAGAAAATTATGTCCTGGATTGTCATCAAAATGAATTTAACTTCCGTCTTGTAGCTATAAGATGTGGTGGTGAAAAAGCTAAATCTGAGCCTGTACCAATTAAAATAACTGTTTCCGATGTTAATAATTATGCACCGGAATTTGATGCACCATGGTATACTTATGAAATTGAGGAAGGAACTATAAATACTGAAATAGCACGACTATATGCTAGAGATAGAGATTGTGGACATCCTTATGGTGAAATTTGTAAATATGAAATTAATAACAATTTAGAAAATTCTCCATTTACAATTAATGACCAAGGAGTTATATCTAACACTCGACCACTTAATTATTCATCAACTGATTCACATATTTTAACTATAACAGCACAAGATTGTGGTATGAAAAAATCTAAATCTATTTTAGTTACTATTAAAATTTATCGTAAATGTATTGATGAGGTAACCTCAATACCAGATGTTATTTTTAATGATAATAAAAAAGATGATATGGTTCGTATTGCTGATGTTGCTGATATAATTACATGTCCAAAAAGTGAAGAAAATTGTAAATCAAGTAATGTAAAAGCTATATTTACTGGAAATTTTCAAGGAAAATGTAATAAACCAATATTTAATGATGTTATAAAAGAATGTAAATTAAATGAAAAAACAATTAATTTATTACCAAGACCAAAAATGAATGAAAAAGATTTATCATATAAAAATGATAATAATAATAAATTAAAACCAACTTTACCAGCATCACTTTTTACTGGTGAAGAAGGAAATGAAAAATATGTTTTTGATGGAAATACTAATGCAGCAATTGTGCCTAATGTTAAAATTATACCTCTACGTTTCTTTTTAACATTCTCTATGAAACATGATAAAGGAAATAAGGATGATCAAAAAGTAAAACAAAATGTTTTATGTGAATCAGATAGTACTCATTTAAATAGACATCATTTTGCTGTTTATATTAGACATTGTAAATTAGAATTGTTAATGAGACGTGAAGCACAAAATTCTGATTCTGAATTTAAATCTGCTGAATGGAGATGGCATTTAGATGAAGTTTGTGATAATAAATGGCATACATATATTATTAAATTTAATAATCTTGATAATGTAGAACTTTATGTTGATGGTAATAAATTTAATAATAATGATAGAAATCCTGAAATATTAGATGATTGGCCATTACATAAAACAGAAGATTTTAAAACTAAATTAGTAGTTGGTGCATGTTGGCATGGACGTACTGAAGAAATGGTTCAACATTTTAAAGGACAATTATCTTCTATGTACCTCCTTCCTGGTGATGTTGAAGAGGATGATAAAATTGAATGTTTAGGAAAATGTTCTGAAGAATTTAATTATGATTATACTGATCCTCTTGGAAATGGACAAAAAGTTACTATTAATCATAATGTTGTTACACTTGAAGCATCTAATGTTGATGATTTAGTTGATATGATGGCTAAAGTAACTTATAAAAATACTCAAAAATATATAATTCCTGGAAATAGAACTGTTACAGTTGATGTTGAAATGACATGTAATAATGGTGAAAATATTAAATTTCTCGGTACTAAAATGAATATTAATGTTAAAAAAGTAGAAATTTTACCTGTTCTTACTGCTTCTGGTTCACCAACTGTTCATGTAGTTGGTAAAAATCTTAAAAATGGTGTATCTATGTTTCCTGATATTGAGATAAGTGCAGTTAATGTTGAAGAAGGTATTGATATAACTGAAAAATCTACTCTTGATTGGTGTCAAATTCATCTCAATCCATCACGTGATCTTGATTTAGAATACTTCTCTAGTCCAGCATCACTTATTGCTTTATTAAATGTAGATTTTGAACATGATAAACAAGGAATATTATTAAAAGGAAAAGAAAAAATAAGTGGATATCGTGATATTATAAGACAAATTAATTATTTTAGTACAAGAATTGATGCTTATAGTAAGAGAACATTTATTCTTCAATGTTCAATGATGGATGGTAAAGTTGAAAGTAATAAATTTACAACTGTTCTTGATATAAAAGATAATTCAAATGATGAAAATCAAATTCTTCCAATCAAACCATTTGATGCAGCATTTGTCGATGAAAATAGTAATACACCTGTTCTTCAAATTGATGATGATTTTGAAAAACATTTTGAACCTGCTTTTGATCAAAGTGGTTCAAATAGATTACAAAATATTCTTGAATTAGATTTACCAAGACCAAAAGCATTATATAAAATGGGCCAAGGTACTGTGGGTCAAGGTGCTATTGCTGGAGGTGCTGTAGCTGTTGTAGTTGTTGTTTGTGTTGGATTTTTACTTGTTCTTCTTGTTGTTGGTGTTCTAAAAATGAGAGATACACCTATTCAAAAAAGAGGAAAAGGAGAAAAAGATAGAACATTAGAATCTGGAATGGAATGGGATGATAGTGGTATGAATATAACTGTTAATCCATTAGAAGATGTTGAAAAAAATGACGATGAATGTGTTTATGAGGATGAAAATAGTTCTGATTGTGAAAGGTATTTTTTATTAATTAATAATATATTATTAATATTATAATTTTAGTATGTATAGTTATAGAGCTGAAGATGATATAAGTGAAGATGATGATGATGATGATGATGAAGAAATGGAACCTGTTCTACCACATGCTCAAAATAGTCGTCAAGGTTTAGAGTGGGATGATTCAACATTAACAAATGTCTCACGAACATATCGTGTATGATTATTAATAAGTAGAGTTTAAAATATCTTTTTTTTTATTTTACTTTTAATATCAACAAAATGTGGTGACATCATTTTTAAAAACAATAATCATATATATATTAGAAGATTTATGTATTTTACGTCCCAAACAATCTTATTTCTCTTAATCTTCAAAAAAATATTTGGTTTTAACAGGATCTCTAAAATCTAATGTTGATCTTAAGATTTCCACTTTTTTCTTGTATGACTAATTTTAAAAATAATGTAAAAAAAATATTTATAATTTTATAAACAATAGAATATAAAAAAAAAAGAAAAAATTTCAACATATTGTACATTAAATATGACAATTATAATTTCATTTATATAATTATACTATCAAATTTTTTATTCAAAAATAATTACCAATAGAACATTTTTATAACCATTTCTTTTTATCAACAATTTGTCAATGGCACTACTTTGTATGAACTGACTTTTTATGTAACTTTTAATAATCAAGTTATAATTATAAAAAAAATATAATTTTTTTTGTATCTATTTTTTAAAATGAATTAATTTTTTAAATATAAAAATTTTTTTTTAAATTGTATTTTATACTTAAATAATAAAAAAACTAATCTAATATTTATTTTATAATTAAAAAAAAGCGAAATATTTGTAAGTTAATTTATATAATAATATATTTATCACTAAAATTATTAACTTATTGTAAACAAACTTTAGTTTAAACAAATAAATTTCTTCAATAACAAAAATAATATTAATTTGAATACCCTATTGTTTATTGAAATATTTTTAAAAAATAATTTTTTAAAATTTATTAATTTTTCTCATTTCTCTAATATTTTAATTAATATATTATTTGCAAAAAAGATCTTTTTTGCACTTATTTGTTACGTAATTGCGCAATTATTTGATTTATTAAAATATTTGTTTATACTAAATGTTTCATTTTATTATATATATATTAAATTTTTTTAAGAAAAATGTATTATTTTTATATATTAATGTATAATGATTCATATGATTGCTAAAATAATAAGTTTTACAATTATATATAATAAAACGATATAATTAAATTTTTGATATTTTAACATTAATATTATTAACAATTGATTATAATTTTTTTTAGATATAAAAATGTTTGTGTTAAATGTATTACTAGCTATTGTAAGTTAAAAAAAATATAAATTATTAATATATTATATTTTTAGATTTTTTTATTTTTTTCCGATTACACTTTTGGTAAAAATAATATTTCAAGAGAAAAAATTCTTGCATCATGTCCAAGAAATTCCAAATTTTTTAATTGTTCTAATGTTTGTCCAGAAAAAACATGCTACTCAAACAAACTTACAAATCTTTGTTTTTCATTAAGATGTGGAAAACCGAAATGTCAATGTAAATATGGATATGTAAGATTAAGTGGACCTGATAGTCCTTGTGTAAAACCTATAAAATGTATGAATAGAAAAAAATCAAAATTATAAAATGATAAATTTTATTTATAATTTGAAAAGTAGATTTGTTTGAATATTAATTTTTATAATGTAGCATTTTGCGAAACATCAGATTTATTTTTAAACTCAGATGGATCAACTTTTATTGTTGTAGGCAATTGCCCCATTATTTCATTAGGTTCAACTTTACTTAAATGTTCAACAAATCCACAACCAATACCATCTCCCATAACATTAACACATGTTCTTAATCTATCTCTAAAAATAAATTTTTTTTTATCATGTATTTCTTTTTTTTTACTTACAATAGCCAATCTACTGCTAATATTAAATTAGCACTTTCAACTGGTAATCCAATTGCTGTTAAAATCATTACCATTGTAACTAATCCAGCACTTGGTATTGAAGCAGCCCCAATAGCTGCCATTGTTGCTGTTATACTAACTGTAACTAGTTGACCAAAATTTAATGTTATTCCATTTAATTGTGCTATAAAAATTGATGCAACAGCTTCATATAGCGCTGTCCCATCCATATTTATTGTTGCACCAACAGGTAAAACAAATTTACTTATAAGAGGATTTACATGATTATTATTTTCTAAACATTGAAAAGTTACTGGTAATGAAGCAGCTGATGATGCTGTTCCAAGAGCCGTTAATGCTGCTGGTAACAATCCATGTAAAAATTTAAATGGATTTTTTTTTGTTGTTAAAAAATATATTAATGATAGTGTTCCAAATAGGTGTATAATTAATCCTAAAATAACAGTTAATACATACATTCCTAAAGATTGAAATGTTCTAATTAAATCATCAACTTCTAATAATTTTCCTGCAATAAGTGAGGCTATACCAATTGGTGAAAAAAGCATAATTATGTAGACAGCCTTATTTATAATCAAGTCTAATGCTAAAATTATTTCTACAATTGGTTTTACCTTATCTTCTAATGAACCCATTATTAATCCACAACTTATACAAAAAAATATGATTCCTAAAACATTCATCTGATCAACATATAATTTTGTATGAAATTTTTTTGTATCAGAAATATTATATTTTGATTCAACTTGTTGAATAGTTGAGCGTATTATATTTTCAGGAAATAAATTTCTTACTAAATCAAGCATTTTTTCAATAGTTGATGGTTGTTCTTTTGTTACATATTGTAAGTCAATATTTTTATTATTTGAATATCCAAAATTTCCAGGTTTTATAAGAACAACTAATACAATTCCTAAAATAACAGCCATAAAAGTTGTCAAAAAATAATAAATAAGTGAAAACATTCCAACTTTTCCAGATTGTTTTGAGTTAAGCTGACATAATCCACATATAATACTTATAGATATAAGTGGTAAAATAATCATTTTTAAAAGATTCATAAAAATTTCTCCAGGAAAACTAATTAAGTGTATCGTCATTAATGATAATTCAATATTTCTTAATATTATTCCTACAATAATTCCACAGATAACACCAATCATAGTAAATATTAATAAAGTTTGTTCACTATTCTTACATAAAACCATGTTATTGTTTTACTTTTTTTTTTTAAAACTAAAAAATATTAAAGAAAATTAATAATATTAAACTAAAAAAAATAATGTTTTGTTACTATTATTTATATAGTTTAAACTTTTTTATTATAATTATAAATAAAACCTTCAAATAATAGTTTTATTTTTGTTTAATACAAAATTATACTATAAATTTATAATTTTATTATATTAAAACATTCCTCCTACATATATATATATGATATTTTCTGTAAATTATAAAAACTAATACCATAATAATTTTTAGTAATTTAAAATATAAATTTTAAAAAGCAATAATTGTTCTTGATTTATTTAATTAAAATACATAAAATTCTTGTTTTGATTATTTAAAATTAGTATAAATTATCATTATGTAATTTTTTGCTAAATATTTTTAGCGCCAACAAAATATTTAAAAAAAAATATTAAAATATAATGATTAAATTAGTATTTTAATTTAAAATTGGGTGGAATTTAAAATAAGGAAAAATTACCTATTAATGTAATATAATAAATTTTTTATTATAAAAAAAAAACTTATAATCTACAATTTTAATAAAACATTTTATTAAATAATTTATTTTTAAATAATAAAAATGATATCTATTTTTTTAATAAAAATGTATTATAAAGTTTAAAATAAAATATCATTAAAAATTTTAATGATAATACATTATATTAATAAATATTCATAACTTAAAAATGTTTATTATTGCGTTATTTCTAATTAAAATTTAATAATGATGCATATCTTCAACAATGCTTTAGACAATTTTTTTTGACTATTTATTTAATTCTATGATTCTTTTAATTATTTTGATTTTTTTTAAAAATATTATTAAAGCTCTACCTTTTCATGATGTAAATTATTCATTTCTATATCATTTCTTTTTATTTCTTTTTTTGATGGATGATAAGAATAATAATATATTAACATAAAAATAATTCCAATAAATGAAGAAAAAAATGGAATTAACATGAAATATTCCTTATGTGGTAGTAATTTATTTAATGGATTTAGGTAAAATAATACCAATAAATTCTAAAAATATTATTTAATTAACATTACATTTTTATAAAATAAAACTTACAATATATTCTATAATCTCAATTAAATAACCGATTATGTATCTTAATAATGTTGATCCTTCAGCCATATTGAATGGTAAAAATATATGGATAATTATATTGATACATTGTAGTGAATAATCAAAATACCGTGAATTATCTCCTGTTTTAAGTGGTTGAAGCAAAAAAATATGACTACCTGATAATAAAATATGAATGATAATAAAAATTATTAACCATTTTTGAAGGTAATATATAAATAATATTAATACAATATATCTACTAAATAATGTAAAAAAACGCCATAATCCTTGTAAAAATGTATTAATAAATGACATATTATTTTTATCAATTCTTGAAACTCTTAAAGTTTTATGTTGAATTATTAGGGATGTACAAATTGATAATAATGATAAAAATATTGATAATAATTGTAAAATAAATAATAAAGACAATTCAATTTTATTTTCAATATATTCAGTTAAAATAAAATATCCTTGAATTAATGTTTGTGGCATACTTTCAAGAATTGCTTCAAAAAATCTTAATAATGATGAATCCCTATCAGCTTCAATTAATTTATATAATATTTCTTTTTTTCTTTTGTTATTAATAAATAAGTGATTTTTATTATTATGTACTTTTATAGTTAAATTTAACGATTTGAAATACCATATTAAAGGTCCAATTTGTAATACTGAGGATAAAAAATTATATTTCATTTCTTTACTTGATTTATTTTTTTTATATTTTAAATCATTTTTCCTCCAATAAAATGATATCAAATTAAGTATAATACTTGGAATTATTACAAATAGACCAATTAGAATACTAAAAAGAATCTAAAAAAGAAAGAATTAATTATTTTTAAAATTAAAAAAAAAAGAATTTTACCCTATTATTTAAATAATGTATTATAGATACAAGAATATCTGATACAATATCAGTAATATATGTTATTATTGAAAGAACAATACAAAAAATATCTAATTTTGTTACAACTTTATTATTTGGAATTTTATCTGTTGCATCTAAGGCATCATTATTATATCCTACAATATGATCAATATCTTCATATTCAATTTTATGATCATTTCTTAAAAATATTAATTTTGTTTTATAAAATGTAGATAATACCATAATTATAGTAGTTTTTTTTAATATTTTGCTAAATAATAGTAAAAAAAATTTTATAAATTATAAATATATATATTTATTGTTGTTAGATATATATACTAATTATGAGATCATTAATTAAGTTATATGTCATAAAGAAATATCTCATTACAAATGTTAGGCAATATATAACATTCTTATTATTATTATATAATAAATGTTCAATCATATTTTAATAATAGTAAAAACATTAATAATCAAGATATTGTTTTATTTATTTTTATAAAATTAGTTTTAAAAATTAAAAAATGGCCAAAAAAATTTTTTAAAACGAATATTAATTATTTTCTTATTTTATTAAAAATTTTTTTTTATTATATTGCGCTTAATAAAAATTTATGCAGTGCACTGCTTCTTAAACAGCATTTTATACTCGGATAAGCATTCTGGATTTCTAACTGCACCTATATTTTTAATAACTTCACCATTTAATATTTGTTTAACAATCAATTCCATTTTTTTTCCTGAATGTGTATACTAAAAAAAATAAATAATATTTTTTTTTTAAAAATAATTATATAAATTAACTTACTGGAATATCATTTATTGTTTTAAAGACATTTGGGACATGTCTTGGTGACATATTAACACGTAAATCATATTTTATTTTAGAAACAATTTGATCAAATATTGTATGATCAGTAAGTTTCAAAAAAAGTATAATTATTTCATTATCTTCATCCTCTTGATCACGTATTCCAACAACAAGTGAATCAATAACTGTATCATAGCTTTCCACAACATTATAAATTTCAGCTGTTCCAATTCGTACACCAAAACGGTTTAAAGTAGCATCACTTCTACCATAAACAATAACACCATTAGTTTTGGAATTTATTTCACAATAATCACCATGTGTCCATACTCCTAGATTTTTTTCAAAATAACTTTTATAATATTTTTTTCCATCTTCATCATTTAAAAAATGTGATGGTTGACTAACAAATGGTGTTACACAAACTAACTCTCCTTGTTCATCTTTTACTGATTCTCCTTTATAATTCCATGTTTGGCAATTCATACCTAAATATAAATGTTGACATTCTCCTGGAATGACAGGGCGATTAAGTGTAGCACCCATAAAACATCCAATAATATCTGTTCCACCACAAATACTACCAATAACAATATTTTTTTTTAATGATGAATTAATAAATTCAAATGAAGATGCTTTTAATGGTGAACCTGTTGATAAAACAAGGCGTAAATTGGATAAATCATATTTATCATTAAATTTAATACCCATTGAATTATAAGTATCATACATTTTTGCACCACAACCAAAAATTGTGGCTTTTGTTCTAGCTAAAATTTTTATTAAAATTTCTTTATCAGGATATATTGGACTTTCATCAAAAACAACAATTGTTGCTTTTGTATATAAAGCTGTCATAAGCCAATTCCACATCATCCATCCACACGTTGTATAAAACATTATAACATCTTTATCACTCATATCTGTTTGAATAATATGTTCTTCAACATGTTTTAATAATGTTCCACCCACTGTATGTACCATAGCTTTTGGAAGTCCTGTTGTACCACTAGAAAACATTGTATACATAGGATGATTAAATGGAACTTTTTTATAAACAATTTCTTCATCCATATTAATATTTTTATATTCATTAATAAAATCATTAAATGATATAAAATTATTACCTATCAATGAACAATCAGTAGAATTATTTTTTAATGGCACAACAACTGCTTTTAATAAATATTTTGATAATTGTTTACAAATTTTTTCAAAATTAAATGCATTATCATGTATTTTTTGTTTAAAAATAACTTTTTCTTGACCAAAAATTAATTTAGGTTTAACTTGAGATAATCTATCAACAACAGCTTTTTCACCAAATTCTGTTGAACAGGAGGCAAATGTACATCCTAATGAAGCTGCTGCTAACATTATACATGCTGTACGATAACTATTTGGCATATAAGTAGCAACAGCATCACCACATTTTAAACCAACATCTTTCATAGCATTTCCCAATATTTTAATGTCTTTTTTAAGTTGTCCATAACTAAAATATTCAAATGATTCACCATCAAATGTTTCAATAAATGCAATTTTATTATCATCAGCATTTTTTAATACATTTTCTGTATAATTAAGCATACTACCTTTAAACCACTTTGGTATTTCATTTATTTTTACATTTTCTTCAACAATATCTTCTTTACAAAAATTTTCTTTACCTAAATCAACTTTACAAAATTCAGCAACTGACAACCAAAATTCTCCATAATTATCAACAGTCCATTTCCAAAAACTTTCATAATCATCTAAATAATATATTTATATACTTTTTTTAATAAAATCATTAAAATTAAATTACCTTTAAAATCAATACCATACTTTTTTTGAATGTAATTACGAAAACGTAACTCAGCATTCCATTCATTACCTATATCTATTGGTGGTACATAATATTCAGAGACAACTTTAGACATTTTACTTTTATCAAGCTTCATAACAAATAAAATATAAAAAAAAAATTATGAGTATAAAAATTATACACTAAAATATATTTTATTTTAAAATTTTATGAAAAGAAAAATTTTGTATAAATAAAAAGAATGTTTTTAAATGAGGAACAATTGGAATTATGCTATAGAGGTATCGTTATAAGAAAATACATTTAAAAAAAACTATATGACCCTATATGAATATACATATCAATATATATTGTAAAATTGTCAAAAAAATTTTGCATTTTGATATAGGGTTTTGATAAAAATAATATAAATTGAATATCTTTTCATTAATAAGGTAATGTGTTACAAAATTTTACAACGTATATTGTAATATATGATGATAATAATCAGAAACTATTTAACGGTACAAAGTCTATGAATATTTAATGACATTTTATTTTTTTTTTCATATGCATGAATGAAATTGCAAAGTTATAATGTAATAATTGAATTTTTTTTAATTAAAATTAATAAATTTAAAATATTGTTTATTTATTTTAATAAACAATTAAAAAAAAGGTAGTATAATTCTAAATCGATCCAATTTAAACAAATTATAAGTAATAATAAAAATAAATATATTAAAATGCATATAAATATTTAGAAAAATATAATGATAAAGAATTTTCTAACATATTTTCTCATTAAAAAAAGTATTAAAAATTAAAATATATTTATTTAAATAGTTTAATAAACGTTTGTTAAAAATTTTTATTTTAAATTTGTGATAGGCTTTAAATATTTTAATGAAAAATCAAGATACATTATATATAGTAAGAGATTGACATTTATATATTATGTTAAACATTAGATACCAGATTAAATGTACTTTACACAACAAAAGATTATATTTTATAACAGTAAAAAGAAAAATTTTTATTTATTACCAGCATAACTCATACACGTGTATCAATCTTATCAAATATTTTAATTTTTATCAACCTTAATCAACCTTAAAAAACGTTTAAAAAATAAGAAAAATTGAAAATATTTTATAAAATAAAATATTAAAACTTTATATTGACAGTAAAAAGTGGAGTGATTTTTATTACAAATAAATTATAATATTATAAAAATGTTACATAATTTTATTTTTAATACATACGTATATATATTTAAAATATTAAAATTTTTAATAAGTATATAGACAATTAAATTAAAAAAAAAATTATTTTTAATTTAATGATAAATAAACTATTTTATATGATTAAAATAAAATACATATATATACCTTTTTTTGGGTCAAAATTATTTAAATGATCTTAGAAGTAAATTATATATAAACGAATATGAAAGAGATTGTAAGTATTTGAATTAAAAAAAATATAATTATATAAGTATTTAAAAATAAAAATTATTTTATAAACTATCCCATTCATCATATGAAGATGGTGATTGAAAATTTTCATCAACTGTTGATTTTTTGGATCCTTTTGTTGATACTCCATTCTAAAATTAAATATAATTATCTAGTTTTAAAAATTTATATAATGCCCCCTAATCAGATGTATTTAATAAATATTTTAATTATTTTATAATACAAATGACTATAATATTTAAATATATTTATATCTTGATCTCACCTGTTCCTTTTCATATTGCCATGATTCATAATCACGCAAAGCAACTTGAACATATGATGTTACAAAATGTTGTTCCTCTGTTCGTTGATATTTTTGCAACATCTCTAAAGCCAGTTCTTTTAATTCAACTAAATTAAGCGCTTCACATTCTCCAACTAATTTTGCTAAATCATCCGGTTTTGATGGTAAAGCCAATGATGGAACAAAACGTTCTTTTTTTAACCTAAGATAAGACAATATATGACGAAAAGATTTTGGATCTCTATCTAAATAAAAATTTCCACCTTTATCAGTTCCTATTGGCTTTGATGATCCTGGTTTGAACCACTCATTAAGACGTGATCTTGGATCAGCACATAAATCATTTCTTCTAACCTATGTTAAAAAAAAATTATATATAATTAAAAAAGGAAAGTTTTTATTAATTTTTATATAACTTACAGTGTACTTTTTTCCTCCAACATTTATATTAATAATATCTTCAACATGTCTACTTGTTCTAGCCATATTTTTTCTTAAAAATGGTAAACTTTAGAAATTTAAAAACATTTATATATTCTTTTTTTTTGGCATATGAAGAGGAAATATATTATTATTTTTAATGACATACCTTTTATATAATATAAAACATTATTTTTTTATTCACAAAACATATAATAAAAAAGAAATTATTTTGTATGTTAGATAAACTTTTTAATGTTTGTGGTAAATTTAACTATGTTTATAATATAGAAAAGTATTAAAATTACCTTAAAAATATATTTATATTATAAAATTCATAATACTATTTTTTTTTAAAAAATACTTAAACAATATTTTGATATGAAATATACGCTATATTACTTCCTTTAATAATATTTATATATATATATAAATTTTTATAAACAATTATTATACACATTAATACACCTACAACATTATATAACATGAAATATAGAATATTACAATTTTTTTTTTGTAATAGTAAACATTTTTAACAATAATAGTTTACTTTTTTTTATTCACATTATTACATAGCAATTGCTTTTATTATATACTAAATGTGAATATTATATATATTATTAAAATAAAAAATAAAATGAATAAATAAAACAAAGATTATGTTTATTATTATTATTAGTTTTAATGGTAAAAAAATGTTTTTATTCAAATAGCATGCTTATATCACATTAAATATTAAATCTATCATTTTTTTTATTATACTTAATATAAGAATAATCTATTTTTATTAGGTAAAAATATTATATTTCAAATTAATTGTAAAAAAATTGTTTTAAAGAAAAGGAAATTGATGACGTTTTACCTAAAAATATATTTATCTATATTTTTTATAGGTAATATTATTTTTAAAAAATTACAAATTTGTCAAAAAAAAGAATATATATTTTAATATGGCACTTGGTTAAATAAAAATGTTTTTTGGTATAATTATAAACTTTTCACTTTTATTATTGTAATAATTTTCTTTTTTAAAACTAGGCAATTAACTTTGAATTATTTGAAACAATAATTTTCATCTTTTTGTAATTTTTCTCTTATACTGTCTTATTAATGATAAAATTGTAATGTTATGGTTAAATAATAGAAATTGACAATATGAAAGCATTTGAAAATGTTATCTATTTTAAAAAAAAATATTTATATATAATAAATTTTCTATATAAAATTAATGATGAAACTAAAATTGACATATTAAATTTTTTAATAACCATTATTTTTTTTTATGAAATTTATAAAATTTTTACAAAAAGATATATATTTTTACGATATAAAATAAATCATATTTATTTATAATACCTTCAGATAATCTTTTTACTGTAAATTTAGATATGTAAACATATGTATTAAATATATTAACTATTTTTATTTTAATACATTTAAAAAAAATAATTTATTTGACATAAACTGTTTATTTAAATTTAAACATTAAAAAATAAATATCAATTAACTATAGAATATTAAAATTTCTTGCTTTACAAATTTTTTTTCCTAACATGTTTCTTTTTTATTCCTTAATATATATATATATAAATATTTCATATGATACGTATATAAATTTTCTTAAAATAGGTTTTTAAATTACTGTTAATGATAATGTAGTTACGTTAATTTTAATATCAACTCCCTTTTATTTATAATTTAGTAAGATAATTGAATATATACATATATTAATATATATATATATATACATCTAATTGTCATCTTTTGTTTTCACTTTTTAAATCTTAAAATCAAGTATTTTAAAGGTAATTGCTTCCGTTTATGTCATTAGAAGATTTTTATTATTAAATGAATAAAATAAGTATATAAATTATATATATAAAATATTAACATTTAAGAAATATTTTTTAATATTATATATTAAGATACTTTAATATATCCTTACCAAAAATCTTGATAATATCCTACTTTTTAAATATATATATATATATATATATGCATATAAATATATATGTTCTTGTTTAAATAATTACAACATAAAATTTTTCCTAATATTGTCACAATTTTATAATAAAAGAATCATTATTTTTACTTATACACAATTAATTTACATCATTTTTATATTGATATCCATATAAACATGTTTTAATTTTTTTTTTATTAAAAAAATCAACTTTAAGATATATAAATTTATAATATCTTTAATAATTAACTAGATTGAATTAAGCTTTCTATTATATTTTAAAAATGAAATTGAAAATGTAATTTTTTAAGTATTATAATTATCGTAGAAAGTTAAATAATAATTTTTAATTATATAAAAAATTTTTACATATAATACTTATTATTATATAATCTTTTATGTATCTTTAAAAATAAACGTATCTTTACATCATAATTACATGTTAAACTAATATATACTATGTAATTATTATCTATTTTTTTAGTTATTTTTTTTACCTATAAAAATTTATCACCGTTAAAAAAATTATAATTTTATATATTTAAAACTTCTAATTTTTTTATAATTTTTAAATTTTTACATACATATTTTTTAAATTATAAAGTGTATTTAGAAAAAAATAATAAAAATTTTTTTCCAAATAATTTTATATTTCATTGAAATAATATTTATATTTAATTTTAAACACATCCAGACGACTAATAAAATTACTCATTCTACCCTTTAAAGATGATTCTTTGTTGTCACTTTCTATAATTTTTTATTAGAACTCATGCTTATACAAAGAAATTTTATTTCACCATCTATATTATTATAAAAATTTCTTTTTTTGTTAATATTATTATTTTCAACTAAATTTCTTTTTAAACTTCTTGATATATATTTAGTTTTTAATTAAACAAAGATTGTATTTCATTAAAATAAATATCCAAAATTGAAATATTTTTCACTTTACTATTTCTTTTATTACAATTAAATATTTTCTCTTATTCAAGGCTGTTTCATAAAATTTTTCATACCAAGTTTAGTAGTTACTTTTAATTTTTATAATTTATTAAAAATATACTTTTATATTTAAAGAATGGATATATGCCTTTTAATTGATGAAGAAAGTAACGATTTTTTTTTTAAAACCAAATTTAAATTGGTCAAATTTCATTAGATAATTACAATTCAATCGCTTTTTTTTTAACTGACAAATTATATATACTATTAAATTTATTTAGATGATACTCTTGTTACAAAAATTGTTTAATTTAAAACAAAGAAATTTAAAAACAGATGAAAAAACTTTTTTTATACGTTAAAGAAAAAAAAATAAATTGTTTACAGCTGGTTTTATTCAGCGTTTAAATAAACGTGATAAATTAAATTTGCTAATAAATATATACGTATATCAAATAATATAGTTGTTATTTTTCTAAAACGCATGCCACTACTCTTTCATTTCACCTTTTTAAATATATATATATATATATATATATATATATTTATTATTGTAATTATACATATTAGTATACGACATACCATAATATATTTTTTTCATTTTTAAATGATTTGTCAATAAATAATTTTCTTATTATATGTCATTTTTATTAAATTATTTAAAAAAAAATATATTAGACCATTTATATAAATTTCTAAATAACTCTTGTAAGCGTTTATTACTAAAAACTCCCGTTTCATATAATTTTTAACAATTCATTACATATTACTATATAATAAAAATTCTTATCAAAATATTTTTAAAATTTAAATAGAATTATTTTTAGAACACCCCTTTTTTGTAATTTATTAAAAGATACAAATTTAAATGTACCATTTTTGTATAAATTAAATCTCCTTTCACTGATGAATATCACTATAATTTAAGATGCGTTATAAATATATATATATATATATATATATATATGTAAAAATTGTAAGAGCGCCCTCAACCACCGTTATTGAATATAAAAATATATAATAAAAAAAAACTAAACTTTTGGAAAAAGTTTATTACAAAAATTGCCTAAATACTTGTTTAAATAGGAGGCATGTTATATCTAACCTTCTTCTTTAGAATAAATTTTAATGTAACGACTTTCTAAATAATTATTTAGATTATAATTTAAATATCTTTATTTATCCATGATATATTTCATATCTTAGTATTGTTACATTTAAAATCTCATTGTCCGATTCCTTCTAAAATTGTGAATACACATCTAACAAAATAAAATTCTAGTTTTGTATAATGATATATATATATATATATATATATATATATCTTTCTACGTATATATATGTATATATATATATAGTATTTGAAAATTTTCTTAGATGATATATTAAATCATCAAATATTTTCAAAAAGAGAAAAGTGTATTTTTATGCCTTCACTGTTTCATTTTATTTTTATTTTTATTTTTTTTAAAAATTTTACCTATAACTATCTTTTTTAATACTTTTTATTTAAAAAAAGGTAGTCAATTTTATTATTAATACAAAATAACTTATTGCCTTTTTATATTTTTAATATAATAAATAAGTCATCTTTAATCTTTTTAACCTAAAAGTAAATATATATTTTTTTTTCTTGGAATTTATAATAATTACATATATTTTTTTTTAAATTAAAAATTCTTTACAGTTTTTTTTTAAATGATTTTTGTAAATCTCTTATTAATTTATAAATTTTTAACATTAAATATATATTTCCTCATTGTGTAGTGATCCATGAAGTCAAAATTACTTCTTTTATTGAAAAATAACTTTATGTTGGTAAAGTTAAATATATCTCGAATGTATGTCGACATGATAAAAATATGTATAATGACACATTAATGTATCTTTTCAAATTTTAAAAGTATAAATTTTGATTAAAACTAAAAAAATTATTATAATTTTTAGTTATATTTTTTATAAATTTTTAATTTACTTTATCCTTTGGAACATATATTTATAAAGTGAGATATCTAGATATATTTATTTAAAAACCTATATCTCTTATAATTACATAATTTTGTCAAGTGATCCTCAAAAATTTAATTTTCATTTTGAAGTAAAGTATGACATAATCCTTCATTCACAAGCTACTTGACCCTTCATCAATTCTTCTCTTATGTTATAGGATAATCCTAAATATTTCATATTATTAAACAATAAACCTAATTGTGTTCTTTTAATTTTGTACTTTATTATTATTTAATGCCTTTGTAAATTACATTACATATTTATAACATACTTTCTAAACTTTTATTTATTTTATTAACAGTTCTTTAAATTTAAACTCGAAAAATGTTTGTTGACAAAGCATTCTATAAATATATTTTTTTTTATTTAGTTAAAAATATATGTGACAAACTTTACTTACTTTTTATTATACCTCTCTTAGTTTCAGAAACGTAAATATATTTAAAAATAAATTAAATAAAGTTTAGATTGATCTTTGTTATATTTTAAAATTTCTTTCCTCATTATTGTAATGTTCTTAAACAAATTTTAAAACTTAATCAACTACAAATATTTTCATATTACATGGTACTCCTCCTATTGGAATAATATTATCCGTTATTTTAATATATTTTAATCTTTAAATATATTTCCAATTAATCTTTATTTTTATTTTTAAATATATATCATTTTTAACAAAGTTTTTTTTTTGTAAAAATATTTTATTTTATATTTTATGTAAGTATAAATTTATAGTTATAAATTATATTTAATATTAAAAATATCAGTTAAAATTTAATTTTTAAAAATAATTTATCTGTTACATAATAAAATAATTATATATATTTGAAATGGAACAAACATTTACCTTTTTTATAATATATTTATTTTCTTTTGCCTTTCTTTTTTTTACCTAAATTTAAAACTTTTAAAAGTATTATTAAACACTTTACTTTTCTATTATAATTTATTTTATTTTCTTCTTTTTTCATATATTAAATTGTTAAGAAGTTTAAAAAGATGTTAATATTAAATAAAAATATTATCAAAAATTGTAATAGATATAAAAACACACACAAACAATTAACCGTTTACTTATAACCTTTCTTTATTTATATTAAAATTATTAAAATAATTATATTTTCTTATCATTTTTGTGCCTTGTACTGAAAGAATAAATATATTTTTCTTACTAAATTAAAAGTTATCAGTTAAAGGTAAAAAATTTTTTCTTACACAAATGTTTATATTAAATGATTAGAAAAATAATCATTTACATAGATAAACTTACATTTCTTAATTAATCATGTTAACTTGTCATTATTATAAAATATATATGCATTTTATAAAAAGGTAAAAATTTTGTTAAAATAAATTTATTTTATAAAATAAAAGTAAAAATATTACATTAGTTAAATTTATTTAATTCTCCTCTTTGATTTATTATTTTTTGCATTTGTCATAGTTTTTTCCAATTTTTAAATAATGTATATTTAAATAATACTTCCATTTATATGTTTTATCATTATAAAGTTTGTATTTCACTTACACAACATTATATTTTTTGACCAAAAAGCATTAAAAACATAAATTTTTAAATATTTATATCGATTTTTCATATTTTTTTATTGTTTCAATTGGTATTAAATATATATTTACTTTAAAAAAAATTTAAACTTTTGATTCCCAATTTTGTTATAAATATTTTGAAAAAAAAGCAATTGTCATATTATTATTTTGAACATTTCATTCATTTTTTTTTTTCGATTATATTTCTAACTAATTCTTCTTTTTTATTATAATAATTTTTATTAAGATGTATTTGTATTACATTTTAATCTAAGAAAAAACAACATAAGTACCATATTGTATAAAAAGAAAATTGTATTACATATCAAACAAAAAGCATATTAAAATAACTTGCTAGGCATTGATAATTAAAAATATACTTATATATACTCCTATATATGTAGAAGTTTTAGATATTTTATTTATTTTATATCTTAATACTTAAATTTATACCTATCATTTTATTATTCAATAATGTTATTTAGATATCATTTTAGATAAATATTTAATCGATTTTATACAAAAAAAGACGATTTTAGTGTATATATACATATATGTTTTTTGTTATCATCATTTTTCATATGCTACCCATATGTATTAATTTTGTTATAGTCTTTTTGTTTATAATGAAATATATTATAATCATCATACTATTTCTTATCATTTAATATAAATTCAATACTTATTTTATCAGTAAAATGATAATTTTATTATATATGTATAAATATACCTCAAAAAAAACTTACCCCTTACTTTTTATTATATTTCTTTTACTGGTAAAAATGTTTTTAACGTTAATGATTTTTAATAGACATAAGCTATATAATCTTCTTTTATAAGAAGAATGTTACAATATTATATATATATATTTAGATTCTCTTTTCTTTTTATTCTTGTTAATTTTGTAAACATAAGAAGAATCAACAATTAATGTTAATATGATAAGCTTTAATTTTTCTAATCATCATGATTTAATTGTAAAAAGACATTTTTTTTTCTAACGTTTTTTAATATTATTAAAAGACTATTTTATTGATTTATTGTATAAAAATTTTTGTTGTTAAATAATTCATATTTTTATATATTATTTAGAAATTCTTGTTGATTTTAAAAAAGAATAAATATATATGTGAATAGAAAGATAATTTTTAATTGGAAATGTTTCTTTAAAACCATTTTAATGTATTTTAAAAATAAATATATAGTTTTTTCATCATTTTTTTGTATACCTATATCTTTTTCTATTTTAACTGACAAAATATTTTAAATTATATAAACATTAAACATTTATTTTAATATATTTTTTTGACTTTTTTGAATATATTGTTTTATTTAATTAGTATTTATATAATAAATATCTTTATTAGTGATATATCTTGAGATAAAGAGTATTTATAAATATCAATTTACATAAATATTAAAATCACACCATTTTAAAAAGTTATAAAAAGTATATATACTTAATCGAATGTATATTTTATTTGAAACTGTAAATTAAATTTATAATATCTTTTTCCATATTATAAATATACTCTATTTTGCTAAAAATTTATATACTATTGTGATTTTTAGAGTCTAAATATTTATATATTCACATAAATAATATATAAACAAAATGTTATTATAATGTTCTTTTATCGCAATTTTTCTATTCAACACACACACTTCATGGTCATTTCAGATGTTGTTAAATGTGTTATTATTTTATTAAACATTGTCCATATTTCATCAATTTTTTTTGTCACATTGTTGATAAAATTTATTGTATCTTTATTATTTCAATTTTAAAAAAAAATAAATTTTATATTAATGGTTTCATTCAAATTTTCCATATACAAAATCTTTTATTCAAATGTATATTTGTAGTTAGCCATAACATATTACATTCACACCTATCAAACAATCTCAATATTATTTTCTCTGTAATTAAATATCTTGTTTTGTCAATTTATCATTATAATAATTTTAATAATTGCTAAGTTTTCTTTTATACAATGCAAATAAAAAGATTATACTTTCTAGTATAAAACAACTTGAGAATTTGAAGAAACACTGACTTTTTATTATTTTTAGAAAATACATTTTGTTATTTTTATTATATATTTAACTAGTTAGAAATAGCCAACTGGTCAGCTGAATAATCATGCTTTTGTTAATTCTTTTATACATTTTTTAATTTTTTTTTATATACCAATTTAAGATTTTAAATGATTTAATGTCATTGTATGAGTACACTTAATGTATCCAGCTGATTCAAGTTGATAAAACAATTCAAAGGTTTTTTTTTTATTATTAAATGTTTAAAATGTTAAACTATATATTTATTTCATTACTTTACTTTTTAAATTTTTATATATATATTATAAGAATTGTTTTTTTTTTTAATTTTTATAAATATATAAAAATTTTTATTTTTAAATTTTTATTAAATCATATAAAAATATATGTCAAAAATTTTCTTTATTAATACTATATATCTTAAGCCTTTTTTGACACTTCTATTTAATAATTGCTTTATTATGTTATTTTATTTTTAGGATGTCTTAGAAGATTTTGAAGTGATTCATTTTTAATGTTCGCATTTCTTTTCTATCTATCTTACTCTTTATTAATAGCTAAAAAGTCTTTTATTATTACATAGTTTCTATAACAAAGTTTACTAAATAAACTAGCCTATCATACCTGGTGGCCTTCAGATTAAAATGATTCATTTAAACCGTGATTTTTCAACAAAACATCTAGTTTTTCGTTAAGGTTCTATTAGAAGACAAAATTTCTCTCTCTTTTTCATCTATATCATATATACCTCATTTTTAATTTTATATGTTTTTCATTTTACAACATTCCTCCAAATTTTCACTATTTTATTATTTTATATTTAACTTTTATATTGTTATCATGATTCATATTATTATAATATAATATAATACTATATAATATTATATTATATAATTTTTTCTTTATTATTTTTTTTAATAAATAGTAAAATGAAAGTACATATATATTTAATAAATAATGTACACAATATATTTTGTTTATTTATATTTTTCCTCATTATTTAATCATTTATCTATATGTTTTAAAGAAAAATTAGTTTAAAAATCAGGTGTAACCCATTTCATTTATACTTAATAAAGGATGAATTGACATTCTTATTCAAAAACTTCTTAAAATGTTGATAGCAATATCATTATTATATTTAGTAAAGATATTTCTTTTTGGTAAGATTTCTTTTTAATAATTAATTACATTAATTGTTTTTCTATTTATTATTCCTATAGGGTTTCTCTTTCTTTTTTTTTATCTATAATTTTCTTCTAACATATTTGTTGTGTATTACTTTTAATTAATTCTTTATTTAATTCTATTTATTTCAAATTGTCATATATAATATTTCTTTGATAAAATTTTTTATTTAACGACACCATTTTTAAATTTATAAAATGAAAAATAATGTTACAATTTTTTAGAAAGAAATATTGGGTTAATTTACCCTTTCTTTTCAACCTCAACGGATAATAGTTTTTTTTTATTAACATTTACTAACATCTAACAGTGATTTTTTTTATTTCACAGAATATAATTCTATAATGTATTTTCCAACAGAACTTGAATATATAAGGTAATTTTTAAAATATTTATATATAATAAATTATTATTATAGTCTCCCTTCAACAAGTCATTTTACAAATCGTCCTCAGTCATCATTAAGTTCAGGATCGGGAAGTAATGATAGTGGATTTTTTGCTTCAATTCATGGAATATCTACTGAAGTTCCATCATTATCTGGTTTTCAGTTTGATGTTGATTCACCACATGGTGTCTCACCAATTCCTTATGAAAATGATTTTGGTAGTTCATTATTAAAATGTGACTCATCACCACAAATGGGTACCAATTCAAAACAACAAAATAAAATGTATTTCTGTGAAAATAGGTAGGAATATTTTATTAAATTATTATATATTTTAAATTTTAAAAATTATAGAATTCAAATTCATCCAAACGTTAAGAATGTTGAAAATCATCATAACATACTTAGTGGTGGATGCCTTTCTGATAAATCATCAAATTCAAATCTTTTAGGTGATTATGCTAAACATGAATTACGGTAAGAATTAATAATTTTTTATTAATTTATTTTTTTAGTATTCAACAAAGACAATCTAATGGAGTTTCTGATCTTAGTAATAATTTTATGACTGAACCACCATCACAAGCTCTTATTGAAGCTGTTTCTAAACCACTTAATCAGCAACAACTTTCCCAAAATTCAAAGATATCTAAATTAGATTCTTATAAAACTGTTATGTGTCAAGCATGGCTTGAAAATAAAAATTGTAATTTTGGTGAAAATTGTAGATTTGCACATGGAGAAGAAGAGTTACGTCCCCTAAAACAAAATCCACGTTATAATACTAAATACAAGACAAAACTTTGTGATAGGTACACTAATACCGGTATCTGCCCATACGGTGAAAGATGTTTATTTGTCCATCCTAATAATGGAAATGCTTATTTTAGTAATGAAAAGATAGCTGAATTACAAAATGCTAGATCATCAACAACTAATCAAGAAGGAACAACATTTTCAAATAAGGGTGAAGCATCTTATAATAATGTTCTTGTCGCAAATAGTGATAACAGTACCAGAAAATGTCTTCAGCAATCATCTCAACCAAATATGGTTGTTAACAATAGCAACGACAATAACAGATCACAAACATCATGGTTACCAGAAAGAAGTACCCACAATAATATGAATAGCTGTTTTTCAATGGTAGGATTTGAACAACTAATGATGTTCGATAACGATGTTAATACAACTAATAATATTAATAATAACAATAATTATTCATTTGATAAAAATCCAATGTGTCAAATGATTCAAAATCCAATGTCTGATAGTATGATGATAAATCCTACATCTGTAATATGGAAAAATTTAATGTATAATACATTCAAAAATTCTGATACTACTGATAGTTTCCTTTTAACACCAAAATTGTCAAAAGATTTATCATGTGCATTTGGAAGTATGTCATTAAAAGAAGAGTCTTCAGTTGACTCCAGTGCATTCAATAATGAAATTCTTGAACGCTCTATTGCAATGCTTAATGACTTTGAAGATCATTAATTTGTGAAGATGCATAAAGGTTATATAAATTTAAAAATATTATATATTTATTATTATTCTCTAATCATATTCTAATTTATACAACACATTTTTAACAGTCATAATAGATTTATATTTTAAAATTAATGAATAATTATAATTTTTTATTAAAGTAAGATCACTTAAATTTAGTTTTTATCTTTATTAATATATTTATTATAATTATTTCAAATTTTTTAATAATTCTTCCACTTACAATGTACAAAAAAGTTTATTCTTTTTTTTTGTGAAGGTTATTTTAAAAAAAAATTTTTTTTTCTTATATATTGTTTATTATATAATTAAAACAACTATTCATCTATAATTTGGAAGATAAAAGTCTATTATTAGGTTAAAAAATATAATGACTCAGTAGTAGCGGATATTTTATTGTATTATTTAATAAATAGTTTTTAAAGCATTATTATCTATATTTACTGCTAAATTTATAATGTAGATGTAAAATTATTTTTAATGTATCAAAATTTACTACTATTTAATAAGTAAATAAATTTTTTCTATTTTTATTGTGTTATTAATTATATCATTTTTTAATAAATAAAATTAAAAAAATACAGAAATATATATTTTAAAAACATTATTATTAAATAAACTTTTTTTTTAAATATTAAAAATATAAAGTTAATTTAAATACATATTATTTTTTTTATTATAACTATTTCAAATAAAAAAAAACTTTTTGAAATATATAAATTTATATATTTTTTATCATATTTTTGTAAATATAAATGAAAAACAATTAAATTAAAATTATGTTTAATAAATAACAAGTTACACTATTACATTTCCTAAGGGTTTTATATTTTTATTAAAAAAAAACCTAATTATTGTTATTTTTATAAGGAAGTATTAATATATTAATTACAAAAAAAAAATTTTTTTTTACTTCTATTATAATGATATTTTAGCATAACAATAATAAAATTTTAATAATTATTATTGTACATGACATACATTTTTTTTGTAATTTAAATTTAATAACTTTTTTTTCTATCAAAAACAGACTTATTCTTTAAATTAGGTTATTAAAATAATAATTAGAAAATTAAAATGAATGAATATATGTATATAATTAAACAGAATCTGTTGACAATTCTTTTATATCACACTTTGATGATTCTCCAATATTCATTAAATTGAATATACTTGATATAGATTGTGTAGCAGATTTTTTTATTCTTTGAATAATTGGTGCACTCATTTTTAAAGCTATCTAAATATAAATAAATAATATAATATTACAATAAAAAAAATTTTACCTCATATGGTGGTGGTGAATCTTTTATTGTACTATTACTAACAAGTGGTGTTCTTTCATTTCCTCTTTCTTCATTTACTAATTCATATTGTTGTAATTCAATATTACGACTTAATTTGCGATCTTCTTCTATACCTAAACCAGCTTGCATTGAATATGATCTTAATGCATTCATTGATTTTTTTATATTATTATCTTTTATTTTTGTTGATACAAATTCAACTTTTGTTAATTTTCTATAAAAATAAAAAAAAAATCTTTTATTATAATAATCTATTTATAAATACATACTTATTATTATTTGAAAAAGTCATTGAAGAACTTCTTGGAGGTGTAGTTATATGACTTTGATCATCTATGTCCAAAATAAATGACTGGTTTGTTGAACCGTAGTTAGGAAGTCTAGACGATTGAAAATTTAATCGTAAAGAATTATGTCCTATTCGTGGTAAATGTCTTTGTACCTCATTTCTATTATTATTATTATTACTATTATTATTTTCACCTCCATTATTCATTGTATAGTAAGGTGGCTAAAAATTAAATAATATACTATTTTATTTTAATATACCTGTACATAATTATTTTGAAAATTTGTTCCATTATAAGACATTAATGTACTATTACTTAAAACAGGTTCTAATAACATTGCTTCACTATAACTTGGTACCATAACATAATTTTCTTGCGTTCCCCTTTCTAGTTCCCTACTTTCCATGGTTGATGTTCTTGTTAATGGTCCTGTATAATTACAACTTGAGGGACTAAGATAATTTGAACCAAAAAGTTTAGTTACACGATATGATAAATAAGCTGTTTTGTAATCACAAAAAACACGTAGTGGCCAACTTAATAATAAAATTGATGCTATCCAATATGTTGGTACTTTCATATACCATGGAAATCCTGATTTTTTTTTCTTACAAGCTAATAATTCTTCTTCAAAAACACATCCACCTAAATCTAATCCTTCTCTTACCTCCATATAATCATCTTTTGATTCATTTTCATTAAAAAAACGTGCTCTTTGTTCTTCAAATTCATCAGCTGCTTGTGAACAAGCAAATACAAACCCCTTATTAAAACGAATTTTAATAACATGATATTTATTTATATCATGAAGACTTTTTGAAATATCCTATAAATTTATTAAAATAAAAATAATCTTTTTTATTTTAAATAAATTGTTTACCTTAACACCACATTGGTCAAACTGAAAAACATTACCAGCAGTATGACTATTAAATCTTTCATAGTATACTTGAGTGGCAGTAAATGCATCACCATTTCTGTATCTTGTAACTTGTCTTGTTCTTCTTAAATAATGATAACAAATGCTTTTCCACCAAACAATTGGTGTAGCTTTTTGCAATTTTTTTATATAATCCTTTGCATCTTCCATATCAATCTATTATAATATATTTTTAAATAAATAAATAAAAAAATATTTTTTTATTATTACCGAAATAATTTTATCTTTTTTTATTCTAGTATGCCAACATTCCATTAAATATATAATATATAATAAAAATGCAAAAACCATTGGTATCATATGATATCCTTGAGAACATGTTGTATTAGAAACTCTTAAATAAAAAAAAATTATTTTATAAATTTTGACAATAAAATAGATTATAGTTTTATTCATAATAATTTTTTACTTACATTATTTTTCCAATTTTTATAGGAAAATATTTTGGATTAAGACTACACCAAATTGAATATCCTAAACACAAATCAACCATAATTGTTGTAATAAAACATTTCCAATAAAATTGATTACGTAATGTTCTGAATAAACTATATCTTCGAGGTTTCTAAAATAGAAATACATTAATATTTTTTTTTTTTGAAATTATTAAAATTTATACTTACAACAATATTCCGATTGATAGTAGAGTATGTCATTTTTAAATAAAAAAAAAGATTTTTTTTTTTAGTAAAATAATTAAAATAAATTTTATTTTAATCATTCAAATTAAATATTTAATTCTTATTTAAAATAATTAATTAATTTTTTTAAAAATTAGACATACGATTTTAATTTAAATGTAATTTTTCCAAAAAATAATAAATATATGTAAAAGATTATATTTATATACAAAAAAAAACAAAAATTTTTAAGTCATTAAATTGTAGAATTTTTCTAAAAATATATTTAAAAAATAAAATTTAATTATTTAATTTATATATTTAAATATTGTAGCAAATTATTTTAAAGTAAAAGTTGTAACAATAGAAATTATAACAGAAAAATTTTTAAATTTTCAATAAAATATAAATAGATATATAAAATTGTACAAAATGTAAACAAAATAAATTAGGAACAAAAGAGTTTGTGGGATGGCAAAATCTGTTTAATGACATTATTAAAATCTACTATATATATCTTTTATACTTGACTAAATATTATAATATATATATATATATATATATATATATAAACATTTAAAAATAATAGCTTTTTGAAGTAGTGTTTTTGTCTTTTATTTTAAATATAATATTTTTAAGTGCAAAAATAAATTTTAATTTTTTTTAAAGACAAATGGTTTCTATTATTTAAATATATATACTATATATTATTTTTAATTTTTTATTGCATGAAACATTTTTCACTCCATTTGAAATGGTTTAACTTTTAAAATATATACATATGCATATATATATAACAATCAACTTCTTATTTATTTTTCTTTTAAATAAAATTTTATAAATTTTATTATAATAAATCTGGATTGTAGTTTAAAAAAAAAAAGAAGCAAAATAATCTATTAAAAAGTGGATTGGTTTTATATTTCTTTTAAACTATCATCTATTATAAATTTTTTTTATAACTATATATTAAAAGAGAAAATAAAGATGAGTGAAATGATAAAGAAGAACTGATGCTTTATAAAACTTTATTTTGATGCTTTACTTTACTAGTCCTTTTTATCTTATATATTTTTGTTAAATAAAAATGTCAAACAACATTTTATTTAATCTTCAATATTTTTATTCCCTATACGATGTCCTTATTTATACTTAACTTTTTATTTTCTTATTTCATAACTATTTGATACAAAATTTTGGCCAAGAAATTATTCCCAATTAACATTTAAAAAATTTTTATACATTTTTTGTCAATAAAATAAAAAAAAATTGTTGCTTTTATAATTATTTTATACTTTTTCCTTCTTCAATATATATTATTTCATTTTGTTTAATAAAAAAAATTAAGTTGATAACAACAAAAATTATTTTGGAAATTATTCATTATCTGACAATTATACTTATTTTAAAAAAAAACCTCGTATATATATTTACATATATATTAATATATAGACTATCAAAAAAAAAACAATTATTAAAATAACAAACATTATTTATAAATTATAAAAGAATGCATTGAAGATCATGTCCTATCATTTAGGTAGCTAGTTTTTAAAGTACAAAAAATAAATTAAAACAATTTCTAAATCCTAAAATTTTCTAATTAACATAACCAATATTGTAATTATATATATATATTATATATATATATATATATATATATATATAAATTTAGTTACGAAGAACCTGATCTAAACAAATTTGCGGGAGCAATTGATATATAAAAATAACTCATACTGCCTGTTTTCACTTTCCAAAATGCTTGCGGTTGAGCTGACTTAAATTGATCATCCAAAATTTTACATGATGGAATAAAGAATGCTATATAATCAGAAACAGCATTTTGACATAAAAGTCCAGAATATAATCCATTTGTTTTACAATAATTAAGTATATTATTAAGTCTTGTCTCTTCAATTTCATAATCATCTTTGTTATAGCCAGATGCTCCACATATTAAATTTAATACATAAGGAGAAGAATCTAATAAGTTTTTCATAACATCTAAAAAAAAAATAATTAATTAATTTAAAAATTTAAACATACTTTCATAATATTCTTTTGAAACAATTTTTTTACTAATAATAATATTCCTATTTTTTGGATTTAATCTATTTGGATGTGTATGAGTTACAATAAAATCATTTAATATTTCTTTCATACCAGATATATAAAATAAATTAAGTTTACAAAGCCATTTTTTTAATTGTAAACATATTCTAGGACATGACGTTAAACAATTAGCATTAGCTAACTCAAAAAGAACAGTTCCATTTACAAATGTTATACCAAATGTATTTACATATAATTTATAATTATTTGCCTTATTTGATAATGGTAATGATGTATAACTACTTTGTTGAATAATAATATTTTCTTTTCCATTACATTCATCTTTTTCAGAATTTTCATTATTTTCCATATCACATTCAACAATATTTTCCTCATTTTCTGGTATCATATTTTTTAATGATAATGATAAAACATTTTCTGTTATATTATTAGCCAATGGTTGTATTAATGATGAAGAATGAATATCTGTTTTCATACTAAGTGTACCTTCAACCAATTTATTTTCCTCATCTTCATTTGTCTCATTTTCATTTTTATCTTCAAATTCTTTTAACATATTTTCTTTTTCATTTTCTTTTATTTTTTCATCAACAACAATAACTATATCATTGTTTCTTTCTTCCTGAATATATTCTTCCTTAATTATAATTTCTTCAACATCTATTTCCGGTTCCTTAATTTTGTTATCAATTTCATTTGTTTGTAATAAAGTAATTTTCTTTTTATCAATATATCCATTTAATAGTGTATTTTTATCTACATTATCCTCAACACATTCTATTTTTATGTTCTTTGGTGAGTTTGATTTAATATTACAATGTATCTTTTCTACTTCCTCTTCTAATAATTCACTTTCCAATGAATCACCAAAATCTGAAGGGTTTTCTATATCATCTAAAATAAAACTTGTATCATCAATATTTTCATCTGGTATTTCTCGTTCATTCAAATAACTTAGAGAATTTAATGCTTCAATTGCTTCCTAAAAATAAGACAAAAAGAATTTTATTAAATGTAAAAAAAAAATTATCAATATATTTACCTTATCGGGAGCTTCATCAATTAACATTTGCTCTAAATTATTTTCTTTTTTTGATACAGAAATATAAGCATTATCATTTTCTTTACCTACTAAATTAATATTTTCAATAATATCTTTTTTCTCTTTTATTTTATTTTTTTCAACTTTATCATTTAAATCATCTTCATTTGAATAAACTATACAATCTTCTTTAATATTATTATCATTTAAAGTTAATAAAGTTGAATCATTATTAACAGTAAAAGTATTTGTAACTATTCTTTCTTTTCTAGCTAAATATTCAGGTAAATCATCATCTCTTCTAAGTCTTATTAAACCATCACCATTAATAACTTCATTATCTTCTACAACAAATTTTGATTTTTTTAATTCTTCCATATGATGAAAATCTTTTATATAAATTTCATAGTTTTCATATACAACTTTTTCAGAATCTGAATTATCAATTTCTAATTTAGTTTTAACACAATATCTTTTAATACATTTTTTATCATTAGGTATTTCAGTCATTTCATCAATATTAACATCTTTTGTAGTAAATAATGCTAAAGATGGTATTTTGATATCACTATCATTTTCTAATGCATTTATATTATCTGTAATAATCTCATTGGTAGATATTATAGTTGTAGGAATAATATTGTTAATTTCTATATCATTTTCTTTGTCAGGTAATGTATTATTTTTTAATAAATCATTTATATATTGTGAATATACATTAATTTGAGAATCATGACAATTCATGTTAATACACGAGTTATCATCATAAGACAAAGTTTTAACTAAATCGTTATTTGTTGGTGTATTCTTAAATGTCATTTTATTGTTTTCATTACATTGACTATCAAATTGAATAACATTATCTTCTGACGATAAATATTCTAGATCAGATGTATGATATTCACTAGAAGTAATACTATCATTTTCATGAATACCTTCATTATCATCACTATCAATTTCCTCAATAATATCATAATTTTTAATTGAAACTGCTAAAGTGTTGTTACCTTCATCATCAATAATATCTTCAACATCTAACTTACTATTAATAGAAGGAATAATTTCTAATTTTTTACGTTTATATAAAGGTTCATTATACAAAATATCCTCATCAATACCATCATAATTTCTTTTAAAAGAATTTTGTAATAAACAAATTAAATTTTTATCATCCAAAGTATCATTAATTTCTTCAACATGATTGGAAAATATTTTATTATTAAACTCTTCTATAACATTATTTTCAACTTCATCAACTAATTCTAATTCTTCATTTTCAATTATTTTATTACTTTCTATATTATTATTACCAATATCATTATTATCACTATTAATACTATCTTCGTCAACATCATAATTCTCTTTATTAATAAAAATAAGAGGAATATTAATTTCTGTTTCATCAAACTCTTTACAATTATCAAATTCATCAGTTATTGTATTCAATGCTAAACCAGCATTTACACCAACATTTGATATTAAAATTTTTGGTGGTCCTTGAATACCTAATATATTTGGTAAAGAATTATTCTCATTAGATTCATTAGAAGAAGTATTATTATATTCATCATTACTATTTATTTCATCATCCAAATATTGATCAATATCTTGATCCTCTTCACTACTATAATAATTATCATAATTTATTTCCATTTCATTGGATAATTTATTATGTTTTGTAATAATTTTATCTTCTGTATATTTTTTACTACCAACGATTTTAATACCATTTATATCTTCTTCATTTTTATCGATATAATTATTATCATACTTTTCTTTTATGTCTTTTTCCTCAATATTATTACTTTTTTCATTTTGACAATTATTAAATTCCTCAATTATTAAATTATTGTCATTTTTTATTTTATCTTCAATTATTTTGTTACCTTCTAATAACTCTTTTTCATTATCATTCATTTGATTTATAATTCTATCATTTTCAACTAAGTTACAAAACTCTTCAATATTTTTATTTTTTACCTCTTCATTATCTATTCCACATTCTGATTTGTCAATTAATATAATATCATTAATTTTATTTATTATTTTTAAATCATTTTTACATATATTTTCTTTAAGAAGATATTCTTCAGTATCATGATAATTTTTATTATTATCTTTTTCATATTCATTAATTTCTTGACCATTATCTTCACTACTATAAGAATAATATTTATCATTATTAGTTGCTTGACTATTTACAATGATATCAGATAAACTTTGACCGTTATTTATAGGAAAACTCTTATCACTGCTATTTGAATAATATCTCTCATGACTAGTTAAAGAATGTTTCTCACTACCAGATAAATAATTCTCCAATTCTTGATTGTTTAAGTATTTAACATAACCATAATTACTAATTTTTTCTTGTACTATATCAATATCCATTTCTATATTATTACAATTAATATTTCCTTTATCATAACATTTTTGATATTCTTTTTCAGGTAATTGTCGAAGAGTGTTATTATCATCTACATATTTGTACTCTATATCACCTTCAAATATTCCTATTAATGAATTATGTGAAGCAATACCAATTGATGATATTTTATTTATACATTTATCATTATTTTCATTTTCTATACCAATCATTTCTTGAAATTGTTTAGAATTAAAATAATAAGGACAAACTAAGGTTAATTTTTCACTATTATTACCAGATATTTTTTTTAAATTTTTCTCTTTATCAATTACTTCTTTAAGTTCTTCTTGAATCAAAGATTGATATACATCTTCTATATTAACTGTAGTGATATTATAATTTAGTCTTTTATTAGAATAACATATAGAATTTGATGTATTTTCATTTTCTATTTCATTATTTACTTTTAATGATAAAGATAAATTATTTATTTCATCAATTTCCATTACTTCTTTTTTTAAATTTTTTTCCTCATCATTTTTATTTTTATCAAAAATTTCTTTATTATTATATTCTTTTGGAATATTTTCAATATCATAACCAGAAAATATATTATTAAATATATCTTGTTGATCTTTTTCCGATATTTCATTATTAGGTAAATTTATTTGACAATTATTATCATAATCTATTTTGTTATTTTCATAATTATCAATATCATATTCCTCTTCCATTTGTATATGACTATATATATCTTCTTCAAAAATATCTTCATTTAATATTTCTTCATTTATTTGTTCATCATCTTCCTCATAATTTTCATTTTTCTTAATAATATTTTCTTCTGTTAATTTTTTCTTATTTTCAAATATTAAATTATTTTCTATTGTTATACTATTTTTAGTAGATAATTTATTATTATCTTCATTATTATTATCTATTTCTTCATCAGATATTATAATATTATCTATATTATATAAATTATTAAAATTACATATTGATGGTGAAAAATCATTATTAAAATCATCTTCAAGTATATTAACATCATCATTTTCTTCATTAAATAAATCAGAAAATGTATTCATAAAGGTAACAAATTTTTGCCTATATGCAGAGCTATCTGATATAAATTTACCATACATTTTAAATGCTAATGCTTTATTTTTAATTGGATGAAAACGAGGTAACATTTTTATTTTTTTTGTTCCATCAGGATTAAGTTGTTCAACTTCTTCAACAATATCTTCACATAATTCTTCTTCATTTTCTTCTACTTCCTCAACACCATTTAAATTATCTAATGTACCTTCATATTTTGATTCTCTACCTCTTAAAAGTTCTGATACCTCTTCTTCATTATATCTTGAATTTGGATTCATATCTACTTTTTTATTTCCTTTACTATTTAATTTTATATCATATGTATTAATTTTATATTCATATTTATTTTCTAATTCATTTTTTATTGATTCATATATTTTTTGACATTCTGTACTAAGATGATATTGAGGAATTGGTGAAAGTGGTGGTAAATCGGCATAATTTATTGTTCTTTCAATTTTTTTACCTTTATATATTAAATATCCAAATTCATCATGTATTTCAACTTCTGGTGGTAATATTTCTGTTTCATTAAATTTAAATGTATCAATTCTAGTATATTCTTGTTTTATTATATCTTCATTAACATCATGTTCTGGTATTTCATGAATATATTCAATATTATTATCATTATCAATTATATTTTGACATTCATTTATACTATCATTTGTAGGTGATGGTGATATAAAATTAGGTATAGTATAATCTTTTTCTTCATTATTAGCTATATTTATACAATCAATAAGAAGTTTATCGGCAGTATAAGGATGTATATGTACTGGTTCTACTTCATCAGTATAATAAATAGATGAAGAAGTTGGTGATAATGATTGATTTTCGGAATCTTTTGATATTGGAGGACTACCATCTGGTGGTAGTGGAATATCTTCATTTCCACTTGTTGATATATTTTCTATTAATTCAGGTTCTTTATCATCTTTATTTTCATTGTCTTTTAATGTTTTATCAATTTTTTCATCACATTTTAATGATCCATCTTTATTATTTTTGATATTTTGTTCCTCTTCATCACTATCAGAAATTTCTTCAGCTCCACTAATAGAAGTTTGTCCACCTTTTTTTAATAATAATCTAAAATTAAAAATAGTTATTAAAAATTATATTAAATTGATTTACATACTTTATTTTATCAGATTTAATATTTTCTTTACATTTATCCTTTCCATAATGATGAGATTTATTTAATAGTAGTCGTTTGTCATCTTTTAAAGAATTACTATGAGATTTTGTTACTTTATCACTAATCAAGTCATGTAAATTATTCGATGTTGAATCATGATTTTTATGATTTAAACTTTTTTCATTTATTTTACTACTACTACTACTTCTTGTATGTTCATGACTTTTTTTTTGATCTTGTGTATCTTTATTTTCATCTCTAATATGATGTTTTTCTTTTTGTTTTTTATTTTTTTTCGACTTTCTATCACGTTTCTTATTTTTTTCGTCTAGACATTTACTTTGTTCTTTATCATAACTTTCACTTTTATCATCTCTATTATATTTGCGATCATCTTTATAATTTGAACGATCATTACCTTCTTTTCTATCATAAGACCGATAGTCATCTCTACAATTTTTATAATTCCCATAATCTCTATATCTACCAAAATCACTATGATGAGGATCATTATAATAACGTCGTCGTCTACTACTACTACTACTTGCTTCATAATGTGTTCTACTACTTTCACCAAAATATTGATTTGATGTAGATACATTAGATATATGTTTATCATAGCCACTTTTTTGTTCTCTTTTTTTACTTCTACTTTTTTTTTCATGTCTATTTATAGTATGTTTACTTCTACTTGATATTACAGATTCTTCGCTATCAGAAGTATATAGTTTTGGACTATTATCTTTAGAAGATCGAGATACAGGAGAAACTGGTACTGCGCCACCAATAATTTTACTTTTTTTTATTGAATTTTTATGTTCTTTAAAATCATTATCATCATTATTACATTTGGATAATTTTCTTTTAAGTAAATTTTGCGATTTTTCAATTTTTTTGTCGTTATCTTTACTTGATTTAGTAGAATAAATTTTTTTATATTTTTCTTTTTTATTTATTTCACAATCTTCCATAGAAGATACTGGTGATGAGGTAATACAAGGTGATACAGAAGATGATTTTTTACATTTTAATTCTTTTTTTATATTATTTATTGTTCCTTCATCCTCTGATGATATTGGATAACTTTCTGGTTTAATAGTTGATTGTTGTTGTTGCTGTTGTTGTAATAATTGTGTTTGTGAATCTGTTGGTGAATTTGTTGGTGTTGTATCTTGTATAAGATTAAATGTTATTAAATTATCATCACTCCCAATAACAATATCATTTTCTTCTTTTATAATATTATGTAATTTATTTACACAACATATAAAACGTTCTAAATTTTTAGGAGAAGAATAATCACAAGCAGTTCTTACAAAACCTTCTTTATTATTTGGATTAAATATTACATTACATTGTTTGAAAGCATTAAAAGCATTTGTAGCACTTTCATCACTATCAAATACAACAACAGCTTCTCTATTTATTCCATGAAAATGAACTTCAATAAGTGTCTCTTTAAAAGATTCTTTAAGTTTTGAAAATAAATATTTCCATGTAGTACCAGATGGTAAAAATTCAAGCCATAATATATTTGTAGGAAGGTGCCTTCCCCAATTAGCTTTACTTAAAGAAATCTTAAAAGGTTCATACTTTTTACATATTTCATTTTGTTTTTTATTTAAACATTCATTAAAAAATTCAATAACTTCAGCTACAGCCCGCATTGAATCATACTCAATAAGCGCATAAGCATTATTTGGGAACTTTACAACAGATATATCTAAGATGGCACCAAATTGTAAAAATTGTCTTTTAACTTCATTATCAATTATTGTTGATTGTGGAAAACTGACATAAAGTATTCTACTAGCAGAATGACAGAAAATATCTGCATATTTATAATTTTTTAAATTTGGAGTTGTATCATAGAGTTCTTTAACATCCCTATTTAATTTTTCTTTCATAATATCAAATGATTCGCAATCTTGTAATGGTGGTGTTGGACTTAATGGTTCACCAATAAGTTTTAATGTACTAGGAATATTTTCTGAATGAGACATCTTATTATGACTTTTATCTTTTAAGATACTACGATGAGATTCTGCGATTTTAGGAGAATGTGAAGTTGATCTATGAACCCGTGCTTTTGAATGATGATCGTTTTGTTTGCTTTCATTATTACTTTCAAACACCTCATATCCATTTGCCTTTCCATTAGTATTGATTTCTGACAGTAATGCAGGCGATGATGTGTAACTGGAAATAAAAATTTTAATAAACTAAAAATAACTTTCAATTTTTCTTTTACATAAAGTTGTAAATTCAATTAAAATTATAATAAATTAATACGGAAATATTTATATAAATAAAAAACTTTCATTTATAATGTGGTGTAAAGAGTAAAAATTTAAAAATATATTAATTTTCTTATAACAAACAATGTAACACTAGTAATATATTAATTCTATTTAAAACTTATGCAATTTTTAATGAAATAAATAATCGAATATATTTGAAATAAAAATTAATATAAATATATATAAAATAACAAATCTTATCAAAAAAAAAAACTATATATATAAGTTTTCTTTAATATTATTTTAAATAATAAAAATTGCAATAATTAATTATATATATAAAAATAATACTTTTTAAAATTATTATAATTGTTAAATATTAAAAAAAAAAATAAAATAAAATTTATAACACAAATGTTTTTATTAATTTTTAATTAATTATATAAACATACCTTTTGTCAGGATAACAATATTCTACTTCAATATCCTCTCCATTACAATTTAACTTACGTTTTTCAAATACTTTTTCTGCACATTCTATATCCTCAAAAGAAACAATATACTGACCTTTTTTGTCAGATTTTTTAACTTCCTCTACAAAACCATATTTACTAAAAAATTTTTCAACTTTAGAAGTACTATTTAATAAATCTTTTGGTATCCATACAAGAAGATGACGAGTAGTAATTTTTTCTTCTTTCTTTTCTGAACCTTTTTTACGGTGTCTCATTTTATAGCTTTTATTTTCAGAGGATAATGAAGGAGAAATTTTAAAATTTGGTTTATTAGATTTATGTAAACTGTCGCTTGTAGGCGACAAGCCCACAATTTCTTCAGTAGAATAACTTTTACTCCAATGTAAAGAACTATTAATTGATTTATTGCGTGTTGATTGTTGAGATGAGGCAAATATTTTTGATGCAGAACAGCCAATGACCATGCCATAAAGCTGTATTAAGAAGCATTAAAATTTACAAAAACAATAAAAAATAATTATAATTAATAAAAAAGTATATTCATAACATAAAATTTCTAGGGAAATTTTTGAAATTATATTATTTATGTTTCAAAATATATGTAAAAAAAGTTGATGTGTATCTAAAAGTAGTCAATATATACATTAATCAAAATCAATAAAATGCTATAGAAAAAGCACAAAATATTTTTATTGGAACAATATAAAATACAAATAAATTGAGATATTAAACAATAATAATAAAAAAAAAAGAATTTAAGGAAAAGATAATTATTTTAATATTTATATATTAAAGTTTGTGATGATAAAATAGCAAATACTAAGTAAAAAAACTAAGTACATTATTCCACGGTTAACTTTATAAATATATATATATATACATAAATATATAGTATATATAATGTATATACGTAATAGATACTATTTAATAACAAATTTCAAAAAAAGAAAAATTTTTTTTTACTTAATATCAAATGATTTGTTGATTCTTTAACAAAAGTAAAAATTTTGGCATTGAAAGATTTGGACCTACATCTTTTTTTAAAGTATATTGTATTTAAAGCAATAGAGGTATGCATATTGAAAGTTGGAATGCGACATACAAACCCAACGCAAAAGTTGTATCTCTTTACTGCTTGCATTAAACAGTGCATTTTGTCTTTCCTGGTTGTCTAATGCATCGTGTATAAGTGTGTGGCTCCTATTATCTAGCTCGGCATTTTATATGTTGGAAAGTGCGCGAAACCTTGCGATAAAAATCGTCGCACCACAGATCGAAGTTAACTTATAATTATGGCACAATAACATTTTTAAATTGTCTTTCATTTTCTTATTTATTTACATTAATATATTATTGAATACAAGGTTATTTTTTATATTAAATAATTTTATTATTTTATAAAAGAAAAATAAATTTTAAAATAAGATTGATATTATCCAAAAATTATTTAAATTTTGCCAAAATTTATTTTTGAAAAATTAGACATACAGAAAATGTTAAAAAATTTTGTTATAAAGACAACTATATTATTACACTACTACTTTCTTTTTCTACTTCCGACATCTATTAGGTCTCCACTAGTATTTCCTCAAATTGATAGTAAAAGTGGAAACTAAACTTTTTTATTTGTTAAAGAAGATTTATATAGTTAAAATAAAAATTTATAATAGGTAAAGTAGAAATTTTTTTTATGTATTAAATGAACAAAAAAAGTATAATGAGAAATATAAGATAAATGATTCTTAAAACATCTATTAATGGTGCTTCCAATTATATATCTTTTATTTACTTTTTTTTCAACTAAAAATATATCTATTATAAGTTTTTTGCATTATTATCTATTTATTGAAAGAAAAAAGGGAGAATTTTTTTTTCAAAGATATATATTTTTATCATTTCCCGCGTTTCTATATATTTTAATAATATATTATATACCTACATTATTGTAATTATTTTATTTTATCAATAAATGTAAATATATATTACTTTGGTTTATATTATCAGATCATTTTATGTTAGTTTGTGAGGTTACATTATTATATGTAAAAAATTTTTTTTGTAAAAGTTTTATTTATAACAATGAAATTTTGTATTTAACAATTTAATAAAAAAAAAAGATAAATAGTGTATTAATAATATTTGATATCTACAAAATATAGTTTTTTTTCTTTCAAATAACTTTAACTCATAAAAAAAATGTATATCTTTTTATTTTATTTAAATATCATTTTAAAAATTTTCTTTTCATTATATCAAACATTCCTTTTTTTACACAAAATTTTAATTTACAATAAAAAATAAACTTTTTTTTATAAAATTTACATTTTTATTTTCATTGTTTATTAAATGATAATAAATCAGAATTTTTACAATTTGTTTATATCTAAAAAGAAAAAAAACATTAAACAATACTTAAAAACAATTAATGATCAAATTTAAAGTATAATTAAACAATAAATTTAATGTTTAAATAAAAATTATAAAAATTAATATTATCAAGAAATTTAACAAGATATTTTAGAAAAGAAAATGACATTAAAATATTATAATTAATAATTTGATATATAACTTAATAAAATCAAAATAATAAGTTTTAAATAAAAAGGATATTTATCAATAAAACAAGATAAAAAAATATTTTTAAAGTAAAATAGTATTTTTATTATTATGATAACATTAGTATATTAAATTAAATTTTGTAAACTTATCACTTTTAAAATTGAAATAATATATAAAATATTTTATTTAAATTTTTTAAATTTTATTTCTAATTATAAAACAAATAAAAATATTTTTCCTATTATTTTTTTATATTAATTTTTATTGATCAAATACTTTTAAACATTTCAATAACAAAATAATTATTTAAACAATGTATAAATTTTATTTTAAAAGATGAAAAATAATTGTTTAAATGGTAATAATAAATTTTCAAGGGATTTACTTATTTGAAGGCATTTTAATTTAATTGTAAAATAATGTTATAAATTCGAGAATTTTTGATATAAACATTAAAATAATTTTTTATTTACATATTTTTTAATTTATTAATAAAAATGTTATGTAATTAAATAATTTGTGTTTTTATATAAATTAATAACTTTATTATTAATTTTAATGATTATTATAAATAAAATGCAATCTTTTAATTGATTTTATTTAAAATTTGTTTTACAACGAAATAGTAAGAAATTGTTAACAACATCCTTGTTTTTAATATAGCATTAATTTATCTTTTACATTAAAAAATTGGATTTTTTATTTATATAAATATAATCATCTACTTTTTTTATATCTATTAGTTCTAAAATTATTTTCTTCATATCTTTTGTTAAAATTTTTTTTATATAATAATATATTTATTATATTTTTATCATCACTGAATATAGTAAATATTATGTCTAAGTAAAATATTTTATCCCAGTCACTTTGACACGTTTTATTGTTACTAAAAAAATATTCATGTATAAGGGAAGAAAACTTCCGTTTCTTAACACATGATAATATATGACGTCACATATACATCATAAGAATAACAAAATTCTTTTCAATTTCAATTGATTCGTTGTTAAAAACTTTTTTCTTAGTATTTTTGATACATTTATTATTATAATAATGTACCCTTTTTGATCTTTTATGTATTAATTTTATTTAAAATTTAAATAATCAAGTATTATGGTGGTACCTTTCAATGTTTTTATTCTTTTTTCAATGAAATATAAATTTATTTTTACTACTTTTCACATTTTATTATTATATAATTTATTATCGTTATAATTAATAAGACAAATTAAAAGTAAACATGTCAAAAAATATATGAACGGTATTCCCTGATCACCTCATTAAACGTGACATTTTTTACTTCCAGTATTTTTAATATCTAATTGATTACTAGTTGTTTACGTGACAAATTGTTATTTTACTTTTTATGTAGACAGTTATTACACGCCTTTATCTTTATATTATTTAAATTCTACTAATAAATGTTAGTGTTTTTTTTATCTATATATTTTTTTTATTAAAATGACAATGTTTATAAGTTAAAGTACAAGCAAAGAATGTTTAAAAAAAAACTTTTTTTGTTTATAAGTTAGATAATTTTGTTATTTTTATTTTGTATTTATTAATAAATATAAAAATCAAATAGAATTTAAAATTATAATTTATAATTATTTTAAAAAAAATATATCTTAAATAAAAAAATTTTTTTATTTTTATTGCTTTTAAATATTTTTATTCTTTTATTTATTATTATTATTATTTTTTATAATTTTTAGGACAAATTTTTATTTTTACCATAAATTAAAATTTTTTTTGTTAGGAAAACTTTTTATTTACAGTTATAAATTATTTGTTTATCAGTAAAACTTACTTATAAACTTAATAAGGGGGAAAAAAATCTTTTTTTTTTAAAATGGAGGCCCCAACACTTTCAAATTCTCAGGGAAATAATTCCATGACTTTTCACAATTGTCATTTTCAACCGACAAATAGCAATCATGATTTATCACATTTTCACAATATCTTTCCTGCTCCTCCTAAAAATTCCTTGATACGTTCAACTCGAAGTGAAACACACTTAACTGATCTGAGAAATTTTGCTCATCCTTCAGAAAAAGGTTAGTGATATAGGAAAAGTTATAATATTCTAAGGGATATAGTTTTTAATTCTGTAACTTATTATTTACAAAAAGTTTACATTTAATAATACATTATTAATAATTAAATAATAATATTGCTTTGGGACCTTAAGTTTTAAAATATTTTATTAAATATTTTAGCAATATCTTCCCAAATACATCAAAAAATGAAAGAATTTATATCAAATGAGGAAAAAATTAAAAATACAAGATTACCTAATGCTTCATCTGCATCAAATTTACGCCAATTTCGTGACAAAATGGGATGCAGTAGTGAAAATATTGAAAAAGGGTTGGTTTGTTAGTGTTAGAATAGTTCTATAAAAATACCAAAAATTATTATACAATTAACGCCTACACAAATACGGGTATAATTTTTTTCTATTAATTATTATTATTTAATGATGATATTTTATTTAACATCATTTATAATCACTATCCATAACTTTGTTTTATTAAAAAAAGTTTACTCTAAATTTTGATTACTGTATTTTTAAATTTTATAAAATACATTTTAATCATATATTGCTATATTGTTATATTATTATAATTTTTTAATTATAATATAATAATATTACTATAATATTTTTTTTTAATATTATGTATATATTTTTATAGAGATCAAATTTTGTTGTATAAAAGTTTCCATCCATTATCATCATTATTGTTAAGAGGAACAAATACTTCAAAACAGAAGATAAGTTGCTCTCAAACAATATCTGAGGAAGGGGAAACTGATACAGCTAATATTGTACCACCAAGAATAAGAAAAACATCTAGTGCTAGTCATATTGAATTTTTAATTCAAGATTTTTCTACTTCTACTACTTTAAATGATAATATGTTAAATTCAAACGAATTACAACAATCTAATTGTAATCAATTAGGTAATTGTATTAACAAGGAAAGTTTAACAATGACAATTGATAAAGCAAAATCTACAGATAACATTACAAATTCAATAGAAAAATCTATTTCACCAACAAATTGGTTTAGTAGGCCTGACATATCTTCTAATAGTATTATAAACGCAAAAACTCAATGTGAAAGTACTACAAGTAGTAATGGAACTATAAATAAAGTAATTAAAATTATTTTATTATTATTATAACATATTTTTTTTAGACTGGAGGAGTCTTTGGATTTCTTGGAAAAGGCATATTTGGTCAACCTGTATCAACTAATGAAAATGAAACAGCTCGTTATATTTTAACATTAGAGCAATAACAATTTTATATTGTTTTAAATCTTTACATTTTATTAACAATTTTATTACTGTACTCTAAAATCATTTAAAGACGTATAGTAAATTCCTCATATTTACGTATTCATGTTAATTTTTTAATAATAAAAAAACTCAAAAAAGACATTAATTAAAATATTTGTACAATTCATCTTGTTTTTTTCTTTCAAATAACTTTAATAACATAAAATGATGTCTTTTTTTAATTTTAAAAATTATGTGGAAGATAAATGTATGCAGTAACTTTTTTTTTAAATTAAGACAAAAAAAAATATATATATATATAAATATATATTAGCTATCATAGAAGTAAAGAAATATATTATATTCATTAATAGTTAGTTTTTTTCTTATCTTTTAAATTGTGATAAATTTTTACCGGAAAGTATATTTTTATTTTTCTAATGTATATCCGTTAGTGGAAATGGTTTAAATTTATTAAAAATATAGATAATGTCACAAATTACCAGGAAAAAATTTTAGTAAAATAATATATATTATATAATATTTATTTCCAAACACAATTTATTTATTATTGTCTGTTATATTTTTATTTTAAATATTAATATAAGAATAATAAAAATTGACTTGAAAACTTATTATTTCAAGACAAAAAGAAATTTTAGTTAATGTATTTTTTATTAAAAAAAAACATTCTTTTGGAGATGTATAGAGTTATGATATGTGAAAATAATTCCTATTCATATGCTATCAAAAGGTTAGTTCATGTAGAAAAATTAAAAAAAATTATTTTATAAATTATGTATTTATTTTAAAGATTTCTTTTTAGAGGAATATTATCTAAAAGTATTTCTCAAAATTCAAATTTTGATATTATGGATAGCAAAATTAATAATAAAAGTAATTTTACGAAAAATATTAAACTAATAAATAATATTAATAATGCTTCTTGTACACAATCACTTTATTCACCAACTTCTATTGATGAAAAGAAAATAAAAAATTCTAATGAAAGTGAAAAGCATTTGAATAAATTTTCTATTAATGCAAATGATAATGAAAAAAGTAATTTTAAACGTTGTTTTTTTGTTCTTATTTAATTAATATAAAAAATTTTTAAGATAAAAACATTAAAAGAGAAGTTTCAAGACTTACTAAAAAACAACAAATTATTTTACAAAAAACTTTTGCATCTATCAAAGATCAGGCAGTTTCAAATGGTATTAAAATGTTATTAATGATGTTTGCTAAACATCCTCAATATAAAAATATATGGCCACAATTTAGACCATATCCGGATAGTTCGTTAATGTGTGCTCCAGAGTTATCAAAACATGCCAAAGTTTATATGAAAGGTCTTGAAAATATAATTTTATCATTAACTGATGAAGAGGAATTATGTCAAACTTTACAAAAAATTGCTAAAGCACATACAAAATGGAATATTCATAAAAAACATGTTATGGTAAGTTATTTATTTGTGTAAAAAATTTTTAATTAATAAAAAAATTGATATTTTTAAGCATACGCTAGAACAAGTTTTAATAATGTTAACTGATGAAATTGGATCATTATCAAATGAAGAAAAAGAAGCATGGACTATATTATATGATGTTATTGCAAATATAGTTGATATATTATCTGGAAGAGTATAAATAACACATCTTAATAAATACATTTAATAGTAATTAATTTACAAAGTCTTTATCCGCTATAAAAGTTTCTCACAACATTATATTATTTATTTCAATTGTTTATTTTAATTAATTTTAATTAATATATCATTGTTTTGATAATACAACTTTTTACATCTCTCTCAGTTGAATGGACACATGACTATGATTATAAAAAAAAAAAGATTATTGCCGATAAAAAAGTAGTAAAAACATCAAATGATTATGTAAGGTCATGTGTTTTAAGTAAAACAATTAGAAATGCAATTATTAAAAATGTGTCATATTTAATTTAAGCATCAGGACATTAAGTGAATACTTTGAAATTAATTATATCATTCCGACAACTACCCTGAAAATGGAGATTTTTGTAAGGAATTTATGTTATTGCGTATCTTAATAATCTTAAGTGCTAATTATAATAGGTGGTTTGTATATTAAAATGACAGTTATATTTAGCCGCTATCTTTATTTTCATTGTTATATGGAAGTCATGAAGGATAATCCAAATTCCTTTGGAGAAAAATGATTGTCGGAAGAAGATTGATATTTAAATAAATTTTTTTTTAATTCCATCACTTATTAAAAATATAATCTATTTAAAAGATTATATTGAAACAGAAGCTAATAATGAATTCTGTTGTCAATAAATTTCATAAATAATACTTTGTAAAATTTATATATATATAATAATAATAATAATAATAATAAAACAATATCATAAATAAGCTTGACAGTTATGGCAATATCAATGAAAATAATCCTTTTACAGACATTCCAATATTTTGTAATAAACATATATTCACATTATAATAAACAGTCATTAATCCAATTATTATTTTATAATTCAACCAGATATTTAATTTACAATCCTACCATAAACAACCTTAACAGTGATATTAAAATTTATAAACTCTTTTTTTTTCAAATAAACTAAATATCATTAAATGTATTAAAAAAATAAATTGTCATTAAAGTTTAAAAAGATAATTTAAATGAAATTTTTTTTTAACTAATATAAAAGGACGATCGGAATGTATCAAATAAATGACCATGTATTGGATGTGCCAGCCGTTAAATTGATTATTAATTATAATTAGTTACTAGGCAATTACAATGAAAAAATATCTACCGTCAAATAAACACAATATTGTTTTTTTTTAAAGATATATATTTTCAAATAAAATTAAATGATCCATATATGGATTTATAGATTTATATTTTATAAAAAAAATACATATATATTTTTGTATTAAAAAAAAAGATTTTAAAATATATAAAAAATAAGACAAACTTGATCAGCTAATATAACAACAAAAATCGTGTCATATCTACTAATCGTTATCATATCATTATTCATTGGTTGTTTTTCAACAATACTCATAATAATCACAACATACAATTATGTTCATTTCATATTATTTTACTTTTGAAGATATGAATTTTATATTTTGTCTTTTGAGATATTTCTTATTTTAATCATTATAGAGGATAAAGTTAAATATCATTTTCTTTTAACCATCACATCACTTAACTTTATATGTTTTATATGTTGATCTTTTTTCTATTCATACTTCTAATTCTTAATCATTTTTGTTGTCAAAATGAATATTAGTAGATGATTATTTATAAAAGTAAATCTTTATTTTATTTAAAATTTATCATTTTAACATTTTAATCCTTTTTATTATAATAAACCTACTATGATTCTTTCATCTTATGTTACACTATCAATGTACCGTAGTTTATTATTCTTTTTGTTTTTAATTCTAATCATTTTCTTATATATTTCTAATAACAATCAAATCACAAATATCATTTTTATTTAAATACATTTAATAAAACAGTTCAAATTTATTTTTTATAATTATTATTATTATTTTTTTTTAAATAATTTATAAATTGAAGCGGTAAATATAAAGAGAATGTTTAAGGAATTATTAACTATTTATATAGATCAGAAACGCCTATTAAACATTTTAGGTGCCGTTTATTATTAACTACTTCCTATACATGTTAAATAATGCCAAAATACTATTATAATTATTGTTTAATTTATAGGTGGAGCTTAATAAATCTTCAAAAATTTAAATATATATAAATTGTCATATTAACAGAAATCAAGAAGACAAATTGTAAGAAACTTAAAAGTGTCACTATTTGTCGTATATTTTTATTTTAATCCAACAGAAGTCCTTCTAAATATTTACAATAAGCTATTATAAACATTAAACCCGCCTCCATTTAGTTAAATTATATATAAAGAAATAATTTATATTTATTTATTATTTAATCAAAAATGGCATCGAAATTTTCTATTATGGATTTATGTCCTGATTTAGCTAATAATAAACATTCCACACCAAGTTCACCAGAATCTAATAATTCTGTTGATAAACATCATTCAGGTAAGAATAATAGTGGTTTTTATTATAATCTATGATTATTTATACCTCATAAACATTTTCATTTAAACAATTAATATATGTAAATATTTTTTTTTTCAGTGACGCTTGATGATTTGAGTGACACGGCAAGTAGCAGTAATGTTACTAAAGATAGTGAAAATAATTCAAAGTGTATTGATGATTCAAGAACATTTGAATTATCTCCATCTATATCTCCTGATAGTATTGATATATCAGATTCTGCTGAAACAATTGATAATTCAGATTCTTTAACATCAAATAAAAAACCACCATTCAGTTATAATGCTTTAATAATGATGGCTATTCGTAATAGTAAAGAAAAAAAATTAACATTAAGTGGTATTTATGATTATATTATTACAAATTATCCTTTTTATCGTGATAATAAACAAGGTTGGCAAAACAGTATTCGTCATAATTTATCATTAAATAAATGTTTTGTAAAAGTTCCAAGAAATTATGATGATCCCGGTAAAGGTAATTATTGGATGTTAAATGCAGCATGTGAAGATGAAATATTTATTGGTGGATCAACAGGAAAATTAAGAAGGAGACCATCAGGTTTTAATAGAGGACGTTTTGATGCTTTTAAAAGTATTCAAATTCCTTCATATCCATATAATTTATCAGGATCACAAAATTCAATAATTTTTAATAACAATACAAATCCACTTTTAAATTTTAATACTCCATTATTATACTATAATCAATCAACAATAAATGGACCAATTGGAGGAGGAAGAATTATACCACAAATATCTCAATCATTACCAGGACAAATATCAGGAACAATAAATCAATCTAATATTAACCAATTATTATCTATGTACGCTTCTGCTGCATTTCAACTACCGTACAAAGAAAAACAACTAATATAATATTTGGTTAAAAATATTTTTTATCGCAAATGAAAAGGTTATGAATAATTATTAATTTTTGCTTCTCCATTTCTCGAGTGACAATTTTTTCCTTATCACTACTAATTGATACATAAATTTGATTATAAAATTTTACAGTATCTTAAAATTTTTTTTTTAATTGAAAAATATATATTTACTAAAAATTTTATGAGTATTATTACAATAATATAAATCATATATAATTTCTAACCTCTATTGTTTTTTCATCTTATCTAAATGCATTTTTATCTGTTCTTCAAAAGGTTTACTTAATGTTAGAAAAAAATATCATTTTTTGTTTATCATTTTTATCATTATTTTTAATATTATTATATGTGTTTAAAATTTTTTTTTAATAAAGAAATATAATTGTTATCTTATTTTTATTTTAAATTATTATTTTAAATTATTATTTATATTTAAATATTATAAATTTTTAAAAATAAATAGAATGTTTATCAAAAGTAAATGTTTCAATAAAGTAGTATACTGTAATTTAGTATTGCGGTTAAGGTAAAAGTGTCTTAAGTGGATTAATCGTTTAATTTAAATAACGATTACGTCTTTAATTCCTACCACTTGACTGTTTAAATAGAAGTAAGTTAAATAAATTATAAATGAGTGAACAAGTCTTAAAACAATAACTTTATTTGATGTTAACTATGTTACTTCTGTCCTATTTATCGCATACTAAATGAGTAAAAGCATTTTTGAAAGGTAAAAAAACTTCTGTTGAATGTAACTTTATATTAAGTATGTTCTTCTATTGTTTAAGATCAAAAAGTTCATGGTTAGATACCGACAAACTTTGTTTGCTCCTATTTATTTTCAAAAAAGAATTTTCCGGACAACTTTATAATCTGTTTCTTTAACAAATAAATATATAATTTCTATTAAAAAGTGAATACCTTAAGATAATAAAAATATCATAACATAACCGAAATGTTTAGATTAAATAAAAATTATAACACCTTTTATATAAACCTATTAATTGAATTCTAATCACAGCATGTTAATATAATAAAATTAAAGATTCAACATTCCGCTTATTCCTTAAAGTTACATCACACCTTTTTATTTTTAAATATAAATTCTTTTTATTTAATTTGTTTTAAAATAAGAAATATTATATTTATTAAATAGCGGTATACATATATAAATAAAAAGTTTCAAAACAAAATAAAGAAGAGTTAAAAAAATAATAACTAGTTTATAATAATAATAATTTATATTATTTTAATAAATTTATTTATATATATTTATATAATTTAAAATAATCTGTTCATTCTTTAAAATTATTTTTATATAATATTCTATATTTAGTTTAATTAAATAAGTAAATAAGATTATTTTAAGAAACTTTTTGATCACTTTATCACGATATGATATTAAAAATGAAATATATATATATATAATTAGAAATATATTAATATATATTATTTTATATAACTAATGTTATGTGAAAAAACTTTAATTTTGTTAATAATATTATTTTCATAACATTAATAATGTCTTACTTTTTTTTATTATTAAATATTTTATTTTTAATTAATAAATTATATGGAATTAAAAATGGAAATATTAATTATCAAATATGTTCAAAAGAATGGCAAAATCCTATATTAACAGTACCAACATTAAGTTCTCCATCAGTACCATTAAAATGTTATCCTGATAATATTATTTGTGAAAAATATGGTGGTGAATGCCAATTTTCATTAAAAAATTTTGAATATATATGTTGTAAAGATAATGATAATGAAAGAATACCTTTATGTCCAAGATATTATGATACATTACATACATTATGTAATAAAAAAAGTAATGGAGGAAATTGTCCAAAATCATATGATTGTATGAAAGCAAGAAATTATCCTAATATAGAGTTATGTTGTAGAAAGAATGATAATTTATTTTATATAGAACCTGAAACAACATTTAATGATCATTATATTGTTCCTGATATAATACCATATGCTCCAAAATATTCAATAAATATTATATTTAATAAAAATGTGTTAACAGAGGGACAATTAATTTATAAAGAACAAATTAATGATCTGTTAGATAGACCACCTCAATTATCAGGATATGTCTTTTCAGATAATTTACAATATACTGTTATTATTATAGGTAAGTAAATTAAAATTTTAATTTGTAAATATAATAAAAATGATTTATTAAGGTTTTCCATTTCGTTTTAATAAAAATACATCAATTGATAATCCATCTACAGTATATTTATTTGAAAGTGATATTAAATCATTTAATAATCAAATAGTTTTACAAGATTCTAATGAAATTGAAAATACTAAACAAAATTTATATATAAAAAAAAATTTAAAAGAAATAGAAAACTCATTTAAATTTTCTAAATTTTGTACAATTCCATATAAAAAACCTGGAGATGAAATAAAATCAAAAGGTTTGTAAAATATTTTAAGCATTAATTATTTATATTTTTTAGAAATATATACAATGTTATTATTAGTATTTAAACAAAAAAAATCTTTTTCAATATTACAACAAAATGTATTTGTTAAAAAAAATTCAAAAGATAAAAATCTTTTTAAAAATGAAATTATTTTACCAAACGAAAAATTATTTTATATGAAAAAATTTTTAAAAGAATATGGTGATATTCTTGATCCAATACCAGTGGTAGGAAATTTTTATGGTATAAAAGGATAAAAAATTATTTTATAAAAATATTTTTTTTTGATTAAATACTTCTACAGTATTTTTTTTATAAATAAAAAGTTTAATTTTAATTATACTTAATTAATCATTGTTTTATAAAGTATTAACAAATTAAATATAAAATATGTTAGTGTAATATAATCTGTTGGTTAAAAAGGTTAGATGAAAGAATAATAAATTTATGATCTGTTAATCAAACCACCTCATATATTTTAACAATGCTGTTTAAACTTTTTTATATTATTATTATAAAGTGATTTTTGATAAATGTTAATAATATATAAAATAAAAATAAGAAAATATTTTTTTAAATAAAATTATAATTTTCAATTGTAGAATAATTTAAAAAATAAATTAAAAAATTTAACAATACTCTTTCAATACACTTCTTCTTTAAATATTTACTATGAAATTTTTAAAATAATATAGATTAAAATAACAAAACAATTGATTTCATAATGAGTAACAAGTCAAAAATATAAAATTTTTAAATGATTTTAATTTTTACTTATTATATAAATAAAAATATTAAATTTTAATATATAAAAAAAATTTTTGTCTTTATCTATAAGCAATAAAAAAAATATATAATATTATTAAAATAATTTTATTAATTATCTAATTTTTAATAACAATGAAATTATACAAACTTTGTATTAAAGAATATTATATAATATATAAATGATAATTGTTTTATAATTTTATTTGATAAATATAATTAATGTTAACTGTAGTTCAAAATTATTTTTAAAATACTTTATAGTAAATAAAAAATTAATTAATTTTATATTATTTATTTTATGTTAAGTTTATTTTATGATAAAATGTTATATATTAAGTTAATAATGCTTGTAATATTTTAATAATAATGTACATATATAGTTTTGTTTATTATGTTGTAAAAATAAAACATTAAATGATATAATTTTTGACTGATTTGGTAATAAACAATATATATAAATATATATAGTTGTGTTATACAATCAACCCGGATTCATAAATACTACTTTAATGTTATGTTTAAATTCTATGAAAAATTTTTTCTTCACAAAATATTAATTTATGAAATTGATATTTTATTTGTCATATAAAAAACTGTTTCATTTTTACAATCATCATTTTTTGCTATTTCATTATCATAATTCATAAAAAACATTCCTATAACTGATAAAAATCCAACACCATAAAAAATTACTATTAATAAAGCAAGAAATCTATAAAATTAATAAATTATTAATTTATTTTAATATAAATTATATAAACTTGCGATGACATTCCTATTAAAATATAAAAATTTGTCTCTGCTAACAATAAAAATGTTAAAGAATACAAAAAAACAAATGCAACAATAAATGAAACAATCCAATTTGGCATTGGAAATGGTTTCCATGTACGAACCCGTGTACTCATTTTTTGCATATATATTAACCTAAAAAGGTCATTTTTTAACAAAATTTAAACATAAAATAATAATTTTTGCAATAAAAATTTAAAAAAAGAAATTAAAATATTTGTATATTTTTATTAAAATATAAGAAAATATTTAAAAAATAAATAATAAAATTAGAAAAATACAAATAAAAATAAAAAGTAATGTTAAAATAAAATGAATAAAATAATAATTTACTTTCTTTACTAGTTTCTTATAATAGAAAACACTTGAAGTACTATATCTATAATAAAATAACAAGGCAATTATTTATATATACTAATAAAAATAAATTTTTAAATAAATTGTATAAAGAATATAATAAATATTATATATTATAGTGTCGGTAAGTTTTATTTTATATAAATATATTGAATAAAACAATTTTAATATAACTACATATTTATACATAAATAAAATAGTGATTATATCAAATAGATGTGTCTATTCAGTTTCTGGGTCACTTTTCTCACAATATAAAAATTAACACAGTTGATATTATTTTTAATGATATTAAACAAAAGAGACATCTTTTAATATTTTGTCGTTAAAATTTATTCATATAATTTTAATAAATGTATTTATAATGTAATACGTAAAATTACAGTTATTCTAAATATATATTAATACATATTTTTTAAATAAAAAAAAAGTAAAATTTAATGAAATTGTAATAAATAAAAAAATTTTTTTTATCTTATGTAAAATAAAAAAGTAATAAAATTAAAACAATAATTTTAATGATAGTAAATATATATAAATATATATATTATAAGAGCTATTTTGTATAATCTTCAATTATAATAGATTATTTTTTTTTATTATATCTCTTAAAATCATTTTTAAATTGAAATAACAATATTTATAAATATTTGATAACAACAAAAAAAAAACTATTTGTTAGTATTTTGTTTTCTTCTTATTAAAAATATATTCAGTTTAAGTACTTTTTTTATACATTAAAAAAGAATGTTTTAATAAAAAAATATTATAAATGATAGTTAAAAAAGAATTTTCTATTGAAATAACTTTTTCAATTTTTTTATTAAAATTTTTACCATACAAAATCACTTTTTTTAACTATTTGTTAGAAAATTTTATGATCTAATATAAAAGGTAAAATAAAATTGTATAATCAGGTTTTGTAAATGATTAAAAATTTTTATTTTCTTTTTTTTTTAAAATTATAATGATTTTCTTATCTAGTTAAGGATTTCAAATATATTAATAAAAAAAATAATTAATTTAAAATTACTATTATATATTTTATTAATAAAATTTGTTAACTATTCGATGAAATTTAATTTATCAAATTTCTATAACTAGTCTTATGAAAATATCTTTTGTTATTATTATACATATAAAATAATATAAATACTTTATTGAATACTTTAAGTGTATGCATGGACATAATTCTATATTAAAAAATATAATAAATAATAATTTTGTTAAAAAAAGTGAAAGGTTCTTATAATATTTCAATAAACAATAAATATTGTAACTTATACTAATGATATAATTGAATAAAAATAGAAATTTGATTATTATAAATTAAATAAGTTTATTATAATATATTTTTGCAATATGTATTTATTTATTTATTCAACTGTTATAATTATTAAAAAAGGTGTTAAAAAGTTTTAAAAATTCACCTGGTTAAATAATTAATAAATGTTTTTTATATAACATATAATTGTATAAAATATGAACAATTTTCAAAATCAGAATATCAAATAAATTGAGTAATTGAAGAAATATATGATAATTATGTTTAAAATATTTTTAATTTTTTTTATTTTTTTTTTAAATTGTTGTATGTTTTTTGAAATAAAGCAAAACGACAATGCTCCAGAAAATTTAAGATATGGAGATATTTGTAAGTCATTTAACTGATTATTAATATTATTATAATTTTTTTTTCAGTATTAACAAAAGAACAAGCAGAAAAAATTAATTTACTTAAAAATAATTCAAATATAATAAGATCACATTTTCGAAAAGAGGCAACAATAATTCCTTGGATAAATGGAATTATTCCATATACTTTATCGTTGAAATTTGGTTTAATGGAGTATGTCTAACTTAGCATAACATTTTTTGTTATATTTTGTTTATAATTTTTTTTAGAAAAATAATTATACAAAAAGCAATGAAAAAAATTGAAGAAGTATCATGTTTTAAATTTAAACCACGTAAATTTGAGATAGACTTTTTAAAAATATCACCATTAGATGGATGTTATTCATATGTTGGTAAAATTGGTTTGTTAATTTATTTTTAATAATAATAAAGTAAAATATTTAGGTGGTGGACAAGATTTATCATTGTCTAAAGGTTGTTTGTATGATTATATTATTATTCATGAACTTTTACATGCTATTGGATTTGAACATGAACATCAACGTTTTGATAGAGACAAATATATAAAGGTTGTTTATCAAAATATTGAACCATCCCAATATCGTAAGTTAATAAAGATATCAGAAAGTTTTTTTTATACATATTAAATTTCATATGCATTTTGTAGATAATTTTGACAAAATAAATATTCATGAAGTAACAACATTTAATTATAAATACGATTTAAAATCTATAATGCATTATGATGAAACAGCATTCGGAAAAATTAATCATGTAACAAAAAAGAAACTTGTTACAATGATTCCAAAAGATGTAAGTAGATTAAAATAACTGAAAAAAAAACTCATAAATAATGAATATAAATCTTATAGAATTCTATGTCACTACTCGATAATTTAAAATTAAGTCAATGGGATATTGAGAAATTGAATTTAGCTGGAAATTGTAAATCAAAGAGTAATAGAAAAGGTATATAATATCTATATATATATTTAAGAAATGTATCTAAAAGCATATTTTATAAGCTTTAATTTATTTATTTATTTATTTATATATTTTTATAGATGAATATATTGTAACTGACTCTACAGTGGATAAACCAAATTTAGTTGTTGCCAATTGCTTAGATTTATCACCATTTTGTCATCTTTACCTTAAACAAGGTTTATGTTTAAATGGCATCTATATACAACTTACAACATCATTATGCCCAAAAACATGCTTTAATTGTATCCTTTCTGTCTGAAAATTTAAAAAGTATCATGATACAAATACGAGCAAAGGTTAATTTTAATTTATATAACATTTTTTTATTTCAAAATTTTTATTTATATGTATAGATATATTTATAAAAAAAATTAATTTTTATTTTTGTAAAGATTTAAATTATTTAATTTTTTTATCATTGAAATATATTAAAAAAATCTTTTTTATATATTAAATTGTAATTTTAAATAAGTCATTTTTTTTATATAAATAATGTTATATATATACATTTTATTTTTAAAATATTTGATTTATTTACTAAAAAAAAACAATAAAAATATTTGGCATTTTTTGTAGACAAAATAATAGTACATAAAAATTTTCTGTCCCGTCAATCTTTTTTATTTATTTAATCTCATCTCAATGTCAATTGAATTTTAAGGAAAAAAATATTTCATTTTAAATAACGTTTACATTTGATTTAAATTTTTCAAATATAAATTGAATCAACTAAAACTAACACATTAAATATTTTTAAAAGAGACTACATAACTTTTATAATTTTTCCTTCTATAAAAACATTTACATTGTTTTGTTGTAGTTAAACTTTTATATAAGAAAGATTAATTTTTATATCATGCTATATAAAGGCATTGTTTTAATTAAAATGTTAAACATCATTATTCTTGATGATTACTTGTAAGCTGGGGTTTAGAAAAATAAAAAAAAATATTTTGTTTTTATTTTTTTTTACTTTTTTTTTGATATTTTTTTAAACCACCAACATATTCTCTCTAGAGTCATGTATAAAAAGTCAAATTTGTTTAATTTTTTTATCATAATATTTCATTTTTACTAATATTTTTTTTTATTTATTTTTAAAAATATATATATATATTTCAATGGAAATTTTAAATCATTATTTTTATAATAAAAAGAAAATTTTAGTCAAGTTTTTTTTATAAAAATATTCTTGTTCTAAGTATATTTTTAGTTTAAAATATAATTGTAAAGCTAATTAATTTGAAAAAATAATTATTAATGGTAAATTTTAATAATAATTCTTAGCTTTATAAATTGAAAAGATTATTAATTAGAATACTATTAAACTTTCCTCTTTTAATGTTTAAATTTCAAATATATGCATTTAGTATTACAGTAAAATAATAACAAAGAACATTTATATATGTGAACTTTTATTTATAATTATAATAAAGTTTTAAGAAAATATTTTTCTATAGAAATATATTTTAAAAGTTTTAAACTTTTTATATTTTATTCTAAAAATAATATATTAATACATTTTACTATAAAGATTAGATTAAAAGTATTATTTAAAACAACTATAAAAAGAAAAAAAAAACTTTTTTCAAATGATATTTAATATCATAAATTATAAAAAAAATATTTAGGTTAATAATTATGTAGATACAACTTTTTTTTTATTGTAAATTTATATAGTAAACACTTCCTAAAAGTGAAATGTTTATCTTTAAAAATTAAATGGTTACATTATAAATTTAAAAATAAACTTATATAAAAAAATGTTCGTATAAATGTAGCATAACATAATATAAAAAGAAGTGGTATAAATACATTATTTTTAACAAATTTTTTATTCAATTTAAAATTTTTCCACCTATTGCTATCAATTATCTATTAAATATACTAAAAGCACATAATATTTCCTATATTTAATAGTTTATTTACCTTTTTAATATATTACTTTATTAATATAAATAAAAAATTTTATAATATAATTTTATATTATTTTTTAAAATATTACTTTGTTATATTTGCTAACAATTTTTAAATACTTAATTGTAATCTAAATATTAAAATATAAGATAAAATAAATTTAATTTTTCTTTTCTAACAATACTATTTATATTTTAATATATATAATTTATAAATTTAAAATTTGTTAAAAAAAATTTTTTTTAATCATTTTAAATATTTAAAAAATAAAACTTTATTTTCATAAAATTTAAAATATTATAATTTTTTACATTACATGTAATAAAAATATTTATTTAGAAAATATGTATAAGTAAAATTAATTTTTTCAGTACCTTACTTTTATGACACGACATTTTTGACTAAGATATTACAATATCAATTAATATAAACATTACTAAGAAAATATTTTTTATTCATAATCATTTATATTATGTATTAAAAAAAATATAAAATTTGATATAATATAACAATATAGATAAAAAAAAGTACAAAAATTTGAATGTAAACAATTTTATTTTATCTTTAGATGTCAAAAAAACTTATTTTAAATTAATTTTTTTATTTTAACTAATATTTAAAAATATCATAACATTATTATTAAAAAAAAGTACTTTATATAGTATTAATTACAAATTGAGTTAAAAATTTTAAATATAATAGTATTTAAAAAAATACATTTACATAGTTATTAAAAAATTACTGTTATTATTTTAATAATTATTTCTTTGTTTAAATTAAGTATGATTTTGCAAATTTAAAATAATTTTAATTCCATGAATAAAAAGTTAAATATTATATCATTTTAATTAAAAATTTATATAACAAAAATTGCAGGTCTCTTAGATTAATGATGTTATTTTTCTTTTCCCTTGTGTATATTTTTTTTATGAATCATGAAATAATATACCATTTAAAATTATTAATGTTTAAGTACATTTTTAAATAGCATATAGTTTAAATAGAAAATCATACAAAATCTTATAAGCCATTCCTTTATTTAATATGATATATAATTAATGTAACGCCTATTATATCTTTTTTTTTGTTATATTTTAAATTTTTATTTACTAGTTTTTTTTTAGATTTATATTATCATGTGGCTGTTATGTATTACTATAGTATTTGGTATTGTTAACATTATTGTTGTTTGTGGTAATATTTTAGTATTATATATTATTATTACTCAAAAATCACTTCATACAGCTACAAATGCAATTGTATTATCACTAACTGTTGCTGATTTTTTATTAGGATGTATAATATTACCTTTTGCATTATTACAAGTAAGTTTTTTTTTTTTTTTAATTTTTAATTAATTTATTTTTAATAACATAATTTAACATTAGAATTATTTTGGTGTATGGCATTTTGGAGATATGTGGTGCCAAATATGGTTAGCATTAGATATTTGGTTAAGTACAGCTTCAATTTACAATTTATTAGCAATTACCTTCGACCGATATATGGCAGTAAGAGATCCTATTAAATATAAGTTAATTTCTTCCAGCAAGTAAGTTATATAAACATTTTTTTTTAAAATTTATTTATAGAATGACAAAAATAACTATCTCATTAGTATGGGTGATATCAGCTATGTTAGCCATATTTAAATTAATTATAGATTTTTGGTTAATATCGCCTTCATCAGAAAAATTAATTACTACTAATTTGAAAAATAATACTTTTTTAATAACATCTAATAATGAAGAATATAAAGAATGTACTCCATTAACAAATACACCTTTATATATTATTTTTTCAGCATCAATATCGTTTATACTACCACTTATTGCAATGATAGAAATGAATGTTTGTATTGTTCAAACAGTATCAGATTCTTGTCGCAAAAAATCTTCTATAAGTAAAATTAATTCTATTGGAAGTAGTTTAGTAAAGTCTGTTGAACAAAGTGGTGAATATACACAACTTCGAATTCATCGTGGTGTAAAAAAACCTATTCAATCATGTAATGTATGTTAAAATACATTTTTTTTTTCTAATTTATATTTTTTAATAAAATGGTTTTAGGCTAGTCAAGAAAGGATTGCTTCAAAAAGAAAAACAAGAAGAAATAGTCTTGATAATAAATTTTATCAATATTCAACTATAAATAATAAAACAGAAAAAATAAAAATACCAAAATGGTCGGATTATGAAAATTTTCATGAATCTAAAAATATAAAATTAAAAAAAATTACAAAAGGTAAAAGATTAAAAAAAAAAATATCTACAAGAAGTTTAGGTCCAAGTGCAAATTTTATTATATCATCAATAGATGATAAAGATAATATAAAAGATTATGTAGAAAATTCGCAAAGTACTCTTGAGCCAAAAGAAATTTGTAAAGAATCCTCTTTTGAAATTAATCAATCTAAAACCAGTAAAAATTCAACATCTTTAACAACTGATAATATGACACTATGGAGTGCTGCTACAGTACCAATAATATTATGTAAGTGCCCTTGTCAGTTAAAGACACAATTAAGTATTGCTAAAAAAACATTATTTTCCTCAATGAGTTCTTCAAATAATAAACATTTATCAAAGCAACAATCAACAGAATATCGTGTCGCAAGAACAATTGTAATTGTTGTTGGATGTTTTGCTATTTGTTGGATTCCATTTATGATAGTATACTTATCAGAAGCTTTTGAATCGTGTTCTAATAATAAATGTATTCCGCAGTGGCTTTTTACGCTAACATTTTGGTTAGGATATGCTAACTCAGCTATTAACCCACTTATTTATTCAGCCTTTTCAAGAGACTTTAGTGCCGCTTTTAAAAAAGTCTTATTTCGAAAGAAAAAAAAAATATCAAGATCTTAAATATTATAATTAATGTATAGTTTTTATTATTAGTCATATAATATATGATCTCTTTTATATTAAAAAAAAAATAAAATATTATATTGATAATTTTAATATTAATTTTGTTTTTATCTATTTTTTTTTTTTATATTTCAACAATTCTTTTCATTTCCATTGACCATAAAAAGTAAATAATATATAAGATATAAAATAAAAACAACAGGGGAAATTATTCTAGCATATAAATCAATTCTATTATATAATTTCTTAACATGTATTTGTTGGAGTTTAATCATTTCTTTTTCAAATTCATTAATAGCTTTATTTTCTTTTTTTTTTAATTCTCTAAATTTTCTAACTAAACTTAGAACAACTAAACTTTCCATTAATGATATAACACTAAAAACTTTCATAACAGCAAACCATTTATCTAATGATGTTAGATAAGATGTCCTTGTTTCAATTTCTCCTTTTTGCATTTGAACAAGGGCTAACAAAATTGTGATAGGTGTAACAATTCTTACATCTTCATAATTATATGGTACATAAGGTGCAACCCATGCAAACATCATTGCAAGAGTACTTGGAATATACTTTTCAACAATATATTTAGCAGAATCTCTTCTTAATTTAAATGCTAAACGTAAGCATGACGATGTAACTTAAAAATAAATTATAAACATGAAATAAATTTTAAAAAAATTACTTAATTTATCATGAGATAAGCATTCATTAACTGTTATATTTGTTATTTTAAATTCTGGTAACGTTGGAAGGTTAACTAAAAAATATGGTTCTTCTTTCCATATAAATTTTAACTGTTCATCACTATAAGAAAGTGAAGACAAATCTAAATAGCATTCCTGTTGATCATGTGGAAACATACAAAATTTCATATTACATGATGGTTGAATAGTTATATGAATAGTATATAATACTAATCCATCAGGAAATATTCTCATTTTTATATTTGGAAATGTTATTTTATGTAAGTATGATTTTTTTGCATTTACAATATATGGATCTGGTCTCCAAATTTTATGTAAAATTTTCTCCTCATTAATAGATATTGGCTTATTCATTTTATGTATTAATCTCATATCATACCATCTCATATTAATTAATACATCTATAACATAATCCATTGATTGCATATTAAAACTTGATATATCAAGTATATCTAACGATACCATAACATAAACAGGTATATCTAAAAATTTTATTAAACTATATATAAATATTATTATACCTGAAAACATAATTGGTAAGCTATTATTATTATAATTTTGTGATATAAGGGTTGGATAGATGTGTGATCCAGAATAATCTCCTATTTTATCAAAAATATCTTTTTCTAATAACATTTTATCAACTAATGTTATACGTAATGTTTCTTCATCTCTTTTTAAAGTATCATTTATAAATTCTGTTAACATTGTTTCATTATAATCAAAATGTTCTCCTTCTTCCAAAAAATCAGTATCATATTCGTCTTAAAAAAAAAAAAATATATATATATAAATATTTGTAATTTTAAAATTATTAGAAATAATAATTTTTTTATACCTTCAAATTGAATAATATCATTTATATCATTTTCATCATATTGTACTTCCTCAATTGTTACATGTTCACCAATAGATTTATTTTCTAATGAATACAATGATTTGTTTTCTTTTTTATTATTAAAAAATTTTGCTAAAACGTCATCTTCTTCCTCCTCATCAAATACAATTTCAATCTCATCCGTTTTTGAAATATTTTTATTATCATTTTTAATGTTTTTAATATTATTACTTTCTACTTCCTTTTGTCCATTTATTATGTCAATTTCCTTAGAAAAATTTTCTTTATAATATTTTTCATCATTAATCATATTTTCAAGCTTTACATTTAAATATTTAAAAAACATATTATTTTTTTTGTTAGAATTAATTTTTTGTGATAAATTATTGTTCACCTTTTTGTCAACATTTACGTCATCTATCACATGTGATTTGTAATTTTGTTTTTTTAAAAGAAATACACTTTTTGTTAGTGTAATATTATCATTATTATAAAAATTATTATTTGACGTATTTTCTATTTTGGCACTTATTTTTTTAAAATTCCATTTATAAGGTTGACTAACTAAAAAAAGTTTTGAAATATTTTTTTATAAAGATTAGTTATTATAAGTGTTATAATAAATAAAATAAAAAAAAATTTTTTTTTAATTAATAATATAAAGTTATTTATTATATTTAGGAATGGATTAAATTAGATTATTTTTTGAAATAAAAAAAAAACTAACCTTTATTATTTAATGAAGAATTTATTTTTTCTTTATGTAAATTATTATTTTCAAACTTTTTAAATGAATAACTTTTTTCCAGTTGAAGATTATTTTTTAAAAATGGATTAAATACTGTTGTTGTTTTTCCTGTTGTAATAGAAAAATAATTGTCTTTAACAGAATTTAATTCATTATACATATTACTCATTGAAGAATCATTTGATACATCTAATGTTTCAGAGCTATCTTTTTTTAAAAAAATAAATTCTTCTGTTGAAATATCTTTATTTTTTAAATTATTTATTGTATCATATTTATGTGCCTTATTAGATGATGATTTTTGATAAATTTTTGTTAATGGTTCAATTGTTGTGGAAAAATCAAAATTATTATTACTTGGTAAATGATAATATTCGGAGATAATTGTATAATCTTTTTCCTTATTCTTATTTTTTTCCATAATATTATTTATATTTGATTTTTTTATATTATTTTCTGTTTTTTCATTTGCTGACTTATACACAATTTGGGACAATTGTTCTTCTTTCTTTACATCGTTTAAATCATTTTTTATCATTGAGTGTATATAAATTTGTTTACCATTTGAAGAGGCAATATAAATTGATAAAGGAGAATTTTTTGATATAGATTTTTTATAATTTTTTTTGATATTATAAACATTACCATAAATAGAATATAGTATATTATTAAATAAAATGAAATAAATACAAAATATATAAGGGGTTATTTTTAAAATATTCATTGATTAATTAAAATTAGAAAAAAATTTTATTATTGTTAATGAATATTTTGATATCAATAAAAATCAAAGCAATAAACAAAGATTGATTAAAATTTTTACTATTTAAATATGAAACTTTTACTAAAATTACTATTTCAAATTTGCGGGCATTAATTTTCATTAATTTCTTCATTTTATGCAACTAAAAAAATTTTATTTCTCTAACCACAAGGTTATACTATTTATATACATGTTAATTTAATTAATAAATACATTAAATATAAATAATTTTTAATTTTTTTTTCTATAAATTTATTATCAAAAAAACTCCTAGAGAAATTTAAAAAAAAAAAAAAAGAATTTCTTATTTAAGCATTTTAAAATAATTTTTAATAATTATAAATTTTTTTATTTGTTTTTAATTACAAATTATGAAAAATGAAATGCAAGTATGTAATAAAGATAAATGTATGATTAAAAAATTGCATAAGGATATATGTGGTAAAAATAGTTTTTAATATATTTAATTAATATTTGATTTGAAAAAAATTTTTTGTAATTTTGTTTACACTACTTGAAATAAAATTATTTTTTAATATATTTTTTTCTATGTATACATACTTAGAATATAGAAAAATAATTATGAAAAAAAAATTTGAACAAATAATTTGAGGGATATCCAAAATGAACATTATACAGTTGTTTTAAGATCAGTATTATATATTGGAAGCATTTAAGGTTAAATATTATTACATATATATATTTATATTGTAAATTAATTTACCTTTTTGACTGACCTAATAAATTACTATCATATTCAGAAATAATTGTCATATCAATTGAAGCATTTTTTTTTTGGTAAGAATCATTTTCAAACCAATCTATATTATTTCCAATTTTTGATATAATTTTTTGATATAATATTTTTGAAGTACCATTTTTAAATTGTTTGTTTTTTATTCTTCTATTAAAAAAAATATTTTTTTTTATTAAATTTATTAATATATTATTTACTTACCTATTTCTTACATTCAAAATAAAATATTCAATTATAATTTTTTCATACAAAAACATACATCCAACACAAATAAATGCTATACCAAAAATAAAAAAACGATCACCAATATATGGAATTATTTCAATATCAATTATATTACTAAATTCAGGAATACCTTGTAAACCTAAGAATAAACCAATTCCTATTTGAATAATTAAAAGAATACATAAAAGTTTATTTTTAACTATACTTTGCCTATATGGAGCACCTTTTGAATAACAAATTGCTAATGCAATATATTGAAATACTGATACATTAAAAATTGCTGTTCCTTGCATTGATCTTTTATCTTCATCATCATCATGATTAATTGGTTTAGTAAATGGTATAAACCAACTTTGTGTTGGTACCCAAATAAAAGCAATAAATTGAAAAAGCCCTACAATTGTTAATTGTCCAACAACTGACATTATAGAAGCTAATGATAATAATCTATTTGGTGGTGGTATTTTGTCAATTGTTAAAGCAGCAGGAGTATAACCAAAAACAATAGCACAAAATGTAATAAGTCCTAAATCAATAAAAATAAATTGAAAATCTGTCAAATTAGTATTAATATAATAAAGAAGCATTATAGAGACAAATTGTGTTAATGAATATCCAGCCATATATTTAAAAATTCCAAATGATGTAACTAATGCAGCTCTACCTTCACGAATTGTTCTAGGAACACAGCTAATATTATTAATATTTGATGTAAAAGGTGCTGCAATAGATGCTTCTGCTGTTGAAAGAGAAATACCAGCATGAGCTGCTTTTAATGCACCACAATCATTAGCACCATCACCACACATCATTACATAATAACTTTGATCAATTAAAGAGTGTATAAGGAATTGTTTTTGATCAGGAGTCATTCTTGCAAATACATCACATGTACAAATAATTTTTGGTAATAATTGAGGATATTCCTTACAAACAATTGCAAAAGCTGGACCAGAAATAGCTAATTGATATGAAATTGGAAAAGAACTTTTTTTATCATAAATATCTTTAAGATATTGTGATAATATATCTTTACTTAATATCGTTTTTTCATCAGATGAATTTTGATTTAAAATAATTTTTGACTTTCCATCAATTGTTTTTTCATCTGGAACAATATCAACAGTAAAACATACTTTTTTATCTTTTATAATACCACATTCTCTAGCAACACTTAATGCTGTAAGAATATTATCACCAGTAACCATTAATGTTCTTATTCCTGCTTCATTTAATTCATCAATAACTGAAAATGATTGTGGTTTAATTTTATTTTCCATAACAATAATTCCTAACATTCTTAAGTTATTTTCTAATTCACTTCTTGAAATTTTAAGAGCTTTAGTAAAATTAACATGAGATAAATCTTTATAAGCAACAGCAATTAAACGATATCCCTTTTTAGTATATTCTTTAACAATATCTATAAAATCAGATGGAATTGATTCTGGTATACATAAACTTGAAATCATTTCTGGTGATCCTTTAGTATAAAAATGAATTTCTGTTTCTTCATCTTCTTCATCATGAACTATAACACCCATACGTTGTAGAGCAGATGAAAATGGTAGTGTTCTTAAAACTGCAAGAGTAACATTTTTTGGTCCATTTTTAGTTTCTAAAACACCTGAAAATGTATTTGGTTGAAGCATATCAAATCTAGTTTTTTCCATAACAGTATTATCATCAAACGTTTCTTCAAATTCAAAACCTGTTACTTTAAAATTAAGAACATCTACTGGATCACCAACATATTCTCCATTAATTTTAGTAATTGAATGACATGTTGCAACAGCTCTAATCAATCTACTATTAATAGGAATTTTTCCTTTAATATATTCTGTTGTTTTTTCACCAAAATATGGTTTATCATTTTTACTATGATCTATAAATACAGGTCGAACACAATTAAAAGCTAATCCATCTTCAGTTAATGTGCCAGTTTTATCAAAACAACAACATGTTATCATACCACAAGTATTAATTGTTTCCTGTGCAATACAATGAATTTTTGATTTTTTTAATCTTTGAGCTGCACTTATCATACCAATAGTCATTGCAGCAGGTAAAGCTGGTGGAACAACAACAGTTATAATATCTAATGATCTAATTATTATTTTTGATGCTGGTGAACCTCTAAGAATCATTAAAATTATTGTATATGTAAATCCAACTAATGCAACACATAAAAGAAAGCAAACAAATTTTAATAAATCTTTTGTAAAAGTATAATCAATTGGTTTTGGGTACATAATTGATCGAACTAAATTACCTTTTAACGTTGTAAATCCTGTTCTTAAAACAATTGCTTTTGCAGGAGAATTAGCATTATATCTTGTTTGTATAATTGTTGTTCCACAATATAATGTATGTTTTCCATGATGATCACCATTATATTTAATAGGATGATTTTTATCATCATCTTCTGGTAAAGGAACTTTTGTTTCTGGTACAGATTCACCAGTAAGCATTGATTCATTTATAATACATGAACCACTAACTAATACAGCATCACATTGTAAAGTATAATCATATTTTGGAACAACAAATAAATCACCTGGTACAAGATCAGATGAATTTAAAGTAACAACTTGTCCATTATTTCTAATAACATCTACAGTTGTTTCATTATGAACCATTTCAGAAAGTTTTTTTTGTTCTTTTTGTATAGACCAAGATTCAGTAAAAATTGATACAAATGAAATAAATACAATAATTGAAGCATATAAAACATATTCATCAGAAAACCAAATAGCTACTGAAAATACCTGAAAAATATAAAAAGGAGACAAAAATTCTTTTAGAGCTATTAACAAAAATGGAGTAACTTTTACTTCAATTAAATTTTTTCCATAAAGCTTTTCAATACTTTGAACAGTATTATCATCAAGACCTGAATTTGATTCTAAAATATCATGAAATTTTTTAATATAAATGTTATCACATATTGAGGCAACGCTAACATAAGTTTTTTCTTTTTCATGCCATATAAAATTTATCTTGCGATATGAAAATGTTTGCAGTGTTTTTACTTTTAAAATTGTATTTTTAAATGGAATTTCAAATGGGATATCAGATTGAATAATATTTACATTTTTAACATTATAACTTTTATTTTCTTCAATTAAAATTTGATCAGCATTAAAAATTTTGCATTTTTTTGAAATAAGATAAGTTTTAAATTGTGGATACCAATAACAAAAAAGAGGAAGTAAGCCAACTGTTAAGATAGATAAAATATAAAATATAATTTTTTTTGTTTTATTTATTTTGTAACCATAGAATGTTAAAACACATTCACCATGTTTAAAATTAGCAATATGTGTATCATAGTAAGAAACACCATTATTTAAATCAGAATGTTTTTTGTTAATCATTGTTAAATTTTCTATTTCATCAATTGCTTGATAATTAGGATACTTTTTTGACAATAAACCTTTCCTTTCACTAAAATGTTTTGACGTCTAAAAATTAAAAATAAATAAATAGTTAAAATATATAAAAAAAAATTTTTTTTTTGATATTAAAATATAAAATATTAAATATAGCATACCATGTTTGGAAGGATCAAATGTTTATATAACAATAATTTATTTAATTATTATTTTTAATATATTAATTATATTTGAAATATTTCTTAATAAATTTATTTATAAAAAGGTGTAATCATTCTTAGATGTTTTTAAAATAGTTATTCCATAGTAGATAATGTTAAAAATTAAAATATTAAATTATGACTACTAAATTAGTCAATAATTTATAAATTACTAAATTATTAGTAGACTAAAGAATGAATATTACTTAGTTTTCTATTTATCATACTAAAGTATAATAAGTTTATATTATAAGATAAACATGATTTTATTTATTTAAATTGATAACGCTTATCATATTAACTTAAACTATTCCTTAATAATTTTTTTTTATTAAATTAATAAATAAAAAATTATAATTTATGTAAAATATAACAACAAAAAAAAACTGAATTATTTATAATTTTTTTTTATAAATTTGTTTCTTAATTGATTAAATAATAGTTATTGTATAGTTAGCTATATATATGGTTTGTGTAGTTTACAAAAACATTTTGATAAAACATAATACATTATTAAATAAAATGATATAACAAAAAAAAATTAACTTATATTATAAAAAATTGTTATAAAATATAATTATTAATAAAAACTTTCTACAAGTTTAATAATTAAAAAAAAGGATTATATATGTATATATGTAGTATTAAAATTATAGATTTAAACTCACTACATGAAAAGAATAATTTTGTTAAATATATATAATAATTTTGTAAATACATACAATTATTAATGTTCAAGAAAAATTTTTTGTTTTTGAATTATAAAACAAGTGATTTAATATTATACAGTTTTAAAGTTATTTTATATTAATATAGTATAAAAATTTTATATTGGTTAAAATAAACATATAAATATCAATCTAAAATTATGATTGTATAACAAAAATATTATTGTATATATACATATATAAATTTGATCTTTTTATGGATCATTATAAAGATTAGTTTGGACAAATACTTTAAAGAAAATATTACTATCACTTTGAATTCATTTTTTTCTGATTAAAAAAATAATATTTTTTTTTAATAGCATATTAAATAATAAAAAGAAAATCTAGAAATAACTTTTACTAATATTTGTTTTTACAATTTATAAATTTTTAAAACATAAAAATACTAAAAAAAAGTATCATTATTTTTAGTCGAAAAAAACAGTTTTTTACGGATAGTTTAATAAACTTACTTTAATAATAAAAAAAAATAAAGTAAAATTCAGGTATTTTAGTTTTTTTTAAATAAACAATAATCCCAGAATAAGATTAAATTTTCTATAAAAAAAATAAAAAATAAAAAAATTGTATAAAAAATTTTCACTTAATTTACTGCAATATGTATCTTTATTTTGATATAAAATGGATAATTAAATATTTTGATAAAAATTTATCAGCCATCAATATGGTACATTTTAAGACATTATATTGTTGAAGCATTTACAAATTTAACCAATAATTTTTATTTTTTTAATGTGTTAAAGATGAAATCAAAATACTTTTATCGGTAAAATGTAAAATATTTTAAAAATATTTAAGAATAATTATTTATTACAAAAAAAGTTATATTACTTTTATGGTTTAAATAAATAATAAAAAAAAAAATATTTTTTTGATTATAATAAAATTAATTTTAAAATAATTGTTTCAAATTCAAAATTGATAAAATTTATAACATGTCATAACTATTTAATAATATTCTTAATTTATTATAAATATAATAAAGTATTTTCTAAAAATAGTTAAGAATAAAAAAAATATGAATATACTTATTTAAAAAAATTATATTTTAAAGTTTTAATAAATGATACCTAACAACAAATTTTTACTGATTATAATTAAAGCAAAATGTCTACATAAAATGTATAATTTATATTTTCTTATCAGTTAATTCAAATTTTTGTACTTAAAAATTTAGTCTTTTGATAATTTGAAAGCGTGAAAATGATATGATCAAAATTAAAATAGAATGTTAAAACATTGGATTTAATAGTTTTACACTAACATTTTATCAATGTAAAAAAATGTAATTATCAGTCAAATTAAAAACTTGTAAAAAAAAATAAAATTTTTTTCTTATTCTGCAAAGTTTTTTTTGTTAATTGCTATTTTTATTTATAAAATATTGTCATTTTTATAATTCATTTGTTAAAAATATAATTATATTTTTTTATTTAAATAGCAAAGATTATTTATTTTTAATTCACTTGATCTATAGATTTAAGCACAAATATTTTATTTATTTTATTAAGTATATTTAAATATAATATGTATTTTGAAATTTAAATTATTTTTATTATAAGTGTACAAGCACATTTTCCAAAATATTTTATTTTTTATATATTAAAATTTATATACAAATGATAAAATATTATATGATTACAAAAGAATACTTTAATATTTATTTTAAACTGTTATAGTTTAATTCCTTTATTTTATTTTTTTTTTCTTTAAATTATCTTTAAATTAAAATTATTATAAATTATAAAAACTTTTTTTGATTTAATCATATGTGTAAATATTTTTCACTTAAAACAAAGTTTTAAAAATATATTTAAATATTATTAAAAAGATATATTATATGTAAAATCTTTTTAAACAATAATTTTTCTTAAATTTTAAAGCTAAAATTATTAAAATATTATTTGTTTTGTATTTTTTTTACGATTTATAAATTATCTCTTTTTTAAATATAATAAGAAAAATTTATTTAATTTTATATTTTATGTTAAATAGAATACTATAAACATAAATAATTCTAATTTAAATATTAAAAAATTTTTATTAAAAAAGGAATATATATTTTATTTGACACAAAATGATCTAGTTATATAATCTAATGCATTCAATTTTCACGTATAATTTATCTTTTTTTTTATATATCTTTTGTAAAATAATAATATGTAATAATATAATGATTATATTCAGGTTATTACAAAAGTAACTAATTACTTTAAACAATTAATAGCATTGTATTTATAAAAAATTAAAGTAAACATGGAATAATACGCTTTTAACATAACTATAATTTTTTTTACCATATTTAGACTTTAAATGTTATTATTAAAAAAAATGTAATAATAATGAATGTTTATGCTAAATCTAATTTACTATGTTATTTTTTTTTTGATATTAATAATTAAATATTATCTAATAACTTTATATTTAGAAAAAGCTATTAATGGTATTAAATGTTACAATTATTTATAAATCAGTAATTTTTTTAATAATTATTTGATATTAATATATATAACTTATTTATTATTAAAATACCGCAAAATTAAATCATATTAAAAATTTATTTTCAAAATAAAACACAATACATTTTAAATTATTTTAAAATAATTTGTTTTCTGTTTATTAAATGTTAATATTTTTTTAATTACAATAATATTTTACAAAAGTATAATTACTTAATAATATTTTAATAAAATAGTAAGAAAAACGGCTTTTTATGAAATGTTATAAATTAAAACGTTAATAAATAATAATAATATCCTTTTCAAAATATAAATGCATTAAACTAATATTTTTATGTTATGATTAAAAATATATTAAAAAAAATTTCAAATAAACATCTAGTTTCTTATTTTATTAAAGCTTAAATAAAAGATTATGTTGATTTTATTTTGTTATTATGTTCAAATTTTCCATTTCTCTAAAAGTACAATGCCACAAAATTTGTATAAAAATTAAGAATTTTACTAATTTAAAAAAGTGCTTAATTACTTTTTTAATTTCTTATATTTCTTTTTAATAATTATTTATATAGTATTATTAAATTATACATAATTAATTTTTGTATTTATATAGTTTTATTTATATAATATTATTGTATCTTCTAATATATTAATTATTATAACATTTATATCTTCATATATCAGCAAAAATTTCCCCATTAACTTAAAAATTTTTTTAAATTTATTTTAATTAAAATTACTTCAATTAATAGATAAAAACTATAATTTTTTAAAATATAACGATTCTTAAATTAATAAATAAAATAATGATTCATAATTTATTTAATAACTTAATATCTATTGTAACAATAATATCATAGACATTATAATTAGTAAAATTTGAAAAAAAAAATAAATAGTTATAATGTTATATATAAGGCTATTTTATTGAGAATTTCTTTGCTTATATTCGTAATGCCATCTATTAAAATCTACATTAAAAACAACAATAGCTCCAGAATCGAGGCCTGCTAAAATAAAACGTTGGTTTGTAGGTAATGATAAACTTCTAATAGGACTATCGGTTTGTTGGAAAGTATAAACTATTTGTAAAGGGAATAATCTTAAAATACTTATACGTCCATTTTCGGTACCAATTATTAAATATTCACCATCTCTAGATAAAACTGCAGAAAAAATTTTTTCTGTTGATTTATGTAAAGGTACATTTAATTGATAACCTGTTGATGTAAATGTTGAAACAATTTCATGATTATATATTACTGATATAATACAATCTCTATTCATCATTATATGGGTCACACCAAGATAATCATTATTATTTAATGGGTCTAAAACACGTGGAAGATCCTGACTTTGAATTCTTCTAATTAAATCACCAGAAACTGTATGCATAAGAACAGTACCATCAATACTACCACTAACTACTATACCATTTTCTGCAGAAACTGTTAATGCTGTAATTCTTGAATCATGTCCTGTTAAAATAGCTCTTGGTGCAGCAGGTTCTCCAAAAATATTATATTCACCTGCTATAAAATTTGTAACTGTATTAAAATGCCATAATACAACTGTGCAATCTATTGATCCTGAAACAACATAAAAATCCATGTTTGGTATTTGTTCTGATCTTCCTAAACATGTTACAACATCACCATGTCCATAAACAACTTGTTTTACAGTAGCATTTTCTGAATCAATTACTCTAAAAGAATAATCTGGATAACCACATGCAATAATTATTTTTGAATCAAGTGATGTAACAAAATTTGAAGATGTAATTGGAAATCGTTGATCAAATGAATCTCCTAAATGTCTTTTTGGAAGAATTGTTGAAGGATTTCCAATTGCTAACAATGGATCAACTGTAAGTGGTAATTCAGAAGTTGAGGGGTTATTAACAATCGTTGATTTATCTTTATCATCATTTGATATTGGAAATTGTGAGTTTGAAGAATTTTGGTGATAATTAATATAATTGTTATTCCATTTATTTAATGAAAATACTAAGTTTTGAGCTATTGATATAACAGTAGGATTTCCCAAAAGTAAATGTGTATTAGCTGATAAATGAACAACTGGAGAGTTAGATATAAATTTCATTAGCATACATAAATCATCAGTAACTGGTTGAAAAGAGAATGGTGATATTGATAAAAGTGATTGTCTAACTGGATGTGGTTCTATTAATAATTGTACAGGAGTCTGTCCAAATGATAATATTTGTTTTTCTATACCATCTCTTGTTACAGGATCTTCAATAGCTGATTTATTAACACTACCTTCATAAGATAAATAATAAAAAACATTTGTTGCCCTAATAGCTTCTGGTCCTCTTTGTTTATAACCAAAAATTAAATCAATCCATTGATTTAATTGACAAGAAACTAAGTCTGATTCTAATGCTTGTCTATGAATTTGTATAAATTTTTCAGGTGAACCTTCTGCCCATGGTGGCAATTGAACATCATTAACAATTTGACCATTTTCTCTTGTTCCAAGATCATATTTATTTGTATTTTTTAATATTTCTGGTAAATAAAATAATTCTGGAATTAATTCTTTAACATCTTGTGGATTTTTTTGACAATTTTCCCATGCTTGAGCAATTGAATGGAATAAACGATCTGAATGATCAAATTTTCCTGATTGTAAATCTAAAAATATTGAAGTATAAGGTTCTTGTCTAAACATCCAATTTAGTACAAAAGCTTCTGTTGAGTAATGAGTTCCATAATGAAATGGTGGAATTGTTTCATCAACCCATGAATCAAATCTATCTTTATAAAATTTTTTTCTAGCTTCTGATAAAGCTCCGATAGGCTTTGTAAGATCTCTAAAATTACTTGGTTCTTTTAAATCTAATGTTGAACTAGTGTAATTTGATAAAATCCATGGAAAAACAGGATACTGATTAAGATCATTATATGTACGACCAGAAATTGTATTTAAAAACATTAAATAATCAAAATTTGAAACCTCACGACGTTGCCATTTTATTGGCATATCAGAAAATTTAAAAAGTTGTTTTGGTTTCATAAGAGAAGTTTTTCTTTTTTGTGGTAAACCATATTTTACCCCAACTCCAACAGATGGTAAATGTTCTACAACTAATTTTACAGTTTCATAATTGTCAAATGAAAACATAATTGCTGTTCTAGAAGCAATAAAAAGTTCTAATGCTGTATATTGAAGCATATATCTTCTTAAAAATATAGCACGTATTTCTGGAAATCTCCATCTTCCATGAAGAAAATCACAATATCTAAGAACCTAAAATAAAAAATAATATTTAATGTAAATTAATAAAAAAAAAAAGTGTAAATTTTTAAAAAGATTTAAAAAATATTTCCTTCTTAATATACAATATTTCAAATAAATTTAATTTTAATATATTTATAAAAATTTAAATCTTCTATTATAAAAAAAAATTTTTTTGTATTATTTTTTTTTAAACATATTTTATTAATAATTAGGCAAAATATATTTATAACAACTTGTATTTATGAATCTATATATATTTTTTTTTCAATTTATTGTGATACATAAATATATGGATGTTTGTTATGTAAGCTACTTTCAAAATTAATTTATTATATAAAGTGATTAATAAAATAGATTTTAAAATCTATTGACCTTTACTCAAGTAAATTCGAATCTTACCAAGTACATGATATATTGTTTTTAAAAATAAGAACAGTTAAATATCTTTTTTTTTTGTCCTTTTTATAACCTAATTTTAAAAGAAAGTATTATTATTTAAAACAACTAGTAATTATATCCTCAAATATCTTATCTATAGAATGTCTAAAATACTAATCAGACTTCTCTATCAATCAAAATATATCAGCGCAACATAAAGTTAAATTTTCTTCTTATCAATTATCAAAGAAACCACCGCCCTTCAAAAGTATATATTTTTATTATTTCGTTTTTGGAGTAAGAAAAATTTTTGAATGTTTAGTTACACGCAAGCAAATTACAATAATATAATTCTTTTTAACATCTATGGTTATATATATGCGTGACTAGTTAAATATCTCCTTATCCATCATTATAATCTTATAATATACAAGAAGGAAAAGGTTAAATTAAATTAGTACTTTTATATTATATTAGTGTAGATGTTTCTTATTTATCAATTGATAAATTAAAACGCCAATTAAATTATGATGTGCCATTATAACCACCTTGACAGATTTAAAGATTTTCTCCAACAACTATGAAATATATTATTAAATTAGAAAAAGCATAAAGAGAAACATTATCAAGTAACAAGTAATTAACATTTGAAAAGTGATATTCTTCTTGTAGCATATGTCGTGACAGAAATGATTAAAAGTTAAGAAAATAAAAATTTTGTGATTTATTAAGATTGGCATATAAAGATTATACAATTATATTCTTTAAGCATTTTTTTTTTATATATAAAAATAATAAAATTAATTTTTTTGCTAAATAATTTATATTCTTTTATATGAAAAAGATACTTTTAATCATTATATTAATCTTTATTAAAAAAAATCACATCATTAAAATTATTTTATAGCTATATAATTTAGTAAATTTTATAATTGCTTTTATTCAAAACCACTTTATATGTGGCATTTTATATTTTTAGATTTTCTCAAAAACATTTTAATATTAATCAAAAAGAATAATTTTCAAGACAACTCAAAATTAACTTTGATAACACAATTATTCTCATCAATCAAACTTTTAAAATGAGATTACAACAGGATAAAGTAATAGAGGTGCATATTTTCAAATTATTACGTTAATAAGTTTGGTAGAAGCTTAAATAAAAATTGAATTTCTCTATTGTTTATTTATTATATTGAATATATATATATATATTACTTTAAAATAAAAAGCCATATTATAAATTTTTTTATGTTTCATAGGTATAACTATTTTTTTCTTACAAAATTGATAAAGATATTTTGAAAAATCAGTAAATACTTTTGTATTTAATTAAATAAAGTTAATTGCATCATTATATAATAAGAGATTAATTTTGTTATTAACATTTTACACACTGTTTATTGTAACATATTTTTACTCTATTTTCTATAAAAACATAAAGAAGGACGTTACTTTTTATAGTATTTTCTATATACCCCAATATAACTTTTTTAATTTTCCATATAAGGCGGTACTATACACGCAATTTTCAGTGCTCTGTCAAGTTTATAAAGAGAAAGTATATTACTGGCATATGAAGTATAATACTCATTTCATTTTCTATTAGTTAACTTAAATATATAAATTTATTAATAATATTTTTTTTTATTATTGCAAATTACTGTATAACTATTAATAATATGCTTGGAAGAAATCCATCAACTTGTTACCAAATATCTAATTATTATTCAACAAAAGTTATTTGTAGAAAAAACCATATTCGTGAAACATGCGCTATGATCGCAAAAATAGCACAAGACATTCTTCATGATGTAGAAAGACAAGAACCAAGATTTATAAGTACAATAATTGAAAATCAACAAGGAAGATATGAAGGTGTAAGTTTATAATTTTTACTGACTATGCATGTATAATAATTAATGGCAATTAACTAATTATAATCAATTATATCATTTATGCATGATGAAATACATTATAATATTATCATATATTTTTAATATAATCATTCACTAATATAAAAGATAGTTGTATTAACAATAATAGGGTATAAGAATATATTACTAACTAAATTATTTACTCGTAATACTATAAATATATATATATATATATATATTTTTTTTTTTTTTTTAAATAAAAAATAATATTTTTAGATCATTGCACATTCACCAGATGAATTTGAAATACTTCTTTATCTAAATCAAATGGGAGTTTTTAGTTTTGTAGATGATGGTACAATACCAGGATGTGCTGTTTTGAAATTATCTGACGGTAGAAAAAGATCAATGTCTTTGTGGGTTGAATTTATTACTGCTTCTGGATATTTAAGTGCAAGAAAAATAAGATCAAGATTTCAAGCACTAGTGGGACAGGCTATTGAAAAAAGTCAATATTCAGAATCATGTGAATTAATTAAAGATACATCTGATGTTAAAATAAAAATACAAAACAAATATATTTTACAAATAACTTGTGCTTTTAGATGTAATAGTATTTGGCCTCGAAGTGCAACTCATTGGCCTAATATTAATTTAATTTGGCCTACCCCTCAAATTGCAAATGAAGTCAAAAGTGAAGGTTTTGATTTATTATCAAAAGAAACAATTGTTCATGGTGGACCAGGAATAATGTTAAATAATATTTCTCAAAATGAACCACCTTTATCAATACCTGGAAGCAAAGGAAGTAATAATGTACTTTCAACAACTATAGCATCTCAAAATAATTCTACAATGGAAGGTGATGCATGGGCAATGAATTTAACTCATGCAGAAAGTATATTAATATCTCATCCAACAAGAAAAAAAACTTTATCAATATTAAAATCTTTAAGAGATGATCATTTACAATTTCCTAATAGTCCAATAACAAATTATATAATTAAAACATTAATTTTATTTGAATGTGAAAAACATCCACATGATTATGAATGGGAAGAACATTGTATTGGTGATAGAATATTAGGAGTTCTTTTACAATTAGTTAGTTGTTTACAATGTAGAAAATGTCCCCATTATTTTATACCACAATTAGATTTATTAAAAGGAAAACCTTATCAATTATTAGACGAAAGTGCTAAAGTAACATGGAAATTAGCAAGAACTTTAATGCTTGATGCTAGAGCTTTAGAATCACTTTGAAAACATTAATCTATTTTACCAAAAATAAAAAAAAAATAATCTTAATATTATTAACATGAATATTTGGTATTAATAAAAGTCAGTAAAAATAAATTTTAATATTTACTTTTTAAAAAATTGCGGTAGCACTATTAGAGTTTAAAAAATACAAAAAGATGTTTTGAATATTTAAAAATGATTGACGTATAGGATAAAAAATTTTGACAAATTTATAGATAAAAGTCACATTATATTAAACTCAATTTTTGTTTGAATTTTTTTTTTTAATTTAATTCAATAAATAAAACTAACCTTAGGATTTTGTTTTTCATATAAATCATCACTCTCATCTGCATCAAAATAAAAATCTGTCATTGTTATTGATATTGTTCCTGGTACAACTAAACCTGGAGCAATAAGTTTACAAGGTGTTGAATAAATTGAATTGTTATCTAAAAAAAATTTATTTTTAATTTAAATTTTATTTTTATCATACCTTTTTTTGTTGTTTCCATATCCATACTTTCTTCTAAAAATTTACATATATCTCCATCATCAACTTGATGTTCTTGTGAATTATTTCCAAGTGATGAAACTATAGCATTCCTTTTTTTTAATTCTTTTAATAATTTTTGTCTTGATTCAGATATAGATTCTTCAGATATATTAATTATATTTTGATGTAATCTTGCCATTGAAAGTCTTCCACCATGTGAATTTGGTATAAATCTTTTTCTTCTTCTTGAATCATCTTCCCATGTATCTAATTTCCAAAATATTACAGGCTCTTGTTCATTATTTGACCAAGCACCATTCGGTGACATTATCATTGTTTTCATATTTTCTAACATTTTTTCTGCTATTAATAAATCTCTTCTTCTAGCAGATTCAATTAAATGTTCACATAATCTTTCTTGTTCTTTTCTTTCTCTTAATCTATCATTTGAATCTTTTTGAAAAGCTGTATGTTTAGATACATCTTCTGCGCGAAGGCGATTTAAAATAAAATCAGCTTCATTAGCTACTCTTAAAATATGTTCTCTAGTAGCATGTGCCATAAGACGTCCTATAAAATATCAATTAAAAGATTACTTATTTTTAACATCAAAGAAAATAACAAATATAAGAAGGAAAAAGTCAGGAAAAGAAAAATTCTAATTAATAAATTATTAAAAATAATTATTTTCTTTGTATTATGTCAATAAAAGAAATAAAAACACATCAAAATGATATTATTATACATAATTAATATGTCATCTATCAAAATAAAGTTAGACATATGCTTACCTTCATTAACAAGTTCAATAAAAGCTAATCCGGCATGCTTTTGAAGAGATGTTTGCCATTCTTGACTACAAAGCAACATAACTAATTCTATAACAGAACCTTGAAGATTTTTTAAAGTTTGCATCACTTTATCATCATTCATTATTTCTTGTCCATGTGTACCAAGGAGACTTTTTTGAAGATAATTTTTAAAATCAATCATTATTTCACGAAGAACAGGTGCTGTTGATTCAAGAGCTTTTTGTAATCTTTCTGTTAAATATGTTTGTTTTTCACTTTTTGTCATTGATAAAAATTTAATTGCATCAGAATTGTTAAAATGATTCAATTGATTTGTTTCTTCAATTGTAGGTTTATTAACAATTGTAGCACTACTAGTTACTTTTATTGAAGCTATTTCTTTTGATGATTCTACTTCTTCTGTATTATTTCCTTCTTCTAATTGTTTTTCATTTTCTAAATTTTGTAAAACTGTATCAGATATTTCATCTTCATAAACTAATGAACTTTTTGAAGATGAATTTTTTTCTATTCCATTAATTGATGATGATTTTAATGTTTGCCCTAAATTATTAGTATCAAAAAAAGGACTTGGAGTTGTTGGTGGTTCAAGAATATCTCTATACCTTGAAACCATAAGAACAGATAAAAAGTATATTATTGCTAAAGCTAAAAATTGTGCTTGTCTTGGTTCATCCATATCACGATATACAATACCACGAAGACGTGATAAATCAGAATTTTGTAATAATCCATCAACATCTGGAATAAAATTAGGAGATGGTAAACTATTAATTATATCAAGAACATTTTTATAATTAGGAAAACATTCATCAATAAATTGTATTATAGCATCAGCACGCTGTAATTGTTTTTGTGTTGCATTATCTCCAGGAAGTATTAAAGAGGGCCTTTCATTTTTAGAAACACGACAAGCAAGTATATTTCTAACAGCAACAGTTGCAGATAGACGAAGCATTTGTCTTAATATTCCACCATTAGGCATATTTTTTTCTTGTTCTAATTCTGTTAATTGAGCAGCAGACATAAAAATAAATGAATCAGCTAGTATAGCAAAACGGTTTAATAAACGAGTTGCATCATAAATTGCTAATCCTTGTTTACTTGTATCAATAATATCTAATTCTGAATTTGGTGATGTTGCAGCAGCAAGTAAAGGTAAAAGACCTCCACAAGACATTATTAAAGAATCACATAATTGACTAATAATATGTATTGTATTTGAAATAAATGTTTGATTATCTATACCAGTTATAAAATCAGTAAACACTGGTCCAGAAGTATTATATTTACTTACTGTTGTTTCAATACCATCTAATAAATCATTTAACAATCGTAATTGAACATGACTCCAAGTAAAATCAGGTGTTCTGTAACATGCAACATTTTCATCTGAATTTTCTTGTTTCATTTCACGTTGATAATTTTCCCAAGATACTTTTGCATGTGATATTGCTAATGTATCAACCCATACACGCCAACCACCAAATTCTATTTTAATAGCATGTTCTAGAAGTACTTTAAAAATTTTATAAACAATTTCAGAAATACTTGCTTCAGCATCAGTTTTAGGATAAATAAATGCTAAAGATATTAACCATTCTTGCCAAACAGATAATTGTAAAATTGTACGACGATTATCTTTATTAGAAGTACATAATTTTAAAAGATCTTGTAAAAAACATCTTCTAACTTCCATAGATTCTTCACATAATTCAGATTGGGTAATTAAATTAGTAATAACTTTTAACATTTGAGGATTTTCAAAATTAACATTATTTAAATTATTTTTATTAGTATTATTTTGTAAATTTAATTCAGAAGAAATTTCTTCAATTAATATTTCATATAATACATTATAACAAGCTTTAGATAAATATGTGCAATTTTGTAATAATTTTTCACTTATTAATGCAAGTAAATTTTGATTATGAATACTATCATTTTTTCTTTTTACTGTTGATCTACAAAGAAAATTTCCTAATATTTTTAAGACTGGTATTCTAATATTTTCATTTGGAGATGACATTAAATTATATATTACGCATATTCCTTTATTATTATCAAATGCTGGAACCATAATTGCTGCATGAATAGCTAATTGTTTTATTATTTGACATAACATATCAAAAAGATTTTCATCTCTTGACTCTGTTGCAAGATAATTAAAAATTATTTGAAATTCTTCATCACGTTTGTTATCCTTATTTAATAATTGTTCTTTATTAAACATTAATTTATCTATTAAATCAAGAATTAATTTTCTTATAATTTTAATTTCTTCTACATTACGTTTAACTTCACAAATTTTAACACTATTATTATCTTCAATATAATCAGTTGGTCTTGCAATCCAATAATTAGCTTTTAATGCATGTACTAATTCTAATACAGCTGGTGTTCTTCTAATAACTGTTCCAAGACCATTTTTACCTAATCCTTCTTCAATTAAATATTTATATAATTCTTTTTGAACATCATATTTAGCACGATACCATAATTGTGGATTAAATAAAATATGATCAACTAAATGTTTTAATAATGGAAGTCCAGTAGTATGACAATTCATTAAAAATCTTGCCATTTCAATTAATGTTTTTAATACATCTAATGTTAAATGATTTGGTGATACATTGCTTAATGTATGAGCTACAATAAGAAAACCTTTTGAATGAAATAATTGTTGTTGAGCACTTATAGAAGTTTTTAATAATAATGATATAACTGATAATAAGTTAGCACAAATATGATAATCTATCATTGTACTATGATCAGTATGAAGCATATCAATTTGTGTAAATAATGGTAATAACATTTGTATTCCACCAACTGAATGAAGAGATGAATGAATTGAATGAGTTGTTACAACTTTAACATTCTTTAATATTGCATGAGGAACTTGAACAAAAAATGAATTCATAGCTTGTGAACCAGATGAAGCTTTAGAGGCAGTAATTTTATTTGAAGGCATTAAACATAATTGTTCATGACAATTTTTAGGACAATAAGCTAATACCATTGAATTATTAAGTGAACCATCAAATAAATGTTTTTTATAACCATCTGGAAGATTACTTTCTGCATCATGTTTAAAATAACTTTGATAACCAGGTCCAAGACAAAAAAGACAATTAGCTTGCTGAGCAGAGATCGACTGTGAAAAAACATATACAGCACATATTTGTCCACAAAAACTTTCATTAGCATTATTTTCATTTGGGCCACAACCAATAAAGCATCGGTTAAAATGATCAGTTGTTGAAACTAACCAATTTGCTTCTAATGTTTCTATTAACAAACCATCAATATATACATTTATATCATTTTTTCCCCATCTTGAATAATTAAATGATAATGCAATATGATGCCATTTTCTAGGTATTAATGGTTGCTTTATACATTTTATACATTCTTTTTGTCCACTACCACTATTAGTAGATTTAATACAACGTATAACAAGACAAGAACCCATGAAATATCCAGAATATCCTAAACCTTTTTCTGTACAAAAATAAAATAAATATGGTGTTTCTCTTTCAAATTGAGCACCATTAGATGGATCCATACGTAACCAAGTACTAAAAGTCCATCCATTTTGATAGGGCCATTTAATTAAAGGAGGTAAACTTAAACCAGATAATTCTTTTCCTGGAAATGAAAAAAATACATCAGCAGTATCTTTTTTTGGCATTTCTTTCATTACTGATAACAAATTAATTGAGTATCTTGGCCAAACACCATTTGTAGCATGTAAAGCACGTAAAAATCTTTTTGTTTCCTTAACAGTTATTGAATATGATGATAAAACTGAAAGAAGTTGTATTACTAAATCAGCAACAATATTATCACATTTAGGCAATCTATCAAGTAATTTTGATATTAATCCAATCTCTGAGCATGCTTCAAGATTGATAAAACTTTTTTTTACTGATTGACTAAATATTGTCCATGTTTTAATTTGCTCATCAACAGGTGATTTATCTAAAACTCTTAACATATTATCAATAGCTTTGGGATATTCTATTCTAAATTTTGAATCTAAGTCAAAAACACCACCAACCAAAACATTAAATATTTTTTCTATAACTACTTTTGCTTCTATATTTCCTTCATTAAAAGATGCTTCAAGATGTTCTAAATATTGATCAGGGGATTCATTGTTATCATCAATAGAATGATTTAAAACAGGAAGTGGTAATGGTAATTCTTTATCTAAAACTCCTTGTTTATTATTATCATTAGAATTAACAGTTAAATCTATTTCATCATCAATAATTCCAGTTTCATTAGCTGTTTTTGATAGATCAATGGTTAAAGATTCATCTGATTCTAAAGAATTTTCAGAAGGTAAATTTTTATCTGAATTTAGTATATTTTTATGAACAGATTTTGTATATAATTCAATATTTTGAAATTCTTCTTCATTATCTTTCATACCAAGTACACTATCATTATCTTGCTCATCCAAAGTTTTATCTTCAATTGAATTTTTTGATATAGAAATAGTATCCACTTCTTTAACAGAATTTATTATAACTGGTGTTTGAGTAACAATAGATTTTTCATCATTAGATATATTATCAATGAAAGAAGGGATTTTATCAGATTTATCACTAAAATGTACATCTGACATCATTCCTTACTAAAATTATAAAAAAAATTATAATTGAAAATATATTTGTTACAAAAAATAAAAAATTATGTTTTAATAAAATGTAAAAAAATTTTGTATTAAAAATATATAATTAATAATAGTAAATATATTTAAAAAAAACAACAATTTATTTTTTTTATAATATTTAAATATTTTAAATTTAATTTATACTTTTACTACAATATTTTACAACATATAAAATCAGTTGATAATTACCAATATAGTTTTTTAACTAAATATACAAAATAATTAACATATGAAACTACATAATGATAAAAAAAATTTACTATATAAATTTTTAACTTAATAACTAATTGTTTTTTTATTTTTCAAACATTTACATTTGTATAATAAAAAAACATTCAAAATGTAAGCAAGAATACATAGAACTTCATAACATTAAAAAAAATCTTCTTTTTTTAAGACATTTATATAATACTTTTTAAATGATGTAATTATTAATAAAATAAATATGTTAAGAATAACTGTAAAAATATTAACAAATATAACTTTTCATATAACATTTTTTTGCTTCAAGTTTTTTTTAACTACAAGACTTTATTATTAATATTTGATATGATCATAAAAATAAGATAGTAATTAAAAACTCAATTAATTAAATACTGTTTTTAATAAATTGTATAATAAAGTAAGTTATTAAAATAAATCAGCTTTAAAATGAGTTTCACTAAAAATATATAATAGTTATATTGTACTTTTTATCTATTATTAAACTTTTATATATAATACTATATTTTTTATTTGAATTATTCTAAATTGTAACCATACAAATAAAATAAATGTGTTGAAGTATAATTGTAAAAAAAAAATAATTATAATCCAAAATATTTTAGTATATTTTTAAAGTGTAATATAACAAAAATAAAGTTGAGAAATTGTAATTTAAAATATAATAAATAATAATTTGTTATATCATAGAATTTATTTTAAATAACGATATATTTCCTTTTATTTTTTACTAAAGAAAATACAACTAATTATTAAAAACTGATTTCTATAATTAGAAATTTTTTTAACATTTTGTATTTAAATTTTATCATACAAATGTTATAATTTAAATTTAAAATAATTTAAAGTAGATATTTTGTCTATAAAATAAATAGAAAAAAAATCTTTGTAACGAAACAAATAATTTCTTATTAAGTAGCTTAAAATTAAAAAATTTTTCTTTATTATATTAAAAAATATCAAAAATTTTTAACACAAGCAAATAAATTTTTTCTAAAAATAAAGCATTAACAAAAAACAATTGATTCTGAAATGCAAAACACAAAAAAAAATTAGTAATAATTTACAAATAGAATAGTTATCAAAAGAATGTCATGCTAACATAAATAATAAATATAAAATTTTATTAGTACTAAAAATTAAAAAAAAAATTATTGTAAAACTATAAAAAGTAATGTTATATAGAAGACGTAATATTGAAGAAAAATAATTTAAAAAATCGTTTAAAAACTTTGTAAAAAATTAACTAATCTAAGGAGAAACATTTTATAAATTATACAGGTTATTTGTATATATTATTGATAACTAATATTTTAGTTTTAATATAGTAATTATTTAAGTAACATAAATAAAAAAAATTAATTTGGTAGAGAAAATTTAAAACTATCATAAAAATTATTGCAGACACAGAATATTAAATTTACATTAAATGAAACACCAATGTTGTTAATAATAAATTTAAAAAATAGGCAAAATAAATGTATATAAACAAATTTTAATACTTATAAATTTGAAGTTAAAAATTATTTAAATTTTCTACTAAAAATTAATAAATTTTTTAAAATATTAATGATATAAATGATAATTTTTATAATAATACTTTAAATATGTATTATAAAAAATATAGATAAAATAAAATGTATTTAATTATTATATTCAAACTATTATAATTTACACAAGTAACAATTTTTGATAAAATAATTCATTTGATTTCAATCTATATATAATGTTTAAAATAAAAATAGATTTTTTTTATAAATAACATTTCAATAACATAAAATTATTAACTTTAAATGGGTGAAACTATGTACAAAATGTTAAAAAAATAATAATAACTACTTTAAAATAATAAATTATTTTTGATAAAAAAAATTTAATATTGTTTTAACGCTTTATATCTTACATATCCAAGTATTATTATAAGCATAAAAAATTTTTTTAATTTTAACGCTTTTTGATGCTTTGAAATATTTTTTATAAGACTATAATCATTTCAAAAATAATGATTTACATTAGTGCATAATATTAGCTATATACATTTAAATTTAACTTATTTATTTCAAATTTATTTGTTTAAAATATCTTTATTATTTGTACTGAAAATTTATTTTTAATTAAATTAAAAAAAAACATCTATTGAATTGTATAAAAAAAAGGGATTCTTTATAATAAATATAAAAATTAAGTAAAATATAAATGTAATAAATACAAATAGATAAGAACTTAAATTTTTAATAATTTTAATGTTGTAAACTTTTGAGCACAAAAGTGTAACATTATTATAAAAGTTTACTTCACTCATCAATTAAAAGTTAGGGTTAAATTTCATCCAAAAAACGTTGGAAACATTGGTATTAAAAAAGATTTAATCTGATTAAATTTACCAACAAACTATTGAATTGTCATTTTAACACTATCAACTAAAATAACCTTAATATTTTAGTTTAATATTTCAAAATTTATTACTATAAAAATTATTCCAAAAGTAATTATATTTAGTAGCACTAAATTTATTTAAAAATATAAATTTCATGATATGCTTTTTGTATAAAATAATAAATAACAAAAATAACAAAAATTAAATAACAAGTAAAAATTTTACTGTGTTTTAAATAAAATTGGTTTTTTAAAATTTCTTTTTTATTTATCTTTTTCTTTATAATATCAACAATTTTTAAAATATAAAATATTTTTAATTACAACTTAAAAGCATAAAATATAGACAAATTAAATAAAAAAAAGAAACTTTTAGTGCACTTTTAAAAAATCTTTGTATAACTAGATTTAATCGTTAATATTTAAATTTTTAAACTAATGCTTGATGTATTTAAAGTTTTATAACTTTAAACTAAAATTGATAATTATTTAAACGTATGTTCTAGAGCAAAATCCTATAACAGGATAATATTTAAAAATATATATGTTATTGTAGGTTTATTTGAGTAAAAAAAGCAAAAATGATATATCATTGTATATAAGATTTATGGGGAAATTTTACAGTTTTCTAAAATCAATACTAATTTGTTGCCTTGTATATTGATAAAATTATAAAAAAAAGTTTTTTTTTAGAAATTTTTTAAATTGAACATATTGAAAATATTCTATTCCTAAATAAAATTAGTATTAAAAGTAAAAACAAAAAAAAATTTAAAAAAAAATTAAAATATAAATATATTTATGCTTGTAAAAAAGTAACCAAAGATTAACAAAAATAATATTAATAAAAAGTAATTTGTTAAAATAATAATTTGTAATTAAAAAAATATACATAACTTTTAGACATTTCAGTGAGTCTAAACGTAATTAGAAGATATATATAAAACACAGTAAGAATTGAAATATTAAAAGGAATAATATAAAATAAAAATACAGTCTAAATATAATATTTTTAGCTAAGAAAATTAAAAAATATTACATTTAAAAGAATACAATATTGATAATAATATTATACGTTATTACAATTTATAACATACTATATATAGCTTTAAAGAATATATTCTATAAACATATTTGGTCAATTTGTAATAAAGAGATACTTAAATGGGGTGCCGTAAATTTTTCATTTATACAACTTCTCATTTTATAGATTAACATTAGCAACAATTATTAATATGTAAGTAAAAATTATTACAAAAGTAATAAAAAGTTTAAAATAAAATGTAAGGTGTATAGACAATGAAATTTTTAAAAATAAAACATTAAATAATCTGAGTTTGGTTTCTCAATAAAAAAACATAATGATAAGAAATATAGTTTTTTTTTTAAAAAGGGAAATATTAAGAATAGATGAAAACAGAAGATATAAATGTATATAATTGTTAACGTTAAGAGTATAAAATTTTCATAGGAATGGAAGAATATTATCATCGCTATACACTTTTCCAATCAATTACGTTATTAATTTTTTTCCAACTGTGTCATTATTAATAATATGATATATATATATATAATATATATAAAGGTATACAATATTTATAAGCTTAAAAAATTGAAAAGTTTTTTTTTCACTCATTTAAAAAAAAATTATTATTTTTTTTGTTATTACTAAAAATATTAGTAGTATTAGTTTATTGTAAATTTTTATAGATTGATATTTACAATGTTTGGTAAACAAATATATATAAATTTTAATAAAAAAAATAAGATATTAATTATAAAATTTATATTATATTGAGAAAAAAAAATTGTTAATAATTATTATGTACTTTTGTTAAATATCAAGCAATAACCCAAACAAAATATTACTATCTTCAGGCAAAATAAATAAGAATGCTTTAACAGTTTGTAATAAATAAAAATGTTAAAAATAACAAAACTATCATATATAGTAGAAACATTTTACTCAAAAATTTGCTCTAATAAATCAAATATACAATCAAAAAAGTTTTTGTTGAAAAGAAAAGTGCTTTTACTTTCAATTATCAAAAAATATAGGGAAAATTGATAAATTTTTCTTTAGTTACTCTTTGTTATAACATAAAATATATGTACATGTAAATAAGTTTATTTTATATTTTCAAATATCATACAATTTTATAAAAAGCATAATATATTTTTACAAGATATAAATGCGCATTAAATAATAAATATTTAAAAAGGGTGATGTTAAAAATTAAAAAGTTAGCAGTTTTTATAAAAATCTTTTATATCAAAAACGCAAGTGCAAAAACATTTTTTGGCACAGGAAAGAAATTTAAAAAAAAAATGACACGTGGAGAAGAATTGACCCGTTAAGCAATTTACAATAGAACACTTACAATTAGAGAGTTTTGTAAACTTTTCGTTGAAATGACCTATTATGCACTGAAAATAAAGGGTGGTCCACGAAGTTTTCACCAATGTATAAGTTTATATACATATTTTCCATATAAGACAAATAAAATTTATTAAAATGAGTAATAAATAACTATTTAATAACCATATTATCTTCAATTTATTAACTATATTTTAAAAATCAATTAATCCATAGATGATTTGATATAATTTGTAAATAATAATACTATTAAACACAAAAGTTAAAAATTTTTTAAAATAAACAGAAAGTGTTAAGATGAAATAAACTATTGTTTTCATTAAAAAAATGCCATTTAAATGCTTTGTAATAAAATTATCTTTTTGTCTTCTTTATTTTTGAAATATTTTTAATTATATAAATTTTTTTTAAATACTATATTCAAAAATGTATTTTATAACTTTTTTTATTAATTAATCTGATAAAACATAAATATTTTGTAAAAATAAGCTAAAATTTGAACCAAAAAATATTCTTAAAATCATATGTTTATAGATCTTTTTTTTCTAATAATATTAAAATTAATTTTATTGTACAAATTTCTTTTAAAAATAGATATGTCAAACAATAAAGTATAAATTTTTATTAAGAAAACAGAAAAAAAAAGTTATTCCAAAATAATTCAATATCTATATTTGAATTTTTATATTTTAAAAATAAAATTATAAATTAAATCGACTGTTTGTACCTTAAGTTGAAGATAAATAAATTGAAAAAAGAGCTTTATGAATTTTTAAAATTATTTACTAAAGAAAAGAATGTTGTTTCATAGAAATAAAACAGTTTAAATGCTATTAATATAAGTGATATAAATAATTGTTTTATTTATTATATAGTAGAGTAAAATTAAATAAAAAAAATATAATTTTTTTTGAATGATAATTTTTAATAATTTATAAATTACATAATTTATTGTAAACTTTTGTAGTTATAATTTTATAAATTATTTAATTTTTTGTTTATTTTTGTTTAAATTTATGTTATGTATTTACTATTAAATATTACTTATTATTTATTTATTCACTATAAAAAATTTTTATTTTAAACAATATATTATTTATTTTCTATAAAAATTAAATAATTTTTTTAAACACAAAAATTAAACTTTTCGATTATTAACAAACTATATATATTTGCTCATTTTAATAAAAAAATATAACAGAAATTTTTTTAAATTATAATTATCAATGAATATCAAACTAATTGATTAAAAAAAATCATTTTTAAAATAATCTATGATTTATTTATAAAGGAAGAAGTGATTTAGAAAAGACACTCCTTTACATATCAATTTTTATAATATAAAAATTTTTAATCCTTAATAAATTATCTTTATACATAATTATATACTAAGATAAAAAGAAAAAAGAACACTATAAAGAATATTTAACACTAATAAATTAATAAAAATTTTAAAATGAAAACAAGTACATGAATGTTGATCTACTTTCGTGACCTCTTTTAAATATTCAAATTTCTTTAAGTAAAATCATTTTTAAATTAGTATAAAAATATATATTTTTACCTAGATTATTGAAAAATGAAGTTTTTTCTATTTTTTCTAGCTTTTTATGGTACGTTTAAAATATATAATTAAAAAAGTTTTTTTTTTAATTTTTTTAAATATTTAAGGTGTTATTAATGCTAAACCAATTGAAAATCATGTTACATTACCTTCATGCCCATTAGGTTCACGTCCAATGTTAAGACCAGATGGTGAACCGAGAAAATGTTTGCCACATCAATCTAATCTTTGTCTTAATGCTATTGATGATAATGTAAGAATAATATAATATTATAAAAATTTAATTTATTTTATCTTTAAGACTGATCCTTCAACTGTTTGCTGTTGGCATAATCAAGTAGATTATTTTTGTTGTATTGATGTATCTAATGAACAATGTCCATCATACAAAAATGTAACTGTTGTTATTCATAATGCTTTTCCTCAAAATTCTTTTCCATCAAAAACATTTTATTTCCGTGATGGTATTGAGGATGATTTTAACATTGATAATAATAATCTACAATTTTTGCGCGCAAGACAACGTTTTAATTAATTATTTCTTTTATAATATCAGTTTAATAATATATATTTTGTCCAAATCACTCTTCTTGCATGTAAAATTTTATTATTTATTTAATTTTTTCTTGTTTAAATAATAAAGATAAATTTTTTTTTAAATTTGTTATAAACTAAAATAAATATATTTTTACGTTATTTAAAATATATAATATAGTTAAATACTTTATTATATTGTTTTATTACCAATTATTAACTATGATAAAAAGTATTAAAATATTATTTCAACTTTTTCTTTTAAAGTAAATATTTATATTGATAGACAAAGACTAAAATTTGAATATCAATTGATAAATTACAAAATAAGATTTATTAATTATATTACTTATAAAAATGGAAAAGATAAATTTCTTTTTATCTGTAATTTTCTTTATAAAAAAATTTTTTCACTGCTTTATTTAAGGAATAAAAATTTTGTTATATTGTTTTTTCTGATAAGAATATTAGAATTATTGACGCATACATATGTATTAGTGTATATACAAATAAGTAGCTTCTTTTCCCTTTATATTTTAACACAAATTGATAAAGGGTTTATTGACTTTACACAATTAGTATCTTTATTGTTTATATTATTTCTTTGAAAAATATAAGTTTCTATACTTATTTTATTTTAATATTTTAAAAAATATTTTCTCCTCTTAATTAACGTATAATGACAAACTATATAAACATCAATTACTTTGATTTATCTTATTAAATTTAAAAATGTTTAGTCAAATAATTGTTAATTCATTTGAATATAGCAGATTTTATTTTTATATTCCCTTCATTTAACTTTTATACTAACTCTTTTTTGTCTGGTCACTTCTTTAGACATTGTTATATTATAAAAGTTATATATATTTTTTCTAATGTTTCTATTTTAAAAAAAAAATTTTTCAATAATATATTGTTTAAACGTTATCTTTATAATAATTAAAATTATTTTAATATTTATTTGAGACATTATTCTAAAACTAAAATTTTTTTTATAATTTTATATTATTCCTTTTATTTTATCATTTTTTTATTATTATATTTATAAATAAAATTTTATTTTTTTAGATAATGCGTTTTATTAAACAATTTACTAATAATGGTTGCCAAACTTCATGGCGTTATTTAACAACTATTGCTACATCTGAACCATCTAAACCTGAAATGAAAACAACTTTTCCAGGACCAAAATCAATGATTTTAAAGAAAGAAATGTCAGCAGTTCATCAAAATGCCTCAACAAGAGCATTTTTTGATTATGAAAAATCTTTTGGAAATTATGTTGTTGATGCAGATGGAAATAAACTTTTAGATGTTTATATGCAAATTTCATCTCTTCCATTAGGATATAATCATCCAGAATTAATTAATCTTGCAAAAGATCCACGTCTTATTACATCTCTTGTTTCTCGTCCAGCACTTGGATCTTTTCCTCGTACTGATTTTGCTGATATGGTTAAAAAAAGTTTAATTTCTGTCGCACCAAAAGGTTTATCTGAAGTACAAACAATGTTATGTGGAACATCAGCTAATGAAAATGCTCTTAAAACAGCATTTATTTATTATAGTGCTCAAAAACGTGGAGGTAAACCACCAACAGCTGAAGATTTGGAATCATGTATGAAACAAAAATTACCAGGAACACCAAAATGGACTGTTTTAGCTTTTAATGGAGCTTTTCATGGAAGATCATTAGCTATGCTTTCTTGTACACGTTCTAAAGCAGTTCATAAAGTTGACATTCCAGCTCATGATTGGCCAATTTCACCATTTCCACGTTATAAATATCCATTAAATGATAACGTTGAATATAACAAAAAACAAGATCAAGATTGTTTAAGAAACATTTCTGAACAATTTAAATTAAGAAAAGAGAAAGGAGAAGATATTGCTGCAGTAATTATTGAACCAATTCAATCTGAAGGTGGTGATAATCATGCATCACCTGAATTTTTTAAAGGTCTTCAAAAAATTACAAAAGAAAATGGTAGTGTATTCATTGTTGATGAAGTACAAACAGGTGGTGGTCCAACAGGAACATTTTGGTGTCATGAACAGTGGGGTTTGGAAACACCACCAGATATTGTAGTATTTTCAAAAAAAATGATTACTGGTGGATATTATTATGCTCCAGCTCTTAAAGTTAATGAAGGTTATAGAATATTTAACACATGGATGGGTGATCCAACTAAATTAATTGTTCTTGAAAAAGTTGTTCAAATAATTAAAGAACAAGGATTAGTTAGACAAGCAAAAAATGTTGGACAATTTCTTAAAAATGGACTTGAAAATATTCAATCAACAAATGATAAAATTTTAAATCTTCGTGGTGTTGGTACATATGTTGCTTTTGACCTTCCAACAACTGGATTAAGAGATAAATTTATTGATGAAGCATGTAATCTTGGTTTACATGTTGGTGGATGTGGTGAAAAAACTATTCGTTTTAGACCCTCATTGATTTATAATAAAAAGCATGCTGAAATATCTTTAGATATTATAAATGGTGCTATAAAAAAAGTTTAAATTTCTTTTTTTTAAATAATTATTTTGAAAAATAAATTTAAATAAAACATTATATTTTTTTTATTTTTAAATTTTTTTTAAAGCATTAAAAAAAAAAATAAAATTTAGAGAAATAAATCTTTATTTTATAAAAATATCAAATAAATATTATTTTCTTATTTATAACAGTAATGATAATATTAATTTGTTAACAAATTTCTAAATTTCTTAAAACAATAAAGATTTTAATGTGTTGAAACATTACCACATATTAATTTTAAAAAAATTGGTTATCATATCTCAAGAACTGGAATTTTTCTTGGTAATTAGTTACTTGAAATAAAATAAGAATTGTAAATTAAAAATGTAGATATTAAATAAAAACAAATAGATTACAAAAAATGCACAAAATTAATTATAAAAAATAGATTCTTCATGAAAGTTTTTTTTATCACTGTAGTAGAATATAGTGGACGTAATTCATATTAAGTTAATTAAAACAGTTATAATAAAAGTTGTGATAAGAATACTTATCATTAGTGAATTAAAAAGAAATCATATTATTTTATGACAATTAAAATTACAATTTTTAAATATGATTGTGTAAAAGTTTAACAACCACAAATAAGAAAATTTATTGCATTTATTATATTTTATTTACTTTTTATTTTGTGATTAACATTAAATCTATAACATTATTTTTTTCTATTTTATAATAAATTATTTATTGCACTTTCTGAAGTCTAGATATATAAAAAAAATATTTAGCTTTATACAATTGCTGTTATATAATTTAATAATATTACAATACTACAATTTTTTTTTCAATTATTAAAAAAATTATTTAACAAAATTTAAACCATTTGTAATTGCCATTATTTTTTCTGGTTTAGGTAAAGCATCTTTTGCATTTTTTAAGCATAATGTTAAATCTAACTCATCAAGCATAACACTACTACTTAAACCAATTAGCCCTTCATCAAAAAGAATATGAATATTTTTTCCATCAATTCCACAATTTGCTGGTATTTTAATACCTTCTGAATATAATAAACTTTCTATCTTTTCTTTTAAATTTGGAAAAATTACATCTAAAATAAGGTTACGAGTCATATTTTGAACATGTGGTTTAATATCATTTGGTAATGAAACTACTCCTTCTCCAAGATTAATATCTGTATCTAATAAATTTATCTGTATCCTAGCAATTCCATTTTCAAATACTGATCTTATTTCTAAAGTTATTGAAACATTAAATGCAATAAATTTTATTTGTTTATTTTTTTCTGGATTTACTGTAGTTATAGTTACAATATCAGATTTTTGATAAACAAAATATCCTTTATGTGCTGAAACATTTGGTGTACCATTTGAAATAACTTGAGCTAAATAATAACAATTTTCACATAATAACATCATATGATCTCTTGATTTTGGTGGTAGTAATGGAGAACTAAATGGAATTTCTTTTTCTAACCACATAAAATCCCATTTTATCATATTTAATAAGTCATTTATTAATTGATCTTCAACCCAAAGTGTTATTCTATCATTATCCTCAAGCATAGCATGAATAGTACTTTGCCTATCAACATTCATTTTTACTGATACATTTTGTGATGTCATTGATGGTTTAATAACTTCAGCATTTGATGTTAAGGATAAAATATCATCACTTGCATTAATATTTACAACACGAATAGATAATATAGTATCTAAATCTTTTAATTGATGTGAAACAACAGGTGGCAAAATATTAATAATTGGTAGGTCAATTGAAAAATATTTATCAATATTATGAATAACTCTACTCATAGCTTTACATAAGACAAATTCTACTATACTATTAGGAGAGATTGAAGCTAATTTTATTAAAGCATTTGCGAAAAAAGATCTTTCAATAGTTGCATTAATATTTACATTTTTCATGGCACATGTATCCATTTTTAAATTATAATTATCAAGTAAAAAAGATAATTCTGCTTTTGGAACCTATAAAAAAAATAAAAATAAAAATAAATAATTTAACATACATAAGCATCCATTTTACTAGTAGTTTTGCCTAGTATAGACGGTAAATGAAAAATATTAATATTCATTAAACTTTCAATTTTAACATTATCAATAATAACCCATACTCTTTGATTATCAAATTTAAATGAAAAATTTTTATAGTCTAATTGAACATCTAAGTCAACAGCCATAAAATTATTAAAATGAACATTTTTATCTGATGTCATTTCAACTTGTATCCATTTTGGTTTTTCAATTAATTTTCGTAATCCTGGAGAAACTAATTTAGTTGCAGCAGGAGCTCCAATATTAATACCAAAATCTCCTCCATTTATTAGTAATGTTATTGAACAGATGATGAGAATGTAAAGTATAATTTTTAAAGATATACGCATTTCCATCATCTTAAAATAAATATATTAGTTGATTTCTAAATAAATGTTAATATTAATAATAATAAATATTAAATTAATATATATATATTAACATTTATAATATGTATCTTTATTTCTCTTTTAGTTATATTAAGACAATTTTTTTTTAAATAATTTTTAAAAATTATCTTTAAATCAACTAATAAATGTGTAAAAAAATTATATTATACAATGTGATTAAATATGGCACATATGTATGTTTTATTTTAATATAAATGGAAGAAGAATATATTAAAGTTATGCGCAGAAGTTTCTGCACCATACAATGACACAGTCAACAAAATATACACATATATATATATTTTTATATATAAATTCTATAAATCATACAATTGCCTTTTCCTTCATCTGTAGAAAACATAGTTGTATGTTCAACAATTGTTATATGGTTCAATTTATAATATTTCTACTACATGTGCCTACAAACAAATAATACAAAGTTAGAAAATGCGTCATATGATAATTGTAACTACAACAACATTATAAGGAGGTAAAATTATATATTTAACTACATCATTTAATTTAGAAATTAGTAATTTAATATATAATTAAACTATAATGTTTTTTTTTTGATATAGTTAAAAAAATAAAAAATTATTTCAATGTTAGTAGGATTAGTATATTTAAATTCAAATATTAAATATCATTTTAATAACTTTATTATAATATTTTAAAATAAATATTATTAATTTTGCCAAAACAAAGTTATATTAAAAAAAAATACTTTATATATAAGTAGAAAAAAAGTAGCAAGTACTATTGTAATAAAAAAGAAACTATTTAATAATTTTTGTTTTAAATTGTTATTAATAATTATTTTTATTTAAGTAAAAATATTAAAAAATTTATTATAAAAATTATATAAAATATTTACAAAAAAAAAACAACAGCGAATTTTATTAATAAAACACATTAAGTACAGTAATACTTATTAAAATATTTAAAATGTATTTAATGAATTATTTTGTATTAATAAAATAAATTTTTTAAATATCCTGAAGATTATTTTAAAGATATAACATTTTTTGCCTTATATTATAATTCAATGTAAATTGAACATTATTATAAATTTATTTATTAAATTTTATTAATAATTCTAAAAATAAATTAAATTTTTAATAAATTTAAATATTTTTTGAAAATGAGGATGAATTTGTTTTGTCTTAGATTTGAAGTATACATGTAATATAATACATTTTGATAATGTGTTGTTATAAAATCACTATTTAATTTAGTATATATAATTTTTTATTTATAATGTAATAGTTATAAAATATTTAAAATATAATAAACAAACTTTGGTTTATATTTCTTATTTACTAAAAATGTCTTTAAGTGTATCATTTTTATATTCAAAAATATTATTTTTTAAGAACTATCAAATGATAATATTACTTAAAAAGTAAATACAGTTTAAAAAGATAAACAAATTTTTATAACTTTTTACTAGTTTTAATATAAAAACAATTTATATATACCATTTATTTAATAATTTTGGTATAATTTTAATAATATTAAAAAATTTTATAACTTAAAAGTTGTTAAATATCAAACATTATCATATAAAGACATAAAATAAAAATTATAAATATTATTCAATATTTAAATCTTTCCTTTAAATTTTGAGATCAACAGTTTCATAACAGCAATAGCATCTTCTGCTGAATCATGACCAGTCTGAGATTCTTGTATATCCATTTTAAGATAATGTTTCGCAAGTCTTTTTAATGAATTTTTATATTGTGGATTTTTATGTGGAAATATTACTGATGTATCGACTATATTTTTGTGAATTAGTCTTAATGCTTTTAAATCACAATTAATAGAATGCCCAACTAAAATCGTATCTTGATTAATAAATTCAAACAGTTTTTCTTGAGCTTCTTCTAATGTTATAACATTTGTTTTTAATAATTCTTCAGTTATACCTGAATATTGAGTGCAATAATCAGTAACACGATATTTTGGTTTAATTAATTGGTCATAAACAATTTGACAATTCATATCAATAACAGTTACTCTAGCAACTTCCTGTCCAGCAATAGTTAAAATCATTTCACAATCTAATGAATAAACAGCCTTATCAGATGTATCTTCTTTAGTAAATGGAAATTCTTTAAATAATTTTAAATTAGTATAAGGTTCAGTTATTGTTACATGTTCATCACCCTCTTTACAACCCATTGAATCACTTAAACCACCACAACAATTAAATGTTTTATCACATTTTTCATATTGAAAACAATCTAAAAGTAATTTTCCAGAATGATAAATACAAGTAACATCTTTCTTGGTTGGCTCAAACGTTGTATTGTTGATTTCAAAAGTTTTTGAACAACGACAACAAATTCTTCGATTTTCACCTACTGGTGCATAAGAAGTTTTATTTGAAAGTGATCTTCCTTGTTCATAACATATACATTCATCAGGATTATTTAAATCCCACATTGGAAATTCATTTTTAACTAAGTCTTCTTTTGAAAGAACAAAATCCTTTAAATATTTATGAAATTGATTTATATCTTTAGTTGAAAATTCTAATTTTTTAACATTTTTATCAACAAACGGCGAACAATCACGTTTTTTTATTTTCATAATTTCATTATAACATTTTGATTTGTATTTTGAACTATCTATTCCTTCAATTATACATTTATGTTCTTTTTTTGTAGCTAATTCTTTTGCTTCCACTTCAAGTACTTGCTGTTGTTTTAATGCATTAAACAATTGATTAAACATTTTTTTTCTATCTATAATACCAACTTTAGAACCTACAACTTTTATTAATGTTTTTTTTTCATCACAAAATTGAATATCTGACTTCACATCATGATTGCTTTTTGTTTCTTTTGCAACTGTAATTTCTAATTTAGGTTTTGATACTACATTTTTTGTTGATCTTAAATTTAATGCAGTTTTTTTATTATTATCCTTATTTGCGACTTGTTCAATTATTTTAGGTTTTAATGTACTAACACCCATACTTATATTTGTTCCTAAAATTGATGAAATATCCATTTCTTGACTAAGTTTGCCTCCTATATCTAATGGTTTTTCCTTATTTTTTTTCATATCAGATGAAACATTTTTTTTATTAATTTTCTTGTTTCCATCATCATTATTTTCAATTAAATTTTTTGTATCATTATTGATAGAAGTTTCATTTAATAAAATAACACCATTATAACAACTATGATCATTGATCTTTTTTTTCTTATCATCAATATCTTTTTTTTTCTGAAGAGGTTCATACTCATTAGTTTCGCTAGAATGGTGACGTTTTTTTGTCTCATTTTTACTAGTATTTTCTGTTACAACAGACTAAAAAATATAAGTTTAAAGTATATTTATTTGTACACTTACGTATTCAGTTTCATTATTGACATTTATAGATAAATGATTTAAAACGTGTGAATTTTTGTCATTAATAGTTTCTTGAGACATGTAATTTCCATCTAAATTATTTTCTGTTATATTTTGATCATCATTAAGTAGATTGACATACTCTTTATTATAATCATTCTAAATAAATAATTTGTAAAGTATAAAAAAAATTTTTTCTAATAAATTGGACTTACACCAGTATTTGAACTTGTGTTATCGTTTGTAATTATAGCATCATTCGCATTTTCTTCAGACGCAAATGTTGCTTTATATAAGTTACAAGGTGTTGTAACATATTGCGACGCAGAATAATCGAAATAACCTTTGTACCCAGAATAATCTTGACAGTATGAATTAACACCATAAATTGAATCATTTGATGGTACCAAATAACCATATTTCTTTGTAAATTCACTTTCTACATAATTCTCTTCTTCATTTCTCTGATTCGATTGCCTATTAATATTTTTCTCAACATTTAGTTCATTTCTAAAATTTGCTTCCATTGATGTATTGTCTTCTTCAATGTTGTTATCGCATTTAGGAGTTGTTTTTTTAGAAGTAATAAAGTTTTTACTATCAACAATATTTTCTTCAGTATTGTTAGTAGTTTTTTGATCGTCTTTATTATCATCAAAATCCATATTTCTAAAAAATATTGTATAAAAATTTTACAATACACATTGTATCAAAATTAAAATTTAAGCAGACAAAATAATTTAAGTAAGATTTTATATTTTGTACTTACCAAAATACTACCTATTAATACCGTTTATGTATAGTTATTATTTAAAAAAAGGTTTTATCAACTTAAATTCAAATTTAGAAAATTTATATATAATAATGAAAAATGGGTTATTATTGTCACAGTAGTTGATGACATTACACCAATCGTGTTAAAACATGTAAACATAAAAAAAGTTTAACATTCTATTAACATGACTCTTTCATTATTTTGTTATCTTACATGATTTAAAAATACTAATAACTTGCTTTTTATTTAAAACCTATAACATGGAATTCAATATGTCTTTTGTTAACAATTGTACAAGTACTTTTGGTATCGCAAAAGAGATTTATGTTAAAATGAGTAAGAACTACAAAATATCAAGAAGTACTAGAGCACAATGGTTTTTTGAAAATATAAATAAATATGTAAAAATAGAAGATATTGATGAGGTAATATATTAAAAAAGATATATTTTTTAATTTTTTTAAAATTATTATTATTATAGAACGATGAATCAAAAATGTTTACAATATGTGGTATTATTCCGGAAGATAATTATGATGATAAAGATGATTTAATGGGGAAATATTTTAAAATAATACCTAATACAAGAATGTCCTATTTATCAGAAATATACAGACAAGTATTTATTCTAGATATGAGTCCATCTAGCAATGTTTTGATTGATCATAGTGGAAATGTTATGAATGATCGTATATTTCCAGCAATGAAAAATTGTTTAACAAATACTTTAAAACCATTTAAATTACCTGGTACAAAAAAAATTTTTCAACCAAAAATTATGGTTACAGTTGCAATATTTAATCCATTTTTATCACTGCCATCTAATCAGGTAATACTTTTTTCTTTTAAATTAAATAAATTTATTAAAAATAAATATAGGTATTAATACAAGGTATTTTAATTTCAAATGAAAATGAATTAATAAAACTTTTTGATGCTATTGAAAAAAAAATGAAAAAATTAAGTGATGAACAATGTTTACATGGGACAAATTTTATATCAACATTTCAGGATCAACGTAAAAAATTAGTTGAAACATCTAAAGAAATATCTTGTAAAGAAGTTATTGAAAATACTGTTGTTAATCCAAATTCATTATTTATGAAATATCAAAATTTTTCAAAAAAGGAATATAATAAAAATGTTGGAAATAATTTTTTATATGATAATGAATTTAAAAAATATCAAGATGAAGAACCAAGTGTTTTTCAGGAAAAACATTATCTTAAATCTTCTTGGTCATTATTATTTATGTTACGCTTAGGTTTAATTGGTTCAAATATGTTAGTAGGTAATTCATCTTCAAATATTATTATTATTACTGATGGTGTATGTGGTGTACCAGATATGACAGCAGTTCAAAATATTTTAAGAAAACTACGAGCATCTTCAATATCATGTTCTTTTATATTAATTAAAGGAAAAAATGAACCTGATCCTAGTTTTGGTCATACAACACATTTTGAAACTTTACAATTTTTTGCTGTAGCAACATTTGGATCATTTTTATATGATTCAAGATCAAAAATGTATCAAGAAATGGAAAGGAATTATTTTCATAAATCATTACTTGTTTGGAGTTTTCAAAGAGCTCTTCAGACAGGATTTGTAGCAGAACAACTTGTTAAAAAATATAATCCCAAATTTTTAAATTATAAAAATAACTATGAATTTCTTCATAGGTGTTTATTTAATCATTATCGTAATAAGCAAATTAATTTATTAATATTTGTTCGATCTAGAGAAGGATTTACAATAAAAGATATTGATATTGAAAAATATCAATATCAAAATTGTAATTTTGGTGAAAAAAATGAAATTAATACTTGTGATGTTATAACAATTACAATGTGCCAACCTTGGAAACCAGAAATTAATATTGAATATGTTATAACAGGACCATGGTATGGTACATTAAATAAAAATGTTGATGTTACAGTTGAAATTTTTATAAGAGCTCCATTTGATTTTGTAACAAGTTTAATTGCAAATGAATGTACTGGTCATAAAAGATATTCTCAAATACTTAATAGTTATCAATCATTAAATAATACTCTTCAAGATATTGTTACATCTGACAAATTAATGTTTCGTTTAAATACATTTGATAAGAAAAAATTATATAAAATACCAGAAAGTATTAATTGTTATGATTTATTTGCTTCTAGAGGTATTATAATTAAAACATGCTCCGAAGATAATATACGTATGGATTATCTTCATAATACTTTTATAAAATATTGGAAACTTGTTTCTGAATTAGATAATTCTATATGGCAATCATGGATGCATATATATCATATAAGAGTAGTATTACATTATGATATTGATATACCTAGAAATTTATTTACAAAAAAAGAAAATAATGAGTCTTATGATTTTATTAAATCAGACAAAGCTTTAACTGTTTTAAGTGATTATTTTAAAGATATTGCAACTATAACATTGGTGGATAAACAATCATACGTCTTTTTTGATATATTTATTAATTCAATAACAAAAAAAGAAGAAAAATATTATTATTTAATTAAATTTAGTGGAGAATGTCCACATTTAATTATTAATGTAGCATTCTTAAGTTATACTCCAAGTTATGTAAGACAAAAAAATATAAATGATATTAAAGAAAAAATTAGTCAATTAACAATGGATATTGAATCACAGTTATTAGAAGATTTTGAAAATAAATGGTGGACAAAAAGTGAATTAATTAAAATAAATGATAATAATGATTGTGATATAAGTAGTATTATTATTTTATTTAAAAATGCTATTGAATATTACAAAAAACCTCAATTATTACAAATTGAATATAATAAGATGTGTGAAAGTGAATCTATTTTAACACCATTGTCATCAGAAGATATTAGTACATTTTCAGATAATTTTTTAGACGAAAATTCAAAATTTTCATTTGATGATTATCCTATATCTTTTAAAACAATATCAATATTAGAAATAATTCATAAACCAATTGAAAAATTTTTGGTAAAATATAATAATATACCAAATTATTATGAAAAAGATATATCAGTTGATGATTTAAATATTGACAATTTTCGTAGCGAAGATATTTTAAATAAAGCCTTATTAAAATATTTATGTTGTCATAAATATATTTATAAGGTTTCATCTCCACATCGTCATATTCAATGTATGAATAAAAAAGGAATTGAATTTTTACTTCAAACAATATTATATCAAAAATTAAATCAAGGTTTTTCTATAGCATATGGTTCTTATGGTATTGTTAATGTTATACGACAATCATACAAAAAGTATAATAAAATGTATCCACGTGTTCAACAAGTTATTATTAAGACACCTGAAAATGTCAAAAATGTCATAGAGGATGAAACTTTTTTATTTAATAATTATTTATGTAATAAAAATGGTAACATTAATGATAGTGGTGATAAATGTTATAAAACAGATACATGTATTTCAAATGAAATAAAAAACTTTGATTTTCAACTTACATTAGAAGTATGGAATGAACCAGATGATTGTATTGATGATGACGAGAATCTTTTCAATGACACATCAAAAAATAATAACCAAAAAAGTGATATTTATAAAAAAGAATTATGTCCATTAAAGGTAAGATAAATGAAAAAATTTTTTTATTAATATTATTCGATATGTAAAATTGAATGAAGAAAAGAGAATCTCACTTTATTTATTATTTAAGTCAGATTCTCTTCTTCACCGAATTCAACAAATCATTTTATATAGATAAAATTTTTCAAATATCTTTTTTTTTAACAAAATATCTCTTTATAATATATATTAAAAATTTAATAAAAATAATATTTAAAAAAAATAATAAATAAAATTTCTTAAATTAATCATATATAAATAAAATATTCACCTTAAAATAATAGATATAGTTAAAATATGAGTTGGAGCATTTGTATTAAGCATATATGAATACTTTTAAACAAAAGTCATATATATACATATATATATATATATAGAAATATTGAAAACGTTAGAAATGATAGCTTTATAGGTGAACGATATATTTATAGACAAATTGAGTATATAGATACATACTGGCTAGGCGTATTCTGGGGAACATGCAAGCTGATAAAAGAAATAATGCGGTCACTGATTTTAAATTAACAATCATATAATATTTAATATTAAACACATAATGTTGATATGTGCTATGAAGAGTTATTTCAATATTTAGTAATGTTTATGCTAAAAAGAAAATAAGCATTATTATAATCTTTATTATTATGAAATAACTCTCTCTCTCTTTTTCTCTCTATAATATATTTAAAAAAAAAGATATATAACATCAAAAAAAATTTTTTTATCTATTATAAAATATACAAATATCTCAAAATATTAATCAAGAATTAACAAAATTAATGTATATTTATACAATTTTTGACTTTTATACAAATGATTCTTATTATTATCACAATTTTAAAAATAAATAAAATGAAAATTTAACCAATTAAAGTTATAATAATATTATAAATGAACAACTAAACAATCTATTTTATTATTTTTAAAAATATTTTTTATATAACTTAAAATATAAATATGTAAAAATCCTTATATATTATTAAAGAATAATTAATTATCATTTTTAAAAATTTTAAAATAAGAATATAATATATTAGTTAAGTTTTTTTTTTACAATAAATCAATATAATTATGTAAATGTAAAAGTTTTGTTAAAAAAAATAAAGAAAAATTTATAAAAAAAATACATATATATTGTAATTTTATAATAATTAAAATAAACATTTTTATTTTAAATTATATATAATTTTTAAGATAACCACATATATGCATGTATATATATATATAATATTTATTTTAGATATTGGATGATGGAGATAATATCATTAAATGTCTTCTTACTATAGATTTATTATTTAATTCTATAAAAAGGCATATTTTTACATATGAAGCACCTTTACAATTAAAAGAATATAACGATTGTAAAAGGAAGGAAGATAGAGGAAATGATGAGCAATATATAAAAATTTTTTTAGATTCATATGATATTGAAAGATTATGCCAATTTTCACCAGAAAAAATTATTATATTATTTCCAGTACAATATTGTGATAAAAAATATGATGATGCTGAGGATAGATTTAAAAATTTATTTTATTCGTTACATAATGAATTATCTAATGATTTTCATGGTTGTATAAGACAAGAAGGAATAAGATATTGGGAGAATGACTTTGATGGAATTAAAAATATCATAAAAATGGAAAATGATATAAATTTTCCTTTATTTGAAAATGAATTTAAATTAAATTCAAAATTAAATTGGGAAAATTTATTAAAAAATAAGAATAATATTAGTAAGAAAAAAGAAATGAATAAAAATAATGATGTTGAAGTTATTCATGATAGTATAATAAGTAATTGTATAACTGAAAATGACTCAAGTACATCCTCAATAAAATGTTATATGAGATATTATGTAAAGCAGTTATCATATACAAGTCTTATTATTTTATCTCTTCCTGAAAAATTTGAAGATATTATGAAAATTAATAATTTTAATATAACAAAATTTTCAACCATTCCTTTATTTGCACATTTTATTGATGAAACATTTTTAGCATCATCATTATCACAAAATATACCTATTTTAAATTCATGTCCATTAATAGATTTACGATTTGGTAAATTAAATGATAAAAAAATAAATGAACTTGAAAATTGTATTAATCAATATAGAGAAAAAGTGAAAAAAAATACAATTGTTTTTAATAATTGTAATCCAAGAGGTGGTTATAATAAACCTGCTGCATATACAATCAAATTTAATTTTCTTAATTTTATCATTGATTTAGATGAAGTTGTTTATACAAGAGCTTTTATTAGTTCAGCATTTAAAACAATATGTGAAATAAAATATGTTCCTGATTATATTATTAAAGAAATGATTGAAGAAAAATGTCATATTGTTAGAAAAGAATTATCATTTTATGAAGAAAAATTAAAAAAATTTTGTAAACATTATAAGAATTATTGTATTGGAGAATATTTTGAAAAAAACAAATGTTATGAAGAAAATAATGAATTTCATAGACAATTTAATATTATATTAGATAGTCATAATTTTACAAAAACAAAATGTTTAAAAGATTATTATATTTATAATGGAATACTTAAAAATTGTAATGAAATTATTAGTAATATTCATAAAAATGATTGTTATGAAAAAGATAATACTATTAAAAAGAATAGTAATTTTAAAAAACATTTTAAAAAAATTAGTGAAGTAAAAAATGAGTCAATATCATCTGGTAGTGTTTTATTTGCTAATGATGATGAAAATGATTGTAAATGTTCATATTTAAATTATAATGATTATGAGGATATTGATGATAATTCAACATCTAATGAAATTGATGATATAATGCAAGAAAAATTAAAAGAAACTTTTTATTTATCAGATTGTATATCAAATTCCATTTTATCACCAAAATCTTTAAAAAATGAAATTACAACAATAATATCACATCTTGATGTATTAACACCACCTTTATTTATACAATTTATTTGTGCTCTTTTAATTCCTGGAGAAGAAATGATAACATTTCCTATAACAACATTTCCAAATTGTATATTAGATATTTTTGAACAAGTACCAATCAAATATAACATTAATAATTTAATGACAATACTTGATAATGTAAAAGTATCAATAGATTTATATATTTTTACAAAACCTAAAAGAGAAACTATTGAAATTCAACGAAGAAATAAATTATTACCTTTTCCTATACCATTAGCAATGTATAAAAAACATAGTTATTTACAAATTAATGATAATATTAATACTTATGATGGTATTAGTTCATCTGATGATGAAAGAGGAATATTAAATATAAGAAATGAATGGAAAGAAATTGATACTAGTGCAGTAAAAATAATAAAAAACTTTTTTTCTGATATTAATTATCTTATAAATTCAGAAGAATATTTTTTAATGTTAAAAAATAAATCAAAAATTTATGATAAAGATGATTTAAGAGGTATTTGTAATTTTGTTGAAACATTATCAAAAAAAGAAACAAATTTAGAAAATGGAAGATATAAATATATTTGTGAACCAATAAAAATGATTAGTAAAGATAATACTGTATTTAATTGTATACAAGAAAATTTAACAAATCTTAATATAGAATATATAAAATTAAAAAAATCTTCAGGTTTTAATGATAAAGAAGTATTTTTTTATTCTTCTGAAATATTTAACAAAGGAAAATTTATGAGAAAATTATTTAAAAATAGAAAAATATCATTAAATGATTCATCTTTGACAACAAAATTAAGTAATGAAAAAATTAATGATACTTATAAAGAATCTATTAATGATACATCTAAAGGTGATATATTAATACCATCATTATTTTCAAATGATATTATAAATGAAAAAGATATTAATAATACAATATTTAGTTCTGAAGATGAAAGTCAAATTGATTCATTATATACAGATTTTTGGATTGTTATTTATATGAATAAAAAAAAAATTAAAATGATGTTAATACAAAGAAGTCCAGAAACGCACACTAAACTTTTTTTAAATCTTGTTAAAATAGTTAAAGAAATAATATTAAAAAATAATCAAAAAAAATTACTTAATGATATGTATAAAAAAAAGAAAGTTGATGAAAGATTAATAAATTTATATAATAATTCAGATATATTTATAAAAAATTCTAATGCTGGATTATATGCATGTAATATTGTTAGTTTTCATTATTTTTTTATACATTATCGACTTCGAATTATACCTGTTGGGATGAGAGGAAAAAATACTGAAATAAATTATGGTTTAGATGTTTTAGAAAATTGTCTTATGAAATATGAATGTGATGATTCAAAAATATTTGTTTGTAAAGATGAAAATGATAATGTTTTTTTTATGAAATTTTTATTAAATGATGATATTGTTAATGAAATTCCAAATAATAATGTAAATAATATATTAAATAATTATGAAAATACAAGAGATAAAATATTATTAGGAATTTATGGTTGTCAAAAACCAGGACCTATATTTTTAAATAAAATTATTAATTTACTTACGTCATCATTAAGAGAAGAAACATTGTATGAATTATCAAAAGCAATTTATGAAACTAAATATATGTTACCATTTAATCCAGAAGATATAAAATATTTACAACCAAATTTTAAATCACCTAATTATACATTTTGTTATGGTTTACCAAAAGATATTTATCATTTTATATATAGTTTAAATTATTTTCTCCTTCAACATTTAGAATTATTTTTTAATCAACCTCGTTATGGAAAAGCAGAATATCTTGCATTTTGCCATCATTTACCAAGAAAATTTTCACATGATTTTTATACTTTAAATATTCAAGATATTTTTATGGAATGGGTTAATCCAAATGATAATATACATGAAAAAGCTGATATTTTATCTAATTTTTATTATACTAATAGATATAGTCCTTCAGGAAAATTTCCTCCTGGTATTGCTGTAATTGAATTACGTTTATTAGATGGAAAAACAAAACAATCTGCTAAAATTACTGATTTATATAATTCTCATATTTTTGATGTTAATAAAGAATATATTGAAGAATATAGAAAAAATATTAAATATGATAATGAATCATTAAAAAAGATTAGTCAATGTGTATTTTCAAATGATATTACAAATTTAGATTTATCTTATTCATATATTATACAATTTAATATATGGGAAAGTGGTAATACTGAAATAGAAAGAATTAAAATTAAACTTGATCATGTTGTTCAACAGTCAGTTTTTGATGTTTATACAGAATATATATTTTTACAAAAAAAATGTTTTGAAAGTGAATTAATGTATGAATCAACACCTGATTTATCACCAGATTTTTTTGATTATAATAATATTAATGAAGTATTTATAAGAGAAAAATCTAAAACAATTGCTGTACCAAAAAGATCATTAAATAAACAACAATCATTAATACCACAAACAATTTTATCTTTACCTAAATTTTCATATAAAAATAAAAAATCACAATCATTACAAGATCTTAAAAGTATAAATTATTATGGAAATAGTAATTTATTAAATGATAAAAATTTACATAATATTAATGGTGTTAAAATAAATCAAAATAGTGAAATAAATAGTGAATCAGGTGGTACAGAAGAAATTAGTAATAAATCTATATTTGCTGATAATAATATTGATGAAAGAGAATATGTTGACTTAAATTTTTTATTAGGAATAGTTTCATGGTTTGATTATGTTAATGATATAAATAATGGATATGATAAATCAAAATCATATAGAAAGCTTGAAATGCGTGTTGATTCATGTATTTCAATTGATACATCTTATGAAATAATAGCAAAAAAAATATTTGAAACATCACCACCAGAAGATTTAGTTTTAAGTCAAGCTTATTATAAAACTAAAGATGATCGAAGAAGACAAGCAAAATTAAGAGTTATTGAAAATGATTTAGAACCTATCTCAAAATATTCATTATTTTATAAAGAAGGTGAAGAACATAAACAATCAATAACACATGCAGCAATGTTATTTGATTTTAAAATGCAAAAAGAAATATTAGAATATATGTATTGTTTAAAAGGAAAAGTACCTAAAAGAATAGCTTATAATTATACATCAAATGCTTCATATAAAGAAAAAAGATTTCCATCATCTTTAAATCCTTTTGTTTCAAGACAACGAATTCTTTTAATTATAATAAAAGGAAATCTTGTAACTTATTATTTTTATAATTTTGCTGTTGAAATAACAGATATTTTAATAAAATCATTCTCAAGAACATTACAATGGCATGATGCAAAAGCTAAATTAAATAATGAAATTCATTTACAAAAATTAGGTTATTTTCATATAGTACCAACAAGAAGAGAAAATAATATTAATAATTCATATGAATTATTAATAACATATGATCCATATACATTATCAGAAAATGATTATCCACCAAATGATTTAGATATTATTAATTATAATTCATATCAAAAAGCTTTTATGAGAGGAATAAGATTAATGTATAGGCAAAATTTTTTATTTGATATTGAAGGAACATCAAAATGTTCTTATGCTCAAGTTAATCAATATCTTGATTTACGTGGTCAATTATATAATAAAATTTTAAGATCTACTAAAGCATATGATTTTTATGAAACACTTATAAATGGTAAAAGAATTATTTCAAGATGTATGTTAAATGATGGTTTAAAAGAATATACAAGGATACATTTTGTTAATACACCAATTTTATTATTTGAAAGTTGGAGAAACCAAATTTCTAATGCTAGAGTACCACCATCAAAAATTAAATCAACAATTATATTAAATAATTTTAGACAACCAGAAATGTATGTATTAAAAATTCAATATATGATGGTAAAAGAATTTTCACAATATTTTAATGAACTTGGATGGGAAAATCTTTGGATAGAAGATATAACTAATGAATGTATTATTAAAAATAATCAATCACTTGAATATTATCCACATTGTACAGAACCACCAAATATTTGGATGGTACAAGTAATGAAATATGGTGTACTTTTAGCAAATATTTATTTTAAAAAACCTTATCTTTCTGTCCATATATATGCTTGGGAACTTCATTGTTTTTATAATAATATGAAAGGATTATATATAAATAATGATATATATAATTATGAGGATATGAAAAATTTTGAAAATATAAAAGATGAAGTAATATCAATCTTTCATCTTCATTCATTTTCATATGACTATCATTTACGTATTGGATGGAAATATATGTTAAGTAGAGAACATCTTATATTTCCAAATGATTATAATGTGCCATTATTTTTATTTAATCTTTTAAAATATTATGAATATAGACCACCATATAGTAGAAATGCATTATATGAAATAATTATTGAAAATAAAAATTTAAAAATTCAACCAGATTGTGTGTGGGAAAAATTGTTAGATAGTAAACAAAAATCTTCAAAAATGGTTGTACGTTTTCAGAGGAATGATTATATGATTGTTGAAGAAGAAACAATTCCTATTTATAAACAAATGTATAAAGTTATTACAGTTATGTTAAGAGCACCAGTTAAATCATGCCCTAGAAGTCAATTAAATATTAGAGTATTTAAAATATTAATTAATATTGAAGAAAAATTTCCATTAATAAAAAGTTTTACAGGAAATGAAGAAATTTATAACGTTGAAAATGAAATTGGTGGTGGAATTGATAGTAAAGATGAAAATGAACAAAAAACATCAGTAATTAAATTTTCATTTCCTAGTCAAGATGGTGAAACAAAATTTGAAGATGATAAAAATAATGAAGATGATGGTAATGAAATTATTACTGATATTAATGATTTATATTATTTTATGGAAGAATCACAAAATCATGATATTGTTCATGAAATTTGTACAATTGAAAAACTTTGTACATCATCACTTTTAAATGATTTTTCAACAATTAATGAAAATAATGATGAATTGAATAATGATAGTGAAACAAATTGTTTTGGTTTAAAAATGTCAGTAGATTTAGTTTCAGCAATTAAAAATCAAGAAAATATTCCACCATCAATATTGAATGATTCAATTACTATTTGTGATGATTCTATTATAACTGAATCTAATGATATATTTGATTTTTTATTTGAAGAAGATATATATGAAACTGGTGTATGCCCTCAAATTGAACAAGATGATAATCAAAGTGAAGAATTTATTGATGATAATCTTTTAGGAAATCATAATACAATTAAAATAACAAGTGATGTAGCAGATATATCACATTCTTTGTCAAATAATCAACAATTACTTCAAAAAATACTTGCTAAGATGGGAGAAGATGAAATAATGAAAATTGTAAAAGATACAAATGAATGTGAATTATGTATAAGAAGACAAAGATTTTGGGAATTATTAGCAAGAAAAAGATTTTTACCAAAAAAGAATAAAATGAAAAATAATTTTAAAGAAAAATCAATGGAATTTATTTTTCCTCAAAAAGTTGGTCAATTACATGACTTATTGAATAGAAGATTAATAAATGATGAAGTTGAAGAATTGTATGATATTGTTTACAAAAATGATGAAAAAGATTGTTTAAAGAATATTGATAAAATATATAATATGTCAAAAATAATGAAAGAAAATGTATATCATGATTTTTTAAAATTTATCAAATTACAATATAATAGAGAAAGGACACGTTTTATACATGGTATTAAAAATACACATTTTATATACATACCAAATGATGAAGATGATTTTGGTGTTTCCTTTACATTAAATGCAAATAAAAGTATAAAATTATGGATTATATCAAAAAAAGAAAGACAATTGAACAAAAACAATTGTACAGATGCGGAAAAAGTTGTTATTGATAGATATCTAATGTTATTTGATAATGCATTAGAGTTAATCTTAAAATTCCGTCATGAATATAAAATTGATGTATGATGAATAATAACATAAAGTTATTAAAAACCAATTTTTTTTTTTTATAAAATATTTTATTATTATTACCTTATAAATTTTTTTATTTTTGTAATTTAATTGTTTAAATTTTATGTAAAACTTGTTATACAGTAGCTTTCTAAAATATAGATATTTGAATTTATAAAATAAAAAAATAAAATTAGAATGAAATCCTAAAATGACACTGATGTGATCTCACGATTCTTTTATATACGTCAGCTCATCCAGTGCCATCTAAGAAATTCAAACTTTTATATTAAATAAAATTATATAATGAGTTGGAGAATGTAAAATAGTATAATATTAATAAAAATTTTTTATCATAAAAATATAGAGCACACAACACTCTTGAATAATAACAAAGAATGAATGAAAATAAATAGAAAAGAGCGACCATTTATCAATTGGATAAAAATCGCACAATTCCAAAAATCAAAAAATCATTTTAAGAGAAAATAAAAAGTTTGATAAAAAACTAAATTTTTATTAAAAAAAGTAATATATAAAAAAATTTATAAAAGAATATAGTTTTAATTAATTAATATAAAAAAAAGAAAATAAAATCATATTTTAATGTAATTTTATTAAATTAATTCTTTAATTTTTTTTATCATAAAAATTAAAACAAGAATGATAAATGAGAATGATCTTAAGATATATAATATAAAAAATAAACAATTTTTTATATTTGTTTTATTGAATAGAAAATGTATAAATAAAAATTTTTTTTGGTTATTTTCAATATATTATTATAATAATTCTTTTTCTTATAGTAAATATTTTTTTTTATTTTTTATAAAAATTTTTTTATTTTAATAGAAAAAAAACTTTAAAAAACATAAGAATTATTTTACAGTTAATGAATATGTGTATGAAAAATTTGTTATATTATTTCAATTTATATATAAATGAGATATATTTGTTATACAAATGTATATGATAATTATAATAAAAATGTAAAAATAGATTTATTTATAATATAATTGTTTATAGATAATTGTTTAGTTTATTATTTTAATAGTATAATTATTTTATGTCTATTTGATTCTTTATCATCTTTTGTTTACCACCCTCAATTAAGAAATAAATAGAAAGAATGTTAATCTTAGTTATTTTTATTAAAAACACATTCAATATTTGATTTATCAGTATTTATTTTAAAAATTTCTTTAACATAAGAAGCAAGTTAGTTAATAATTAAATTAAACAATTTGTCTTGAAGTAAAATGATCTTCTTCTTCAAAAATTATTATATTTATTGGTAGTATATATAATTATAAATATTGGAAGAAAATTATTATGACTTATTTTTTATTGATCTTATTTAACGTTAACATTTTGTTAAACAAATAAATGGTTACGTCAATTACGAAGGTGTAAAAGTATAAAAAATAATTTTTTAATAATTGAAATATATATAATAATAATAAATGAAATAGACAAAATATTGTTAAATGAACGTTTTACATCATAAAAATGTTAATAATATACTGATGACATATCTTTATTGATATAAAACTTTATTTATAAATTTTTGTTATGTAATTTATAGCTAATAATTCATAAAATTCAAAAAAAAGATAACCTAATAAAAAGGTATTATAAAATAAAGTTTACAAAAAAGAATCATTTGTTAAAAAAAGTAGTTTTTAAAATTTTTTATTCTTTTTTTTTTAAATTCAATTTTTTTTTCATCAAAATTACATTATTTATTTAAGATAAATTGGTTGCAGAAGGATAAGGTCATAAAATATATATATATATATATATATATATTGTTTCATAAGTATATCTTAAGGGTGTGTGTATATATATGTAATGGCAACCATATGAAAATTACTTATATTAAAGATCATTCCCATATATATCTTAAAATATTAATTTGATTTTTAACAAAATTTTATTTTATCCTTTTAACGGTAATGTAAATTAAATTTTCCTCTAAAATAAAGAATATAGTAAAAGTTAATTTTATATCATTTTTCTTAAAACACATTAATCTATTGTTGTTATAGGAAATAAAAGCATAATTTAAAAGGAACATTTTTATTTTAAAAGTAAAATTTTCTTGTAATACAATGTATATTTTAATAATTTCTTGTTTTTAACTTTTTAATTTTTAATTTTTGTAAAAAATTCTAAATAAATATATAATTTGTTTTTTTTCTAATGATAGGTAAGAATATTTTTTTAAATTTTGTCTTCATAATACATGCTTATTGTTGTGCAAATACTAAAAAATGAATTATTTTAATTATTTAATATTTTTTTTTAGTATAATACTGTTTTTGTCTATTTTACTATAAAAAATCCCATGCATAATTAGAATTTTTAATAATAAAATAATAAAAAATTTTTTTTTTATAATTATAAATGATGTATTTGTTAAAAACATTTTTTTTTCATTTTTTATACAAAAAAAATATCATATTTTTATTCATCCTTAAAAAAATGTTCATAGTAAAAATAGTAATAAAATAGATTATTGTCTGATTTCTCTTTAACTATAATCTGACAACATCTTATCAACTAAATAACTAAACTAATTCTATCTTTTTTATCCATCATAAATTGAGGGTGGATCAGTATAGTAGAAATAATATTGCAAATTTTATTCTTTCTTTATCATTTTAAAATAAATGGATAACATTTTTATGAATCCTAATTTGTTCTTTTTATTTTTGTTTGAACATATAAAAGGAATAGGTTTTTATATCTTTTTTGACATAAAATGTTAAGATATTGCTTTCCGGACTATACTATAAATTTGAGTTATCTACTAATTTTTATTGCATATCTTCTTTTAAACATTAATGTATCATAACCGTTTAACTTATTAATCCTTAATATTAGTTTTAAAACTTTATAATGTCAATTCCTATCTACAAGATATGATAACTTTTTGATGTGTAAAATATTAATGATAAAATTATATTAAGTATATAATAAATATATATATATATATATATTTAAAGGTTATATTTTATTTTATTTCCAGGAGAAGGTGGATTATAGTGGGAAGTAGTAATAAAACATTATTTTTCTTTAGTTAATAATGATTATCTAATTTTTAGATTAAACTTCAATCTAATTAATTTTATAAAGTACAAGTTTATATTTCCTTATTCATAAAAATTTTTATAACAATAACATCATATAAGGAGATCAAAAATTATATTTTAATACTTAATTTATTTATATTTATTCATGAATTTTTTTTTAAACATATTAAAGATATATTAAACTTTATTCTAACACTATTTTTTAATACCAACTTATTATTTAATTTTTTTACTATCTTTTATATTGTTGTATAAAAAAATAAATAAAATATTTTATAACTTGAAAATTTTTCATAAAGTATAATAGATAATTTAATATCTTAATATAATTGAAATAAAAAACTTTTATTGATCTTGAAATGTAATAATTAAATTTATTTTTTATATAAAATTATTTAAAACTTTTTGAATAGAGTTATTAAATTTTTTTTTGTGATTATACATTGAAAAACTTAGTGAAATTTTGTCAAATACATTTTTATTAAAATATTTTTATTAAAAATATTTTTTCTTATACAATATTATTATTATTATTATTTATTTTATATATATGAGTGTTTATTAAAGAAAATTATGTAATATGTATATAATGAAAACATTTCTAACGAGGGTGTAATATTTATTAGTTCCAAAAATTTAAGATGTTAAAAACGCCAATAATATTTAATTATTAATAAAAATTGGAACATTTTACTTTTTAAACTTAAAGTCATTTTATAAAAAATATTTTATTTAATATTCTAATATTTTAAAAATATTATAAATATTTTATTAATAATTAAGTGGATACTTTATAAATTTTTTTAACTATATTTTACTTTTAAAATTTATTTTAGTTTACAAACCTACAATAAAATATAAAATATTTGTTAAATGATAAAAAAAATTGATACTTAAAAAGACTAATTTAATCATTTACTATTTTTTTTATCAAATTATACGTATGTATATAGTTTAAATATAAAATTTCTAATGATTGTAATAATTATGAAATATTAAAGATAGTTTATTGAAATTATATATTTTCATCTTTAATTACATATATTTTTAAGATCATTTCAATAATTTTACGTATTCATGAGAAAACCATATTTTTTTAATAATGTTTTTTTATAATAACATGCAATAATATTATGTTTTACAGCATATTTATTTTTTTTATGTTTTTAACATTAACTAATTATTTTTAATAGTATAAAATTTCAATTTTAGCTAGTAAGATTTCATTATTTTTTTATATTATTTTTTTTATAAAATTAATAATTTCTTTAACATCTATTTTTTTTTTATTATTTTGAACAAAAAGCCATATTTTTTTTATAATAATATTTTAATAATTGAAAAATAAAAAATAAAAAATAAAATAAAAATAGGTTTGAATATTTGATTGTACTAATTATTTTTTACATTTTTTTTTGATATTTTTTTCAAATATGATTTTACTTACCAAACCATGCTTTAAGCGAGATTTTTTAAATATTTGCTTTTAAGTATGCCTATTAAAGTAATAGTTTTTTAATATACATTCATATACTAAATATTTTTATATAACAATAATTATAAACTTTATAAAATTTCTTCTTATTTTTATTACTTCTATAACTTGTTATAACTTATTCATATTAAAAGTTGATTAGTTAATTTATGTTATTGCTTTATTTTTTATTATCAGATATTTTTAACAAAATTTTCAATTAAAATAAAAGAATATTTTAGTTAATTTTTTTTTAACTATGTAGGTGTGATTTAACAATTTAGTAATTAAAAAGGCTTTTTTATTGTAAAGCAATTTGTTGTTTAAAAAATGTACTTTCTATTTGTAAACACACTATTTTTAATATAATTTAATTTATGTAAGTAAATAGAAAAAACTGTCATTCAATTGGTATATTTAAATGTTAAAATAATTAAAACCATATTACGATATTTTTTTTTAATTTAAAGAAAATATACTAAAATATTATTAAAAAAAATTAAAAATATATTTAAATTTTAACGTTTATCTTAGCAACTTATAATAAATATTTAATATTTATAAATAATAAAACAAAAATTTTTTTTGTTGTTAAAAATATGTTATATTTTGACTTATATCATTATAATATAATACAAAATTTAATTATACTATACATAATATTTTACTTCCTTAATAATTAATGTACTTTTTCATTTATATCTATTGTAATTATTTTTCGTAAAACTTTTCTTTTTCATTAGTTATTTAAGAAACAAAGTATGATTATAAATTTTTCTATAATTATTCATTATCTTAACATCTTAAATTAACATTTATTTTAAGGATAAAAAAGAAAAAACTTATTGTAATATTAAAAATTTTTACTATATAATTCTAACATTATGTTAAGGAAATTTTCTAGAATATCAAATTATTCTACTGGTGAAGATGATGAAATTTCTGAATTTAGTGATCTATCATACACTTCAAGTAATCATGATCATGTAAATCATAATAAAGGAAAAGGAAAAACAAAATGGGGTACAGCATTTAGAGTAATGCAAGGTCTTCATCGTTTTAAAAATTTTAAAAATATAAAAGATAATGTAAGTTTTTATGTTTTTTTAATTTTTATATTAAAAAAAAAAATAATGCTTAGATTTTTTGGTGATTATTTATTATCTCTATATCATAAGATTATCATTTTAAAAGATGTTTAAATAGAAATTTATTTATAATATTATATAATTGTAAAAACAACGTAAAATTTTGTTATTATATTTATCATATATATAACAACATTATTAATGTTTCATAGAGTTATTTGTTTCTATAAAATTAAATTTAAAAGGAAATTTTGTTTCATAAAGAAATAATTTTTATAATATAATAATTTTATATAATATTGGACTTTAATTGTATCTTTAATATAAAGAAAATATAATTATTTCTTATTAAAAACATTTTAAAAACAATAAGTTTTTTATTTTTAACTATATATTTCAATATTTATTAAAAATTTAAATGTTTTAAGTTTTATTTACTTTAAAATCTTATATTTGTTCTTCAATAGTTGTAGAAAGTGTGAATTACAAATACATGAAATGCTTTTAATTTTTTCATGTACTTAATTTTAAATATACTTGCTTTTATTCCAAGTCTATAGAGTAGAAAATAATTTAGTATTTTTTTTTTTTATAAAATTGACCATTTCATGAATATATATTTTATACATTTATAAATAGTTTACTTTTATCCATTTAAATTTTTTAAATCATTCTCACATGCTTTGATATGCAAAATTATTGAAAAATTGTTTTATTTTAAAATTACATCATAGATAATACATTTTTTTTATTATTTAAAATATAAAGATTAACTTAAAACTTTACATTGGAAAACACGATAAATATAAAATAAAAAAGTATTATGATTAAAATTTTTATTATATTTTAATAATCATTTATAGTTATTTAAAATAATACATTTAAAAAAATACTTCATTTTCTATAAGTTTCATAAAAAAAATTTATAAATTAAAATACATTCTACTATTTATATGCATTTTCACATTAAAAAAATTATTTATGGATACCTTAATACATGTATAATGAAGACAAAAATAATAACACAATAAAGTTTTTTTAAAAATTTTTTTTAAAAAATTAAATATTTATCATTTTACTATTATTTTTAGTAATCATTTTTTTAATAGAATTTCTTAATTTTGTATATATTAAAAATAAAAGGGAATTTTATTAATAAATATTATTTTTCATTTTTAAATGCCATGATACTTGAATATGAAGGTGTATATTTATATTGTATCAATTTCTTTATTATATATTCATAAAAAAAATAAAAAAAATTATATTTTCGTTAACAACGACATTTTACATCTCTTGAATTTTAGATAACTATAAAAATTATTTTATATAATTCTTTTTTATAATTAAAAATATATATTTATCTATTATTATTTATTTGCCAATCAAAGTTTAATTTATAAAATATTTACATGATTAATTTTTAAAATAAATGAAAAGTGAATATACCAATTTTAATACTTAATTTTATTAAATTTTTTTCTTATTCACATATAAATTCTTATATATTGTCTAAAAATTCTCACAATATTAAAGTATTTAAAAACTTTTTATTAATACTGTTTATTATTACGGTAATCAAAATTTACAGATATAAAATTGCTTTGAAACAAATTGTTCTAACTTTAAAGGTATATTAAAATTTATATATATATATATTAGTAAAATAATGCATGAAAGATTAATAATTTTTTTTTTGAATGAAAAGTATTTTATATTTATAATTCTTATCATTTTGTCAAAAATTTTAACTTTTAAATATGTAGGTGGTGTAGTTTAGATTTAAAAATTATTTGTACTATAATAAACAATTCAACAAACATTTTATTATAAAATATTTTATGTATATTTGTTTAAAGTTTAATTAATTTTGACTTTTATTTTACAACAATTAAATTGTTTTTAAAAAAAGTTTATTATATTATGTAGCTTCATTATATCTAATTATTTTTTTTCATTAAACATTTAAAGTTAGTTGGTTTATACTTTTTAAAAAAATAATTTTTTTTTACTTTTTTAATTGATATTTTTTAAACTATTTTATTAATTATATAATAGTGTTTAGTAAAAAAGTTATTTATTATATGAAAAATAGTGAAAAATGGTCAACATATTAAATTTATTATATGAATGATTAAAATAAAATATGATAAGTCATTCATCCAAGAAATTGTATACTTTTTATCATAATAAAATTGAGAATTAATAATTATTTTGTACGGCTCTTTTTTCCTACTTTTTTAAATTGTTAAATTTTTTTTATAGTATTATTATATTCAATATATTAATAATTTAGTTAGTTAAAAATATAAAAGTAAAAAGAATAAATTAATAAGACAATACGTCACTTTTTGTATTACTATTCTACTTGATACTTCTTTTAAAATAATTAAACTAATTATACCATGTTAAATATTCGCTGTTGTAGGATGCCATTATTTAGTAATAAAAAAAATAATTAACTTTTACCATTCATTTAATTTGACTTTTTAAAAAAATATACATTTTTTAGGTCATTTTTTTTTAATCTTTAAAAGAAGTAAATCTATTCCCTTTACTTTTATTTTTTTTTAAAATATTATTTTTTTTTTAAAATTATTTAATAAGAATGTTTTAAAACTTTATATAAGTATAACTTTCATATTTAAAAGTGAATAAATAAGACTATTAAATGTATATTGAAAAATTATTATTAAAAAAAATTGAAAAAGTAAAATGTTTTAGATTATTATATTTTAATGAATATATTTAAAATATAAATACTTAATATTTATTGTATGCATTATTTATTAAGTAATAGATTATTATTTAAAGGTTTAAATATATAATTTAAACTAAAAAAAATGTGTATTTATATCTAAAAAGATTTTTCTAATACATAAATATCTTAACAATCATTGATATATTTTAATATTATATATATTTGTAAAGCGTTTTGTTAATGATTATAATAATATTTTTTTTTATCATTTTTAGTTTTCATATTTTCAATAATATATTAATTAATAAGAAAATTTTCTTATTAGATATCTAAAGATAATTTAAGTTGCTTTTATATTTTATATAATTAATTATAAAGTGCAACAAAATTAAAAAAAAAAAAAGATTTATTAAAAAATCAGAATTATTAATAAAATCTTTTTTAAAATAAAAAAAAATGTTCAATAAACGACGAGCTAGTTTACAATGTAACTTGTTTAGAGAAAGTAGTTTTCTAGATAATAATGAAACATACTGTGATTATAAATCTTCTAATCATTTAAAAAAATGTATTACTGATCAACATCATTTTCAAGATAGGCATAATTCATTTTCTAACTTGAAGTATTGTCATTTAACATTACTTGGTAAACCTTTTTATTCTAAACAATCTATTATGAATGAATTAAATAGTTGTAATTCTGTTGCAAGTTCTAATTCTTCACCTAGACATAGAAGATCCCAACCATCTATTTGTTATTATAGTCGTTCAGATTTACTTGATCCTTCTTTTGTTAATAAAGAAGAAATATACCCTTATTCTGTTTTTGAAAGAAAAAAACTTATTGATGAATATGGAAATTCTAGAATAGGTTCTAATAGTAAAAGAAGAATTCCTACTAATATATTACATCATACCCCATCACAACCTATTTTAAAATTATCTCATAACACACAACAAACGTGTAATATTTATACTCCAAATAATACACCATATAATTCACCAATAACAGGAAGGAAATTACCAATGAAACCAATAGTTCAACAAAGATTTCTTCCTAGAGCACATAAATCTGATTTAAATTATCGTTTTCAGAAACATCTTGAGGAAATTGAAAAAAAAGTTATAAATAGAAATCCTGAAGGTAAATAAAAATTTTTTTATTTTAATATATTTTAATTTATTTTTTTTTTATAGAAGTCGATCCAGTTTATTTAGCATTAAAACAAGCACATAAAACGTGTGGTCGACGATCATCATCTTCTCATAATTATGATTCAATATCTCCTTCTCCAAAGAATTTATCGCAAACATCACTTCAAGATAGTGGATATGTTGAAGCAGGAATAGAAAATCGTCCTCGTTTATTAGGTTCAACACCTTTATTAAATCAACAAAGTAAGTTTTTTTTTAAATGTAATAAATTAAAATTTATTATTATTATTTAATTAAAAAAATTTTATTCCTTCCTTATTATTTTTATACATTATATTATTTTCTTTTAACAATTAAATTTAAATAATTATATTGTTAATTTTATTTATTAAATTTTTTTTTAAAATAACATATCCGTTAAATAATTTCTAAATATACTAAGGATTTAAAATTATTTTAAAAATTTAATTTATTTTTTTAATAAAATTTAGCATTAATAATTACAATTATGTAAGATTTTAAAAATTATTATTTAAATATTTATATATGACGTTTTTTACTGAACACTATGTGATAATAAAAATTAATAAATTAAGGATTAAGTAACAAATTATTGTTATAATTATTTTATTAATTCTGGGAATAAATTTTTTAATTTAAAAATTTTTTTATTATAAATATAATGTTTCATTTATATATACTTACTTTCAAAGCACTTTTTATTCATTAATATATTATTTAAAAATAGAAAAAATATTTATAATAAAAAACGATGTTCTTTTAAATGATAATGTTGTACATTAAATGTTAATAAATTATTTAAAAATAACCTTATTTATAATTAGAAAATATGATATCATTAATTTTTTTTACTGAAAAGATAAACTGCGTTATTTAAAAATAATGTGTAATTATAATTATTACCATTAATTTAAAAAAAAATAAAACGGAAACAATATTTTGTTTGAAAAAATATTAAAAAAAAATAACTATCCAACCGTAATATTAATGAGATAGATGAAATGAATTACAATAGGTATCTTAATTATTATCTTTTTCAAAATTTCTTTTTATTTTAGTATTCTTTCATTACCTATAATTATATCAATATCACATGCTAGATACTTATTTATAACAAACTTAGTTTTTTTTTATTTTCCAAGCATTATAGTATAACAATTTTAATTCAATTTTATTTTAATAATTTCTTCTTTTATATTGAATATTGTTTTAGTAATTTTTTTTATTAATAATTTATTTTATTTTCTTTTATTAAAATAGAATGAATTGTTGAGTAAACTTTTATATAAAACTATTTCATAGTTTTTAAATTTTTCCTTTTTTTAATAATATTATAATACAGTACATATAACGATAAAATATATATTATATCTTTAAAATATTATTAAAATTTCACTTAATTTTTTTCTACCTTCTCTATAAACAAAAATGTATTTTAAATATTATATCTTTAACATATTTAATATCATTAATAATATTCACCTGTATAATATAATTTAAAAAGCATTAATAAATTAATTTCTTTTTAATATTTTTATTTTTAAAAAAGTATGAAAATAAAAATTTTTATTTATTTTGTTAACTTATTATGCAAAACATTTTCAAATAAAAAGGATGTTAATAGAAAAACATAAACTTTATATTTGAAAAATATATATATTTATTTAATTAAAAATATATAAAATTTAGGAACCATTATTTAAAGTATAATACAAAATATTTTAAATATTATTAAACTTTTTAATTACAGATGATTTTTTAATAACAATTTTTACATTAAAAATATAGCCTTTTTAATAAACATTTTTTATTTTAGATTTATATTAAACAAATTTTTTTTTTTAAATTTGACAACATTTAATTTTTTTTTTATTTACCTTTAATAAAGTCATTTTATTTTTAAGTAAACAAAATATTTTTTAAATATCACTAAAGTAGGTGTGTCTTTTTAAGAAAAAAAATTGTTAATTAAAAAAATTATTAAATGTTTATATAATTAAATTTATCTATTTTATTTAATTTTAACTATCATTTAAATATACAAATTATTCTATTTAATTACAATCTTTGAATTGTTAAATGATTTTAAATGTTTTAAATAATATATATCATTAAGGATATTGTTTATTTCCACTTTTGTGTCGTTAACATATATATATATATATATATATATATTTTAATGTTTAACTAAAGTAGATATATATTTTAACTACAATTCATTCATGTTTTTCTATTCTTTATTTTTAAAAAAAAAAGACATTCTTAATTGAATATGCTTCATTTTAATATTACGTACTTTTAGATATTTCAGTACATAACTGTCAAAACTTGAATTACGGACAGACATCTATACAACAACAACCATCTGGTGTTTATTCTCCTATTTCTAATACTACAAATTATCAAGTTCAACAATTTTCAACATCTAATCGTAGACCGCCAAAACTTGAAAAACAAATGAAATCGTTATCATTAGATTGTGCTGATATGCCACCAGTCATGACTTCAACAGTAAGATCTCCATATCGAAACGGGAACAATGGTGGAAATAATGCTGTAACTGTTTCATCAAAACAACATTCTTCTAAAAATGTAAGACTTTTACCAAAACATGGAGAAGTAGTAGAGCAAGATAAAGCTTCATCATTAAATAGTCAAGCTGCTTCTCCACGTAAGCTGCCACAAAAAAATTTTCCGGCTTCCCAACTAATGCATATAGTTATTCATGAATATAGATCTCCAAAAGCTGCATTTTCTTTAACAATTGGACAAAGAATGAGAATTGTTGATAATGGTGACCCAGATTGGCTTCATGGATTTTTAATAGGAGATTTAACTGAAACCCTTCTTACATTTCCAAGTACATGTGTATCTCCAATTTATGGAAATGAACAACCTATGCGTGTTACTCAAAATATAATGATTCCGGATACCAAACTTCGTTTATATCGTGATCAAGTTGTTTTTGCTCAGGCAGATACTATAAGAACAGATAACAAAGTTCTTGTAAGAACAGAAAGAGATAAATTTGCTCATTGTCCATTGTCAAATTTGCAAATATTGTAAAGAATAGAAAATTTATTTTGCTTTTTATATCAATTACCGATTATTAAAGAAGTTAATAAAAAAAATAAAAATTTTTGTAAGAATAATATTTTAAATGAAATATTAAATATGCCTAAAAAAATCTATTACAGGACAGAAATATCATTTTTTTTATATATAAAATATTACTTCTACAACGCAAAGTCATTTAAGTATCAGATAAGGCGAACTTTTCTTTTGTAAAAAAAGAGCTTAAGAAACCAAAAAAAAGAAGAAAGTATTCATATAACATTTTTAATATCATCACTTCTTTTTTACAAAATATAAATAATTTTGTGAAAATAAAAAATATATGAAAAGTTGGAAAAATAATTATTATATTTTTAATTAACTATCAATATGCTCTAAAAATGTCACTATAATTTTTGATAAAAAAAAAAGAAACTATATCATTAATTATCTTTAAATTTTGTTTATTTAATAAAACATTCTATATAATGATATATTTTTTTTAATTTAAAAATTTCTTATTATATAAAAAAGAATAAAATTTTAAGTTATTGATAAGATTAATATTAATAAAATTGACATATTTTTATATTATGTTTATTATAATTTAAATTTTTTTTTAATAAGTTTATATTTTATGAATATTTTAAAAAAAAGTTTTTTAACAAAATGTTATTAAATTATTATAAAAATATTTGTTTTATTGTTTATAAATTAAACTATTTAGGTATTATTTAAATTTTAACACATTTTATAATTTGAAAAAAAAAAATTAAAATTATTTTATCAATTTTTTATTTAATGTTATAAAATAAATTTTATTTTTTTATTTTTTTTCTATAAAAAAGCAATTTTTTATTTTACAAAATTGAAAATATTTCCTAAAATGTGTTATTATATTTTTAAGAATTTTTTTAAATAAAAGTCAATTTTGTAACATATATATTTTTATACCTATTAGACAAAAACAATTTTATTTTGTAGTTTTTATGTGCAAAAATAAAATAAAATATTTGTATAAAAGAAAAAAAAATTAATTTTTAAAAACAATTAACGGAATATAAATTGCCATTATAAAAACATATAATAAATTTATGTTTAATAGTAATTAATTATTATAAAAATTTTTAAAAAATATTTCATTTATTATGTTAATAAAGAAGAATGTTTTATAAAAATCAATTAAAAAAAAAGTTTTTTGAAATTTTTATATATTTTAATTACAATATTATTATTAAGATTTTTTTCAATAAAACATTTTTTTAAAGTGTTATATTAATTGATATTAAAAGTTTTCTATAATAATTAAAAAGAATTGTTAAAAATAATTTATTTAAAAAAAAATTAAAATGTCAAAATTTAAAAATAAATAAAATTTATATTAATATGTTGTTTGTTAAAGTATTATCACAAAAATACAGTTATATATATATCTTTAAATTAAAAAAAAGTATTTACGTCATATATTGGTATTTTAATAAATTTTAAAGCTTTATTTAAAATTGATAACTTTATTTTTTTAAACATTTCTATTAAAAGATATTAAAATTTGATATTTTATTATACTTAAATAATATTCTTACAAAATACATTACTATTATGAAACAAATTAATTATGTTTAATTGTATTTTTTTGATATATTTCTATACTGTATATTTTGCAATTATTAATAATAATATATTTTATTTTACTTTATATTATAATTTATTATTCAATAAAATATCACAAATAATTTTTTTAAGCAAAAAATAAAGAAATTTCTTAAGAAATTATTGAACTATATAGTTATGTTGAAAAAAAAACCCACATATTTTTTAATAAAAAAAAATATATTTGCATTTGATAAAAAAAATTAAGGTATATAAATATATTTTATAACATTTAGAAAAGTATTAAATTAACTTTATCTATTCATTTTGCGTATTTTAATTTGTTCCTTTACAATCTTTTTTTTCATTAAATTTAAATGCCGGAGTGTAGCTAACTGCTGACATGTATTGATTTGAATCATATAATAAACCAGGTGAAATACTTAAAAAATTTTTTTTGTTAATTTTAATTAAAAGTAATAAACAAATAAAAACATACTCAGTAGTAACTTTCATAAAATTATCTACTATTATTGTTATTGGTAGCGCTAAAACAAGAACTCCGCTAATTATAGCCCCACTAGCAATAAGTTTTCCAGCTACTGTTACGGGTATAACATCTCCATATCCAACTGTTGTTAATGAAACAACAGACCTATAAATCAAAATATATATATATATATTGTAAAAAAATAAAATAAAAAAAAACTTACCACCAGAAAGCTGCTGGAATAGAAGTAAATGGTGTATTTACTTCATCTTTTTCAACAAAATAAATTAATGTACTAAAAAAAATTACTGCTGTTGTTAAAACCATTCCCATCATTCCAAGTTGTTTTGCGCTAGACTTTAAAGTAAGTGCAAATGTCCTCATACCTGAAGAGTATCTTCCTAATTTTAAAATTCTAACAACACGTAAAACACGCATAATTCGAACAATTAAAAATGCTCCTTTTATATCTGTAAAATGAGAAACTTCATATTTGCACAATAATAAAGTAAGTTCTAAATAAAATGGAAATATTGAAATAAGATCAACAAAGTTTAATAAATTGCACATAAAATGTACTCTATTATCAGTAACGATAAAACGTAAAAAATATTCAAAAGTAAACCAAAATATACATATATTTTCTGTAATTAAAAAAAAAGGATGTGGTTCCCAATAGACATTTGCAAATTTTTTTACATCATCATATGGTATTTGTATTTCACTCCTATTTTTTACAATCATTGGTACCTAAAAAAAATAAATAATTTTAAATTAATATTTTCAAAAAAAAAATACTTGTAGTTCTCTGACAGATCCTAATATAAGTGATAAAACAGAAATTATAACAAATAATACACTTAAAAAATTAAACATTGTCGAAAGGTAAGATCCATCGCCTTCACACATTTCTTGTATTTTTTGTCTTAATGTAAGATTATTTTCATTCGTTTCATTAATTTCCTTATTATTTTCTAATTTGTTATGATCATTAAAATGATATATATTGTTTATTTTTGATAAATTACAACAACATGCATCAATTTCTGTAAATGGTATTTCCCAATATTCTAATTCAGATATAAATTCTTCTTCACATAAATCTAATGGTTTATGTATTTTTCCTTGTACATAATATTTATAAACAATATCAAATAATTTTGCAGATCTTTCAAAATAATACTCATTTGTTGATAAAATGTAACCATCACAATACTTAAGACGTTCCTCGTGATTGGATGATGCAAAAATACCTAAACGACCTTTAGGTTTTTTTGATAAAAGTGTTGTCAATCGACATCTAAATGATAAACCTCCAACATTTAAAAATATTGATGTTGAATTATTATAATCATTACCATTAGTAGATTTTAGCATATTTAAAAAAAGAAATATTATATGTTGCTAGAAACAATAAAATATTTTTTTTTAAATTATAAGTTATTAAATTTCAGCTTATTCAACACGAAAACATCGGTTTAATAATAATATTACACAAAGTATAATATAAATAAGCTAGAATCCTGATATATGAGAAGCTTAGTTTTTTCATTGATTAAAATATTGTTGTATTATAAGTCAAAAGTTTTTATATATTTAAAAATTATTTTAAGTTATAGAAAATATATGCAAAAATTATATATTTTTTAGTAAAGTGACATATTTTAAAATATCTTAACTTATATATATATATATATAAACAAAGCAAAAATATTTGAAATTCGTTTTTGGAAGTTAAAAATTTATCTATTAATTTAAAGGAAATAAAAATTAAAATATATTTGTAGAGATAATAAATGAATAGAATGAATATAAATCAAAGTATGAAATTTAAGAACAATATAGTTAATAATATTATTATTGAATTTTTGAAAATAATAAATTGAATATTAAAAGAAGAAGAAAAAGATAAAATAAGAAGAAATAATTAATAGAATATTACAAAATCATGTAGAAAAAAGTTAATTAAAATAAAAAATTTTTTTTAAATTTAGTAATTTGTAAGAATAAAACAAATAATTTAATTATTGTAATAACTTTTAAAAAAAGTTTTTTTTTTACGTTTTATAATATAAAATATGAAAAAAAATTAATAAGTTGATTTGTTTATTTTTAATTTATCTTATCCTAAAAAGACCAATGATTATGTAAAAAAATAATTTTTTTTAAATTTATCACGCTACTTTATTCTATACTTGATATATTTATTTATGAATATTATAGAAAATAAATGAATTAAATCTTAAAATTAAAGATTTTTTCTATATTTTTATTAAAATTAAATAAACCTTCTTTTTTTAATACGTTAAGAATAATTTAATGTTTTTAAAAATAATGTAATCATAAAAAAATATTTTTAATAAATGTTTTTGGAGCAAAAATAATTTCCATAAAATTATTTATATGAAATATAAATTAAAATCCACCTAGTTAGATATATATTGTATATTTATAAATAGGATTTTTTATAAATGATAATAAAATATATCATTGAAAAAAATATTATAAATGTGTCATAAATAATATTATTAATTACAAAATTTACCTTTAAGATGCGTAATAATTTTTGTAATAAACAATATTTATGTTATGGTTACCATATTAAAATAATAAATTATTGTTTTATTTTTAAAATAAAGAAAGAAAAACTAAAAATTAGTTCTATTTGGTTATAATTAATAAAAATAAATAAATAAAAATAAATTTAAAATAAATATTATTTGTCTTTTTCATAATAATTTTTTTTATAAATTAAAAAACTTTAAATTTTTATAAATAAAGATAACTTTGAAAATAATTTAAATTATACAACATTTAATAATTTAAATTAAAAAAAAACTCAAAGATAAACTTATTAAAAATATTTTAAAAAACTTAATTATATATGTAATTTAGAAATTAATTTTTTTTTAAATTTAAAAAAAGAATATATTTAACAGTAAATATATATATTTTATTAATAAATTAATTTTAATTTTGAATACAAGTAAAAACCAAAGATTTTGTCCGTTTATTTAATAATCTTCCATAACCTTATTTTTGACAATATTTTTTAAAATTTTCATTTTAATTTATTATATATATTTATAAGTATATAAGAATTGTATTTATTTTTAATTTTATCTAAATATTTAAAAAAAAATACCATTTGAAGAAACAGAAAAAAACGTTATACAATGTATAATATGACTGACAATTTCAGTACTAAGGTATATATAAATTTTAAATAGTAGAATTTATATAAATAATTATTAAAAAAAATAATTAAAAATTTTTTTATTGTAATATATCACTTTTACAATAGTAATAAAGAATGATAGTAACAAATGTAGTTTTTTTTTTAAACTAAGTTAAATAAATATATTATTTTAAATTTATTTTATTTTGAAAAAAAAGGAAGTTTTAAAATGAGAAAAAGGATAATAACATGAAGAGGAAGAAATTAAATTTATTATACCTTTTATATATTATATATTATATATTTTTTTTTTCTTTTTTTTTTTAAAAAAAAACATTTTCTGATAAAATTTGAACTTTGTAATAAAAAAAAAGTAACAGATTATGATACATTTTAACTTATTATTAATTTATATTTTATGTTCTAAATACATTTCCCTAACAACAACAGAAATATTTATAATTTTTTTCAAGGTAAGTATGTGGTAATAAATATACCTAGAAACGAAGTAAAATATTTTTTGGCATTTATTATTATTAATCTTAACACTTTTTATTTTTTTTAAGTTTTATATAAAGTTGTTTTTATTTTACTAAAATTTTTGTCCTTTTATCTTTATTAAACTTTTTTTTTATATTAAAAATATATTTTAATATTTTTATTTTTTTAAGAATTGATATTATTTATCATTTTTCTATATATAAATAAGATTAATATTATATCTATAAAAATTTATTTCATTTAATTTAAGATAATTATTAGCTTTAATTTTAAAATTATAAAATGTTATTTCTAATTATTTTTATATATGTTAAAAATTGTAAAAATTTTTACTTTTTTTAATGAAATTTAAATAAATTATTTGTAGAAATATAAAAATATTAATAAATTTTTTTATAATTATGAAAAAAATTGATGATAGCATTTCTTTAAATGAAGATTTTTCTAATATATATACAATAAATCTTGTTGTTAGTATATTTTCTTTTATACTATCAACAATATTTTTTTGCTCATATTGCTCAAGAACGTCAAGTAGAAATGCTTCTATTATTTTAAAAATAATTCTTGACTGTGATTTGGCTGTAACATTAGGTACAATTGCAAGAAGTATGTTTTTAATAATAATTTTAAATGTTATTAAAATATTGTTTTTTTTTATTTTAGATATTCATGGTTTATTACAGGATAATTATAAATTTAAAGAATTATATATGATTAACATTTATTCATGTATTTTTAATTATCATATTATTTGGATAACAATTTTTTATCAACTTCCAACTTTACTTGTTTTTGTTTTAGCACTTGATAGATACCTTGCTATTAATTTTTCTTTATGGTTTAAAACTGTTAATATTTCTAAAGGACCTTTAATAGGATATTGCTTTTTGACTATTACATTTACATTGATTGTAGGAATTTTAAATTCTAGTTATATTTCGCCTTATGAAAAAATCCATTATACATGTCCTGTATTCGAGGGTTTTGGTTTTCAATATAATTATGGTGTAAAAATATTTATAATTATATATCTTTCATTTTCATTATTATTAAGTACAGCTGCACTAAAACAAATAATATCAAAAAGTGGAACAAAAAAATTTGGTGGTTTTCATAGTAGACATAAATTTGAATCAAGAATGACAAGAAGAAGTTTTTATATTGTATTATATTTTACAATAGCAACTGTTATACCATTAATATTAACTCTTACTATTGATTCTAAACCTAATACTTGGACACCATTAAAAGAAGTTATATTATCTTTATTATTTTTAAGACCAATAATAAATTGTATCGCAATTTGGAGAATTTTCCCACATTATATAAATTTTAAGTTTTGTTATAAAGAAAAATCTCAAGATATTGTTCAACAAGTGCAGCTTAATGCAAATTACGCTCATCGTAATATTTTTTCTCGATGACAAAAAAAATTATGTTTCCTTAGTAACATAAATATTGTACATTTTTTTTTATAAAAATTTATATAAAGAAATAATAAATTTTTATATAAATTTATGTTTTGAGTATAATAAAAAATATTGTTAAAATATAAAAAAAAGCATTATATTTAGTTAAAAAAAAATAAAAAAAGTAGAAACTTAAAATAGCAACCTTAACAATGTTGATGATTATTAAAATGTAAAACTAAAAAAAAATACTTATATGATATTTAGAATTTTTCTTACTTAAATTTTTAAATATGTTTACAAGATATAATAATAAATTTGGCAAAAAAAATAACAATAAATATATTGAAAATAATAAATTTGAATTAAGAGTTCTTGGATGGTTATTATTATTTATGTGGTTAATTTTTATATTCTATATAATACGTAGTATTTTATTTTATAATGAAAAAGATATTGAAAATAGTAAAGATAACAATAAAATGTACGTTATATCTATAAAAAATATTTTTAAATTTAATTTATGAATTTTCATAATTTAACTGTTATAATTAACTTTAAAATTTATATAAATAGTAATCTGATAGAATAAATGTATTTGTTTTAATATTAATTAAAAAAATTTTAAAATACTTGTTATTTAATTTGTTGCAAATGTGTAGTTTGTATTAAAATAATAAATTAAGAATTAAAATAGTAGTGTAGTGTTTGATAGACAAAAAGTATATGATTAAAATGTTATCATGCGAATGACAATTTGGATAGTAAAAAATTTTCTCTTATACACAACATTTAATTGATCAAATCTTATCAAATAAAGTATTATTGTTTATATATATTGATGAATATATAATTGTTATATATATGTATACTCTTTATTTAAAATCTTATTTATTATAAATAAAATATGAATAAATTTATATATATTTTTTAGATATAATGGTTTCCTTGAGATTTGATGGAAAAGTTGTTCTTGTAACGGGAGCTGGTGGTGGACTTGGAAGAACTTATGCTATTGAATTTGCTAAAAGAGGAGCAAAAGTTGTAGTAAATGATCTTGGTGGATCAGCTCATGGAACAGATTCAAGTACTTCAATGGCTGATAAAGTTGTTAAAGAGATTAAAGCTGCAGGAGGTATTGCTGTAGCAAATTATGATAGTGTTGAATTTGGTGAAAAACTTGTCAAAACAGCTATCGATAATTTTGGTAGAATTGGTAATTTTTTAATTTTAAAATTATATTATAATTTTTCTTTTTTTATTATAGATATTATAATTAACAATGCTGGAATATTGCGTGATAAATCATTTCAAAAAATCAAAGATATAGATTGGGATTTAATTCAAAAAGTTCATTTAAAAGGAGCATTTTCTGTAACACAAGCAGCATGGCCATATATGAAAAAACAAAATTATGGTAGAATAATTGTTACATCATCTAATTCTGGTGTTTACGGAAACTTTGGGCAAGCAAATTATTCTGCAGCCAAACTTGGTCTTGTTGGTTTATCTAACACACTTGCTATTGAAGGTGAAAAATACAATATAAAGGTTAATTCTTTGATACCAACAGCTGGTTCAAGACTAACTATGACCGCTATGCCAGAAGATATGGTTGAAGCTTTGAAACCAGAGTTTGTTACACCACTTGTTATTTATATGTCTCATGAAAGTTTCCCACATTCCGGAGGTATATTTGAGGCTGGTGCTGGATGGTTTGGTCAAGTTCAATTTTATAGATCGCAAGGTAAAGTTATTCCTCATGTTACTGCTGAAAAAGGTAATTTTAAAAAAATTATATTTAAATTGTAAAACTTTTTAGTTGCTGAGAATTGGAATGCTATTATTTGTATGAAAAATGCTAAACATTTTAATAATGGAAAAGGTAATGACATGTTTATTATCATAATCATTTTAATGTCTTATCAAAGATAAAACATTAAAATCATGTAGTCTACTAATAATAGTTATATTGTTGATATTTATTTAATTGTTATAGATATACTTACTGATTTGTTAGGAGCTCTTTCTGAAGACGAAAAATTAGTATGTTTATTTATATAATATTTTTACAACTATACTATTTATATATTAATTATTTTAGGAAACTGTATCTAAAAGTACTGAAGCTATGGATAATATTAAATGTGGAATGGTATTTAAAGAAATTGGTGAAGCAATTAAAGAAAAACCAGAATTAGTTAAAAATATTAAAGCAATCATTGCTTATGAAATTTTAAATCACGGAAAATGTGTAGCTAAAGTAGTTCTTGATTTTAAAAATGCACCATATACTGTTTATGAAGGTGATGTTAAGGATGGAAAAGCTAATGCAACAGTTACTGTTGAAGACGAAGATTTTTTGAACATTGCTGCTGGAACATTGAATGCTCAAAAAGCTTTTATGACTGGAAAGCTTAAAGTTAAAGGAAATATTATGCTTCTTCAAAAGTTACAAGGAATTTTAGAAAAAAACAAGCCAAAAGCTAAATTGTAAAAGTAAAAATCAAGATATATTTGAATAATATTATTAAGCATCAATAATATTAAAAATTTTTTTTCAATAAATGCTTTTTAATTAATATTTTATTTTTTATTTATTATATTTTCACTAAATAAGATAAATATAAAAAAATTTCTTAAGCAATTAAATACTTATTATTTGATAATGCTATTAATTACCATTATTTTTAATATAAAATTTACAAATATAAATTACACAATGGTTACTATTTAATAAAATTATTTTTACATCAATTAAATTTATTACTTGTAAATGATTAAATTTTTTTTGATTTTTTTTAAATTAAATTATTGAAGTTATTGTTATAAGTTAATAAAAATAGAAACAATTTTTTTTTTTTTTACAATTATTAAAAGAAATGTTTTTATAATATTTAAAAAAAGATTTTTCTTCATTTAAATTACACACTTAACGTTAAATTGAATAAAATATTAATAACCCGCAAATTAAAAATTTTAGTGTAGAATTTTTCAAGTTCAATTTGACTATAAATTATGTATAACCATTAAAATAACAACTTTCTTTTAATGATTTATAAAATTTCCTTTTCCTTTTAATATATACAGAATATATAAATAAATATAATATAAAATAAACATTAATATTTTTAATGTTAACAAATAATTTGGAATTATAAAAATAAATAGTAGAATATAATAAAAATAAGAAATTTGAATTGTGCAAATATTGTTTAAAAAACATTAAATAAAAAAAATTCTATAAGAATTAAAATAATTATTAAGCTAATTTTATTAAATAATTACTTATTTATTAAAAGTATAAAAGATTTATTTTGTATATTTCTTTTAAAAATAATTACAATAACATAAATTACGTAAAAAAATGTAAAATTAAATTTTAAATTTCTTTTAATATTATTAATTTTTAATTAATAAAAAAAAATCAACATTTTAATAAAATTCTAAATTATATATTGCTTTTAAAGAAAATAACTATAAATGCTACTTTAAATTTAAAAAAAGAAGTTATTAATATTCATATCTTGGTATATTCATTTAAAATAACGTTTATGTGTTACTTTAAAAAGCATTTAATTTTTGAATTTAAATAATTTTTTATATAAAATTTTTTTTAATTAAAAATTAAAATTTTAATAAATTTCAAGATATTTTATTTAAAAACGAAAAAATTTACAAAAAAATCTAGAAATCTTATATGATAGTGTGATTTTTAGTTTTAAATTTAAAAAAAATTTTCGTTTTTAAAAATTAATTATTTTTTTTCAATATTTTGTATAAAGTAGGAAAACATTTAATTATCAAAGTTTTGATTTATGTAGATAAAGATACTTTATAATTTTAATTTTTTTTTAGATTTTAATTGTTATTTTTAAAAAAATATTTAGTAAAAAATAGATTTTAAAAGATTCAATAATAATACTAAATATTTTTTAAATTTAATAAATATTTTTTAAATTTATTTGAAAATATTATTATCTTTCAATTTCTTTTAACTTATAATAATTTATATGCATTAGTGAATAAAAAAAATTCTTTTTAATAAACAACACTATTGTGATTATACAATACATTCTATTCTATATAATAAGTTCAACAAACTTAAAATGACATGATTTTTTTTTAAAAATTATAAACATTTTAAATAACTTCAATTTATTTAATTATATTTGCATATTAAAATAATCAAAACAATATTAATATTAATAAAATCATTTTTATATGTTATCATATTATTAATTTCTTTTTACTTTATTTATTCTTAAGAAACAAAATTATAAATGATAATTATTAATCATTATTTTTTTATATTATATAAAATAAAAAATATTTCAAAACAATTTTTATTTCTTAAATAATATTACAAATAACACCTGATAAAATAATTATATTAAAAAAAATTTTTTTTAAGCACTTAATAAAAAACAACATTTTTATTTAAACTATTTTATAAATGTTTTAAATTAATTTACTTCTTGTATTCCACACTTTATCATTGTAATTTGACAATTTTTTTAATAAGTGATAATAATAGCGCATAAAAATATATTTTTAATATTAAAAAAGTTTTTAGGAATTTATAACTATAAAATCCGATTGTTATTATTTTGTTTATCTATTTTTAATATTTATTATATTTAACTAAATAACATACTTACTATTTTTAAAAAATACAAAAAATTCATTATTAAAAAATGTAAAAAAAAATGTTTCTTTTATTCTTAAAGATACTATAGTTTAAATTGGAACTTACCATTGTTAAACATTAAAAATTTACGATTTTAAAATAAATCTTACTAATGATAAAGATTTCTGAATTTATAGACTTTTAATAGTTTATTAGAAATAATTTAAATGTTTGAGAAAATGTTTATTACTTAAAAATTAAACTATGAAAAATAGAAAGTTATAAATTATAATTTTACATAATTAAATATCAAATTTGACACACTTAAAGATAATCTTAATTAATATTTCAAAGTTTAAGCTTTTATTTTTGTGAATTAATTCATTCTATATTTTGTACACAGAATTAAAATTTACCATCATACATAAAATTTTTCTAAACTATTAATAAAATTTTAAATATTATATATTTAAATTATCTAAATTTGATAATTTATAAATAGGGTAATTTTTTATAATATGAAAAACATTTTTTTTATAACATCATATATTTTAAATTGAAAATATTTTAAAAATGAAATAATTTTTTAGAACAAGATAAAATATTTCATTATTATGATTGCTTATTTTAAGCTTTCTAAATAAGTACTTTTAAGACTAGACAAATATTTTAATAATATATATTGTTAGTGTAAAGATAAAATTAATATTTTAAATAAAAATATAATATAAAAAACTGTATATTTTTTTTTTATTAAATATTTGTTTTTGTTTAAAATATTTAAAAATTATTTTATACATAATTCAAAAAAAAAATTATAACAATAAATAAATTTTTATTCAACTTTTTAATGTAGTGTTTTTTTTAATGAAGTTTTTTTACATAGAATTTTATTATATAAAAGCTTTAATAAAAATAATTTTTTTAGTCAATTAATTTTTTCATTTGAAATTGTTTTTTTCTCTTTTAATTTTACTTACAAGGAAAAAAGTTTTTGTATTAAATATATATACATTTCAAAAAATAAAGGTTAATATTTATATGATGTATAGCTACGGATTCACTTTAAGTCTTCCTTAAATTTATTTTAAATTTTTATAAAGTTTTATTTTCTTTCAAATGATGGTTTGGACAAGTAAATTGTTCGTTTGCTTATATTACTTTAAACTTTTTTTTATTATAGAATTAAAAATTTTGCCAAAAATTGTATCATAGACTTGCACTTTTTTTAAATTATAAGTGATTTGTTTAAACTATATATAGTTTTATTTTGATATATGACATAGAATTAAAATATTTCATTGTTTATTTCTTATAATTTTTCCTTTATAATAAAATGATACTTAAATGCCTTTTCCTTTCTTGTTATTGATAAAAAAAAAGTAAATTTAAACATTATTTATATTTAATAATAAAAATATATTAAAAAAATTTTATTTTATCTAAAACAAAATGTTATTTTATTTATATAACATAATTGGATTACTTAATCATAATATTTTAAAAATTTTTCATTTAAGGTCATATCATTAGCATACAAATTCTTATTCATCATATGTTTTTAAAGTTATTTGAATTGTAATAATTTGAAGTAATTTGATAACATCAAATATTAAAATCATAATATTAAATTGTAATTTTTTTTTATTAAATTGAATTTAAAAGTAAAATCTACATATTTTTTCTGTTACTGAAATATAATAAAAATATTTTTTTTGACTAGACATGTTTTATTAGATAAAATACATTTAATGTTATCTAGTAATTACCGTTAAAATAATTTTTTATTAAAAAAATTTATTTTTTTAAACTTTTTAAATTAATAATATCATTCTTTTTTTATTTTTATTTTTTTACAAATTTGATTGTAAATTTAGATGGATAATAAGAAATAACATTATTGATATTAAGGAAATTCTTGTAAAAAAATATATAAATTATTTATATGCAAATAATATAACAATATACATTTTTTAGAAAAAAAAAATTTAGAAAAATATATTGTAAATGTTGTTGTTGTAACATATTTGATTAACTGATCAATAAAATTATTTGAGACAAGTGTTAATAAAAAATATTAAAAATGACTTTTATAATAGATCATTTAAATATATTTATTACATATATAAATCCATCATAAACAGTTATATTTCGGTCAATTTTTTAATAAAATAAAAAATAATGTATTCAATAAATTTTGAATTATACTTTTCATAAATTTTATTAAACTTTATCTAGAAGCATAAAGTAGAAAATACATAAAATAATATTAATAGAGTAAAACTAACAATAATTTTTAAAACTATTAAATTTTCTAAATTTATAATCGTTCACCGAACTATAAATTTTAGCAAAAAAATTACTTCAAATCTTATTTTAATAGTTTTAAATAATACTACATCATTTTTTTTAATATGTTTTTAAGATTGTCTTATGCATTCTTACTTATTTAAGATATAATTGCAAAAAAAACTCATATATATATTTCAAAGTTTTTTAATAAAAATTAATAAATTCTTTTTTATCATTTTACGACTCACTTATTTTATTTAAATATCTATTTAAAATAAAAAATTTTTTTAATACTTAAACAATTAAACTATTTTTAATTAAATAAAATTTAAAAGCATCATTGATTGATAAATAATAATGTTTATTCATTTTTATACTTAATGTTTTCTTTAAAAGTACTTTCTAATATTCTAGTGAATATTAATTCATTATTTTTTTATTGAAAACAATTTCTATTAATCTTTTATATAATAAATGATGTAAAAAATATTTAATTAAAATATAAATAATTAATTTTTACGATAAAATAAATTTAAGAATAAATAATAATTAGTAGAAATGATAAATAAAAAGATCAGCTAATTAATTATTTAAAAATATATCAAATTTCAAACATTTTTCTTATATTATTTTGTATAAAAGTTTGACTTTATTTAATATTATATTATTATTCATATTAATCTTTTAAATTTATAAAAAAAATTTATTTTATTAAATATGATAAAATTGTATAATTTATATTAAAAGTAAATTTAATTTTTTTTTATAAATAAATTTAGAAACAATTTTATAATAGTTTTTAAATATAAAAAATAATATGTATTTATATATATAATTGTGTATTTTTGTTAAATGTACGATAGAATATAAAATAAAGTATAATTTGACTCATGAGAATTAGAATGAATCAACTTTTTTAAGTTATTTTTGTTTAGTTTAATTAAATAAAAAAATATAACTTTTTTTTTATCACTTTAATTATTAGTTAATTTTATATTCAATCTTTACCAAGGTTAGTCATTTAAAATATACTAACAAATGAGAATAAACTTTTTACTAAATTTTATTATTAAACATAAAAACTTGGATATTTTTAGTATTAAATGAAATCCTATTTATGAAATAATAATATATTCTTTTGCGTTTTAAATTTCTTATTGTGTGTATATCCCTTTCACAAAATATTATGTAAAATATTTTAAGATGCTTTGCCGGAAAGGCATTTTAAAATATATTACCATGATCTGTGAAGTAGTATATAATTTTAAATGTAGGAATTGAAAATAAAAAAAAAAAGAAAGATATTAAATTATTGATAAAATTTAAATCATATAATAAAAGAAAAAATAATATTGTTTTTCATTTTATTTTTCATTTTTAGGTATGAGTATAAAAAGAACAAGAAGACATAATACTGTAATTCGTTTATTAACAAACCCTACTATTCGTAAGTCTTTATTATTAATTATATTTTATTAAATTTTTATAGATGAAGAGAGAGTCTTATCATCAACGCCTTTCTTAGGAGCTGCTATTGTTGATGAAATAAGACCTAAATTAGGTATGTTAAAAGTTATGGTTAAAGAGAGATGATTCAATTATTCCTAAGGGTACTTACTTGAGTACAATAAAATGAAGAAGAAATGTTATTTTGAATCATTCTATTTCAAACATCACACTTCCGTTAAGCTTATATATTGGTTAGATTACATAGTAGTTAGAAATCTATCAATTGTTTTAGTATGCAAAGTATAGTACTTATCAGAGAGTTTTAGCATAATGACAATTTTGTTTTATATTTTATTTAGTTTTATACATTATTTTAGTTATTATAACTATGTCTTCATCTAATTCTCCTTCTAATGTATTATCATCCGATACAGGATATCAGTCATTTATAACTAGTAAAAATAATAATGATACTCAATTAAATCCTTCATTAATTAATAAAAATGAAGAAAAATATAATGATTCATGCTTAGATATTATTGAACCATCTTTAGCACTTCGCAAATTTTCAGAGCATTTTAGTAAGTTTATCTCTCTATTAACCATATATATATAAAAGTTTTATTTAATATAAATATGTATAAATATATATATTAAAAATATAAATATAATTATATATGTAATATTAAATGTTATCTATTTTTATAGCTGAAAGAATTGAAGGAAAAGCATTTGTTAGAAGAGGTGCTTTAAGACAAAAAGATGTACATGAAGTAAAGTCACATAAATTTACAGCAAGATTTTTTAAACAACCAACATTTTGTTCACATTGTAAAGATTTTTTATGGGGTTTAAATAAACAAGGTTTTCAATGTCAAGTTTGTACATTAGTTGTTCATAAAAGATGTCATGAATTTGTAAATTTTGCTTGCCCTGGAGCTGACAAGGGTGTTGATACTGATGATCCTAGACAACTTCATAAATGGAAAATTCAAAGTTATCAATCACCAACATTTTGTGATCATTGTGGATCATTACTTTATGGCATATTTCATCAAGGTATGAAATGTCAATCATGTGATTCAAATGTACATCGCAAATGTGTAAAATTTGTCCCAAATATGTGCGGTACTGAACATACTGAAAAAAGGGGACGTATTCTTCTTGATATAAAAGTAGAAAAAAATATTTTAACTGTTCATATTAAAGAAGCAAAAAATTTAATACCAATGGACCCAAATGGATTATCTGATCCATATGTTAAAATAAAATTAATCCCTGATTATGGTAATAAAACAACTAAAAAAAAAACTAAAACATGGAGAGCAACATTAAATCCTAAATGGGATGAAAAATTTACCTATATATTAGATGCATCTGATAAAGATAGACGTCTTTCTATAGGTGTATGGGATTGGGATCGTACTTCAAGAAATGATTTTATGGGTTCATTATCTTTTGGTATTAGTGAATTAATAGAGGAACCTTCAATTGGATGGTTTAAATTATTAAATTCTGTAGGTTTTCATTAAAATTAATATATTTTTTAATTTTTAATTTTTATTAATATAAAAACAAATTTTAAGGAAGAAGGAGATTATTATAATATTCCTATACCATCAGAAAATGAAAAAGAAGTTGAAAGACTTCGTAAAAAAATGGAAGAATTAAAAGAAAAAGAGAATGAGAAAAAACAGACATATATACAACAACATCAAGCAACATTAGATGTTATTAAAGCTACTGACTTTAATTATTTAACAGTTCTTGGTAAGGGATCATTTGGTAAAGTTCTCTTAGGAGAACATAAAACTACCAAATCTTTATATGCTATAAAAATATTAAAAAAAGATGTTATAATACAAGATGATGATATTGAGTGCGCAATGACAGAGAAAAGAGTTTTATCTCTTCCTGAAAAACCTCCATTTTTAGTTGCACTTCATTCATGTTTCCAGACTATGGATCGTTTATATTTTGTAATGGAATTTGTAAATGGAGGAGATTTAATGTATCAAATACAACAAGTAGGAAAATTTAAAGAACCTGTTGCATGTTTTTATGCTGCCGAAATAGCATGTGGACTTTTTTATCTTCATAGTCATGGAATTATATATCGTGATTTAAAATTAGATAATGTTATGCTTGAAAAAGATGGACATATAAAAATTACTGATTTTGGTATGTGTAAAGAAGGTATTTTTGGAGATCGAATGACAAAAACATTTTGTGGTACACCTGATTATATTGCTCCAGAAATTATTTTATATCAACCATATGGTAAATCTGTAGACTGGTGGGCTTATGGTGTTCTTCTTTTTGAAATGCTTGCTGGGCAACCACCATTTGATGGAGAGGATGAAGATGAATTATTTACAGCTATAACAGAACATAGTGTTAGTTATCCCAAATGTATGTCAAGAGAATCTGTCTCAATGTGTAAAGCATTACTTCAAAAATCTCCGGAAAAAAGACTAGGTTCATGTGAAAATGAAACAAATGAGATAAAAGATCATGCATTCTTTAGGAGAATAGATTGGTTAAAAATTGAAAACCGTCAAGTACAACCTCCTTATAAGCCCAAATTAGTAAGTTTTAAGTATTTTTTTTTTTGTTTATGTGTTGTCATAATATATCGTTATTTATTGTGTGTAGACATATACGCCTTCAACCGCATGTATAAATCCTTTAATTTCACAAAATGGTGTTGCTTTAACAGAACCTAATTGGGTTATCATTGATAAAATGACAGGAAAAGAATTTCAAGATTTTACTTATCGTAATCCTATATTTTCATTTGAAACAAGTCAACTATTATAAATTTTATTTATTTTAGAAGGGACCTGAAGATGTTTCCAATTTTGATACTGAGTTTACTCATGAAAAGCCAAAATTAACACCCGTTGATAGATTATTCCTTATGAATTTAGATCAAACAGAATTTGAAGGCTTTACTTTTATTAATCCAGATTACACAGCAATACATTAATCTTTAATATTTTTTTTTCATTTAAAATTATTATTAATAAATATTTTCTATATGAATAATTTTATTTTACAAAAGAAGAGTTAAAAAAAATAATATTTTTATATTTTTATAAAAAGAAACTTATTTTTTAATTTTTTTTTTATTTATTTTTTTTTTTTTTAATATTTAAAATATATATGTATATAATAGTTATTTATATTCCTATAATTTTAATATAAAATATTTAGAAAAATTTAATAACTACAAAGTATTCATAAAGGATAAAAAATTTATGTTATATTTTATCAAATTACTTATATCTTGAAAATTATACAAGTTTTACCATTTTAAAAATTTTTTAAAATAAATATGGATAATTTTACTAAAAACGATTCTTTAAATATTGAATTTTACATCAAATTTATTGAACCTTTCGAATCACAAAAAAAACTTGAAAAATATATTATGTATTGTGTTGTTATTTTGTTTTCATTTATTATTATTATTGGATTTTTTGGTAATTTATGTGTAATAATTATTGCTTCACGAAAAAAAATGGTAAATAGTACAAATACTCTTATAATTGGTATGTTAATTTTTATAATAATTTAATTATATATAAATATTATTTTTTTATTTTTTTTTAAGGTTTAGCATATTCAGATTTGATGTTTTTAATTTTTTGTGTTCCTATTACGGCTATTACATATATATCTCAAATTTGGATACTTCCTATATGGACATGTAAATTAGTTTATTATCTTCAGGCAGGTATAACTTTTAGTATTATAATAATATTTATTTATTTTAGCATACATCTGCATACTCTTCTGTATGGACATTGACATTAATGGCTTGTGATAGATATTTAGCCGTATGTTTTCCAATTTGGTCAATTTCAATTAGAAATTCAAAAAATGCTTTTTTAGCATTAATAATAACTTATTCAATTATTTTAATATCACAAATTCATGTTGCTTCAGGACATGGAATATATCATTACAATTTTATATTTGAAAATAGAAGTACATGTGGTATGGAAAAAATTGCTTATGGTACTGCATCATTAATTGAAACACGAGTTTATTATTTTTCATTTAATATCTTTGGATATTTAATTCCTCTTACTATAACATGTATTTTATATTTTTATATGTTAAGAAGACTATGGAAACATTCTACAAGACATTTTTCAAGACGCTTTTTAAAGCGTAAAAATGGTATTATTAAAATAAATTATGAAAGTTTTAAAGCTAGAAAAAAAGCAACAAAGCTAATTTTAATGGTTGTTATTTTATGGGCAATTTGTTGGTTACCATTTAATATTGTATTAATGCTTTCTGGTGTTGTTTATCCAAATACTATTACACAATTATGGGGAAAATTTGCTACAATATGTACTGTTGGAGCACAAATTCTAGCATATGCAAATTCTTGTTTAAATCCAATTTTATATGCGTTAATATCAGAAAGTTATAAAAAAGGTTTTATAAAAATAATTGTTTATATTTTAAAAATAGGACAATTGTCCCCAACAAAATGGTGTATTTCTCAATTGAATGATATAAGCATTGTTGATATAAGTAAAGACCGAAGTATAAATTTAAATGCAAACTCAAGAAACCGACCATCATGTACTTCATATAGATAGTTTTGATAAAAATTAAATATATGTATATATATAGAGATATACATAATAAGCATGCAGTTGTTATAACATCCGGCATTACAAACTCTATTTTTCATTTCATACAATAACAACTACTAATTGTTGACATTCCATAATTTGATTTATATTTAAAAATTTTCTTTATAATGATATACAACTTTTTCAATATTTTAAATATGACAGAATATTATACTACAATATCACCTACAATAACAGCAATTCTCCCAACAACATGGTAATTTTATAAAAAAAATTTTTTATAAATTTATTTTAACAAAATATTTTAATAGGATAATAACAATATCTGAATTGACTATATGCTTTATATCTGTATTTTTTAATTGTTTTATAACTGCTGTAACATATTTTGCTCTTCCAATATCATCAGGATTAAGAAGATGTATTGCAGCATTAGCATTAAATAACGGTATTTTAGCTGTTATGATTATAGCTAGAAATGGTTTTTTTCTTTATACAATTCATTTTCCAGATGTTGCTTTTTCAAGTAACATGACATGCAAACTACATGAATTTCCTCTTATTTTTACATATTTTCAAGTTTCTATATTTAGTTTTGTAGTTAGTGTTATGGCAATTATATCAAAAAAGTTTGAATTAATTTTTTTTTTTTAATATTTTTAATATATATTTCTTTTTTTTTAGAATAAGTTATAAACGTATTCATTGGTCGAATGCATGTTCTCTTACTCAAACTATACCAATTATTATATCTCTAATTTTAACTTTAGCTACAACTGTTACTGACAATCCATATAATCCTTCTCCATTAGAACAATGTATTTTGGTTAATGAAGGACAATCAACACAAAAAATTTTTCGTGTTATTACGGCATTTTCTACATTTCATCTAATTGCAATTATTTTTTCAAATATTGCTTTAATTAATTTAAAATCATGCCAACATTCAATTAATATTATTATTAAATCTATAAGAAATGTTATAACATATACTAGTGTTACTTATCTTATAGGATATATATTAACAGGATGTCTTGTAGTATATAAATATATTTATCAAATATCATCTATAACAGTATGTTTTAAATTTTAATTATTTTATTATTAATTTTTCTTTTCTTTTTTTTACTTTAAGTGTTTTGCAATTTTCTTTGAAATAACTTTTGTTATTATTCCTGTTGCCGCAAGTGTTTTATATCCCGTTCTATGTCTATGGTTAATTTATCCTATACGAGAAGCAGCAATTTTATTATTTCCAATAATCAGTCAAATTGCACCTGATCTTTTACCAAAGAAGCAAAATGTAAATATTCCATTGATTATTATTGAAAGCCCATCACCACATCCTGAATGTTTAGAAAATCATTAATAATATTAAAAAAATATTTTATTTTAATTGTTATTTTAAAATTAACGACATTTAATCAAATAAAAAAAATAATTTTTAAGAAGGAAAAAAATTATTTATTATGTAAATTTAATATTGATCTTCTTTTTATCTGGTAATTTCCATCCTCCTGGTATTACACAACTATCATCTGAACAATCTTTAGCCGGAGGTGAAGTTTCTTTTCCTAAAGAATTTCTTGCAACAGCAAAACCAACACGATCATTACCAAAATCAAAAACTGTATAGTAACGTCCAATAAATACATCGCCTAAAATCCATAATTCTCCAACACGTTCAGGAAGATCCATTCCCATAAATCCTGATAAACAAATTGATTTTCCCATTGTTGTAACATTTAAGATATAATCTTTTCCAGATAAAGCAAATGCTTGTCCACCAATAACAATATTAACAATTGGCAATGATGGTACTTTATCACATGGGACCATATATTCTCCTCGGGCTAATGGTTCTGCACCAATAAACTTTTGAATAGCTTCTACTTGTTTTTTTGGGCCAGCAATTAATGATGTACCAGTATCAGCAATAGCTTGGCAACCATTTTTACAAGCAATTTTTTCATTATCACCTACAAATCCATCCATTTTAAATTGCCAATATCCTTCACGAGTAACTGACACATATGTTATATCACCTTTATAATGTTTTGGATCCATACCACCAAGTGTTATTTCACCACCAACACTATCATCAGCAATACGATTTAACCAAAATGCAAAAATTGGTTGAGAAACTTTATGTTGATCAATAAATGTATTAAATACAGGTTTAACTCCTAATACAGCAATACTTTGATATGCCATTCCAAGGATACCATCAAATTTAGCGGCAATAAATGTTATACCTGGTTCACTAGTAGCTTCAGCAAATGTTTGGTCATCAGCACAAATATCAGCAACACAAACTTTGTCCTTTGAAAGAAAACCTTTCATTGATCCTGTTCCATATTGAATAGCCATTGTTCTTCCATCAGTAACATATGTTGATGATGAAGAACTATCATATTTATTATGTAAAAGGCAAGCAATATTATATATTGGACATTTTTTTGATGGTATCCAAAGATTTGAACTACCAGTATCAAAAATAACAGTGAAATTTTGTCCTGGTGTACCAATTGAAATTTCTCCAAAATATTGAGCATCCATATAATTTCTCAAAATTTCTTCACTATCCATTAATTTATGAACAGCACCATATTTTTCACCTTTATTTATTCTTTCGCTTTCTAAAAAATTAAGTCTATCTTGGAGGATAAAATCACGATATTTTGCATATTGATACCAAGATCCTTTTGAATGAAGGATAGATCTAATTGTTGGTGCTTTTTTTAAAGGAATTCTAAAAAAAAATTAATTATAATATAATGATATAAAAATTTAACAATATAACTCTACCTTTGAAAAGCATTTGACAAAGCAATTAAAATAATGAATAAAAATAGCTTCATGATTAATGAAGTAATAATGAATAAAACAATCTTATTTATACCTATTGTTATATTGACCTTGTTTAAATAGGAGGATCTTATTTAAAAGTATTTTAAAACATTATATCAATAATGATAGCCGTAAAAGATTTATTCTTTGGCCCTGTAAACGACTTGTTATTATTATATAATATATAGTTTATATATTGTGTAATATATGCATTGTGAAATGGCAGATGTTTATATCAAGAGTGAAAAATACTTTTGTTTAATGTTATCCTTCTTTTTTAAAACATAAATTTAGGCATAAATTTTAAACATAAAATTTAATACATTGACTTTGTAATAGTTTGTGATAATTTGGGATAGTTATGGTGTTAGGAATATTTAAAGATACATTGTTAAAAAGAAGACATGTGATAAACAATCTTTTTTTTTATTATAAAATCTTTTTTATAATAATATATATTCTTTAAATATTAGGCAAATGATTGATTATTCAAGAAATAATATTTATCAATGAAAAATATATATTTAGCATACAATGACAAACTCTTTTGGGACATGGTCGTTTTAAAATAAATTTTGGATCATTTTTAAAAGTATAAATTTATGCAAAGAGAAATTTATTACTTTTGCATGTGTAGTTCTAGAATTTAATCTTATAATTTTATCTCTCTTTTCAAAATATATATTTTAAATTTTCTATTCTTTTTTCATTTAAAAATTTGCCAGTAGATATTTTTTTTTTATATATTACTACTTTATCAAATGTAAAAATTTTAATTAACTATCATGATAAAAATTTAATTACATTTATCATTTAATATATATATATATATATGAATTTATACTTAAATTTATCAAAACTCTTTTTTATTTATATATTTTCTTATATATATTTATATATACATATATATATATATATATATAAAAAAGAAGAAAGTTAATTTTGAGGAACCAATTTAAAAAATGTTTCCTAAATTTAGTAAAGTTTTAAGTAATCTAGTTTAAAAATTTCTAATAAGAATATATATCTTATTTCATTTAAATTCAACTTATAAATATTACAAAGCTTTTTTTCAAATATTTATAAAATTCTTATTATTTTCTTTATAGAAAATAAAAAAAAAGAAAAAATTTCTAAGACAATAGTTAATAATATTTCATTCTTTTTATAATAGGTACATTAATGTTGTGTGAAAATTTTTATAAGTACATAAAGCTTTTCAAAATTGTAATAAAAAAAAGATATATAAAAATCTTTCTTAAATTTATAATATTATTCATAATTTTTTTTTTTCTAACACATCATTTTATTCTACTTTAACGTTATATTATTGTTGACTGTTTTTGTTCCTTTTTATTATAATTAGAATATTTTTTTTAGTATATATTAATGCTAAAATGAAAAATAAATGTGAAAAAACAAATTTCCATAAATTTTATCAAACAAAGTGTAGAAAAAAATTTACTATTCCGTTTATAATAATTATTTTTATACCAACAATACAGTCTTTGAAAGAATTACATATTGGTGGAGTATTTCCAATGGAAGCAGGAACTGGTGGTTGGCCGGGAGGGCAAGCTTGTTTACCAGCTGTACAACTAGCTTTAGAAGATGTTAATAATGATCAAACTATATTGAAAGGGTACGAAGTTAAGCTTCATCATTATAATAGTAAAGTAAGTAAATTTTATTATATAAACAATTTATCAAAATTTTAGTGCAAGCCAGGATTAGCCGCTAAACAATTGTTTGAATTACTATACAATCCTCCTGTTAAGCTTATTTTGCTTTCTGGTTGTAGCCCAGTTACAACAGTAATTGCAGAAGCTGCTCCAGTGTGGAATCTTGTTGTTTTATCATATGGAGCATCATCACCAGCATTATCAAATCGTGCAAGATTTCCAACATTATTTAGAACACACCCATCAGCAAATATGCATAATCCAACAAGAATTAAATTATTTGAAAAATTTAAATGGAAAAGAATAACAATTTTACAATCTGTTGAAGAAGTTTTTACATCAACAGCAAAAGATTTAGAAGAAGAATGTAGAAAAAAAGATATTAGAGTTGATAAGCAAAGTTTTTATGGTGACCCAACTGATGCAATAAAAACTCTTGTTCGTCAAGATGCCAGAATTATTGTAGGATTATATTATGTAACTGAAGCAAGGCGTGTTTTATGTCAGGTAAAATTATAAAAAAAAAATCTTTTTTTTCTTATTATTTTTTCTTCTTTTTAAAAATTTAGGCTTATAAACATGGTTTATATGGTAGAAAATATGTCTGGTTTCTAATTGGCTGGTATGCAGATACATGGTATTTACCAATTCGAGATGAACAATTAAATTGTACTGCTAAACAAATGGAGGAAGCCGCACAATATCATTTCACAACTGAAAGTATAATGTTACGAAAAGATAATAAAAAAGCAATAAGTGGAATAACAGGGGCTAAATTTTTACAACGATTAAAAAAGGAACTAAATACAAATCCTGCTGAAACTGGAGGATATCCTGAAGCACCACTAGCTTATGATGCTGTTTGGTAATTTTATTTAAATTAAAAATAAAAAAACAATAAAATTATTATTTTTTTTCTAGGGCACTTGCATTGGCACTTAATTGTACATTAAATAATATTGGTGATTCAACATTAGTTGAAGAATTTACCTACAATAATACTATTGTCGCAGGGCAAATTTTTGATTGCGTTAAAAATACACAATTTCAGGGTGTATCAGGAAAAGTAATGTTTTCTGAAGCTGGTGATCGTATTGCTAGAACACAAATAGAACAGATGCAAAATGGAAAATATGTTATAACTGGTTATTATGATATTACAAACAATCATCTTGAATGGTTTAATAATGAAAAATGGTACGGTAAAGGTCCTCCTGCTGATTCAACAATTATTAAAAGACATTTATTGAAGGTTAACTTTTTTTTATATGCAATTGTATGTTTTATTGCAATGATAGCAATAGGATTATCAGTATTTTTATTTATTTTTAACAAAGAATGTATTAATCGTAGTATAATCATACAATCACAACCAAAATGTAATGATCTCCTTATTTTTGGTTGTGTTTTATCTGCCGGAAGTTTATTTTTAATGGGTTTACCTTCAGGAATTGTTAATATACCTAATGATTTTTTTCCTTCACTTTGTTATGCTAAAGTAACAATGTTAATGATAGGTTTTTCATTTGCATATGGTAGTATGTTTGCCAAAGTATGGGTTGTTCATAGAATGGGAGTTAATGAAAATCAAAAAATTGTTTTAAATGATGATGATAAAATTGAAGTAAGTTTAAAATATAGTTAAAAAAATTCCTCATATACATAAATATTATTTATTATACCTTAGGCAAATTGGCCTTGGTCTAACATCCGTATATTGATAACATCAATGCTCCATACAACAATGAGAAAAATATCTACTCATACCAGCTTAATACAACGAAAGCAAAATCATCTTAATCAGGTTTCATACTTGTTTTATGTTAAATTTTTTGCTTTTTTTTTTAAAAACTTTTCTTTTTAAAATTATATATTTTTTTTTTTTAAATATAGAATCAAAATTTTATTTGATATTAAGTTTATATTAGCATGAATAATATATTTATTTTAATTCCGGATTGTTTATAATTTTGCATGATTTTCATTTATTGTTTATTCGTTATTATTTATTTAACTATTATTATTTTAGCCAATCCCAAGTTTCAAATTTCAATCAATTGTAGCAACACTTGTTTGTATTGACTTTATTCTTTTACTTATATGGATATTCATAGATCCTTTACAAAGATATGAACAATATTTTCATTTAAAAGTTTCTGAAGAAGGAAAAATAGAAGACATAAAATATCAACCTGTATTAGAATTATGCCAATCAAAACATCATGAAGTTTGGATAGGTTTAATTTTAAGTTATAAATGTCTTCTACTTGTATTTGGTCTTTTTATGGCATATGAATCAAGAAATTTAAAACTTAGATACATCAATGATTCACGTTTTGCTGGAATGGCTATTTATAATGTGGCAATTTTATCATTAGTTACTGGTCCCGTTGTATGCCTTCTTATTAGAACTCAACCAAATGCAAATTTTGCTTTTATTAGTGTAACAGGTGTGTTTATTTTTTAATTGATGAATGATAATATTAACATTTTTATATACATATTTATAGTTCTCCTTTGTACTTTTATCAGCTTAGGATTAGTTTTTATTCCAAAAATACAATATGTTTCCCGGATACCAGTAGAGCACGATGAACATGATTTTTTAACTATTAAAGGAAGTTTTCCTGAACAAAAATTTTTTGAATCTATATTAAAAGAAAATATGGATTTAAAACGTCAAATACACATTGTAAGTATTATTGTTTTTTTTTATTTTTAACATTATTTTTAATATAGAAAGAGGATAAAATTCGTGAATGCCAAAATGTTTTGACACGAAGACGTGGATACAACATACGTCCAATTGGAAGCACTGAAAATACTTCTTCAACATGTTTTAAATGTATTGATGATATTAGTATTAATAAAACATCAGATGAATCTTCTAAAACAATTTCTGAAGGTTTTTTTCCATCATCGTCACCAACAACTTTCACAACAACAGCCTTAATTGAAGCTCACAATAATACTTGTGAAGATACAGATAGTTCTAGTAATTCATATGAAATTATGCTGTAAAATATAATTTTGTATTATATTAGGTTATTATCAAAATACTTTACTCAATTTTTTTTATGTTTAAATCAAATTTTTAAATATATTTATTCAATTTACGCAAAAAATAATATTTTTTAATATACACTTTTATTGTTTATAATTTTGACATATGATGATACTTTGTTAAAAAGTAAATTTTGTTTGACATTGATCCATTAAAAAAATCATTATTATATAGATATTAATTTTTATTAAAAAAAAGGATTGTTTAGTTGAGTTGGAGATTTTTTATTACCAACCCATTAAAAGAAAAAAAAACAAGGTGAGACTACATATGTCTTATCCAACCAGTATTTTTTTTTACCATACATGGGATATAAAAAAAAACAAATTTCTTTCTCTCTATATAAGTAGTCAGGGTTGTTATTTTCAATAAAAAAAAAGAGAGCTTATACCATGTGTTTTGTCTTTTTAGCCTTATTTTATTTGTAAATTGATTATATCCCAAATACGATTATATATATAGTTGTTTTCATAATTATTATTTTAGTTGAATGATGTATAAATCATTATTTATATGTTACTATTTTAGCTTCTTTCATTTAACTCTCCTTCAATTGACTTTAGTAAAACTAAAAAAATATTTTGACTGAGTTTATTTAGATATATAACATAATGTAAATAGATAAGTAAACTAAAGCTACCCTAAATTTTTTTTTATTTAAAAAAAAATTTTTTTTTAACAAAACTTCATTCCAAAAAAGTCTTATGAAATTTTTATTTTATTTTCTAATGCTTCTTTAATTTAATCTGTTTTTAATTTTTCTTAAATTTTATTATAAACTTAATTCAAAATTCATTCTTTTAGAAATGTATTTATTTTTTATATTGTTAATATATATATATATATATATATATATATATTTATAAGTATATATATATATATAATTTATTATATAATGGTATGTGTTTTCTGTTATTGATGAAGCATGAATATAAATAATATGTACGTTTTACATGTTTGTCTTCCCCGAGTTAATTCTTATCATTATTATTATGATTTTAACAAAATTATTTGCATGTAGACAACTAACCTATCTTCTTATTTGACATCATGTCATAAGACCATTAGATAACGTAAAAAAAACATCTTTTTCTTATGGAGTGGGGGACATGAAAATATACACACTGTTGAGGCTCTTGAAAATGAATGATTCAAGGGCGTGTTTTTATTATGAAACCAAAACAACAATTTATATTAATACTGACACTTCACATTTGCCAATACATAAATGTGTGTAAATTTAAGTATAAATATACATGGTAAATTGTTTTCACCAGCCTTATAACTATTTTGCTATGATAAACAACAACCATATAACTATTTTTCACTTTAAAAATTTTTGTTTTTGAAGCACATGCTTTGTCGCACCAAATATGGTGGTACACATATACATTTATATATATATATATATATATATATATTTATATACATATATATATATATATTAGCAATTAATGGAGACTTGAATTTCTGGCTGGCAGTGTGGTTAGCTGGTTGTGATTTTTTAGACGCTCAACAGCTCACTCAACTGCCAAGCTAGTGATTTAAATCGTTTAATTGTTTGTCAAATTTAGACAAAACATTTATTTTTAAAAAAAATCTATATTAATAAATAGTTCAAAGATTAATAATTTATAAAAATTTAATTTTAATCAAGTGTATTGTTGTTAAATAATTTTACGAATTATATAATTTTATTGTCACAAGTACACATACGTCTTGTGACATCTACTTTTATTTTTATTTACTAAAGCAAAAATTTTTGCTTCTTTATTTTATATACATATATATATATATATATATATATTTTTTTTTTTTTTAAATATTTTAACAATATTTTTTAACACGTATCAGAATGGTGCTCTAAATGGCAGTGTGATTAGCTGGTTGAAGAAGATTAGAAATTCAACAGCTTATTAAACTGCCTCTTAGTGCTCTGTTTTTGTGATTGTGTTATATATCAATATTTCATTTTACACTTATATAATAAGATAACACATATATACAAATATCTAATTGTTACATCGCAAGTTTCATTTTTTTTTAAATCTTTTTTGAATCCCCCGTTGGCAGTGTAGTTAGCTGGTTGATGTTTTTAAAATCAACAGCTTACCAAATTGCCATCCGGAGGTTCATATATAGGTTATTAATTTTCTATTATTATTATATTCTTTATTTCAATAAATATCAAAAAAAAAAAAACTACTGAACAAGTATGCAGTGCGACGCTGATATTAAGAAAATTCTGTTCTAATTTATTTGAGATATATTGTAAACAAAAATTTATTTTTTAGCATGTTATATTGAAAGCAGTTAAGTAACAAAATAATTAAAAAATATTTTAAAGATTTTTTATATAATTTTTTAAATTTGTTTTCAATAACTTTTTTCTACTATTTAACTTAAAATAGAATATATTTTTTTAATTTGTTTATTGAATAGTTAACGTGTTTTTTTGTGGCTGTTGTAACTTTTTATTATTAATAAAAAGAAAAAAAAACAAACTAATATTTATCAAACAATATACTTTTTTAAAAAGCATTATTATAGCAAATATAAAAAAAAAAAAAATATATAGGGGTGAACAAAAACAACATTTGTGCTAGTGAGATGCATTTACAAATATATAAAAAAAATGTAAATGCAAGTACTGACACAAAAGTCATCTTGTTTTTTTAGAAATACTAATTTTATAGTTATATACATAACAAAATTAATAAAGCTTGTAAAAATAAAAAACAAATAACAAAAAGATCTATCTCAAAAGATGCATTTACAATGGAACAAATCTTGTCATATGCAACTTTTGAAATAAACCTTCTTGTCATAAACATTAATATATATTATTACCAGTTTAGGAAAAAATTTTTTAATCTGCTTAATATTTTATATTTTGATATAAATATTAATATCATCCGATCAAAAAAGGTGTTTAATAATATTTTATTATAAGGGTGATTTTATATTATTATAAAAAATGAATTAATTGATTATTATTATAATAGAAAGGATAAAAAAGGTAGATTAAGAAACAATTTATAAAACTGATGATACGTCGTCATTTTTCTATTAATTTATATAATCTACATTTGGGAGGATCAGACAAGTTTGGCCAAGGAGGAGCAATATCATTGTGCAGATTATGCGAAATAATATAAAGTACAATCTTTAAAATCGAACATGAATATTAACATATTGAAGTACATAATCTAAATGGATTACGATGAAAAGTTTTTAAGAAAATTTATGATAATCCTATTTATTATAATTGTAATTTGTAGTTTTTTACATAAATTAAATTAAATTAAATACAATATAATATGTAGTTAAATTAAATAAAAATTCTATATTATTCATAAAAAGTTAGTAAAATTATGTTATTTAAAATATTGTTTTATATTATAATATTACATATGTTTAACTGAATGGAAAAACCAATTAGTTTTAGTAGAAAGATCAGATTTTGTTACTTCTTTAAAAATGTTATCAAATTGTATTGCTGCGATATCCTTATCAACACCAGCCATTAATGATAATTTTAAATAGTTCAAATCTTCTTGTGTTGAACATTCTGGTAAACCCATTGATAACATCATACGAAAGAGTGAAATAAATAATCTTGAATGATCATAAAGTATTAGAAATGCTTCTTTACAATTTTCTCTAAATTTAATTATATCGTGATTATTTTTAAATTGAGAACGACCTTTTGTTATTACAAACAAAAAATGATCTGTTAATATAAAAGGTGTTCTATCACGGTTAATACCTAATTTTGTTTTAGTATGCCCTAATATGTGTCCAAAGTCAATATGAAACATTCTTCCATCTTTTCTTATCATTATGTTGTCCTGGTGACGATCTTTAATACCTAAAATATACGTTGCAACGCAATAACCTGTTAAAGAAGCTGAAAATTTATCAACAGCTTCTAAATAAAGTTTTGTTCCATCATTATATTTTCTTAACCATTTATTAATACATGCTGTTTCCATTGATAAAGGCATACTACGTTTTTTTTCATTTGTTTGTATTTCAAATAATGTTACACATTTTTGGACAACATTAATTAATCCAATATTATATCCCATAGGTAATACTTCATAAATACTCATACAAAAATCATAACCCATTGATTTCCAAAAAGCATCCATTATTTTCATTACTTGTAATGTTAACATATCTTGTCTTAAATCATCACCATTCTTAAATATTATTTGATGTGTTTTTTTAGATAATCTTGCTAATGGTTCACAATTACTCCATACTAATTTAAATGGTTGTTTAGCACTAGATAAAACTCTACATTCTTCTATACATAATTCACCTAATAATATTATTGGATTTAAAGGTGATTCAACATATTCCATTTCATGTATTACTTTTTTTAATTTTTTTTGTAGTAATTTAGTATTATTTTCTTTACTTGTATTATTTTTTATTTCATTACTGATTTTAAATAATTCATTAACCATTCTTACTTGTTTAATAACTGGACCAATATGACGAACATTTGCTCTAAGAAGACATTCTAACATTATAGTACATCTAACAACAGGTAATGTATATTTTCCTTCAATATTATTATCTCCTGTTAATCTACATCCTTTACCATTTACAGATTCAGTAACACCAATTTCTTGTTCCAATTCACCTCTTAATAACCAAAATAAACGATGTGCTATTTGATAATTTAATAATGCTCTTCTAATAAGCATAACAGCTAATGGATTATCATAATATGGTTCATATTTAATTCCTTGTATTAAATGCATCATAAATAATTTAAATCTTTCATCATCTAACCATTTATCAAGTATATCTACTGCAAATTTTCTTACTTCACAATCACGTTGCCTATTATCAAGTAATTCAATTGCTGCTTCAACACTTATATTACCCCAACGTGTAAGTAATTCATAAAATTGTGCCACGTGTTCTCTAGATTTCCATATTCTTTTACAATCACTCATAACAACAAGAAGATTTGGTAAATGTGTACATATATATTCTCTATATTTCCATAAATAAAATTGATCTTCATCTGTTAATTGTGTACCATCTAAATATTTTAAATATTTTTTTAATTTTTTAACATCTTCAGATTTAACAGTATTTGGATCAATAGCTTTATCTTCATCACTTATTCTTGGATTATTTCTAATTATACTAGCATATTGTTTTATTTTACTCATTTCAGGATATTTAATATGAATTTTTCTATTTTTAACAGAATAATCTTTAAAATATACAACAATACGAGAATGTGAACCTCTTTGAGTATTCATACCTTCAGGACCACTAGGATTAATATAATTTTCTTCTACTTGTGGACCAGGATTATGTAAATATAATGTTTTTCTTCCTTGAATAAGTCTATGTTTATAATCAAATAAACGTAAATTACACCATCCTAATACTTCATTTTCTGATTTACCATTTTTTTTCTTTACTGTACTTACTAAAGCAAATGATAATTGTGCTGCTGGTGGAATATCTTTCATATAATATCCTAAATCCATTTTATATCCTCTCCATCTAGGATCATTTATTGATTTATATGAAGAATCTTGTTGTGCTAATATATGTCTACCAACAGTTAATGCAACTCTAACAAATATTTTTTGTTCACTATCATAAACAGAAACATTTCCTGCTGTATCTAATTCAAATTTAAAATCATCCTCAAATTCCCATAAATATTGTATATCACCATGATCTTCATGAAGATGTAAATGTGTTATTTCTTTTTGTTTTCTACTTCCTCTTACATAATATGGTACATGCATATTAACGTATGGTGGTAAATTATTATATATTAAATTTTTCCTACACATTATTAATAATGGAATATTATTATTATCAAATGAAGAACGTATATACTCAAATGATGTTAATGGTATATTTTCTTTAGTTAAATATATTTTTTTACCTACTATTTGAAATACAAAATCTTTTCCTTCTTCATTAATATTAATATTCATATTTTTTAATTGATTTAATGAGTATTCAATTAAATTTGGGATAGTCATAATACTTACAACACCAGTTTCTTTATCTTTTGATATAATATTATACACATCTATACATACACATTTTGTATCTAATTCATTCTTTTCATCTTCATATGATCTATAATATACTTTTGTTAATATTTTTTTTTCATCTAATTTATTTTGAATTTTTGGTGTTAATTTATATTCTAGTTCAAGAATGTTATCTTCAAAAAAAGCATAATGTCCATTTCCACTACAACATCTTTCACTTATTGTTTGAACACAAAATTCAAATAATGAAACTCTAAATAATTTTGCTTCGTATGAAATTTTACGATCTAACTCATCTATTGGAAATCCAATTGCTACTCCAATATCTTGTTCTAGTTTTTTTTCAACAACATTTTCACTTGGTTGATGAAGGACAAGAAGAGGTGATTTTAATTTATATACAAATAATTGACAACTTTCGTCATAAATATTTTCTTTATTACCATTTGTAGCAATCATTGCAAAAAGGTAATTTTGTATTGGTAATAAATTTTTATTAAATATAAATCTAAAATTTTTTTTTAAAATAACTTATATCCATATATGTAAAAAAAAAATCATTTTCCATACTTTTTTAATATAATATATAAAAATAAATCTTTTATATATAAATTTTTACTTAATTAAAAATAATTATTTTATAACTATCAATATTTAAATTTATATATATCATCTATTTTTGTTTCCTAATTATAATTTTAATATTTATAAAAAAATTTAATTATTAAAAGTAAGACAACGGAAAATGATAGTTAATTATAAAATTAAATTTTTTAAAGTCAGAAAATGATTTTTTTTAATTATAAATTAAATTTTGTAAAATTATACTTACTTGTTCGCTTGATAAAATACTTCTTTTTTTAATTGTTCTAAGGTTGCTCTAGTTGATATGTTAGTAGTTATTAAAAATCCATCTGGTAATAATATATCAAATTCAATGTAATCACTATCTGTTAATGAAAATTCTTTCATTTTAGAATATTTAACAAAGTTTTTCCATACATTATTTTTTAAGGCATACTTTCCTATTAAATTTACATATTCATTCATTTTATAACTAGAATTTAACATTTCTAACATTTCTTTAACATTATCATATAATGTTTTATTTTTTATATCACTATAAAAATCTCTATTTTCAAATTTTTTATTAAATCTTTGATAATAATTAATATTTTTTTCAATATTTTTGTGACTTGTATTTTTTGCATTATTTGTTTTTTGTTTATGTTCCTCATGCCGTTTTTTTGATTTAAATGGATCAGGAGGTTCCTGAATCTGCATATGTTTATTTGATGATGTTGGAACTATAAATACATTTTAAATATTAAAAAAAAAATAATTATCCTTACCATTCATATCCTTTTAATGAAAAGGAAGTTATAAATTGTGCTAATTTAAAAAAAAAAATGTTTGTTGATAAATAGAACTATGATAATGTGTATTATTTTTCGTTTTGGGACTTTAACAAAAATAAATTATTTTAGTCTTATCAAAAAATCAGTAAAATATAATATATTGCTTTTTTTAATTACCTAAAATATTAAATTTTTTTAAAGATATATTATTTAAAAAAAAAAAAAAGAAATTAAATTAAATAAATAATTCTTTAAAAAAAATTATATAATATCAATATATTTATATAATTCTTTTTTAAATAAACCATTTTTATAATTTAATTTATTTAATATATATAGAAAAAGTATAGAAAAAGACAAAACATTATTATGTACTTTGTTGGGATAGAAAAAAAAAATCAAATACATTGATAGATGAAGTATAAAATGAGAAATTCTGCCAACTCGCTCTCTTTTTTTCTCTCACTCTTATTATTTCTCTTTTTCTTTTAATAGTATAATATATATAATATATAAGAGAACGATTTACAATAATTGCCGGGTATTTTGTCCAATACGGCATAAATAATTAGATAAAATTTGTAATTTAAAGAATGAAAAAAATAAAACACAATACAATGTCATCTTATCATATGTATGTTGAAATTAAAGTGATCATAAACAAACTTTTTTAAACAATCAAATCATGAAAGACATTATCTTTGTTGAGAATATATATATTATTAAACATTTATATTGTTTAATATAGTTATATTCCAAGTTGGAAGTTTTTAATTACATAACAATATACTGATTCTGTTACTTTAACATTTAAAAAATAAATTTATATATTTAATGAAAAAATTGTATTGTATTTTGTAGTTAAATTGATCATATTATATTATCGACTATTTAATAAGTCGTATGATAAGGAATGTCAATAAATAGTATCTTATGTTGGAACTAAAAATAGTTTACCTTTTTCCAATTTATAATAACATTTTAACATCTTCTTTTACATAATCATTAAAATATTATTTATTTCTTTATATTTTTAAATTATTAATGGATCCACCAGCTTTACCTCCAAGACCAAATCAATTTATTGGAAATAATAATGACATCCATAATGGAATCTATCCATATAATCCTAACTTAGGATATAATGGATTAAATAATCCTTATAATATAGGATATAATAATATTTATCCAATGTAAGTATATTTATAAAGAAATTATATTTTAAAAAAGTTAATAATTATTTTAGTAATAATATGCATAATTTATTAAATAGTGGAAACTATAATTATAGTAATATAACACCTGAAAGTAATTTTGTACGATTAGCAGAAGAGTCATCTAGAGGTGCATTTCAATCTATTGAATCAATTGTTAATGCAGTAGCTTCAGTTGCTCATATGTTAAGTTCAACACATAATGCATTATTTAGTTCTTTTCGTGCTGTTATTGGAGTTGTTGAACAATTTAGTAAACTAAAAGTCCAATTATTTGGTGTATTAGAAACATTTTTTATATTTAAAATTATTAAAAAACTTTGGAAATATATTTTAGTTAAGCTTAAATTACTTCCTGAATCTAGTTTAATAAATGATACTGTTTGGAAGACACCTCAAAAACCATTAAAAGCAAATGAATGGATAGCGCAAGAATTAGGCGGATATACTAAAAATGGACTTAACTGGCCAGCTCTTCTTTTTTGGATTATTGCTATTGGTGGTCCATGGTTAATATATAAATTTGTTACACGTATGGTAAATACAATAGAAGAATCAAGAAAATGGGCAACAGGTAGTGGTGACCATTATACAGCTATTGGACTTTATACATTTCAAGGAAATGTATCAAATCATGAACTTTCATTTAATAAAGGAGATAGTTTAAGAGTAGCACCTAAAAATCAACAACCACCAATACGTGGATGGTTATTAGCCTCATCTGAAGATGGAAATAGAATAGGTTTAGTCCCAATTAATTATATAAAATTAGAAAGAAAAACAACAAGTCCACCAACATTACAAAATATGGAAGATAATTTATTTGATAAAATTAAAGAAAGTACTATAAAGAAAGATAAATTATATGAGTCTGCTTTTATGATACCCCAAACAAATAATTTATCATGCAAAAATACTTGATATAAATTTTATCTATTTTTAATGAAAAATAAATATTCATTTATATAACTTTATATAATCTCTAATCCTTCCATTAAAAAATATATATTTTTTAATAAAAGATTATTAATTTAAATATGTAATATTTATAATTAAAAATAAATTTTTAATAAAATTAAATTTAAAAAAATAATTTTTTATTAAATTATAAATTATATAAAAAATATATTAATACGTCAAAATCTACTTTTTTTAATGTATTTAATAAAAAAAAGTATTTAATCTTTATTTTTAATATATAATATTTTTAAATAATTTATAATAAACATATAACTTAAGTGTACAAAAGTTTTTCAACCAAATTAATATTTTTTCTTTTTTTTTAATAAGAAGATAAAATGAATGTTTTAAATATTTTATAATTTAGTATAAAATTAAAATATATTTAAAATACACCATATAAAATATAGTGGAAAATTAGTCATATATTAATTTATTTGACATCATAATTTTTTTTATATTATACTAAATGACGTAATTTAAAACAAAATTGAAATAAATATAGAAAAAAAATTATATTATATGGTAAGCTTTTAAATTATTATAATATTGTTATTTAAATTGAAATAAATTTTTAAGGAAATAATAAAAGTGTGTAGTCAATTTTCATAGTATTAGAAAAAAATAAAATAAAAGTATTATATTTTCGTTTTGTTTTTTTTTATTAATATTAAACTATTATTATTTTTTGATAAAAAGTACTAGAAATTATTTAATTATAATAATTATTACAAATAAAAAAGATATATAAAATGCTATACAGTAAACTTTTTTTTTAATAATTGATTAGAAAATATTAGTGAAAAATATATTATTCTATTTTTTAAATTTATCATAAGTTTAAAATAATAAACATATATATAAAAATTATTTTTATTCTTTTACTTTGTTTGTGAAAATAAGAACTTGTGATTTAACATAATTATAAATAATTTTTAAAATAATTTTATAAATTTATTTGTTCTTATTTATAATTAAAATTTATTTTTGTATACTATAAAATTCATAAAATTAATAATAAAGAATATTTTTAATAAGTACAGGGTCACACAAAAGTCGTACGCCACTTAATCATATTTTTATGTAAACATTATACAAAACGGTTAGAAAACCAAGACATAAACTATAAGTTCTAAAAATTAGGTAAAATAGTGTATTTTAAATAAAAATTTTTCTACTAATACCAAAAACAATAATCATTCTTCAAAAAAATTTCAAAAGGTTATAATTCTGCTTTAAACTGGGGTTCATAAACTAGTTCTATAAATTAAAGAAAGTAAATCATTTTTTTTCGAAATTTGGTATAAAGATAAAAAAAACATTAATTTTTTTTATTATCAATTAAAAAATAAAAGAAATTTTATTTTAAAAAAATTGCTTATTTGTAAAAAAAACATGTTAAAATTAATTGAAGAAAGAATGATAGTTTCAATTTGAAATCAGCATTCTTTTCATAACTAATGTTGACACTTTCCTATGAGATGGAAATGTACATGTCCTTCATCTTGAAATAGACAACTTTATTCAAAATTAAAGTTGGCTGTCTTCCTAAAATTTAATTTGTCCAATTCCTCCCAATTGTTTATTTGACTTCCAGTTAGTAGAGGCCATTTGAAAACCCAAATTCCAGTTAGAATTCTCAAAGAAGTTTGGGCCAAGTCAAGTTAACCCTAACTCAAGCTAAAAGTTAAACCCTCTAGAACTGGAGGACTTATTTAATGTTGCCTCGTGCATGTTCCTGTTCTCCTACGTCCTCAAGGCCGTTTTTACCCTTATACTAATCCCTGTTCCTTGATCCCATAAAGAACCCTCTTTGGAGGATGAACGTGGAAGCGAAGAACAGGTATGAAAAGGGGGAAGGAGAAAGGGATCAGAAGGGGAAGGGAAGGAATAAGGGAGGGGGAAAGAAGAAAAAAGAAAGGGGAAAAAAAGAAGGGGAAAAGGGGAGGACGAAAAAGGAGAAGGAAAAGAAGGAACATGAGGGAAAAGAGGGAAAAAAAAACACAAAAAAGAAGAATGAAAGGAAAAAAAGTCATAACTGGAGGAAAAAAGAATCCAGAAAGGCTTCTAGATTCTGATTTCTACCTGAAACTACGGGTTATAAACCGACAATATTTTTATTTTGGCATACCCTACTAAATTGGCATCATTTACTCATTTTGTTTATGCTTAATATGCCAAAAATGTATGTACATATACACAAAAAAAAAAACACTTTTTAACATATATAAATAATTATTTTTTTATTTAGGTACTAATTAGCTCTTCAATCTTCAAAATTATTCAAGTCCCAATATAAAAAATCTTTTGTTTCATATTAATTTTTAAAAAAATAAATAATTGCTACAAATTTTAATAAAAAATAACCGTTTTTTGTCCGGCTACTATGGATTTATTGTAACATTATAAAACTAATTTGTTTTAAATTTTTGATAAAAATTATATTTATATAAAAGTTTTTAAAAAATAATTAAATTGGAATTTAATCATAACAATTAATGAACTCAAATTAATAAATCTAGATATGATTTTTGAAGCAATTTATTGAAGTTAATCCTATTTTTCTAAAACATCTCCAATGTGAGATATGATAAAAAATATATTTAAAAGAAAGTTCTAAAAACGTATTCATAACTCATGTTGATGGAATTATAGGAGCATGAAATTTGTTGCCCTATACTTCTTTTAAGTTTGAAGATATACTTTATGTTGAAAAATTATCTCAATCTCCAATTGTTCTTGGGATATGATAACCACTATTTTTACCACGCATAACTTCTTACAACTTAAGAATATTAAGTGATATAAAAATATTTTACGATAGACTAAATGTGTAATTTGATTTTAAGTTGAATCCAGAAAACTACATGCTTTTATCACTATTTTTAAAAAAGTTATAATCCAAATCATAGATGTCAAAAAAAATATTCATTGTTTCTTACTACTTCTTTAACTGGTCTGAAACTTACTATATTACAATGAAATAAACTTTATCTAATTTTTTACAAAAAAATACTTGAAACACATTTCTCAGTCGATTGGACATTTGAGGTACAACTCAAAATCCTAACCCTCTATTCTTTATTCATAAATATGTAGACTTATTAAAGTTATGTATACTGGTTAAATGTTTCCGCTTTAGAGTTTCATAGAAAGCTACAATAGCAATTCAAAGTTCGAAAAATCCGATTTTTAAACTCTCTGGAAAATAAATATTTTTTAAAATAAATATTGTATCTAGGGGTAATCGGCCATGAAAAAACAAATGAGAATATTTCAAAGTATGTTGAAGGCATGTTGAAGGCATTTTGAATATATGTTGAATATACGGAGTCGCACAAAAGTTATACACCACTTTTTAAAACTTTTTTTGTAATTAATATTTTTTTATATTTTTTTTTTATCTGATAGAGAATTGTTAATAGTATAACGTATTATAAGATCATTCTTAAGAAACGTTTTCAAATTAAACTAAAGATATAAATATATTATGATATTTATATTAATTTTTATAGTAAAAAACTTCTATTTTTTACTATTTTTTTAGAATATCTTGCTTTATGTATACAATTTCTTTTTTAATATTCATTTTAACATTACTTAATGTTTTTAACTAATTTTTATAAATATACCAATAATTTCTTTTGATGTAATACTGCATTATACAGTTACTTATTTAACTTTTTAGGTATTGAAATTAAAAAATCAAAAAAAAAATATTTTTTAAAAATTTTTTTAGATACAGTCATTTTTTAATAAAAAAAGTACTTACAAACTAATGAAAGATAAAAACTAAAAATATTTCAATAGTTTAATAACTGTATTTTTAAAAATATTTAAATAAAAAATTGGAAACTTTTTAAATGCTTCATTTTTCTTTACTTTTTAAAATAGAAAACAATTTATTATTGTTAACTATATATTTTTTTAATAATTATCTATCAGATAAAAAAATACTAAGTAGAAAAAAAGTTATTAAAGTTTTAAATAGTGGTGTACGACTTTTGTGCTACCTTGTATATGATAAAATTAACTTTAACACTTTTTAATACTTAATCAATTTTAATAGTTATTTTTTTAAATAGAAACTGGTGATTAAAAATATCATTTTAAACAATTTTTTGTTTTAAAAAACCTCACTTACTTAAAAAATTATTTGAAAGTTTAAAATTTTAAATAAAACTTTAGGTATCAACAATTTTAGTATATTTTTAAAATAGTAAAAATAATAAATTTTAGATATTCAGAAAAATAATCATTTTTCTTGTTATCTTAAGTATGATTAACAATTTTATCATAATTAATAATGCGTTATCATGAAATTAAAGATAGTTGTATTTTCTGAAATTATATAATATTAAAATGTATGTATTTACTCATTTATAATTATGTTCCATTTATTAAAGATAACTTTTTTTCTAATATTAATCGAAGAATTATTTAAAGTTTCTTTTCTTCAGTATGTACCTCCAAATGCAAGATTAGATTGTTATCCTGATCCAAATGCAAGTCAAGAAAAATGTTTTAGTCGTGGTTGTTTATGGGATACAGTTTATAATGATAATGATAAAAATGTACCACTTTGTTATTTTCCACAAAATACAGGATATTCTTTTGCTCAAAAAGAATCAAACACATATATTTTGAAAAAAAATTTAAACAGCCCTCAAAATCCATTTTCAAATAACTTTGAAACTTTAAATATTAAAGTTTCTAATATTGGACAATATTTAAAAATATCTATTTCACCAAATGTATCAAGATATGTACCACCAGTTCCTTTATACACTAATCCATTACCAACTTCTGAAGGCTTTACTTTTAATTACAATAATAATACAGATATTTTTTCATTTACCGTTTCTAGAAATATTAATAATCGTATCCTTTTTGATACATCAATTGGAGGTTTGCTTTTTGGTGATAAATTTATTCAATTAGCTACATATCTTCCATCAACAAATTTTTATGGATTAGGTGAAAATATTCATCATAAAATTAAACACGATTTTTCTACTTATAAAACATGGGGACTTTTTGATAGAGATATAGCTCCAGATTCTAAAGATTTAAATAGACATAATCTTTATGGTGTTCATCCATTTTATTTAGTTATAGAACCTGATGGTAAAGCTCATGGAGTATTTTTTTTTAATTCAAATGCTCAAGAATTTGTTACAGGTCCAGCTCCTCATTTAATTTATCGTACTATTGGTGGTCAAATTGATATCTTTTTTTTTCCAGGACCAACTCCTGAAGATGTAGTTAAACAATATACTTCACTTATTGGAAAACCATTTTTACCACCACTATGGTCATTAGGTTTTCAACTTTCAAGATGGGGATATAAAACACTTGAATATGCTAAACAAATTATTCAAAGAAACATTGATGCTCACATTCCTTTAGATGCTATTTATTTTGATATTGATTATATGGATCGTTATAAAGATTTTACAATTGGTTCATCATTTAGTGAACTTCCAAAATTTGTTAAAGATTTAAAATCAAATTATAATATAAAAACTTTTCTTATATTTGATCCAGCAATAGAAGTTGATTATGATGTTTTTAAACGTGGTAGAGAAAAAAATGCAAGTTTTGTTTCATGGTCATATTCTAATTTAGTTCAAACATCAATTAATAATTTATATCCATATACTAAAAATACTAATATAATGCTTGGTGTTGTTTGGCCTGATAAACACGTTGCATTTCCTGATTTTTTAGATACTACTGATAATACATTAAATTGGTGGAGTTATGAGCTTGGATATTTTTGGGACAAGGTTAATTTTGATGGAATATGGATTGATATGAATGAACCATCTGATTTTTCAACAAATGAAGCTAAAGTATTTGCTAATGGTTGTAATGGAGGAAATAATTGTTTAGAGACATTAAAATGTCCTTTAACTGGACCATATTCTGAATATGATAATCCTAATTATAAAACATATAATGTTTATGAATATGGAGGTAATACTTATTTATCTACAAAAACATTATGTATGATTGGATCAACAATGAATGGGAATGGTCTTTTTTATAATACTAAAAATCTTTATGGATGGTCTGAAACTGTTGCAACAAAACGTGGTATTGATATAGCTAAAAAATCAAGAGGTTATAATGATAGAAATGTTGTTTTTTCAAGATCTACATTTGCTGGATCAGGTAATTATGGTGGTCATTGGTTAGGTGATAATAATGCACTTTGGGCTGATTTAAAAACAACTGTTATTAGTGTACAAGAATTTAATATGTTTGGAATAACATATGTTGGTTCTGATGTATGTGGTTTTAATGGAGAAAGTAATGAAGAATTATGTTTAAGATGGCAACAAGTTGGAGCTTTTCATTCATTTTTTAGAAATCATAATACTAATGGTGCATCACCTCAAGATCCTGCTCAATGGCCATCAGTTACTTCTGCTACAATAAAAGCTAATACATTTAGATATAAATATATTCCATATTTATATTCTTTACATTATTATTCCACATTAAAAGGTGGAACTGTTGTAAAACCATTATTTTTTGAATTTTTAAATGATGAAGAGACATATGATCTTGGACATCAATTTATGTGGGGACCATCATTTATGGTTATTCCTGTAATAACTAAAGGAATGACTTCTGTTAGAGGTTACCTTCCTGATATTCCTGAAAAATGGTATTCTATTTATGATTATAATTATGGTCTACAAATACCATCAGGTTATAATGAATTTTATGCCCCATGGACATATAATGCTCCAACATTTATTAGAGGTGGAGCAATTATTCCTAGATTATTTAAAAATAATGTAACATTACCACGCACTATACATAATGATCATTCATTATTAATTACTCTTGGTAAGTTTTATATAATATTTAAATTATATATTAATTATTTGTTTTAAGATAACAAAAATACTGCATATGGTGAATTTTATTTTGATCAAGATAATTCAGAAATTTTATTAACTCAAACAACTTCATCATATTCACATTTTACATATCAATTTAATTGTAATACTACTGATTCTACATTAATTCTTACAGTTGATAAATTTACTACTACATTATTAGGATATAGTATTAAAAATATTGAAATTTTTGGTTATCCTTATCAAATAGATTATAAATCATTTAAAATTGATGGTATAACAAAAACTGTAATTACTGGACAATCAAATTATTCACCATTTTCAAAAATATTAAATGTTACTTTTATTGATGGATTATTATCAAAGAAATATCCTGAAGTTACTAAAACTACAAAAACAACCACATATATGTGGAAAAATTTATAAATATAATAAATATTTTAAGGAAAAAAATAAATTATATTTAATTATCATTATTAAGTAATCGATTTGTTTCTGCATAAGGATCTTTTTCATTTAACTCATTATATCGAGTACTATCTTCAGAACCTAATAAACTTTTAACACTTTCATTTTCATCAAATTCTAAGCTATCCCTTTTATTTTGAAGATTTAATGCTGCAACAATAGGATTTTGTGATAATTTTCTTATAACAAATTCATTATGCCCATACTCATCCATAATTTCTAAACTTTTTTGTTTATGTTCTTTTAAAAATTTTCTTTGTAATAATCTTTCTTCCTCAGCACTTCCTGGTATTTGATCAATTAATTTTTTAGCTTGTTCTACTGATTCAGCAGCTATTTTTTTAGCAGCAGCTTTAGCAGTGTTAGTTCTTGTTATTTGTTCATTTGTTATTCTTCTTATTGTATCAATTAATAAATTTATTAATGTCCAATCACCAATTGTACAATTTAATTTTTCTTTTAAATGATTAATATCACATGTACAAACAACAATTCCATTAATATTTTCATCTCTTAAAGTTTTTGTTATTTTTGAAAGTCTATCTTCTGGTATATCAAGATATTCAACATATTTAACAAAATCATCAATAGTCATTTCATATAAAGGTTTATCAATTCTATTCCATAATGAAGGATCTTTAAGTAATGTATTTGAAGTATGTCTTAACATAGCTTCTGAATTATTTATTACCATTTCATCTATTTTAACATTATCCCTTTCAACACTAACAATTTTTCTTAAATATGGATCTAAATTACATGTACATGGAATATAACGATTAGCTTTTTCTATTGTTAAACGATCATCTATTGCTGTTGTTGATTTTTTTAAAACAGAATCAAACTCTGAAGGTGTAGTATCAAGAAGTAATAAATATTGTTTTTTAGGAAGTCGTTCTTTTACATAAATCCATAAATCATATAATGTAATAGAATCATCTTCGGAAAGTGAAAATTTTTCAATTAAATAACACATACGATATGGCCATTGTTCAACTAAACTTATCCAAAATCCTAATGAAATCCATTGAAATTTAACATCATAAGAATGAAGAAGACGAGCAGTTAAAGTTAATGAATTAACAATTCTTCTTAAAGCTGTTGGACCTAATGTAGCAAAATATTCATCATCAACAAGAAATGTTCCTAATGATGATAAATGAAGTGTTTGAGGTGAATTTATATGACTTTTTTTCTTATAATCATCAATTTCAGATGCTGTTGTTTCTATTTTTGAAACCATTTCATCAGAAAAACTAAATGTATCTTTTCTTCTATCAATATTTTTTTGAAGTTCTCTTAATGCATGTATTTGAAGAAAAAATGGAAGTGTAACATATTCTTTTAAATAATCATGAGCTGAACTACCTTTTGTTATTTCAAATGTTTTAGAATTTTCATATGAAGGTGTATCTATAGCATATGGATCAACAGCAAGAATAACAATAAAATTAGCTTTTATATGTGATCCAAAAATTGAATGTATAGAATCTAATAATTTAATCATATGAATTTGATCATGATTATCCATACCATCAATTGGTATAACTAATCTTGTTTGACTATGACTGTAACAATTTAAAGCTTCAACAAGTTCACAAAGGCATGCTGCTTCATTTTTAAGTTTTTCCATTGTTGCTTCAAAACCAACTTTTGTTGAAGAAAAAGATATTTTTTTAATTTTTCTTTGCCGTCTATTAAATATAATATTTTTTATTATTAGTATAAATGGATATGTTCCAATAACAAGTAATAATGTTGTACATAAAACAGCACCTAAGAATATTCCTGAATTTGGTGTATCAGGAGTCCAATCAATTATACATTGTGTTAAAAAAAAATTTGCTAAAAAAAAGAGAATCCATATTATTAATGATAATATTATTACAGGAAAACCTAAATAATTTCTAAATTTTTTTTCAGAAGATTTATCAAATTTTTTTCTAACTCCTAATAAAATTCTAGTTGGTATAGTACCAAAATGATTTTCAATAACATTATGTAATGTTAATAAAATTGTAGCTATTGTTCTTTCTATTCCAACATTAGATAATCTATGATCATCAGCAAAAAGAAAAGTTACTGGTGATATAATAAGTTCTTTAGAAGAAAGATAAGGAACATTTAACATTGTTATTGATAAAATTAATTTTAATTCCATAACAAATTTAGTAAAGCCTTTAGATGATTTAATTGCCATTGACCAATATGAACCATCATTACTAAAACACATTATAAGATATGCTATAACAGTTATTATAAATATTGTTATTCCTGTGGATAAAATTCCATAAGTTATATCATCTCTTTTAAATATTGCTGATAATGTTGTAATTGGTAATGTTAAAAATGTACAAACAAGAAAAAGAAATGTTATAATTGTCCATGACCATGTTAATTCAACACCATCTAACCATGATCTTGAAAAATTTTTTAATGATCTTTTAATTTTAGGTAAATGTAATGATTTACTTGTTCCCCATTTTGCAAAAAATCCTACTGTAACAGGTAAATGTAATTTAGGTTCACTAAGTATGTCTGCTAATACATCTGCATAAATTTCATAACCTAATAATGAATTAACTTGTGCTTCACTATCTAAAACACCATACATTTGTGAAAGAATTGGATTTGAATTTTGTTGATCTATTGAATATGGTGTTTCACCAAATTTATTTGGAGAATATAATAATCTTGATTCTGATGGATTACTTAATATTAATTTAATCATTTGTAATGATTTAGCTTTTGCAGCAATATGTAAACAATTATTTCCATAGTGATCTGTTGTTGAAACTTTACTACCAGCATTTATAAGCATATTCATTATTCTTAAATTTTTATTTTTTGCAGCCCTCATTAATGGAGTATCACCATCTTTTGTTTTTGCTTCTAAATTTGGATTTTTTGACAACATTAATATAATCATATCAACAAAATTTTTATCAACAGCCAAATGAAGAGGTGTTCGAAAATCTGAATCTTTTTGATTAACGTCAGCATGACGATCAAGTAACATTTTTACTATATCTAAACTTCCTCCTCTAACAGCCGCAATTAATATATTACTACCAAATCTATCAACAGAATTAACATAAGCACCAGAATCTAATAATGATTTACATATATCAATGTAACCTTCTCGTGCTGCTATTTCTAATGCTGGTACACCATCTAAATCAACAATATTAACCTTTGGTTCTCTTGTTAATAATATATTAACAGTTTTTAAATAATTTCCTTTTACAGCTAACATTAATGCAGTTCTTCCATACATACCAATATTATCAACAGTACCACCGTAATTAACAAGATATTCAACAATTTTATAATATCCTTTTCTACTAGCCCATATTAAAGGTGTACTTCCAAATTTATCACTTGAATTAGGATTAGCTCCATTTTCTAAAAGAAGTCTTACACATTCAATATAACCACGTGCTGAAGCAATAATTAAGGGTGTTAAATTATCATCAGGTTCTACTAAATTAACTCTAGGTGAATAAATAAGTAATTCTTGAAGGCACTCAAAATGATTATTATAAACACTCCAAAATAATGGTGTCCATCCATACATATCACTTTCATCAACATTAGCACCTTTTTCAAGAAGTAATTTAACTATTTCAGGATAACCATTCTGTGAAGCATTTAATAATGCTGTAAATCCATCCTCATCTTTAGCATGAATATCAGAACTATCAACAATCATTTTACATACTTCTAAATTACCATATCTTGCAGCTGCAATTAAAAAGGTTTCTTTTTTCTATTTTTAAAATAATAATAATAATGATAATAAAAGAATTTTTAAAATACCTTATTTGTATAATTTTTAACATGGTGCTCTCTCAATTTTTCAACAGGAAATGAATCACCATTTTCAATTGCTTGAAAAAATTGTTCCATTCTTTGTGAAACAACGTCTCCTAAGGCAATATCAGTTAATTCATTTGTTATCTGAGAAAGTGAAGTGATTGTTAAGTTTGAGTTGTTGGCTCTAAGAGCCATTTCAACATCAAAATTTTCTTCACTGGTCTCCTGCAACATGTTGAAAAAAAAAAGATATAGTGTGTCTTTTTTGATGAAAAAAAAAATAATATTTTATAATAATAATGTTATATAACAAAATATAAGTTATATTGACAATTAAAAACTATGAGATTGATAAGTGAATTATTATAATTTATAATAATACGACAATAGGATTATGTATTCATTATTTTAAAATTATTTAGCGATAGAAGCATAATATATTTATATTTTATGAACATATAATATGATTGTATCGAATTTAATTAAAAGTAATTTAAGTATAAAATTTACTATATTAGTAACATATTTTTCCAATATAATACTGTACTTCTTTTTTTTAAATTAATTTTTATAAAAGTACATAAAATATTACATTTAAATTTAATAATATGAAAGCTAAGGTTAAAATTATATAAATATTTTAAATAAACATTATATACTTATTTATTAGAAAGAAATATAATTAAATAGAGAAAGGTATTTTAGTTAGAAGTGATATAAAATAAGATTGTTATATAAAATAATAAAATGCCAAGATTTTAGTAATAGATGTATAAATATAATCATTATAAAAGTTTTCATATAGTAAAATTTTTAAATTTTTTTTATTTTATTTAAAAAAAAAAACAAATTGCCAACCATTTTAAATAAAATTTATAGTAAAAATGCAGATACTTTTACTTTTAAATATTTCAACTACATTTCTTTTTTAAAAATTTGTTATTTTGCCCTTCCTCAGTTAGATTTGTTAATGCTTTGCAATAACTTCTTTCAATTTGATAGACATATTTTGTTTTTAAATAATTACGTTCAAAAGAATAGTAAGATTGAAACATTTCTTTATCATTAATAGTTACCAAAGTTTTAAAATAAAACTTAAAAGAATTTTTTTTTAATTTGATAATATCTAAATTTATTATAAGAAGATAAATAAAAAAAAAGTTTTATAAAAAATAAATATAATATTAAAAGAAAAGATATTTTAATGCCAATAAATTATAATTTTTTTATCTTATATAACACAACATTATACAATATACAAATAAAAATGTAAAACTTCTTCATTTTAAATTTGTTATAAAATCGTTTTTAAAATTGGCTGTAATAAATTATTTATATATAAATTTATCTTAAGATGAGAAAAATTTATACTTTTTAATATGTAGTAAGTAGAAATATATTAAATATAGAAAATTTTTAAAGAAAAAAGTTTTAATTTTATAATATTATAATAAATTTGAATTTAAATTATTTCTAACGATTACTATTATTTAAAAATAAATATATAGTAGCAAATTAATAATAAATATTTTACATTGTTTATATTTTAAATAAAAACATTAAATAATTAAAACTTTTTTGTTAGTAAAAATTCGGTATATTTTTAACAAAATATTTAATATTTTGAGTTTGATAAAATATAATATTGTCAAAATTTTTTAAAACAATTTATTTTATATATTGAATAATTGTGAAAATATGATTTTTAAATTTAATTTGCAACTTTTTTTTATACAAAAAAAACAATAAATATTATTTCAAACAAAATTACTACTAAAAATTGCTTTTTTTTTATAAAATTATTCTGAATTTAATTTGCTTCTGTTTAATTATGTAATTTTTAAAAAATAGTAAATATATAAATGTTAAAGATTTATTAATGATAAAACCAAGATGAAATAATTTTTTAAAGGTAATTAGAAGTTATGATATTTAAACACAATTTTACAATTTAAATAATATATCTAATTTTGTTTTTAAATTTTATAATTATTTTGAATAATTGTATATACTCTGGTTTAGCAATTATAACATTTATTTAAATTTTCAAAGTAGTATATAAAAAAACAAAAATTCTTAATCATTTTTTTTATTAAATTATTAAGACTATTGTTAAGTCAAATAATTTAAAACCAACTTACTCTAATAAGTAAAAATGACTAGACAAGAATCAGGTTTATAACTCATAGATAGAAATAAATAAAAATTATATAATAATAATGAATCAAGTATTAAAACTTTGTGAAGAGTGAATTATATTTACATAGTAAAATTATAAATAAAAAAGTTTTTAATATTTTAAAAAGTAATCTTTTATCTTATTAAAAAAAAGTATAATATGAGAATTTAATTATCAACGATTAGCATTACTAATTTATTTATTCTATTAATAATCTTTTAATACTATTAAAAAAAATAGAATAATTTTATGCTGAATATTTTTATTTTTTTTTAAAGTAAAAATAAACTTTTTTATTCAATTTGTTATTTTAAATAAATTATTTTGATAATTAAATAAAACTTTAATATATAAATTATGGTTTTTTTTTATAAATAATGTGTTTAAAAAAACTTAATTAATTAAAAACTATTTTTTTTTTTAAAAAAGATATTTTACTTTTTAATGATTGTAATATTTAATATTTGACAATATATTTTTTTAAAATATAAGATACAGAGTATCCTTATGAATAAATGAATTATTTTTGTGATATTTTTTTAATGACACTTAAAGTTTTGTTTAAGTAGTAAATTGAGCATAATGATATAAAAATTGAATTTAAAGTATATTATTTATATATTTTATAAAATAGATAACAGATTAGTCACATTACATAGTATATAAATTTTTACCATAACATGATAAGTCCTCTTCTATTAAGGTTAACTTTAAATTCATTTTTTTTATATATCTTATTTAAGATATCAATGAGATTAAGAGTGAAACAAAAAAAAAAGAAAGATTAATAAAAGACAAGAGAAAATAAAAAAAAAATGATAGTTTGTCAGTAAAAGATGACTGACCACAATAATCAACAAGAAATATATATTATACATTCTAAAACTTGATTAGCTACTTTTGAAAGGTGATTAAGAATAAGACATGAGGAGGTTTGTGATTAACTAATACTATCTCTAATAGTATAAGATGAAGGTTAAATTTAAATTTTTTAATTCTTATACATTTGTAATGTAAAATATTTTTGATTATCAAAAAATATATTATTTTTCATATACATATATGTATATATATATATATCCTTTGTCAATATTTTTTTAATTAATAATGTTTTAAAAAATAATCACGTTTATTTTTATTTATATGTAAAATATTAAAACATATTTATAAGAAAAAAAATATAAAAATAATCTTTTAAAGACAATTTTTAAGCAAACAATTTTATTATATTTCTTTTCATTGAATTTACCTTAAATTTCTTTAAAACAAATTCATTTTTCTTTAACACCTTTTATGTAATATTTGTTTTATATTACTAGTGTCAAGTGTTTGTTATTAATATTGGATCAAAATAACAATAAAATTTTTGGTATCAAATTCAATGTCCATTTATTTTTGAATATATTTTGCGTTATAGTTTATATTTAAGATAATCAAGTATTTTGAGAATATATAAATTTATATAATATATTACTCAATATACCTTTTTATTTTGATTCATTTTATTTATAACTATAAAAGAAAATATCTCTTTTTATTATATTTATTATATATATATATATATTTATTTCTTATTTTAAGTATGGTAAAAATAACTTTTCTTATACTTATTTCTTCTTCTTTAATACTATCATTAAATTTTAAAAATACAGCATTAAAAGAATTATTAAATGATGATGAACTTGTATGTTTTATTTATCTATTTTTTTAATATTATTTTTAGTATTTTGATAAAAGTATACCTGAATATGCTACAGTTTTAACACCAAATGATTTTATTAATGGTGCTCAACTTGATGCTCAAATTGGAGATGATGATAGTTATATGTGGGATAATGAAGCTATTTATAGTAATGATAAATTTGAAGGAGATATTATTGGTATTAATGCATCAACAATTAATGCATTTATTAATGGTGGTGTTGATCCAAATTCAAAAGATACTCATCGTAATGCTATCAAAAATAAACATCAATTATGGAGAAATGGTAGAATTCCTTATGTTTTAAGTAGTCAATATAGTTCTCATAGTAGAAGTGTTATAGCTAATTCTATGGAAGAATATAATAAACATACTTGTATAAGATGGGTTCCAAAAGAAAATTCTGATACTGATTATGTTTATATAATGCCAGATCGTGGTTGTTATTCAATGGTTGGAAGAATGGGTAATAGACAAGTGTTATCACTTGGAAGTGGATGTATTCAAAAAGGTATTATTATTCATGAAATGATGCATGCTGTTGGATTTTTTCATGAACAATCACGTACTGATAGAGATGATTTTATTACTATATTTTGGAACAATATTATGAATGGTATGTCTAATCAATTTGAAAAATATGGACAAGGTGTTATATCAGCTCTTGGAACAACATATGATTATGGAAGTATAATGCATTATGGATCAACAGCATTTAGTAAAAATGGTCAACCAACAATGTTACCAAAAAAAAATGGTGCTAAAATAGGGCAAAGAGATGGTTTTAGTAAAGTTGATATATTTAAAATTAATACACTTTATCAATGTGATGACAAATTAGTTGGTACTATAAAGCCAACAACAACTATTTCAACAACAATAAAAATGAATTCTTCACCAAAACCAATAACCCCACAACCAATAACACCTCCATCACCATCACCACCACCATTACCAACAGAATGTAAAAATAAACGACCTGATTGTAATATTCTTGCAGCACAAGGATGGTGTAATATAAATGCACCATGGATGAAAGATAATTGTCCAGAATCATGTGGATATTGTGGTACTTTACCACAAAAACCAGAAGAAATTTGTGAAGATCTTCGTGTTGATTGTAATAAACTTGTTACTGCAAGATATTGTATTACCTCAGAACATTTTATGCGTACATATTGTCAAAAATCATGTGGATTTTGTACACCAAAAAATATAACAAAAAAGCCAATACAAACAACATCACCAGGAATTGTTCCAATTATTTCAATAACTTCAACAACATTAACACCACTACCAATAACACCATCAACAACGATTTCAACATCAATTCCTTCAACAACCACTAAACGCTCAGCAACAATTTCAACAACAAAAATGATTTGTATTAATAGAAAACATTTTTGTACACAATGGAAAGCATCTGGATTTTGTGAAGGAATTTTCCTTAGCTATATGCGTAAGAATTGTCCCAAAGCATGTGGCTATTGTTAATTTATAACAAATATAATTATATTATAATTAATAACAATATTTATTAAAACTTTTTTTACATATTTATTATATTTAAATACTAACAATTTTTAATAAAATTTTTCATTTTAAAAATTGTTAATAAATATTAAAAGTTTTTTTTTTATAAAAATTGTTTTGAAATATTTAGTATATACAAATTTAAAGTAATTTTAAATTATATTTCCACACTAATAGTTTTATATTATTAAAAATTAATAATATATATTTATTTATATATATTAATAAGTATTATAAAAAACTTTTTTCATTTATATTTAAAAAAAATTATTAACACCATTATTATACAATATTGTTTTTTATAATTTAATATTTAAAAATAACAAAAATTAATATACAAATTTTATATTTATTTTTATTTAATACTTTAAAAAAATTTTTTTTATTATTAATTTAAAAGCACTTTTTATTTTTAGATTTTAATATTAATAATAATATAATCTACTCATAAAACTTTGCTATTTTTTTTTTCATTATTAAAGATTATTTTATGTTAAAACCTTTGAATGTTTGCAATTAAAATAATTATTTACATTTTTTTTTATAATTTATAAAAATGTTATCATTTTTATAATATATATATATATATATATAAAGAATAATTAATAATTTTTATAATTAAAATGATAAGAAAAAATTAAAAAATATTTGTCGTCATAATGTTTTATTAAATATATAAAAAAATGTTTTATGATAAATATATATTTTAATAAAACTTTTTTAATATACTATTTTATATAATTATTTTAATATAAAATTAGAGTAAAATAAATAATTATCATTTTATAAAAAATCCTCTTAATTATTTTTTAAAATGTATATTTTTTTGACATTCTAAAAATAAATTTTCTTGTATATGATTATAATAAGTTTTATACAAAAAATTGATGTAAAATGACATAATTGCATTTCAAAAATAATTATTATTGCAGTTTAACTTTTATCTGTTTACAATAATCAATTTCAACTGTCAAGGTAATTATTTATATTATATATATAATTTAATTTCTTCTTTCGTCCTCTCTTTATTAAATTTTTATTTTTCTAGTTTAAGTTATAGGTAAAGTATTTAACAAAAAGTTTTTTTTTTATCCAATTGTAACTCCATACAACTATTTTATTATTGAAACATTAAATTATTTTTAGTAAAGTTGATGTTAAAAATTTTCTAACCACTTATATTTTTTTTGATATATTTATATTTAAACAATAAATTATTTTATATTTTTAGATCAGTTATGCAAAAGTTTATATTTACAAATATTTTAATATTTTTAATTGTCCCAAACATTTTTATAAATTGTCTTGTACTATATCATCGTATTCCTAAACCACGTTTAATATGTCACGAGGAAGTAACTGACAATTCAACTCTTAGTAAAATGAATCGTAATAGAAATAATAATAAACCTCAAATGCCTATCATTCCAGAGGAAAGTGATGATAGTACAGTTTTACATGTTGAACATGTCAGACTTCGTCGAGAAATTGAAGATGGTCCATTTTTACAAATTGATGTAAGCTTTTTTTTTAATAAATACTAATATAAATTTACCATACTATTTTTTTAAGAATAAATATAGAGTATCATTAAATACATTTGAAATTATCAATGATAAACTTAACAATGCAGAAAAAGAAGAAATAAGAAAAAAAATTGTTAATATGTGTCAAACATTTAATGTAAATAGTCCTCCATAAAATTTGTTACCAACCTAAATATATTTAAAAATAAGTTGAAAAAAAATAATATTTTAAATTAACAAATGTTTAAAAAAAATAATGAAAATATTTTTTTTACTATTGAACAATTTGTATTTTGTCTTAAAATAATACTTTTTTTTACATTGTATTATTAATGATAATACTCAGAATAATTTTTTAAAATCTATTTTTGTTTATGTAAAAAAAAGAATAAAAATTCTAGTTTGTTATTTTTTTATTTTTAAATATTTTATTTTGTTAAAATTAATATTCTTATGATTTGTATTGTTTAATAAAAGTAAAAACTTGAATTAGTTAATGTTTCTTTTATTAGACATAAAATATAAATGAAGTAATATTGTTTAAATTTTAATATTTTGCATAATATTTAAATTGAAAATTATATATTTTTAGTTTCAATTAAAAAAAAAGGATGAAATATTATTTTAAAAAGTTTTAGATATTAAATAGTTTGGTGAGTCAATGAATATGTCGTCATGAATATCTCATCTGATGTTTCATTAGATATGCATTTTTCTAATTTTTATTAAACTCTGAATAATGAATATTTTATTTTCAATTATGCATCCTATAAATGTATATCTTCTGATGTATTTTAAAGTAGAAAAATATATTATAAAATTTTTAAAATTTAAAAGGTATTATTAAAAAATAATAATTTTAAAATTTTACAAACTTTTTTTTTAAATATTTTTAATGGAAGTGTTTACAATAATATTTATAGATATTTAAATTTTAACAATAGGTATTTTTGAAGAAGCAGTTGTTCATCATAAATTACAAACTTTATATTTAAAAAAAAAATTTAGTAACATATATATATATATAAATAAACAGTTTTATTAATGTATCAAATGTTTTTATTTTTAAAATATGATGTTTTTTTTATTCATTTAAAAATATATTTATAATTTTTTTTTTTTCTAAATTGATTATAATAAATTGTTAATTTAAAAAAATAAAAAGTTTCTTAAGTGTAAGAAAATAAATTATATTAAGAAATTATTTTGATAATTTTAATATCTTCTTAACAACAACTTAATAATATGTTTTTCTTAACTTATACAATTAAAATTTTGTTTACAATTTTATAAAAATTTTTTTATTATTTTATTTTCTACATTGAATATTAAATATTTGACACTTTCTAATTTTACAAATATGTATTTTTATTTATTATTTTAATAAATATATCTTATTTTGATAAATTTAAAAGTACCTAAATAATTATTATTTTTGCAACAATTTATTAACAATTCTTTTAATTTATAATAAAATTTCAATATATGTTAAAATATGAACAAAAATTATTTTAAAGCAAATTTAATTCTAATTATTTTAATAATATTTTATAATATTAAACTGTATATCATTTAACAAAAATCAAAAGTTTAATATCTTTTATATAAGTAAGAGAAATAACTTAATTATAAATATTTTCTATTTCAGTTAACTATATCACATTACAACGCTTTTAAGGCTTCTTTTAAAAATAAGTAAATCAGTGAAAGCATCCTAATCTTAGAATTATTTTAAAATTCCCACAAGCTTTTAAATAAAAAAAAATATAAAATATATATGTAATAATAATAACAATATAAATATTTTTAAACTATATTCATAATGTTAGTTTTTGTTATTATTTATTTAACACCTTCATTTTGTAATAATATAACATAGCTAATGTATTTATAAATTTATATTTTTAATTTAGAAACGATAAAGATTAAATATTATCATTTTTTACTATAAAAAATAAATATCTTTCCCTAGTTTTTTAAAAAAAAAAAGATAAATATTGATAACCTTTTAACATTCCTTACAATTTTCTACTGAAATAAGTTATCGATATTTTTTTTCATAACTAAGAAGTCTTTAGTTTTTTTAATAAATTATTTTAAAAATTGTTTTCCTTTAAATTTACATCATAAATGAAATATTTCTTTTAATTACATTTTTTTTATATCTTTTATTATTTAACTCGTTTATTTTTATATTATTAAAATAATGTATTTTTTTTAATATCCTGTCATCTTTGATTTAAATATTATTTTTTTGAAAAAATAACAAAAAAAGATCTTATTTTATGAGCAAAATTAAATCATTTCTTATTATATCGTTATTTATATAATTCTAAGAATTATATTTTAATCTTTTTATAAATTTTTTTTAAAATTATTTGTAAAAATTAATTATTAGTTAAAAAAAATTGTCTAAAATAAAGTTAATAACAAATAAAAATTTTTATAATATTTTTTATATTTATTTTATGCTTAATAAGCATATCTGATGTATATATTAAATAATTCAAATAAACTTTAATTATCATACCTTTTAAGTGAATATTTTTAAATTTTAATAAGTATAAAACTTTTAAATATTATTACAGTTTTATATACAAATTTTGAGACTCAAAACTATTGTTTCTTATTTTTATCTTTTTATATTTTTAATTAACATGTTATAGTTTTTTTTATTAAAATTTATTTTAAATACATGATAACATTTCATGATAACATTTTTTTATATATAAAAAAACTTTTTATTATTAGAAAAAATTTTATATTGTTAGTTGCATAACGTTAAGAAAAGATAATCAACGTAACTGTTTTTGTTACTTATTTTTTTTAATAATGATAATTTAAAATTTTGCTGATTGTCAATTTATTAGCTCAACTTTCCATTTATGGTAGTTTACTAACTAATAAAAGAACAGAAGCACTAAAAAGCCATTAAAGATATCCGGAATATAACTAAACTTTGATATACATTCATTCTTTTCCTTTTCATATGAAATATGAAATTATAAAGTAAATTTTCACGCTTTTCCTATTAACAAAATTATTTCCTTTTTTCATTGAAATAAAAACAAATAAGAAAATTTTACCAAATCATTTTTAGTTTAAATTAGAAGAATAAAGATTAAAAATTATTTGTTTACAAATAAAAAAAAAACAACAAAAATTGAAAAAAAAATATGTACCGAGTTTTAAATGTTTAAAGTTATTTAATCTTATAAAATTGAAAGTTCAGAAAAATATTTTTATATTTTACTCATAAAAACATTTTTTTTTGTAAATAGTTTTATTAAACTTGTTTTTATATACCTTCAAAAAAGTTATTTATAAATTGTTTTATAGATGATTGCATTTTTTTGGTTTTATACTATTAAATTTATAGCAAAATGTTTTAAATGAATAAAAATTGTTTTAATATCTAATAGAAATTATGTACTTTTATAAAGTAAATAGCTACATGTTTACGTCAATAAATTTTCTTGTTTTTTTAGACTATTTAGTTTAAAAAAATTTAAGTATCTATTAAATACTCTATAATAATTTAGATATTTTAAACAAAAATAAATTTAAAAATTTCTAAATCATATTGATAATTTTATTTTATTATTAAAAAAATTTGTATATGCTTTTTCAATTGACCATTATTAATATGTGTTTTCAAACCTAATTTTTTTTACTTCAATATTCTTTAATATTAAGATGTTAATGTCATGTCACTTTTTATAAAATTATTTTATAATGATAAATAATACTTGTCACAATTTCTTTATCTCTCTAATTTATATCATGATTATATAATTTATAATGTAAAGTAAAATACATTTCAAAAAGTTTATATTATAATATGATTAATAAACTTTTAGATTCAAATTTTGGTTTTTATATTAAAATATCAAAATTTTATATCAAAATCTTATTTCAAATTATTTAAATATTTTATTTTTGTACCATCATTATTTTTTTAATATTTTGAAACACTTTTTCAACTTATATTCTATATAATTGCCATTTTATTATTAGAAAACTTTGTAAAATTATAGGCCAATTTTATTTTTAAAAAAGATAAATCTTTCTTTTCTCATTTGATAATTGGTTTTATATAACAAATCTTTCCTACTTCGGTTACAATTTAATTGATATAAATAAAAGTTAACTGTATAATGAATAAAACATTTTTCTTTTTTTGAATAAATAAATACTTTTATCTTTTTTTCATAAATTATTTAAATTTTTTTTAATAAAAAATAGTTATAAATAGAGATTATTAAATAAAGTTATATTTTACCAATTCGCAATAATTATATTTTTTTACTACTTTTGTTTTTAATAAGTTCTATCTATGATTATTATTTTTTTTAAGGTTTTTTTATGCTAATTAATTTAATATTTTTTTTAAAATTTATAATATTTTTAGTATAGCTTATTGGTTTAATTTTTAATTTTCTAAATTTTATATTTCTTTCTCCTTTTAATAACTTATTTCAATATCAAAAATTTTAAAAAAAAAATTATGTTGTTTGTCATTTTAAACTAAAATTGTAAAATAATTTTTGTCGATACAAATTTTAATGTTTAATATATAATAATAAAAAAATAAAAAAAAAAGCGAACAGTAAAAATTTTACAATAATATTTAATTTAACTTTTAAATATATCTTAATTTAAAAATTTTAACATTAAGTATAAAGAATTCTTATTTTTTTTTAATAATTTCTCTTTTATTTGATAAACAATCTAAATTTTTTTTAAAAATAAATTTAATAAAAAAAATATATCTACAATTTATAAATTTAATAGTCATACTGTAATTAAAAAAGAATTATAACTATAGACTTTTAGTTATAAAAAAAAATTTAAAAAAGGATGTACATTATTTATCTACTTTTATAAATTCATTTATTAAAAAGTTTTTTTTTTAAAAAAAAAAGATTGTTGAAATTTTAAATGCTTTTAGCACATGAACAAAAAACTAAATTTTTTATTTAAGTTTATATATCAAGACTCACAAATTAAATTACAAAATAATTAAAAGTGCTCTTTTACTTTAAAATAACGTTAAAATTTTGTAATAAATCATGTTTAAAAGTTTTATAAATTTTATCCAATAATGCTAAGTATAAATATATACTAATTATTTATTTATTTAAAATCCAGCTTACAATTTAAAATACTTATTTATAAAAAAACTATTTTAATATTACCATTTTTATATCAATTATATAATTTTAGATAATAAAATATTTTACTAATCTAAATATAACTAAACTTTGATTGTAAATGATAAATAAAAAATTAAAATAGTTTAACTTATATACTACTTTTGAAATATATAAACAATTATTTTAAATGTTTTCCTATTTATAATAATTTTTTTTTTGTAAAAAGCTTAACAATTTAATATTATGATTGCAAAAAAATGCTTTACTTTTTTTATAAAAAAAATTCACCATTTTATAGTTAATGACATAAAATTAGATATTTTTTTTTATAATATTTATCAATATTTTTTAAAAATATATATTATTTTTTAAATAATACTAATTAATATTTCTTTTTTTTTTAAGAAAATTAAATATAATAAAGGAATAATTTACTATTATAATATTTGTTAAGTTAATCAATTTATGTTATTATGATTTCAATTATTTTAAAAATATCTCAAAATTAAAAATATTATTTAATAATCTTCGTAATACAATCAATCAAAAAATTGTATTTTAAAAAAGGATTTTTTTTTTATTTTTAAAATAATAACACAAATATAAATATATTATTGGTAATTAATAGTATTTGTATAAGAAATTAACAATGGAATCAACAATAACTGATATTGCTATTTTATCGAATGATAATGGAACTATTTTTGTTACATTTAAAGGAATAGCATTATTTTTATTAGTCGTATGGACTATAATTGCTAATTCATTAGTATTTATTGTTTTATACAAAAATCCACGGCTTCAAACTGTCCCAAATTTGTTGGTTGGCAATTTAGCATTTTCTGATTTATGTTTGAGCTTAATTGTTTTACCTCTATCGTCTGTTTATGCATTAGCAGGTGAATGGATTTTTCCAGAAAGTTTATGTGTTATATTTGTATCAGGTAAATATATTAATTTATACTTATATATTTTAATAATGATATATTATAAATTTTATATATTATTTTTTAAGCTGATATTTTATGTTGCACAGCATCAATATGGAATCTTTCTATTGTTGGTTTAGATCGTTACTGGGCTATAACGTCTCCAGTAGCATATATGCAAAAAAGAAACAAAAAAACTGCTTTTTATATGATTATTTCTGTTTGGATTTTTTCATCAATAATATCATTAGCACCATTACTTGGATGGAAACAAATTGCAAGTCATGGTAATTATAGAATTATTAATAGCAAAGCAATTTGTGATTTTCTAGACCTACCAAGTTATACAATATATAGTGCAACGGGTTCTTTTTTTATCCCAACAATTGTAATGTTTTTTGTTTATTTTAAAATTTATAGAGCATTTGCAAAACATCGTCAAAGACAAATTTATAGACAAAAGGTAAGTTCTTTTTTAATTAAAATTAATTAAAAAATTAAAATTTATAAAAAGATTTTTTTATTATTAATAAAAATTATTATTCATATCTAAATACAATATAAATGATGCTATATTGTCATTAAAAATTTATAATAAAGTAGAAACAAAAAAAAGATTTATAATATTGATATTTACAACTTTTAATATATATTAATAAATGCACATATATAAAAAAAATTCTAATTTATTTTTTTAACTATTTGTTAATGCAAACTTTTTATGTTTTATTATCATTTTTAGCTGGCTGTATCATCTCATGTAAGGTTTTTTTTATATCTTATTGTTATATCATAACATTATGTTTAAATATTTGAAATAACACTAAAAATATGTATATTTTTACCTATTATATAACTTAATACTGTAATTTTTGTTTTTTATTTTTATTACTGTAATTTATAATAAATATATAATAACAATTTATTATTATATAAATATTTTAATTATTAGAGAAAAATACGCATGTTTATTTTAACTGCTTGTATAAATATATAATCATAATTTTGTAATGTTTATTGCTTAAATTCTAAATTATATTAACTAATTCTGCACCATATTAATAATAAATATATTTATATATATATATATATATATATATATATATATATATATTTTGTTTATTTACTTGTAAAATAAAGTTTAGTGTTTGTCATAAGATATTATATACAAGTATTTTTTACTTAATATTTAATCTTTTTTTTATTATTAATTTTTTAAGGTTATTAAAAAGCATATTGAATCAACAATTTTACATGAAATATCTCATGTTCTACCAACTAGCGATGAATTTGCTAAAGATGATGATGAAGAAGAAAATGAGTCAAATTGTAAGATTAATATTATTTTTTTGTTTTGGAATCTTTTAATATTTTAATTATAGCAAGTAATTCACGTCAAAAAGATAATAACACATCAATAACAATTATAAGATCAAGTTATGACAGTAAAATAACAATTTCTAACAATACAAAGCCGGTAAATGATGTAATTATTGAGGAAGATGAGGAAGTAATAAATGAAGAATTTGAAAGTATATTATCAAAAGACATTGAAGAAAATAATGATGATAATAATATTATGGAAGTTTCTAATGACAATGTATTATTAAATTATAATGCTAATAATGATAATCAATTAAACATTGACTTAATACAAATAACTTCAATGAAAGAAAATGATAAAAATAATGTTAATGATGATGGTAATTTTAAAAGTATTATTTTACAAGAGAAAAAAATTGTAAGTTTTAAATTTCATTTCAAAATATTATAAATTTTATAAGGAAAATGGTATTAAAAATGATATTTTGAAAAATGAAAAAGAAAATTTAGGATACGTTGTGATATGTACAAAAAAGAGTATTAATAGTAAGAAACATTCTATAATAGGGAAACCATCAGCTGTAATTAGAAATAAAAAAAATAACATCAGCAATAGATTGTTAAATCGTGTTCCTTCTGGACCTAAAAAAAAAAAAAACTATGAAAAACAAGTTGTTTTTAAAAATAATTCAAAAGACTTTGAAAAAGAACGAAAAAATAGTACAGAATTAGCTAGTATGGTATATGAAAAAATTCACAAACGTCATATACGTCGTGAAAAAGGAATGAATAATATTAGGAGTAGTTTAAGAAGTAAACCAAAAGCAATTTCAGCAGCTAAAGAACGTCGTGGTGTTAAAGTTTTAGGTATTATTCTAGGATGTTTTACAATATGTTGGACTCCATTTTTTGTAATGTATGTTGTGATACAATTTTGTCAAACTTGTACAATAAATCCACATATCGAAATGTTTATAACATGGTTGGGTTATTCGAATTCAGCAATGAATCCTATTATTTATACTGTATTTAATAGAGATTATCAAATAGCATTAAAAAGATTATTTACAAATCCTGAAAAAGCTTCATTACTAGGTAGTAGAAGATAGAATTAATAGTATTATAATATTTTCTGATCTCAAACTAAAAGCAAATTTTTTTAAGTAATAAATACTTATAAAAATAAAAAATTGTTTTTTTTATTATCATGTTTAATTTTTAATTAATAATTATATTTTAAAATAATTTTTATAAATTTAAAACAAAAATTTGAAGAAATGGTTAAAAATAGTAATAAAATTAGGTAATTTTACATAAATGAATTTAGAATACATTTGATAATTATTTTTTCAAATTTTATTTGATTTATTGATATATTTACTTTATTCTATTATAATATTTAATAAACTTTTAGATACAGTAAATTATCTAAATTTTATTTACCTTTATTTTTATAATTACTTATAAATCAGATATTTTAATATTCTTTTTTTTGACAAAAAAAAAAGTGTCGTGTTCTATCGTGTTTTGATACAATATGTTAAAATAAATTTTTCTTTGAAAAATTTTTTACTAAATTTGGCTTAAAAAAAAAATTATTTAAAAAAGTGGTATTGGATTTTTAAAGAAGTTATTATAAAGTACTTTTCTTTTAAATATAAAGAAATTATTCTTTATATAATACATTCATTTTTTACAGTGTTTAACATAAAATAGTGCAAAACATTTTTATATGTTACTTTCAAATTTGAAATAATGAATATATGTACTTTACTATCAGTAATATTAGTTTCTTTTAAAACTCATTATGTTTATTATTTTAAGATTGATTATAGATAATGCAATTTGAAAATATTTAATAGTTACTTAAAGTCATTTAGTAGTAAATATACATTTTAATATGTTTAACTACAAAACCAGAAGAAAAAATTTTTTTCTACAGATTTAAAAGCAAAATTATGTTCATCTGAAAGCTATTGAAGAATAATAAATTTATAATATAATCATAAATAGAAAAAAATTAAACTTATGAAGGTATGTATAATTAAAGTTAAATACGATAATTAAAAATATATAGAAAGCATACTCTATCTGAAAACTAATTTGAAGTCGATTGAAAAAAACTGCTTCTTTTAATTGCTATTTTTAACTAAGTTATAATCAAAGTCAGAGATTATAAAAAAAATTCATCAATTTTGGTATTTTTGGTCGCATAATAAACTTTTTTTTGTTGTATAATTGCATTATTAAGAATAATCCTTTTTTAAAAATTCATATGTAGAAGCATATGTTTACTTTAAAAGCACTATAATTTATAGAGATCCAGAAATAAATTGATAAACTTAAATATCTTCTGTTATCATTACTGTAAAAAATGAAAAAAATTTTATTTGATAGTTTTATACAATAATCCTATATATAAATTTATTATAAGTTCTTTTGTTTTTAAAAATTAAATATTACAGAGAAAAAAATATTATTTTTTATTGTAATTTGTCATAATATGAAAAAATTAATTTATTAAAATTAAAAATTTATAATTTTATTGTTTAAAAATCAATAAGAAAATTTGTTTAAATATGTTTATATGTCATATAGTCAGATATATGATTCCATTTTATTTGAATTGGGAAAGTTAATTTTGTATAATCAATTAGATTATCCGTAGCGGTAAGCTTAAGTATTTCAGTAAATGGTGAATATATGCTTTGCTTCTTATCAATTGAAATTTTTTGTCCATTAACTTGGACACTAGAAAAGTCTGGATAATATGAAAGACCAAAAATTTCTATCGTTTTTAAAGGCATTGGACTTGTTAATATTGAAAACTTTTTGTTTGTTATTGTCATAACAGAATTTTCTGTAGTTGTATTAAAGGCAAATATAAGTTCTGTATAATCATGTTTATTTAAGTTCATTGTAATAGTTTCGCCATCATCCCAAACAAGAGATCCAGAAGCATTATTTTTTGATGAAGAAATAGCAATTAATAATTCAGTTGGATTTTTTCTAGAATTATCTACAGTTGTTGAAGCAACTTGTCTTGGAACAATATGACCTCCTGAGATAAACGTTGGAACATTGTATGTTAATAAAGCTGGGTAAGTTTTAAAACCGGAATTCATTTTAATTCCATAATTGTAATCATAAACAGAATACCATCCATCTTGAGAATCTGGAAGATAAACTACTTGACTCCTTACTCCAACATCAACAATTGGAGATACCATAAAAGCTGATCCCCAAAGGAATTGATGACTTAATCCAAAAGTATTAGAATCATCAACAAAATCAAAAAATACAGGCTTGATAACTGGAGTTCCAGAACGTGTAGCTTCAAAATGAAGTGTAAAAAGATATGGTAAATATTTATATCTAAAAAAATTAGCTTTTTTTGTTGCTGCTTCAACAGAAGCCCATAAATAAGGCCATTGATCAGGAGCATCATTACTATTGTGATTTCTAAAGAATGAATGGAATGATCCTGCTTGTTGCCATCTTAAACATAATTCTTCATTTGTTTGTCCATTAAAACCACAAACGTCAGATCCAACATATGGAATACCAAACATATTAAATTCTTGAACACCAATTATTGTTGTTTTTAAATCTTCCCAACGAGCTGTATTATCACCAAGCCAGTGACCACCAAATTTTCCAGAACTTGGAAAAGTTGATCTTGAAATGACAGTTCCTCTTTTTCCAGTTGTTTTATGTAATGCATGTTTTGTTGCTACAGTTTCTGACCATCCATAAAGATTTTTAGTATTATAAAAAGTTTCTGTACCATTCATTGTAACCCCACTCATACAAAGAGTTTTTGTTGATAAATAACTATTATCACCCCATTGATAAACAGATTTTGTTGCATATGATGGAGTTTCAAGACTTTGATTTATTCCTTTAACTAAACATTTTAATGAAATAATATTTGGATGATCTTTATTATCAAAATACCATGGATGATCTTCATTTGTTCCAAAAGACGATGGTTCATTCATATCAATCCATATTCCATCAAATTTGACTTTATCATAAAATTGTTTAAATTCACTTACCCACCAATCTCTTGTTTTATTTGATTGATCAAGAAAATCAGGAAATGCTGTATGTTTATCTGGCCAAACAACTCCTAACATAATTTTTGTATCTTTAGCTAAAGGATATTGATTTTGTATAGTAGTTGGAACTAAAGATTTATCATTCCATTCAATAAATTTAGCTCCAGATAAAATTCCACGTTTAAAAGAATCATAATCAACTTCTATTGCAGGATCCCATATTAATATTAAATGCATATTTTTTTTGTGAATATCATCAGTAAAAGAACCTAATTCTGAAAATTTATCTCCAATTGTAAAATCTTTATATCTATCCATATAATCAATATCAGTAATTATTGTATCAAATGGAATACCAGATGATGTCATATTATTAACAACATATTTAACTTCTTGAAGATCTTTAAAACCATAACGACATAATTGATATCCAAATGACCAATATGCTGGAAGAAATGGTTTTCCAATAAATGAAACATATTGTTGAATAACTTCTTGTGGACTTGGACCAGGGAAAAAAAATATATCAATTTGTCCACCAATAGTTCTATAAACAATATGAGGAGCTGGTCCAGTTTCTATTTCTTGTGCATTACTATTAAAGAATAAAACACCATGTGCTTTACCATCAGGTTCAACAATCATATAAAATGGATGAACACCATATAAATTATTTTGATTAGAGTCTTTTGAATTAGGTGGTTGATCACGAGCAAACATAGGCCATGTTGTATATTTACTTAAATCATGAAGAAGCGTATGATGTATATGTTCACCTATTCCAAAAAGATGTTTAGATGGAAGGTATGATGCTATTTGAATATACTGATCACTAAATAATAATCCACCAATAGATGTATCAAATAATGTTCTTTGATTTGAATTACGTTGAATTGTAAAACTAAATATTCCTCTACTATTATTATTAAAATAATAAGATAAACGATCATTTGAATCAACAATTTCTTCAGAAAATTTTACAGGTGGTACATATCTTGTTACATCAACTGGTTTTATTGAGACTTTAACAATATTACCAATTTTAGAAAATGTTGCTATAAGTTTAGAAAAATCTTTACCAAATGGATTATTAATAGATGTTGAACTTTTTTTTAATGTAACTGTTGTGTCAGTTTGTGATTCAATTTGGTAACCAGTACCTTCTGGAAAATAGCATAATGGAACAGTTGGATGATCCTTATCATAGTTATTATCCCAAATACAACCTCTTGCGACACATTTTTCAGCTGAAGCATTTGGATCTGGAAAACAATCTATTCTGGCTTCAGGAGAAATTGGATTTAAAGAATAAATAAAAGATATTAATAATGATAAACTAATAAGTATTGTAAAAAAATTTAGAATCATTTTAATATATTAATTAAACTATAACATATAACCAAAAATAAAGTAAAGATTGATTTTATTATAATATATATGAAGTAATTTTAACTTAAAATGAAATTTTATTTAACACTATCTTATGTTTTATCTTAATTCTTATCATAATATAGATAGGAGAAAACCATTAGCATCCGTTTCTTTAAAATAACAAATTAAAGCTTTAAGAAACACAAATGTTTCTTTAAATTAAATAAATATATATTTTTTAATGATAAGATAGTAAAAATTGTTTATATATTACGTATAGCATATTCTTTCGATTATCCAATAATTCATACAAATAAAATTATTCTAATAATATACTAATCAACATTTTGTTTAAATGTAGATATTTTAAGATATTACTTTTTAATAATATAATAAAAAAAATTATAACAGAAACATTTATTTTAAGGTTATTTGATAAACATAAAAGTGTACTACTTTTCATGTTTATTATTAAATTCATAATAAAAATAAATAATGGTTTTTAAAAATAATTATTTTGAATAAATTAAATATGTGTTATTATATATAATTGATATAATTTTTATGCTTTTAAAAATCATTAAAAAAATTTTATTTTTTGTTCAAAATATTAATTATTTACACATAATAACTAAGGAAAATATTGATATTTTTAATTAAATAAACCAATAAAAAATATAAATTTGAAAAAATTTTACATTATTATTATTATTATTATTTTATCTTATCAACTATAATACAAAATTATAAATGATTGAATTTTTAGTATCACATGTAAACTGTTAAAAATGAACTCTTTTTAAGTAAAAATAATATAAAAATTAAATGATACTGGTAGATAACAACACTTTTTTGTTTACATCTCAAAATTAATATACCATTTTAATTATTTTATAATTTTTTTTTAATCATCTAAACAAAAATATTATGGAATTAGGATATTGGTTAACAATTATTTTAACATTATTTATTATTTTAAATTTTCAATATATATTTAATATTTTAAAACATCGTTACAATTTAATTGTTTCATTATGGAATATGCCTGGTCCTTTAGCTTTTCCAATTTTTGGATCTACCATTTGGTTAAAATGGAATATTGAAGAATTAGCATTACAAATAAATGAATTTACAAATGAATTTCATAGTCAAAATATAAAAATAGCGCGTTTTTGGCTTGGTCCATATCCTTTAATAGCACCACTTCATCCTGAGACAGCAGAAAAAATATTATCATCTACAGAAATTTTAAGAAAAGGACCAGAGTATTCTATTCTATCAGAATGGTTAAAGACTGGCTTACTTACAAGTTGGGGTGACAAATGGAAATCAAGAAGACGTCTATTAACTCCAACCTTTCATTTTCATATATTAAAAGAATTTATGAAAGTTTTTAACAAAGAATCAAAGGTTTGTTTATTTGTTCTTAATCTATCAAAAAATGTCTTTTTTTTTACTCAATATTTACATCTTAATATTCTTTTTTCTATATGTAAAAAAATATTGCACTTAGCTTTAAATGTTGTCTTTACAGATTCTAATTGAAGAATTGTCAAAAAGTGATGAAAAAAATGTTGAAATTGATGTGTTCCCTTATATGAAAAGATGTGCACTTGATATTATATGTGGTATGTTTATTTTATAACAAATAATTTTTAACAAGATTTTAAATAAAAAAAAAGAATAATGACTCATATTTCATTTATTTGCTTCTTTTTAGATACTTCTATGGGTAGAAAAGTAGATGCACAAACAAATCACAATCATCCATATGTTTTAGCTGTACAAAATCTAAATATAATGTCTTTTAAATATTTGAGAATGCCTTGGTTATGGATTAAGCCTATATGGTATCTTAGTGGAAATGGATATAAATATGATAAATCATTGAAACTTGTTAAAGATTTTACAAAACAAATTATAAATGAAAAATTAAATGATTTAAAAAAAATAAATAATTTTAAAAATATAAACGTAAATGAAAATATTACTAATGAAAAGAAAAAAGCTTTTCTTGACTTATTAATTGAAAAAGTTGAAGAAGGTAATTTAAATTATGAGGATATTTGTGAAGAAGTGGATACTTTTATGTTTGAAGGGCATGATACCACTTCAGCCAATTTATCATGGACTATATGGTGTTTGGCTCATAATCCTGAATGCCAAAATAAGTTAATTAAAGAAATAGATGAAATTTTCGATAATAGTGATAGAGATATAACATTTGATGATCTTTCTCAATTAAAATATTTAGAAATGTGTATTAAAGAATCACTTAGAATATTTCCTTCTGTACCATTATTTAGTAGAATGGTTGAAAAAAATTTTACTCTTGAAGAATATGTCATACCAAAAGGGTCAACTATTGTTATTTCACCATTATTAATTCATAAAAATCCAAATATTTTTAAAAACCCATCAATTTATGATCCAAATAATTTTTTACCAGAAAATATTAGTCAAAGAAGTTCATATGCATTTATTCCATTTTCAGCTGGTCCAAGAAATTGCATAGGGCAAAAATTTGCTTTATATGAAGAGAAGGTTGTTTTAACATGGTTTTTTAGAAATTTTACAGTTACTTCTAATGAACAATTTGACTTTACAGTACCATGCCCAGAAATAATATTAAAGCCATCAAAAGGTATTCCAGTATGTTTGAAAAGAAGATTTTTGATTAAAAAATAAGTTATATTTATTTTGTGATGATGTTTTAACAGAAAAATGAATTGATAAATTTAAAAAAAGTTATAACAAAACAATTTTAAGTATATTAGTATAAGGAGGAAGGAAAAAGAAAAATAAATGTTATATATTTTTATTTTATTTATAATAAAATATTCTTTTTAAATAAATATTTATTCCCTTGAAATAGGTGTATATCTATTCCATCAATATTTTGATAAGATGTTAGGTAAAGCTATTTTGACATAATTTCTATTGAAATTTCAATTTTATTTTTTTTATTCAACTTTTATCCAAAAAGTAAAATTTTAATATTTGAAAATAAAACAATTGAATTTAAAATAAAAGAAGTTGATAGTAATTATTGTATTTTAAAACAAACATTTATCATTAAATAATTGTTTAACAAATCAAGTTAAAAAAATTATTAAGTATTTAGGTAATTTAATTAATTTTAAAGAACACACACGCTGAATTAATAAACCGGATTAAGTTCCAAAATATAATTGAAATAAAATACATTAAATAAAAGAATTACAAACATTCATGTATATTGATACTTACTTATACTTTTTCTTATTTTTATTTTACTCATCTGATAAAAAAAATTATTAAATTAAACTAAACATGAACATATCAAGTTTTTATTTTTATCATTTAAATATCATTATTTTTAGTTAGTTAATAAATAATTCAAATATAAAATGTTATGTTTACATGCTTGTAATTAACTTGAACAAATAAGAAAATTTTTAAGCTTTATTAAATTTAAATATATCTTAAGGCGGTATCAAATTATCTTCAATGTTATCTTTACCTATATGAAAAAGTATTAAAAAAAGGTGGGATATTCTCCTAAAATTTTAACAATGCATTTTTGTTTAATTCCAAAACATTTATATTTTATAGATAACCATTTTTACTTTTTGAGCTAACAAACAAATATGCTTTTAGAATAGAGGCTAATCAAACAAGACTTTTACCTATATATACTTCGAATTTTTCTTCATTTTATCAAAAAGAAAATTTTAACATTTTTACATTTATTTAGTTATTGGCATACATTAACGTTTTATTTACAAAATAAAATGTGCTGTTGTTGTATAACTATTATTTTTTGCATTTTGGCTTCTGTATCAAGTATTGTTAACGGAGTAACATGCCATAATTATACCAGTTCTGAAATGTCTGCTGGATCTTTAACAGGACAATCTACTTGTTCTGGAGCCTATTGTTTATACGGTAATAAATTTTTTATTTTTAATTAAAATAATAAGTTTCTTTTTAAGAAAAAATTGTTAATAATGGCGAAACAAGAATAGCTCGTGATTGCTCAGAAATTGGACAAATTGTTTATACAGGTGGATATTTTAATGATATTAACAAGTGCTTTGAAACTACTGTTGGTGATACAAGTTATTCATTAAAAATTTGTAATAGTGGTGATTATTGCAATTATGCTTGCAATTCAGCTCTTGTTACACAAAAATCATCCATTATCATATTTCTTTCAACTACTTTTATTATCTTATCAAAAATTTTTTTTACTAAATAAGACTTATTTTTTTACTTTGTAAAAAAAATTAATTTTGTAGTATATATATGCATTTATATACATCCAAGATTTTTATACATATTTTAATAAGCTTCAAAAATTAATAAAACATTTTAAATATTAATTGTTATTAAATTCTTTAAGTTATATTACTACTTAGTTAACTTTTGTTTACATATATAACATATTTAATTTTTAATCATCAATGTGAAAAATCTTCTTTTTTTTTAAATAAATATATAAAAATACTAATTTTTATATAATGATATTAAATTTTTTTAAGAATATAAGATGACACGTGTTCAAATAATAGCATTAAAATTCTTTATATAATTTTTTCATTCAAAAAAAAGATATTATATGTATTTATATATAACAAAATAAATAGTAATGTTAATTATAATTCAATAATTTTTCCTGCTCCAATATAATTCTCCTTAATACTATTATTTTCCTCACTATTTTTATCTTCCTTGTTCAATAAAGTATCTTCATTTTCTGCACTTTTTGTTTTTGAAACAATATTATTTTGCAAAATTTCTGCAATCATCTCTTCACCACCAATTTTTTTACCATTATCAATTTTTGTTTGAAGATCATCACGTAATTTTCTAAAAAATAATTGGTAAACTTCATGCATTGAATCATTCTCTGTTTCAAGATGCTCTAATTTTTCTTGCTGATGTTTTAAAAAAAGGCACAAATTTTTGTCAAGATTAATTTTTTCCCAAATATATGTTGGTATATGGGATGGTTTTTTTATCTCTTCATTATTATTTATTTGCGAAGAATTTGTATTGTATATTTGCTTTATTTCATTTGCTTCTAAGGAATCATTGTAATTTTCCTCAAATATATTGGTTGATGTACGAATTTTTTCAAGTGACTTTTCTAATGAAATATTTTTATTTTCAGATTCTAATAATTTTTCTAATAAATTATCTACTTCTCTTTCTAATCTTAATATTTTTGATTTTTCATTATCAGATGGTGCCTCACAAACTGTATTACTATTTTTATTACCTGTTTTGTTTTGTTTTATCATTTCAAAAATTGTTTTTGGTGTATTTTGAAATTCTGATAGCATTTCATTTGAATTATTATATATTCTAATTATATTATTTTTTCTATTTAAAAGATTGTCATTTTCAAGTTCATTTTTCAGCTCATTTTTGTATTCTTCAATACCTAATAGTTGTGATAGCTTATTTATTTCATCTTCCATTTCATCTAATAAATTATATGCATTTGGAAGTATTTTTTTATCTTGAAATATTTGTAACGTATTATTCAATTCTTCTAATTTTTTATTCTTCTCTTTTATTTTATTTTCAAGATTTTCTATTTTGTTATTAAAATTAGTAATTTTTTCAAATTGCTGTTCAACTTCTATAGATTGATTTTGAATTGTTTCTTTGTATTTTTGATTTATTGCTTCAAGTTCACGATATTTAGTATCAAAAACTTTATACTGTTCTTGTAATTCATAAAAAGCATTTGTAAGTTGATTACATTGAGTTGTTTTTTCATTAACTAAACTTTGTAAATTCTCCAATTCTTCCAATTTTACATTACGTGTAAATCTTTCTTTTTCAATCATAAAAACTTTTTTATCTTTTTCTAATAAATCAATATGGCCAAGGATTTGACTTATTCTTTGGTCTTTATAAGCAATATCAGCATCCTTACGTTTTAATTCATTTTCCAAATCTATAATTTTTTGTTTTTGTTGATCAACTTTTACTTGAAATTCATTCAACTCTCCATCATTATTAGAGTTAATTTTATTTTTATTAGTTGTTTCTTTTGTACTACCACCTTCCATGGTAATAGAACAGCATTTATCAATCCAAATTTTAAGTTGATTTTCAAGATCTGTTTTTGTTAACAATAAAGAAGAATATTTTTCTTGAAGATTTTTTATTTCAGTATCTTGTTTAGTTGACAATGAAATTGCATTTTGCATCTTTATTAAAGCTTCATTTTTTTCTTTTTCTGCTGTTAAAATACTGTTTTGTAAATATGTTACTTGCTCTTGAAGGAGTTTACCTTCATTAACACAATTTAATAATGAGTTAATTTTATCTTTTAACCTTTTATTGTCATAATTATGTTCCTCTGTCATTTTACGAATTTGAGCAGATAAATTAGCTTCTGATTGCCTCAATCTCTCTACTTCCATTAAAAGATCAGTTGAGGAAGGATGATGGTTCATTTTTTATCACTAAAAAAAGAATAAATCAATTATAGAAAAATTTTATATTATTTATAGATGATAATACAATACAACTGATAACATTACCAATAATAAAAATACACGTTTCTACTATCCATTATACCAAAACTGCTGAATTTATCGTTTTAAGATAAGCAGCTTTTTTATTTACACAAATCAAAATAAAATAAATAAAATGATGAGTTGTAATAATTTTATTTAAAATTTTTTAATAAATTCTAATAAAAAATATACTAATTTAAAATTTTGAGTAATAATATTAAAAAATATTTAAAAACAATTTTTTTAAATTTTTTTTACAAATTTATAAAATATAAACAAATTTTTCTACCATAAAAAGTTATGTTAGATAAAATAACTTTAAATTATTTATTTTTATATTACCAATGATTATTTAATTTTTAGTCTGATATATATGGTATATTTTTATCAAATTAAATGATATGCCAAAATCATAAATTATCATTTATATATTATATATAAGAAAATAAAAATATAATTTTTAAAAAAGTTTATTTATAATAAATGCATAAAAGGGTGGAAAATGTATCATTAATTGACAAAGATGTAAATATAAATGAATATGTATATTATATTATTATTTTTATATAAACAAATGATATAAATTTGTAAAAATTTATAGCTTTTTACTAAAATAAAAATATTGTAGTTTATGATAAATGTCACCATGAATGAATGGTTATTTCGTGACATTTATCTATATTTTCATTAATTTCTGTTATCTTTTTTTCTTTCATTTTCTTACTTAAATTTTAGAAAATAGTAACAAAACTTTCATCCATTGTTTCATCAAAATAAATATTAACAAGAAATTATAAAAATAAATTATGGTATAAATATATTTTAGGAATACATTTCTTTTTATTTTTCTATTTATAAATATTTTTTAAATTTTTTTATATGAATATTTTTCATTATATTGTTAGGTATATTTAATATTATTGTAAAAGAAATTTTTTATTTAAAATAAAAAAAACACATTTAGTATTTTTATTCTTTTATATTAGTTTGTGAAGTAAAATATCATTTTTCTATTCATTTTGTTCTTTTCATAATTTAAAAAAATTTTTTTTTATATTTAATTAAATATCAACTATCATTATTCTATTTGCCAGTTATTTTATTACAATTTTAATGAAATATATCATTTTTATTGTTTTGAAATAGTTATTTAATATAATTTTTTTTAAATACATTCTTAATCTACAATTAATATAAAAATATAATTTTGTTGATTATATAAATGGAAAGATAAAAAAATTATTTGCATGTTTACTTAATGTTGTGTAGATTTATTTAATGATACCCAAAATCTATACACGGAAATCTTTTTTATACGCATGAACTAACTACAACTTTAGATTTTTAAGGTGAACCATTATTATGATACTTATGTCTTTTAATAATTATCATAATATATATGTATATATATATATATAAACATTTTTATAAATATTTTAAATAATGATTATTTTTAATCGTAAAAAATAAAAATAAGATTTAAAAGTTTTAAAATAAAGAATAATGCTTGTATTATTTACTATTTAAATGAAATACTTTTTTAGACTATATTTTATTTGTACAGACAAAACAGTTAAAAATTAAAAAATAGATTTATTATTTAATAAAATTAGAAAATAACTTTTAATGATATTTTTTAATAACAAATTTATACTATATTATTATGTACTTTTCAAAAAAAATACTTTTAAAAATATTTTTAAAAAACTATTTAAAAAAGTAGGAAAAATGATACATTTGTATTGTAATAAATGCTATATTTTCAAATTTTTTTTATTGTTAAAATATTTTAAATAAATTTCAAAATAATATATATAAAGTGAAACTTTTGAAATTTATTGAATGAGTTACTTTTTTTTAATAATATTTTATTAAAATATGAATCAAAGATTGAAAATAGATTTGCAAAACAATTTGACACAGATGATAAAAAATTTCCCGTTATTTTTATTCTTATAAATTCATTTTTTAGACATTTAATATGCTAATTTTATCTTTAGCTATTGTTTCTCATTAGAATGTTTAAGATTTATAAAAAAAAAAAAGAAAAGTGTACTTAATGAAAAATAATTAAAAACTAAAAAAATATCTTTAAACAAAATAAAATGATTAAACTTGTCAAAAAGTTGACTTAAATTTATATTTAAAATTACTTTTTTTTTATCAATTTTTTGTTATTATTCATTTTATTTAATACATAAAACTTATTATTTAATTATATTATTAATTATGTATAACATAAATTTGTAATAGGTATATAATTTTTTTTTTAATATTTACCTTACACAACTAATTTTATAAAAAGAAAAAAAACTTTTATTGATTTTCCTTATTCACAAGATATATCAAAGATAATAATATGTAGTTTTTTATTTTTAGTTTAAAAAAATTATTTTATTTTTAAATATTGTGTAAATTTATAAATTAGAAGAATATTTAAACATTTATATAGATTTATTTTATATATTTTTTAATTAATATTATTTCTATATAAATTTTATTATTTAAACTTATTTCGAATTTATTTTAATTTTATGGTAAAAAAATTAATATAATAAACAAAAAGATTGATAAAAACAATTAATAGTATTTTAATATGATATCACTTTATCTTTCCATTATCAACAACTTTTTATTATCTTCTTAAGTTCTGCTTTTCTATACTTAACAATCATTTCTACATTTTTTCATTTTTAACATTCACGCAATAAAGAAAAATATCTTCTTAATTGATTACTACTTCTATGACAAATATATTTTAAAGATATATTTAATAAAAGTGAAGTTTAAACCTCTTGAATAATTAATATATATATATCAATTACTTAATAAATTAGAAGTACATATTTTTGGTATACTACAATAATTGTAAAAATTCTTTTGTAATTCTTATAATTTAACATTCTTTTATCATTTCAATTGATTTTTAAAACGAAAAATTAAAATATCTATCTTATTAATATATTTAACTTTCATTTTCTTTTAAAATAAAAAAAATTAAAAAATTTTTTTTGGTATATATTGAAACATTATTGTTAGAGTAAATACATATATCTATATATTTTCTTTTATTATATGCATTTTAAAGTTTAACTTAAGAAGATTAAACAAATGGATATGTAGAATTCTGGGATTAAAAATCATAAGTATTTCCTGTTGAACGAGAATGACTTTTATAAGGATATCTTGAAATTTGATAATTTCTGTGACTTTTTATTTTTTATTTGTTTATCAAGATACTTAGTACTTATTTAGTCAAATATTAAATAATAACAAGTTTTACGAAACATGTTAATTTTTTTATTATTTAATATTTTTATGCTCATTTTAAATATTGGTTATAATTTTTTTTTAATTAATGAAATTTTTTATTTATTACAAGATTTTTATTTAATTTTGCATTTTTTTATTAAAAAATTATCAAAATTGCTATTTTGTAGTAATATAGAAAAATAATTTTTTTATATGTTAATTTTTTATCAATAACAATAAATATAAATAGTATATTTGTCTACAAAAAAATTTCTTTTATATTGTTGTTCAAAAAAGTTAAAAAAGATACCATTATTGATAAAAATTTGTAAAAAAAATTATTTTTAATAATTAAGTATAATATAGAATTATAGATAATATTATAATAATTTTATTGTATTTTTATATTTGTTTTATATGATACCTAAATATATACATATTAATTGTATAAAAAATTAGATATTAATAAAATGTCAAAATATTATTAATAGTAAAAATAAAAATTACTAAGAAAATAATTATAAATTCATACATCTTGTAATAATATATTTAAATAAAATAATTTTTTTTATAATTTATAAAAAGTTTTTTCTTTTATAATTACCCTATCTTTTTAAATGGTTTATGTAGAAAAAAATAATTTTTTTTATTGTATCAATAATTTTGCCACTTTTATAATTTCTTACTTTAAATAAATTTAATTAATTGTTCTTAGTCTTAAGATGTTTTGTTTTCTTATAATAAATATAATGTTATTACAAAATTTTTAAAATTAAAGTATAAATTTAAAAAATATTTTTATAAAAATTTAAAATTTAAAGCATGTTTGATTAATCATACTTAAAAAAAAATTTTTTTTGAGACAAAATTTTCTAATTTACTATTTTAAGTGAAATATTTTTATATTGACATTTTAAAAAATTTATTTTTTTTATACTCTTATATGTGAAAATTGTTTATATTATTTGTTAATAAAAAAAAATGTATTTTTATATAGTTTTTTTTTGTTTAACCAATATTTAAAATCCTTTAGTTTAATTAAACTTTAAAACCAAAAATGTTGTGTTTTAATTTTAAAAATTAATTTTTTTTCTTAAAAATTTTTATTTTAATTTTAAAAATACTGTTTTAAAAATGCATTAAATATCATTTATTTTGCTTTATTAATAATTCAAAAAATTTACTTTTTTTTAAATAAAATATATAAAAAAGTTATGCAACTAAAATAGATAAATATGCATAACTATATAAAATATGTTTTAATTTTTAAAATATCTTTATATTTTAATATATTAGTTTTTATCATAAGTAATATTAAACTAAAAAAATATTTTCATTATTAAAAAAAGTGTTATCTTCTTTATACATCATAAAATAAGAAATTTCTTTATTGATATAAGGTAATAATATACGTATACATTTAATGTAAATTAAAATATAATTTTCCTTTATTTTATAACTTTTTTTAAAAGTTATTAAATGTTATTAGTATTTTGTACATAATTTTAAATACATTTTTTTATTAACTTTAAATAAAACTTTTTTTTTATATATTATATGAATATTAAGTTATTAAGTTATAAACTAAAATTATTTATTTATAATTATATAATTTTTCACAAATTTTTTTTATAATAATATGTTTATGGTTATACCTTTTTATATATTTAAAAGTTATATAATAAAAAGTTTAATTTTTTCAAATACTATATATAAAATATTATAAGAAAGATATTTTTATGGAGAATTTAATATTTATTATATCATAAATATTTATATATATTTATTTTCAAATAGCCAACTATTACTCTTTTTTTTTATTTACCTTAATATTAATTTTTTTTTACTTATAGGCAAAAAAAATTGTATTATGTATTTTAGTAATATGCCTTTTTTTTATAATAGTTTATTAAAATATACCGTGTCCCATTAACTCCTTATAACTCTATGACAAAGTATTATATTTATAATGATAGACAAAATTTTATACTTTTATTAATAATAACTAAATATTGCCAAATTTTCTTTATTTTACTTTCTTTAAACTTTTTCTAAAATTTTACCTTTGGTATATTATTTTATAATTCATACACATTAGTTTAACTTAAAGCCTAAATATTTATGCTTGATTAATCTTTTTTTTTATTTTAAATAACTTTTTTAAAATATTTTTTATTTTTTCAAGAAAAAACTTCGATAAAAATTTATTATTATAAAATATTTTTTAAAAAATTTTTTTGATGTCATAAATTAAAGATATATTATTAAATTTTTATAGTAAAAAAATCCATTTTTTATAATATTTAAAAATATTTAAGAAAAATATTTTCGATCTATAAAATGGTCTTTAATTATTACTTACTAAAAATGTCTATTAAATGGACCATTTAAAATTATTATCTTTACTTTAAAACACACCCTCACTATACTTCTAAAAGTTTTTCGGAAGTTAGTAGTTAAAAGTCGGAAATAATAATATATTGTTCCATACATCTCTGGAGTATTTAACTTTACATGGTAAAAAATTTTTTTTTCAAAATTTAATAAAAAATTTCCATTTATTTAAGTTATTTTTTTAATTTTATCATTTTTTTATATAGACTTCTTATTTTAGGTACTAGATAAGAATAATTAAATTTTGGTAATAAATAAAATTAACTTTTTAAGTTTAATAATTTTAATTTTCTTTCTTTTTAAAGTTTGTTTTATAGTATTGTTTAATTTTAAAGTTATTTTATTACATTTAGACTACAGTACACAATAGTAGAACAAGAATATACAAAAAATATATATATAAAAAGTAAGATAAAAGATTAATTTATTATTATTTCTCTCTTATGAATTTGAAGGTGGATTTTTTATTTATTTTTTTTACACAAACAACATGTTTTAAACGTTTTATTATACTTTTGTTTATAATTTTTACTAATGTCAACAAAAAAAAATTTCTTCCAATATAATATAAAATTAATATATTTGACAGAAGTTGTCAGATTAATGAGAATGATTACATAAAAATCATTATTCTGTCAACATAAAGCTTGTTTTTGTTGATACTTGCAAAGCTTTTTTTTTTATATTCTTAACATTATTTTGGCTTTTTTTAATATTTACTAAAATAATCTATTTACTTTTTTTTTTTACATTATGCCATTTTATGTTATTATGATATAAATTTGTTAAAATAATCTAATATACATACCTTTTTTAATTATCATTTGATTATTTATTAATATATAAAATTATTTAATTTACATATTCTATATTTTTAGATAAATATATTAATTTTTAGTTAGTAGATTCTTTAAAATTAGTTTTAATTTTAACTTTTATTTCATAATAATAATTTTTGGATGATAGATAATATTATAATCTTCTTTTCTAGTAAGCATTCATTTTTTTTTCAATTTTAACCAACATTAATTTAATATTTACCACATTTAACAAAAAAGATAATGAATAATTTTAAAGTCACAAGAATTTTAATAAAGATAAAATTATTTTAATAATAATAAAATGCGTTATTTAAAACAAAAATAATTGTACATTTTTCTTTATATAACAAAATATTTAAAAAAAATTATTATATAAAATAATAAATGATAAAACGTACTTTTAAAGTTGTTTTCTTTATAAAATATTATTTATTTTCAACATCTAAAGCTGTTCTAATTTAAAGGACATTTCGACTTATCTTTAGATATATTCATACATTGTTTTATCTCTTTCTTATAAATTTAAAAAAGAATATAAATATTCTTTACCAATCTTTTGTATTATAGGCTCTCCCAATGGAATCAGTAAAATATCTTTGTGAATATAGTAATTATTCGATTTTTATAACTTTAAAATTTTTCAAAAACTTTTATATTTATTTGTTTATGTAGATTTTTTTCCAAAAAAATATTTATATTATTTTAAAATAAGCTCTTTTTTTAAAATTATTTGATTACAATTTTATAAACATAAATAGCTAAAATTATAAAACCAAAAAAAAATTTATTTTACATTAAATTCACATAGAAAATTTTAAATATTTTTTTTTCATTAATTTTTAATATTAACTATGTCATTTTCCATAAATAATATTTGTTGTTATTGTCCTTTTAGTCGTATACTAATGTTACTATGGTTCTTATTATTATATATATTTTAATTTAATCTATTTTCACCTGTTAAATATAAAAAAATTGGTAACATTATATAAATATTGAAACCTTAATAAAACAATTTTTGTTTCTAAAATATTAAAAAAAAAATTTATAAAAATATTATGTATTTTATAATAAATTTCTTTTTACATTTTTAATAGTTATATTATCTTACCTTTTTTAATATTTTTTACTTTTAAAATGATAGAAATTTTATTCAATTTATTTTTTTATACATATTGTAATCTATAAACTTAATACTTAACTTTTTTCTCTTAAAATTTTTTTTTATAAATTAATTTTTTATATATTAAGATATTATAAATCTATTAACAATTTTTATAATGTAATAAAATATAATAAAAATATATTTCAATATATATTGTAAAAAAATTTTTATATTTTAAAAATAATATTTTTTAAATTATATTAATATAATAATAACTTAACAATAATTTAAATACTCAATTCCTTGTCTTATTGTTTTTATCATAAACGTTTATACTTCTAATAGGTATTTTAGCAAAGAGTACATTTAATTAAAATATTTATCTAATACAAATAGATCATTGAAATATCTTATATAATCTTTTAATATAAGAAGATATATCATTAATAGTAATTCTTAATTGCAACGAAATATCTTATTAGACTCATTCATATTATCATTAATATTTTTTTATAGAACTTTATTTAAGTTTCAATATTTTAATCTATTTATATTATATTCAATTATTTGACAAATTTTAAAAGAAAGCTATATATTTATCAGTAATATTTTTTTTGCACCCTTTTAATGAATGTGTAATATATATAAAATATACATATGATCTATAGAAGTAATGCTGCAACAACCAGTTTCTAAAGAGTTGCGCTCTTTTCAATCATTATCCAAATTTTCAGGAACAGCTCAAAAAGGGTAAGTAATAAGTATATTAAAGATAAATTTTTAACATCAAAAAAGATAATATATTAAAATATATAATAATTAAATTTTCATATTTAATTTAATTATAACATTTATTTTAACAATAAAAGTTATGCCATTATTAAAAATTAAAAAAAGAAGATGCTTAAAAATATAAATAAATATATATACATTGTTTCGTTCTTTCTGAAACTGTCATATTTTATAATTTTATTTTAAATTTAATTTATATATTTTAAACAATTCTAGGTCAGTGCCACATCGTAGACAATCTGCTGCACCAAACAATTCTATTATCAAAAGTTCATATGGAAGAAGAAGGCTTCCTGATTCTTTAAATGATGACTCAATGGTAATTTTTTAAAAATATTTTATTAATTAAAAAAAATATAATAGTAACAATAATTAAAATATATTTTTTTTTATTTTTTAAAGAAAATTTAAGATACAGTAACAATCATTTTATAGTCAATGTTTATTATTATTATTTTGAAGAATAATATTATTTATGAAGTGTCAGCCATTATCATAAAACTAATTTTACATTCGCAAAATTAGTTATAGCCTCAGGTTTTTATAAAGTTATTCATTCCTATATATTCCCTACTTAGAATCTATTTTTTCATATAAGTAGTACTTCAGTAACTCTTAAATATTTTCTACAATTTTATAGTCCATAATCCAAAAGTAAAAAATTTTTTTAATAACCTCTACGTTTATTATATCACAAATTTGCTTAAACTTTGTAATATATATATATATATATATATATATATATCTCAAATTGATGATAAATTTTTAAAGAAACTAGGAACAAAATTTTATTGTAAACTATTTTAATACATTTTTGTTTAACTATCCTTTTTCCCTTTTTATTGATATGTATATATCAGTTGAAATATATTTTAAATTATAACTGTTTAATACATAGAAAAGTGAAATAGCTTAATTATTTTAAAACTACATTCATTATTTAATGATCCTTTTCATTTGAAGACCTTGCAAATAAAATAAATCCCGAATATATTTTTAAGGAGATAAAAAACCATCATTAAATTACACACCCTCATCTTTATTATATTATAATTTTTTTTTTCTCTAAATAATAGCATTTTTATTGGAAATATTTTATTTTCATGATCATTATATTTAGAATATAAAAAAAATATAAATAATAATTTATTTTTATTTTTAAAACCCATTCATATCAATTGTGAATACCATTTATTAAATGAGAATTTTTTTAATACAAAATTATTTATATAAAATTTTTCTATCACTTACTTCTATTATTAATTTATTAATAATCTCTATTGCTTCTTTAAATTAATATTAATTTATGATTAATATAACTACTATTAAAAATTGTATACATATGTTTTATTTTTGATTTTTTTTTAAAATTAAATCTAATAATATGCTTAACACTTTTTAAAGTTAAGTTATCTTTTATATTATACAAAATTTCTTTTTATTTTATACTCTTTTATAATATTTGTAAAAAAAAAAAGAAACATTCATTAAATTTTAATAAACATTTAAGTATTACTTTTTAAAAGTAAAAAAATATGAGTTATTAAATTTTATTTTATAATCTTTTTTTAATATATAAATATACATTTTATTTATAAACTAATTTTTTTTTTTATAATTTATCTTTAGACAATACGTTCAGTTGATAATACCTTACATCGCTCCTCAACTTCAACTCAACAAATGCCATTTAATGTCAAGAGTTTTCACACAAAAAGTGGTATTATACCATCCCACACAAAATCTGAAGAATTATTTCATAAAGATGTATTGTCTGGAGAAGATAATAAAAGTAATTCACTAACATATGATGCATCCCCTATACATGAATGGGATAGAAAAGAACAATCTTCTAGTTTATGTCATCGGCAACCACAAGTTGAATGGAATGATGAGGGGGAGTTTGTTTTTGATGATGAATGTAATTTACCATATCCAGGGTATGTTTATATACATTAGCATAGTGAATACAATTAAATATATATATATATATCTAAACAAATAATAAAAAAAAATTATATTATATTTTATTTTATTTTTTTTTTTAGTTTTGTTGAACCAGCATTACACTGTTTCAGTCAAACAAAAATTCCAAGAAAATGGTGTTTAAAAATGGTAACAAATCCATGGTTTGATAGATTAACAATGATAGTTATAATAATAAATTGTATAACATTAGGAATGTATAAACCCTGTGAAGATGGTCCAGGATGTAATACTTATCGTTGTCAATTATTATCAATGATAGACCATATGATTTTTATATATTTCGCCTTAGAAATGGTTATTAAAGTAATTGCTTTAGGATTTACGGGTCAAGCTGCATACCTTTCTGATACCTGGAATAGATTAGATTTTTTTATTGTAATAGCTGGAATAGCAGAATATCTACTTCAAGAATATTTAGGAAATATTAATTTAACAGCTATTAGGACAATAAGAGTTTTAAGACCACTAAGAGCTGTTAATAGAATACCATCAATGAGAATATTAGTTAATTTACTTTTAGATACATTGCCAATGTTAGGAAATGTTCTATTATTATGCTTTTTTGTTTTTTTTATTTTTGGTATTATAGGAGTACAATTATGGGCTGGATTATTAAGAAATCGTTGTACTTTAAATTTACCAAAAAAAAATATATCATTAGAAAATTTAAATAATATTTTAAAAGATGTTCAATTAAGTAGATATTATATTCCAGAAGATACTTCACTTGATTATATTTGTAGTCAAAATGATGCATCTGGTATACATACATGCAGTGATTTACCTCCTTATGTTTATAATGGTATAAAATGTAATTTAACAATTGATGAGTATAGTAAAATTGATAATTCAAGTTGTATAAATTGGAATATTTATTATAATGAATGTACAGTGGCGCCAATGAATCCTTTTCAAAATTCTGTATCATTTGACAATATAGGATTTGCTTGGGTCGCAATATTTTTAGTTATTAGTTTAGAAGGATGGACTGATATAATGTATTATGTTCAAGATGCTCACTCATTCTGGAATTGGATATATTTTGTTTTGTTAATAGTTATTGGAGCATTTTTTATGATTAATTTATGTTTAGTTGTTATTGCTACACAATTTGCTGAAACAAAACGAAGAGAGACAGAAAGGATGCTTCAAGAAAGAAAACGATTATCTTCATATAGCAATTCTATGTGTAAGTTTTATTATATAATTTTTAATTAAAATATATATATATATATACATATATGTCATAAAAAAATAAAAAATAAATTTTTAGATGGTAGTGAAGGTGAGAAATTATCTCATGAACGTGACGAAAGTAGTGGTGATACTGTATATGCTGCTTTAGTGCGTTTTATTTCTCAAACAGCAAGAAGAGTAAAACGTCATTTTCGCAAACAAGGACCAGTTTATAAAGCAAGAATATTAAGGTTTTTTGGTCGCAAAACATCTGAAACTCCAAACAATAAAGATAAAAAAGGTATATCAGAAAATGATGATTTATTAGAAAAGAAAGATAAAAATTCAGATAATAATAATAGTATATGTGCCTTACAAATAGATACTACCAAAGATGATAATGATATTAAATCTCAAAAAAGTGAATCATCCAATTCAAATAATTCAAAAAAATTAAATAAACGTAAAAAGAAAGAAAATGAAAAAGTTAAGAAAAAAAATAATCATAATAATAAATTAACAGATCTAAGAAATTTTATCAAAAAATTTGTCGTTTGTGACCATTTTACAAGAGGAATCCTCGTAGCAATACTTTTGAATACTTTATTAATGGGTGTTGAATATCATCAACAACCTGAATGGCTAACAACAATTCTTGAATATAGCAATTATTTTTTTACTGGATTATTTGCCTTTGAAATGTTACTAAAAATAATTGCTGATGGTTTGTTTGGATATTTAGCAGATGGTTTCAATTTGTTTGATGGTGGAATAGTTGCTTTAAGTGTTTTAGAAATATTTCAAGAAGGAAAAGGTGGATTATCTGTTTTAAGAACATTTAGATTATTGAGAATACTAAAGTTGGTTCGATTTATGCCAGCACTTAGGTATCAATTAGTTGTAATGTTAAGAACAATGGATAATGTTACCGTATTTTTTGGTTTATTAGCATTATTTATTTTTATTTTCAGGTAAAATTTTTTTTTATTCAAAATTTACTTTCCTAAACTAACACTTATCCTTAATTAATTTTTAGTATTTTGGGAATGAATTTATTTGGGTGCAAATTTTGTAAGATAGATGAAGGAATATCTGGACCAGATTCTAAAAAATGTGAAAGAAAAAATTTTGATTCACTTTTATGGGCATTAATAACTGTATTTCAGGTATGATTATTAATACAATTATACTTGAACCTGTTACCTTTTATAGTATTTATTTTTTTTTTTAAATATATATATATATATATATATATATATATATATATATATAATTATTTTGTGAGTAAATTTATTATTATAGTGTTCTTGGAATGATATTGTTTGGATGCCAATTTTGTAATAATATAAACACAGGTGAAAAATGTACTCCAGATGAAGTTATTTTTAATCGTAGATCTTGTGATTGTTTTCGTATGGATTTTGATTCTTTTTTGCATGCTATTGTTACTGTATTTCAGGTATTATTTATATATTAATATTATTAAAAAAATAATTAATAAATATATAATTTATTATATTATATTTATTTTATAGATTTTAACACAAGAAGACTGGAATATGGTATTATTTAATGGAATGGCTCAAACAACTCCTTGGGCAGCATTATATTTTGTTGCTTTAATGACTTTTGGCAATTATGTATTGTTTAATCTTCTTGTAGCTATTTTAGTAGAGGGATTTCAAGAATCAAAAGAAGAAGAAAAACGTCAATTAGAAGAAGAAGCTAAGAAACGTGCAGAGGAAGAAGAAAAAGAAAGAAATAAAGAATTAGAATTATTAATAGCTAAAACAACATCACTTAATTTTATGGGTAAATCAAATACTAAAACGGCTATTTGTACATGTAGTAAAGATATATTAAATAAAGAATCATCTCAATTAACAAATGAAAATACATTAAAAATTCCTGATAATAGACCTAGAGCATATTCATCATCCATTGAATCATATAAAAGTTTTAATAGTATTAAAATAGAAAATGATTGTAGTGGTGATGTTAAAAGTGATGATGAATTATTTATTAATGAAAAAGAAGTTAGTAAAAAAGTTGATGAAACATTTGACATTATTAATAATAAAAATATTGAAAAAAGAAAATTTTCAAAAAGTCAAGAAAATTTAATTGAAAGAATATCAAATGAAAATGAAAATGAAAAATTTAATAAAAAATTATCAAAAAATAATAAAATGTACGATTCAGCAAAAGATATATATTCAAATCAATCAATAGCACTTCTTAAAAATAATGATAATAATAAAGATGAAGAAAAAAATGATTTATTATTTTCTCGCCCAAGAACAAGTAGTTGGTGTGGTATTCAAACATTATTTAATCCACAATGCCCTATTCATAGTAGAAGAGCATTAATTGAAGCATACGCTAGAGATAAATTAATACAAGCAAGTCAAGAATTACAACAGGTACTTGTAGAAGAAGAAAGAAAAGCTGAAGAAAGAAAAAATACATTATGTCGTAAATTATTTACAAAAACATGTTTATATAAAAGAAAAGATTATTCATTATTTTTATTTTCAACAAAAAATATTTTACGAATTAATTGTTTAAGATTAACACAAAAAAAATGGTTTGATTATACAGTATTAGTATTTATTGGAATAAATTGTATAACATTAGCTATGGAAAGACCTTCTATTCCTCCTGATAGTTTAGAAAGAAAATTTTTAACAATCATTGGATATGTTTTTACAATAATTTTTACACTTGAAATGTCATTAAAAGTTATTGCTAATGGATGTCTTTTTGGAAAGGGAGCATATTTTAAAGATGGATGGAATATACTTGATGGTATACTTGTTATTATATCACTTATTAATATTATATTTGAAATGCTTGTCCATATAGATTCACCAAAAATTTTTGGTGTTATAAGGGTTTTACGATTATTACGTGCATTAAGACCACTTCGTGTAATTAATCGAGCTCCTGGTGTTAAACTTGTTGTAATGACTTTAATTAGTAGTCTTAAACCTATTGGAAATATTGTACTTATTTGTTGTACATTTTTTATTATATTTGGTATTCTTGGAGTTCAATTATTTAAAGGAATGATGTATCATTGTATTGGTCCTGATGTTAGTAATGTTACTACAAAAAATGATTGTCTTGCAATTAGTGGAAATAAATGGGTAAATCATAGATATAATTTTGATAATCTTGGACAAGCATTAATGTCATTATTTGTTTTATCAAGTAAAGATGGATGGGTATCTATTATGTATCAAGGTATTGATGCTGTTGGTGTAGATATGCAACCAATTGAAAATCATAATGAATGGAGAATGATATATTTTATATCATTTTTACTTCTTGTTGGATTTTTTGTACTTAATATGTTTGTAGGAGTTGTTGTTGAAAATTTTCATAAATGTAAAGAAGCATTAGAAGCTGAAATGAGAGAAAAAGCTAGACAAAAACGATTGGCACGTAAATTAAAAAGACAACAATATGAAGATCATTGTGCATTAAGAAAAAGACAAAAAGAAAAAAGTTATCCATATTGGTATAATTATGGTCCAGCAAGAATGTATACACATAATATAGTTACATCAAAATATTTTGATCTTGCAATTGCTGCAGTTATTGGTATTAATGTAATTTCAATGGCTATGGAATTTTATATGATGCCTTCCGGTTTACGTTATGTATTGAAAGCTTTAAATTATTTTTTTACAGCTGTATTTACTTTAGAAGCAGCTATAAAATTATATGCGTTAGGTATAAAGACTTTCTTTATGGAAAAATGGAATCGACTAGATATTTTTATAGTTATTTTATCAATTGCTGGTATTATATTTGAAGAATTTGAAGCTCTTGAATTACCAATTAATCCAACAATTATTCGTGTTATGAGAGTTCTACGTATAGCACGAGTTTTAAAACTTCTTAAAATGGCTAAAGGAATTAGATCATTATTAGATACTGTTGGTGAAGCATTACCACAAGTTGGAAATCTTGGATCTTTATTTTTCTTATTATTTTTTATTTTTGCAGCATTAGGTGTTGAATTATTTGGAAAATTAGAGTGTTCAGATGATCATCCTTGTGATGGACTTGGAGAACATGCACATTTTAAAAATTTTGGTATGGCATTTTTAACATTATTTAGAATTGCAACTGGAGATAATTGGAATGGTATTATGAAGGATGCTTTAAGAGATGACTGTGATCCTTCTGATCATTGTGATACTAATTGTTGTGTTGATCCAATTTTAGCACCATGTTTTTTTGTAGTTTTTGTTCTTATATCACAATTTGTTCTTGTAAATGTTGTTGTAGCTGTTCTTATGAAACATTTAGAAGAAAGTAACAAAAAAAATGAAATAACAGAAAGTGAAGTTGTAAATTCAGGAATTGAAGTTGATACTAATAAAGTAGACGTTGATAATGGTGTTGATGATGATTATGAACGTAAACCATTAACTGTTGTTGCATTAGAGCAACAAATTATTAATTTAGAGCAAAAAATGTTTGAAGATGGACGTTTAGAAATACCAACAACTTCTAACACCACAATTGATATTAATATTAAAAATGATTGTATTGAAAAAATTTAATTAAAAATAGGTGGTTATACAATATTAATTAGAGAGATAAATTATAAAATATGGAAAATAACGTTTCTTTAAGAAAGGGTTTTCACTTATCGCGAGGTTTTTCGTGCCAATTATTAATTTATATGCAAAATATTTTATTGCACTTAATCAGCAATAAAAGTGTTTAATTTTTGTTATTTTTTTTATATGTAACAATATTTTAAAATAGAAATAAAAGTTTTGATTATATCTTTTTTTTTAATTTTTCCAATATTATTTGCAAAAAAAATTTTTTTATAAGTTTTATAAAGTAAAATTATTTTTATAAATTTATTTTTGAAAAAAAATATAATTAAAAAAATATATTTATAACTAATAAATTTTATTTTATTCAAAATATTTTTAAATTGAATATAAGTTTATTATTTTTATATTATTTTTAAGTCAACTTCTATACAATATTTTAATTTTAAATTAAAAATTAACATTATTTTTTTTATAAAATTATTTTGATTAAACTACAAGTTTTTTTTTTTATAAAAAAATTTTTCTATCATAATCTATTTTTAATTTTATAGGAAAAAATTGGTGATTAAAAGTGATTTTAAATAATTTAACAGGTTACCTATAACGTGAATTTTTTTAACTAAATCATACCAATGCTCCTAATTCGCTGTTGTTATTGTTTTTCTTTTTTTTGTCTTTTAAATTAAGTAATGGTAATGGTAACATTTTTATAAGATTTTTATTATTATAACAACAATAACATTTTCTAAATTTTATTGTTTAATATATTAATTATATAATATCTACCTGATTACATATTTTAAATAAATAAATTAACCAAGGTTATAACAATTAATAATCTAAATTATTATATATATTCAATTGTGTCAATCTATTTAATATTTTTTTTTTAAATTAAATGAATACAATAAAAAAATCATTTCAAATCAAGTATCAACATATTTTTTATGTATTTTACATTAATAAGTTTATATATAAACTTATATGATTAAAAAAAATATTTAATATTTTTAAAAAATGTTTTTTAATTTATAATTTTTTTAATATATAATATATTTTTAAAGAATTAAAAAAAAATTTTTTCTTTTTATTTTTAAATGTTGTAAATAAAAAAGTTAATGTTAATTTAAAATGATTTTAAAATAATTTTATACAATTATCAATTTTTTAAATATATATTTGTAAGAAATTTTACTAACTTTTTTAAATTTATACCATTTAATAAATTTTAAAATGATTCATGTATAGTTATCTTTTAATTTACAAATATAACATTCTATTATTGTAAACAAATCCAGTTCTTATTGTAAAATATTTTAATATTAATAATACTTTCATTTTGTATATATACAATTGTTTAATAACCAAATTTTTTATATTTTATGATATTTCCTAGAAATTTTACTATTTTTTTTACTTTTATTTAATTAATTATTTTTGATCAATCTTTTCTTATTAAAAAATATATATGTTATAATAAATCCTTTTTTATGTTAGTTTTAGTGATTTAATTTATATATTGCCTATTTGTGATAATGACTAATCTTAAATATATTTAACATATATCTATATTTTTATTAAAAAATATGCCCAGAAGATATAAATAAAGTTAAAAATTAGATATAATACATCCTGTAAATGTATTTAAAATGGAAATAATATTACATTTTTGTAACATTATAAATTATATATATAAATAAGAATAAAAATCAGTTTTTAATTAATTTTGTATCTTATCTTTATATTTTATCTAGTAACATGACATTTCTTGTCTTAATATCATTGATCCCAATTAATAATTCTTAGAAACAATTTAAATATGTTGTATAATATTATGAAAGGTTACTATTTCTTATTTTAAATTGTTCACTTGCCCATTAATTCATCTAAATAATAATCATATATTTATATATATAATATTTGATGCGCAAATTTAATTCAATGCCAGTAATCTTTTGTGTGTTATGATAAAAATAGTTTAAGTATGTAGAAACATTTACAAGATTAAAAATTTTTATATATTATTTATGGTAAAATTTTGTGTTATTATATTATGGAAGATTAACTTTTACATCCAAATACTTATTCTTAACTATAACTTAAAATCACTTTTTTTTATCCATGTTATAATAAATATATTTATCTTTAAAATATTAAAATTTGTTATTATAAAAAATATCCATTAAACAATTTTTTTAATAATAATAAATAAATTTAAAAAATTTTTAAATTAAATTTAGTTGGTTTTAAAAAATAAATGTTTAATAGTCTATAATCTAACTTTAATTAATCTTTTATATTTTCAACCTATATTTTGTTCTTTTTATAATTATTTTAATGTAATAATTAAAACTACAACCATATAATCATTTACGTTTATTAAAATAAATTTGTTACAAAAGTTTTTTTTATTTATATCTTTTGTTTTACTTTTTATTATATTTTATTGATATAATAAAAAAAAATTTATTCATGAATTTAGGTGGCAGTCATTTATATTAATTTTTATTAATAGTATTTCAACATTCTCAACTATTTTTTAATTTTCAATGTTTTACCATATAATATAATAATTTAATACTAATAATTTATATTTTAGGTTTATATTTTCAATGGGTCAATTACTCAAATTATTTTTTTTATTAACAATAACTTTTTTGGTGTTTTTGAACATTTCTTTATGTCAAACTACTTTTCCAACTGAAGTTACAGATGTTACAAATATTCCAGTCGCAATAACATCAATATCAAATATAGGAGATGAAAATGATGGTAAAAAAGTATTTAATGAAGAAGAAATTTTTGTTACAACACAAAAATTACAAATTAATAATTTAACAAATAACAATTCATCTGATGAAGAAAAAACTTTAGTTTCAAAAGATTTGTTTGAAGAAAAAGAAATTCAATTATCTGCACAATCTAGTACAGAAGTTATTAAAAAAATAAAAAATGATGAAGTAAGAATTAACTTTGATAATTTAGATAAAGAAGATTATCATGATACAGTTGAAAATGTATGTTATAAAATTTTTATATTTATAAGTATTATTTTTTAGATCAAACCAGCAGAAGTTGATAATGAAGTTATTGATGAATTAGTTAATAAATTTTTAAATACTGGAAGTATAAGTGGAGAGCCTAAAGAAAAACCAACATTTATTAATAAAAATTTTATAAAATTGATTAATTCATCTAATTATTGGAAATTAGATAATATTAAAGAGGAATTTAGTATTGATAATGAAGAAGAAGCTCAAAAATGGCTTGAAGGATATAATAAAGAAGCTAAAAAAGTTTTAAAAGAAGTTTCACTAGCTAGTTGGAATTATTTTGTTGGAGTAACACCAACTACTAAACAATCATTAAATGAAGCAGAAGAAGTTTTAGGTTATTTTTTATCATCAACATCAAAACAAGCAAAACAATTTAATGTTAAAAATATTAAAGATTCTCTTATATCAAAACAGTTACGATTAATAAGTGTTGATGGTGTTAAAGCACTTGGTGAAAATAAATCAATGGAACATGATAATATTTTAGCTGAAATTAATAAAATATTTGTCAATACAGATATATGTGATGGTAAAGATGTTCAGCATTGTATTTATAAAGTCACTGATTTATCATCTATTATTCCACAAGAAGATAATGTAAATAGGTTAACAAAATTATGGAAGTCATTCCGTGATAAAGCTGCAAATTCTACAAGAGATAATTATATTAAACTTGTTAATATATTAAATGAAAGTGCAAAAGCTGCTGGTTTTTTAAATACGGCTGCTATGTGGAATTCTCCATTTGATTTATCGACACGAGATACCCCACCAGAGATTAATATAATGAATGAAGTACAAAATATTCAAAATAATTTAATGCCGTTATATAAAGAAATTCATACATATATAAGACATTATTTACCCGTTATATATCAAAATGCCACTAATATAACTAGAGATGGACCAATTCCTGGACATTTACTTAAATCGTATAATGGTGATGACTGGTCTGCATTTTATGATACTACTAAACCATTTGATGATATAGAAGATATTGAAAGTGAAATAATGAATGCTTTACATTCACAAAATATAACAGTTAAAGGAATGTTTACAAAAGCATATCGTTATTTTAAATATTTAGGTTTTGAAAAAGCACCATCAAGTGTATGGTCAAAATCTGTTTTTACAAGATTATGGTCTAGAAGTATGATCTGTAATCCATCTACATCAATTGATATGAATGATGATAATGATTATAGAATTAAAACATGTGAAATATTAGGAATTAAAGGATTTAAACAAGCACATAAACTTATTGCTGATATGTATTATCAATTTGAATCTAAAGATCAACCACTTTTACTTCATGATGCTCCAAATCCTTCTTTTAAATCAGCTTTATCAAATGCTATTAGTATTGCTGCTGGTAATACTGATTATTTAAAATCACTTAAATTATTACCTGAAAATTATGTTATTTCTGAAAATGCCAAAATAAATAGTTTATTTAAAGAGGCAATTGAAGAATTTGTTAAACTTCCATCATATCTTATTGCTGATTTATTTAGACAAGAAATATTTGATGGTACATTATCACCAGAACAATGGAATGAAGAATGGTGGAGACTTCGTACAAATCTTCAAGGAATAAAATCACCATTAAATAATGATAAAAATGATAATGACGTACTTGTTAATACATATGTTACACAAAAACATTCTCCAGCTATTAGATATATAATATCTTACGTCATCCAATTCCAAATTTTAAGAGCATTATGTCCAGACACACCATCTGATATGTTATTTAATGGATGTATTTTAGATAAAGATATTATGAGTAAAATTGAGATTATTATGAAAGAAGGAGCAACAATTGATTATTTAACTGCATTAGAAATGATTACTGGAGATAGAAAATTTGATTCTACACCAATTATTGAATATTTTTCACCACTTTATGAATGGTTAAAAAAATATAATAAAGAAAAAGGTTTATATGTTGGATGGGATGGTAAAGGAGAAGAATTTAAAGAATCTGAATTACCTAAAATAGAAGTTGTACAAACAGGTATAGGTAGAGATGAATTTGGAAATGAAGGAAAAATTGCTTATCCAGGTCAAGATTGTAGTAAAGGTGAAGATTGTCTTCTTGAATCTATTTGTAATGGTACAAGATGCATTTGTGGAGAGGGTCTATTTACATTAGAAGTAGCTGGAACGTATTCATGTGTCAAAGGAAATCCAAATAAAGCTGGTTTTGGTGATGGAAGTGGTGGTCTTTTAATTGGTCTTTTTGAACAATCATCTACCACAACTACTACATTATCTCCTTCAACATCCTCTATATCACATGAAAGTAGAGCAACTACATCAACTATATCAAAAGAAAATAAAGGTTTAAAAAATAATTTTAATTATATTTTAGTAATCTTTCTCCTTTCTTTTTATTTATTCCAAAACTAATTGATGAATATGTCAATTTGTTCAGGTCTCTATATTAATTAATTTAATTATATATTAATAGAATTATATCATATATTTTAATATAATTTATAATAATAAAGAAATTTTTTACTATTTTTAATTTAATATTTTTATTATCAAATAACATTTTATTTTATTTTACTTAATTTAAAGAATTTATCTATAAAATATTTTATTTTTTTCTGATAAAAAAATTGTTAATACTTAATATATCTTTCTATTTATAATAAACAATAATTTATTTTAAAAAATCTTTTTTATATAAATTTTTCTAACATAAATTCTTGATATTTTTTTATTACAAATATCATATTAAAGTATTTTATCTATAACAAAGATAAAAAATTTCCCTCATTTATAAAGATAAAAGACATAGAAATGTGAATGAATCAAAATTTTTGCCACATCAATTGACTCAATTGATGTTATAGTCTAGTCCTTATTTCTTACTAAAGGAAGATGTTGTATTAAATATAATATATATTTATATTTATATTGAAATAATAATCATATATCATCTGAATATTTTGAATGTCATTTTGTTATTGAAATAAACGATCATTAACTGGAGGAGGTAAAAAGAGAGACATATTTTAGATGAAATAAGATAGAAAATAAAAATATGTATATATCTATTTTAATGTGAATATCAATTATTTTTTAATTACGAAAATAATAAAAGTATCTGGTACGCTAAATATTTAATTTATTTAAGAAATTAAGACAAAATCAGTATTTGATAAAGGTTTATAATAAATTATAAGTAAAGTGTTAAAAGAGAAAATAATAAAACAATTTTCATATTTTTATATAAATTTTATTTTAATATCCTTTTTTTTTAAAAATAAATTACGATCATTATATTAATATTTTCAAATTATGATAAGTAAAAATAACATAATAAAATAATAACTTTGTAATAATTTTTAACGCCAAAAATACTCAATTATCTTAACAAATTGATGATTATTTTTTATTGTTAGAAATATAATAATGATCACATACTATTAATAACAAATTAATAACAAATTAATTGATATATTTATAATCACCTTAAAAATTTTAAACAATGATTTTAAATAAATTGATAGGTAAATTATACATAAACACGTAGAACACAGTATATGTAAGTAAAAACATCTTATTTTAAAAAAAATATAATTTTTGTTAAAATTATTTCTCCATCTTCTAAATATATCTTATTGCTTTTGATCAAATTTAAAAAAAAAATATATTTCTTTTAAATCTTTTAAATAAACAAAAAGGTTAAATTTTTAAACAACAGTTGTTATATTTTAGAAACTTTTTTTCATATGCCAACAAATAAATTATTTTATGTCAATTATTTTATAAACTATAATTTAATATTATACATTCTAGACATCTATAAATAAATTGTTTTTTTCTATGTAATATAATATAAAAAATATAATGATTCTTTTTAATAACCAATCAAATGTTAATTTAATTAAAATCGTTGAAAATTTTTTTTATGAACTACATTAATGAAGTCAGATAAAAATTTTAAAGGATAATCTTAATTAATATAAAAACGTTGTGTTAATAAAATATATTAATATTTTATAACTTAATTACATTGATAATTCATTTTTACAACTCATTTAAGCGATAAAAATTTTTTAAATTAATGCATTTTATAATCCACAAATATTTTAACATTAAATTATAAAAGTTTAAGTAATGTTTGCTACTTGATTTTTTTTTATAATATCTTAAAGAAGTACGAAATAATTAAAATGCCAACAGAGACGGGTATCTAAATATTAAAGAAAGATGTTTGTTGATCCTTTCACATATAATATCAATGTATTTTATTAAAAAAAAAAAAGGTATAAAGATAATATGCCGTATCAACTTTAAAATAACGATAAAAGAAAAAGATTGCTGCTTTGATAATTCTTTTCTCTTCATCTATTACAGTCAATTTATTATAAATTCTTTGAATTGCTTTAAAAACTTTAGTGTAGGCAGGAGGCAAATCAACTCAATTATAGTTAATCTAAGAAAAAAGTATATTGTTATAAAAACATTCTATGATCATTAGTAATTACCAATAAGAAATTATATTGGCAATTCACTTGCGACGACTACTACCTCAATGAGGGTAGATGTAAAAGATTATGGCATTAAATTAAAATGATGCTAAGAAACTAAACAATTTACAACTAATCCTAAGAATTAAGCTTATTTTTAATAGGTAAAGTGTAAAAGTGGGAGTAATGCTTTTATTATTAGAGATAAAAGTATGTTGATTGATAAGAGAGAAATACATATATCTTTGAAAAGTTGATATCTCTGCAACAATAAAGGGTTTCATTAAGGTGGAGTAAAACATATTACCCTTACTTCTTTCATTGCCTTCCTTTCCTTCATAATCAACATAATAATCCTTGTTTCTTCAGACTTAACAGTCACTCTCGACTAGTTGTGTTTCTAGATTGCGTCTAAGCATTCTTATATTTTTAACTGTTGAGATATTATCACAAATTAGCACTCTACTACCAAATTTTTAATAATGGAATACGAAAACGACCCAGGATGGCAATATCTTCGTCGCTCTCGCGATCAAATCCTTGAAGTAAGTAATATTATTATTGTATTGTTATTTTTTTTTATTTTTTTAAATTGTTTTTGTATTTATTTATATAATTTTTTTATAAAAAATTTATTTTGTAGGATCAAAATCGCCCATATGATTCTAAAAAAAATTGTTGGGTTCCTGATGCTGAAGAAGGATATGTCGCTGCTGAAATTACTGCCACTAAGGGAGATAATGTTACCGTTGTAACTGCCCGTGGTAATGAAGTAAGTCTTTATTTTAATATATATTTTTTTTAATAAAAACCTTTTTTTTAGCAAACATTGAAAAAAGAACTTGTTCAAGAAATGAATCCACCAAAATTCGAAAAGACTGAAGACATGTCTAACTTGTCTTTCTTGAATGATGCTTCTGTTTTACACAATTTACGTTCACGTTATGGTGCTATGCTTATCTACACATACTCCGGTCTTTTCTGTGTCGTAATTAATCCATACAAAAGACTTCCAATTTACACAGATTCTGTTGCTCGTATGTTTATGGGTAAAAGAAGAACTGAAATGCCACCCCATTTGTTTGCTGTATCTGATGAAGCTTACAGAAACATGCTCCAAGATCATGAAAATCAATCTATGTTGATTACAGGAGAGTCTGGTGCTGGTAAAACAGAAAATACTAAAAAAGTTATTGCCTATTTCGCTGCTGTTGGTGCTTCTCAACAAGAAAGTGATGCAGATAAAAAAGGTGAAGCTGCTAAACCCGATGAAAAGAAAGTTACTCTTGAAGATCAAATTGTTCAAACTAATCCAGTTCTTGAAGCATTTGGTAATGCAAAAACTGTTCGTAATAACAATTCTTCACGTTTCGGTAAATTTATCCGTATCCACTTCAATAAACAAGGACGTGTTGCATCTTGTGATATTGAACATTACCTTCTTGAAAAATCTCGTGTTATTCGTCAAGCACCAGGTGAAAGATGTTATCATATTTTCTATCAAATTTTCTCTGACTTCAAACCAGAACTTAAGAAAGAACTTCTTCTTGATTTACCATTAAAAGATTATTGGTTTGTTGCTCAAGCTGAGTTAACAATTGATGGTGTTAATGATACTGAAGAATTCCAACTTACAGATGAAGCTTTTACTATTCTTAACTTCTCTGATACAGAAAAACACGAATGTTACCAACTTATGGCTGCTCTTATGCATATGGGTAACATGAAATTTAAACAACGTGCACGTGAAGAGCAAGCTGAACCAGATGGTACTGATGAAGCTGAAAAAGCAGCTAAAATGTTTGGAATTAACTTTGAAGAATTCCTTAAAGCTCTTACTAAACCACGTGTTAAAGTTGGAACTGAATGGGTATCTAAAGGTCAAAATGTTGAACAAGTTAACTGGTCTATTGGAGCTATGGCTAAAGGTCTTTATGCTCGTGTATTCCATTGGCTCGTCAAGAAATGTAATCTTACTCTTGATCAAAAAGGTTTCAGTCGTGATTATTTCATTGGTGTACTTGATATTGCTGGTTTTGAAATTTTCGACTTTAACTCCTTTGAACAATTATGGATTAACTTTGTAAATGAAAAACTTCAACAATTTTTCAATCACCACATGTTCGTTTTAGAACAAGAAGAATATGCTCGTGAAGGAATTCAATGGACTTTCATTGATTTTGGTCTTGATCTTGCTGCTTGTATTGAGCTTATTGAAAAACCACTTGGTATTATTTCTATGCTTGATGAAGAATGTATTGTACCAAAGGCTACTGATATGACATTAGCTCAAAAACTTGCTGAACAACATTTAGGTAAACATCCTAACTTTGAAAAACCAAAACCACCAAAGGGAAAACAAGCTGAAGCACACTTTGCAATGCGTCACTATGCTGGTACTGTACGTTATAATGTTACTAACTGGCTTGAGAAGAATAAAGATCCACTTAATGATACTGTTGTATCTGTTATGAAAGCATCTAAAGAAAATGCTCTTCTTTTGGAAGTTTGGTCTGATTACGTTACCCAAGAAGAAGCTGCTGCTAAAGCTAAAGAAGGTGGTGGCGGTGGTAAGAAGAAGGGTAAATCTGGATCCTTCATGACAGTTTCTATGATGTATCGTGAATCTCTTAACAATCTTATGACTATGCTTAATAAGACTCACCCACACTTTATTCGTTGTATTATTCCAAATGAAAAGAAACAATCTGGTCTTATTGATGCTGCTCTTGTTCTTAATCAACTTACATGTAATGGTGTACTTGAAGGAATTAGAATTTGTCGTAAAGGTTTCCCTAACAGAACTCTTCACCATGACTTCAAACAACGTTATGCTATTCTTGCTGCTGCTGAAGCTAAATCATCTGAAGATCCAAAACTTTGTTCACAAAACATGCTTGCTAAGATTGTTGCAGATGGTGGTCTTAATGATGAACAATTTAGAATTGGTCAAACTAAAGTATTCTTCAAAGCTGGTGTATTAGCTAATCTTGAAGATATTCGTGATGAAAAACTTTCTGCTATTCTTACAGGATTCCAAGCTATTATTAGATGGTACTTAGGATTAGCTGATCGTAAAAGACGTATGGAACAACGTGCTGGACTTCTTATTGTTCAAAGAAATGTACGTAGTTGGTGTACACTTAGAACTTGGGAATGGTTTAAACTTTATGGAAAAGTTAAGCCACTTCTTAAAGCTGGAAAGGAAGCTGAAGAAATGGAAAAGATGGAAGGAAAACTCAAAGAACTTCAAGAAAGCTTGGATAAAGAAGAAAAACTTAGAAAAGATCTTGAAGAACAATGTACTAAACTTTTAGAAGAGAAAAACAGTCTTTTTACTACAAATGAAAATTCTAAAGGAACTATTTCTGATCTTGAAGATAAATTAACTAAACTTCAATCACAAAAGAATGATCTTGATAGACAAATTAATGAATTAAATGATCGTCTTGGTGACCAAGAAGATCGTAACGCTGATATTTCTCGTGCTAAGAAAAAGATTGAAGGAGAATGTGAAAATCTTAAAAAACAAATTCAAGATCTTGAAATGAGTCTTAGAAAAGCTGAATCAGAAAAGCAATCTAAAGATCATCAAATTCGCTCTCTTCAAGATGAAATGCAACAACAAGATGAAAATATTGCCAAATTAAATAAAGAAAAGAAACATCAAGAAGAAATAAATCGTAAATTAATGGAAGATCTTCAATCTGAAGAAGACAAAACCAACCATGTTAACAAAGTTAAAGCCAAACTTGAACAAACTCTCGATGATCTTGAAGATAATCTTGAACGTGAAAAGAGATCTCGTGCTGATACTGACAAACAAAAAAGAAAGGTTGAAGGAGAACTTAAGATTGCTCAAGAGACAATTGATGAATCAAACAAAGTTCGTCATGATCTTGAAAACAACCTTAAAAAGAAGGAATCAGAACTTCATACTATTACCTCACGTTTAGAAGATGAACAATCTCTTGTAGCTAAACTTCAACGCCAAATTAAAGAAACACAAGGAAGAATTAACGAACTTGAAGAAGAATTAGAAAATGAACGTCAATCACGTTCAAAAGCAGATCGTGCTAAATCTGACCTTCAACGTGAATTAGAAGAATTGTCAGAAAGATTAGATGAACAAGGAGGTGCCACTGCAGCACAAATTGAAGTTAACAAAAAACGTGAAGCTGAATTAGCCAAACTTCGTCGTGATTTAGAAGAAGCTAATATGAATCATGAAAATCAATTAGCAGCTCTTCGTAAGAAACACAACGATGCTATTGCTGAACTTGGAGATCAACTTGATCAAGTTCAAAAACAAAAGGCTAAAGTCGAGAAAGAGAAAACACAAATTCAACGTGAAATGGAAGATTTCTCTGCTCAACTTGATGCTGAAACTTCTGCCAAACTTAACAATGAAAAATTAGCTAAACAATTTGAAATTCAAGTTTCAGAACTTCAAGCTAAAGCTGATGAGCAAGCTCGTCAACTTCAAGACTTTGCTTCCCTTAAAGGTCGTCTTCACAATGAAAATGGAGACCTTGGCCGTCAATTAGAAGATGCTGAATCTCAAATTAATGCACTTTCTCGTTTGAAATCTCAATTAACTTCTCAATTAGAAGAAGCACGTCGTACTGCTGATGAAGAAGCTCGTGAGCGTCAAACTCTTGCTGCACAATCTAAAAACTTCCAACATGAATCAGAACAACTTCGTGAATCACTTGAAGAAGAAATTGAATCTAAGAACGAAGTTCTTAGACAATTATCTAAAGCTAATGCTGAAATTCAACAATGGAAAACACGCTTCGAAGGAGAAGGACTTCTTAAAGCTGATGAACTTGAAGAAGCTAAGAGACGTCAACAACAAAAAATTAATGAACTTACTGAAGCTCTTGATGCTGCTAACTCTAAAATTGCTTCTCTTGAAAAGACTCGCTCACGTCTTATGGGAGATCTTGATGATGCTCAAGTTGATGTTGAACGTGCTAATGGATATGCTGCTTCATTGGAAAAGAAACAAAAAGGTTTTGATAAGGTTATTGATGAATGGAGAAAGAAGACCGATGATTTGTCAAATGAATTAGATTCTGCTCAACGTGATAACCGTAATTTGTCTACTGATTTATTCAAATTAAAAAATGCTCAAGAAGAAATGGCTGAAACTGCTGAAGCTCTTAGACGTGAAAACAAATCACTTTCTCTTGAAATTAAAGATCTTACTGATCAACTTGGAGAAGGAGGACGTTCAGTTCATGAAATGCAAAAGATTATCCGTAGACTTGAAATTGAGAAAGAAGAACTTCAACATGCTCTCGATGAAGCTGAAGCTGCTCTTGAAGCTGAAGAATCTAAAGTTCTTCGTGCTCAAGTTGAAGTTTCACAAATTAGATCTGAAATTGAAAAGAGAATTCAAGAAAAAGAAGAAGAATTTGAAAATACTCGTAAAAATCATCAACGTGCTATTGATTCTATGCAAGCATCATTGGAAACAGAAGCTAAAGGTAAAGCTGAACTTCTTCGTGTCAAAAAGAAATTGGAAGCTGATATTAATGAACTTGAAATTGCTCTTGATCATGCTAATAAAGCTAATGCTGATGCTCAAAAGAATATCAAGAGATACCAAGAACAAATTCGTGAATTACAATTACAAGTTGAAGAAGAACAAAGACAACGTGATGACATCCGTGAACAATATCTTAACTCAGAAAAAAGAGCTACTATCCTTCAATCTGAAAAAGAAGAACTTGCCGTTGCTGCTGAAGCCGCAGAACGTGGACGTAAACAAGCTGAATATGAAGCTGCCGATGCTCGTGATCAAGCTAATGAATTTTCTGCTCAAGCCAATTCACTTTCTGCTGCAAAGAGAAAGTTGGAAGGAGAACTTCAAGCAATACACGCCGATTTGGATGAAACATTAAATGAATACAAAGCAGCTGAAGAACGCTCTAAAAAAGCTGTTGCTGATGCTACAAGACTCGCTGAAGAACTTAGACAAGAACAAGAACATTCTATGCACATCGATAGAATGCGTAAAGGACTTGAACAACAAATTAAAGAAATGCAAGTTAGACTTGATGAAGCTGAAGCAGCTGCTCTTAAAGGAGGAAAGAAAATTATTGCTAAACTTGAACAAAGAATTCGTGAACTTGAATCTGAATTGGATGGAGAACAACGTAGATACCAAGATGTTAACAAAAATCTTTCTAAAGCTGACAGAAGAATGCGTGAACTTCAATTCCAAGTTGATGAAGATAAGAAGAACTTTGAACGTATGCAAGATCTTATTGACAAACTTCAAAACAAACTTAAAACACAAAAAAGACAAATTGAAGAAGCTGTAAGTTTAAATTATTATAAAAAATATTTTTTATAATATAAATATTATTTTTAGGAAGAAGTTGCTAACCTTAATCTTCAAAAATACAGACAACTTCAACACCAACTTGATGATGCTGAAGAGCGTGCCGATGTTGCTGAGAATTCCCTTTCAAAAATGCGTGCTAAGTCTCGTTCAGCTGCTAGTGTTGGACCAGCAGGATTACAAGCTTCCCAATCAGCTGCACTCCTTAGATCTCCAAGTCGTGCTCGTGCATCTGCATCCAATCTTGGAGATTTTTAAGTGTCACAAATATACTAACAATTTATTTGTAACTTGATTATAAAAATGCAGACTGTAAGAAGCTATCTATCAATGAATTATCATTCTTTAATCAAATATTAGGCTTTGTTGATCCGTTAGCCATCCAACATTTTATTAATCAATTTTTTTTACGATTTTATTATTTTTATCTTTTTATTATTCCCAAAAGATGATAATCCTTATTCAACATGAAATAATAACAAAAAAATATCAATTTAATACTTTATTTTTACAGCTGTTCACATAAGTGATAAATATTTTAAATAATACATTAGTATTTTTTGTAGTTGCTAATTTGTGATTCATTTGTCGAATAAAGTTTATCATATTAATTTTTGTTTTATAATTTTTTTTTTAAATCTTTTTAAAGTTTTCATATTTCTTTAATGCATTTTTTAATTCAAATATTTTTTCATTTTTAAGATTAAGAGTATTTGTAATTTCTAAATGTTTTTTTAATAACTCATCATAACATTTTCTCATTTCCATTATATGATATTTTAATTCATTTATATTATCAATATCATTTATTTGATTAAATAATGAATTATGTTTATCATCTTTAATATTTATATTAAATTCAGTTTTAATTAGCATTACTTCATTGTTTTTGCCTTCAATATTCTTTTGATCATTATATTTATTTTTTTCTAAATTATCTATCTTATCTCTCAAATATTTGTTTTCAATTAAAAGTCTTTCAACTTGACTATTAACTTGGAGTGATAATGATTCTTCTTTTATAATATCTTTTGTACCTTCATTTAAACAATTCAAATTATTATTATCTTTCAATGTTTTTTCTGTTGATAAATTGTTATTCAATTTTGATATTTGATCATCTTTTTTATACTTTTTTAGTTGATTATTTTTTCTTATTAATTTTTCAATGTGTAAACGTAGTTTGATTATTAATTTTATTTTTTGATCAGATGTTAATGCTTTCATAAAAGGAACATCCCTTGTAAGAATCATCAATCGACTTCTAAGACTGTGATTTTGTTTTTTTAAAGAGTCAATTGTTTTTATAGCTTTTGGCATATTGTTTCCATCTTTTTCAACATCAAAATTTATATTATCAGCTGTTACTTAAATATATATATATATTATTTAAAATATATAAATAAAACTTACAATCATTTGTTATTTCATTATCAGCTAATAAAGTATTTATATAATAGTCATACTTTAAATCTTCTAAACAACCGCTATAAACTTTAGAGCATAAATTATCTTCAAATTCACTAAATGAATATTCATTTGACATTTAAAAAATAATAATAATAATAATATGTAAAATAAAATATGTATATTGAAAAAGTTATAAGAACAAGTTAGTGGTACCATGGAAACATACATATAACCTTGAATAAGTCATTTTATAAACATGCTACATTTTTATCAATACTATCTGTATAAGTGGTTTTAAAAGAAAATATAATTACCTTGTAGAACTTTTTATAGATTCCTACAACGATTTGTAATAGAAAATTAATATTTGGAATGTTATCACTATCAGTCATAAGTTTTACTGACGATAAATTATTTGCAAGGCAAATATTATATTTATACAAAAAATATGACAACTGTTAAAAGTAAGTAATTTTTTCCATTTAATAATAAGTATTATTAATATTAATAAAGCTGTTGCTGGAATAGCTTTTGCTTTATGTACCGGTTTAACTTTACTTGTATTGGCATGTACAATTACACAATTAACGTATGTTTTATTAAAATAAATCAATATTTTTAATAAATATTAATTATTTTTTTTTAGTTCATGGTTACCAATGTTTGTTATTATTTTTTATATTTTGTCACCTATACCAATACATACAGCTAAAGCATTTGGAGGTGATTTTGATACAGGAAATCCAATTGTTGATTTTGCAATTTTTATAACAACAGGAATTATTATATCTGCTTTTGGTTTACCAGCAGTTTTAGCTCATGTTGGAGCAGTAAGTTTATTAGTAAAATATTATTTTTATTTAATTTTTAGATCCATTTTAATGCTTGGATCATGACAGCTTTTGCTAATATTATAATATTTTCAACTATTGTCTCTTACTTTTATTATACAGAAAAAGATACTATGGCTTTTCCATTTTAATGTCACAACAAAATGTATAGATCACAATACAATACAAATAATTACAGCCATAATTATTTTTTTATTTAATGTAAATTGAAAATATTTAGTACTTATAAAATGATCTTAGTGATTACAAATATTGCCTTTCATTAATTTGATGAAATAATTTCTTAAAAATCAAATGTTCTTATATTTAATCAAATATAAAAAAAATGTTCAGCTATCAAATATTATCGTTAAAATAGTTTTTTTTTTTTTATTTTGATAAAAATTTTCATTTTTGTATTATATTGTCAATTATATAAAAGTATGTTTATGTTTAAAAAAATACCTTATAAAATGATTAAAAATTATAACAAACGTATTTGTAAATTATTAAATTAATTTTCATTAAAATCTAATGTTTTATATTTTTTTTTATAACATATAAATGTAAAAAGATGAATGTATTTCTTCTTTTTTCTATCATTAATGATATGACAGTAATTTAATAGAGAAGGCAATTTGTTGATATGCATGATTAAATTAAAAGCTAGTTATATTAATAAAATTTATACAAACTTCTTATTCTGATTATTATTAAAGAAGTATGTGTTACTATCAAATCTTTCAATTTATAATTGCTCTTTATAAATGATAGAATTGTTCTTTGAAGTTTTATTAGTTGCGTGAAAATCATACATATTTCATTCTGTATTGTATATAACTTTTATAAGAACCTTTTTCGTCAAACATTATTTGTAAGGACAAAATTAAAAGATTAATTCTTTTCTTAAAAATATTGTATATATTTTTTTTCTTATCATCAATCAGGAACTATTGTAAAAGATTATATATAATTAAATTACTTATGTCACAGGTTATCAAAAATATGTTTAAGTTTTATTTTTATAAAATAAGACAAAAAATATTTTTAAAGAAAAATTATTATGTTTAAAGATTATATTCTTCTCATATATTATTTATATATTAATCTAAAAAATTTTTATATTATTCATAAATATTTTTAAACTTACACATTTTTATATAATTTTAACACATAAAAATTAATTTTATTAAAAAGATTATTTTAATATTTATTTTCTATTAATACGGCTACTATATTTAAAAATATAAAAATATATTGTATTTATATTTAGTTTTGAAAACATTATTAATGAATAAAAAATAACAAGATGTTAATTAATACGTTTGTAAACTAATTTTAAAATAACCTGTTTAATAAAAATTTTTTTTAAATTTTAGCTTTAATTTTTTAAAAATATACTCTTTTACTTAATATTTTTTTTATCGATTTTTTCAATATTAAACTGTAACGCTTTACTTTAATAATACATAACATTATTAATATTTATTTGATATATTTTATAATTCACTTGAAAAATAAATGATATATACTATAGTAAAAATTTCATCATTATATTTTATCTCGATGTAAATTTATATAAAAAATTTTTATTTAATAATCATATCTTAGTTATATTTTGATTGTACATACACATTTTTGATTAATTTTTATTAAAAATATATATTTGTACTTTAAAAGACGCTTAATTTTATTTTACAACTCTATTTTATCAATTTTAAGTTAAATTGTATTTAAACTAAAATATTTATAGTAACTTTTTAAAACGATGGAATTTGTTGAATCGTTATTGGGGAACACTACAAATCAATCTTCGTTATCAATAAAATATTTTACAGCCGATTTATCAGAACGACAGTTAACTGATTTTGATGAAAATACTATAAAATGTATACACCCTGATCTTACTGTTGAGTGTATAGAAGCTCTAAATCTATCTCGCAATCTTTTTGAAATAATTCCATTAAACGTCTTTAAATTTAAACATTTGCAAAAGTAAGTTTTTTTTATATTTAAATAAATATTTTTAAATAAAAAAATTTAATATACTATTACTTTAGATTAGAAGTATGTGAATTATCATTGAATACAATACCTGAACAAATTACCAATCTACAAAATCTTCGACATTTAGATGTTAGAAATAATTTGATAAGATCAATTCCAAAATATTTATCAAAAATAAAAACTCTTGAAGAAATAAATTTTTCTGGTAATGAATTAACACAATTCCCAGAAGTTTTTTTTTATCTTCCCAATTTAAGTAGTCTTAATCTTGGAGAAAATAAAATACCTGTTATTCCTCAAACTATATATCAAATAAAAAAATTAAAAATATTATATCTTGGTGGTAATTTATTAAAACATTTACCTGATACAATCGGTTTACTCCGTCAATTAACTTGCCTTGTTGTTTGTGACAATCAATTATCAACAGTTCCACAATCAATTGCATCTTTACGTAACCTTAAGCGACTTTCACTTCATAATAACTTAATTAGAACCTTACCACCACAGATATTAAATTTAACAAGTTTAGAAAGTTTATCATTAAGAAATAATCCTTTAGTAAGAAAATTTGTTGATAATCTTATGTTAACACCACCATCATTAAAAGAACTTGCAGCTAGAAGTGTTCGTAAAGATATTAACATGAAGATTGCAGAAGATATTTTACCATGTGATTTAATTAAATATCTTAATACTGCTCATGAATGCTTGAATCCACATTGTACAGGTGTATATTTTGAGACATGCTTTGAAAATATTAAGTTTGTTGATTTTTGTGGAATGTATAAAGTACCATTTTTACAATATCTTTGGTAAATTTTTTTTTTATATTTTAATACAATTTTTTTTAGTTCACCTAGCTGTGGATGTGGTTGTTCTGATAATGGTCCCCATGTTTGCCGAAATCGTCTTACTGACGCTAGAATGAAAAAAGTTTTACTTGGATAATAAATTAAATATTACTTTAAATAGAACAATTTTTTTTCAAAAAATTTTTATTTTAAAACTTGTAAAATATTTTTTTTTTGCCTTATCAAGTTACATTATTTTATTAAAAATAAATTAATATATTCTAATGCTTATTTTATATTAAATAAAAATAATTATCTTTTATCACTTTTATTTTAAATAATTTTTCTAAATAATATATTTTATACTTATAGCTATTTTCTTGTAATTATTAATTAATAAATGTAATTTTATATGAAATATGAATAATAATTAAAGGTATTATCATTATTATCACGAAATACATTTCATCTTTTGTATATTTAATACAGATTAATAATAACAAAAAAAAATGTTTCAATTAGATTTGCAAAATTTATATAAGCTATAAAATGAGAGAAGGCGGATTTCTAAGAAAGGTTATATTTTTTTTTGCTGTTAAATACTATGTTCTTTTTACAAAATAATATTATTTTAATAAATATTAAAACTATGAAAACAACCAATTTATGGCTTAAAACAATTGGTGACAAATCTGTTAATGAATGGATTTTATCAATGGATAAATATATTGACAATCCGACACCTTATTGTATGTTTTTTAAATAAATAAACCTATAATTAAATAAATATGGTATATTTTTAGCTGAAAATGAGTTTATCCAAATTATAAGAAATAATATTTTAGAATTATTAGATGAAGAGGAAACGGCATATTATATATGTCATCTTTATTGGGATTATTTTAATTATCCATATAAATTACTATGTATAATAAAAGAATCACCAGGATACAATTTAAATATTTTTTTAAGAAATCAGTATAGTGCTGAAATCTTTGAATGTATTTGGATAAAAAAAGATGGACCACCAATTGAATATGTTTATTTATTTGATGAAATTGATTGGTATTTTGAAAATATAGATATTGAACCAGTAAAAAAAGAATTTGAATTTATTTGTGCTGTAACAAAATTTTCTAAATTAAAAATTACTATCAATGAATGGAAGAACAAGTATTACTTTTAACTTTAAAATGTTAAACATTACATTATGACATATTTAAATATTATCATAAATGGATTTTTTTCAAATCTAAAGAAAACTTTTTCCTTAAAATAACTCCAAAAATATTATACGTCATTATAATTTCCTGTATTAATCTTCGTTTAGTTATATTTTTCCTGATGTTTTTGATATTTAAATATTATCATTTAATAAAAAGTGTGCAAGCTAAGAAAAAAACTAAAATTCTTCATCTATTTATTAAAAATTTTTTTTTTTTTAATTTCTAACTATCCAAAAATATTAACAAACGGAACTTTCTTATTTTTCAAAAGGAAAAGCAAATTTATTTTATTGTTTAAATAACAATCGTAAATAAAGAAATATTAGTATAATCCGGGAAGTAATAAATATCTATATCTACAATTTTATAGAACTTGCAATAATTTTTAATATTTGATATATTTTTTTTTAAATGAAAAAATTAGTTTTTTGTTGAAATATTAAAAACATTTATTTTTGAATACGTATAAAATTATCTTCATTTGATTTTTAAAAAAATAATTAATCAAAGATTAAATTAATGTGTCGTTTAGTAATTCTTCAAATATAAAATAAAAACAAAGGTTAAAAAAGATTAATTTATCTATTATAAAAAAAAAATTTTTTATTAAAAAATATTAATATTTATCATTAATATCCAAACAAATAAAATTTCAAAACAAATCATTAATATAAAACATTATCTCATATATATCATAATTAATAATTCTTAATAAAAACTTTAAAAAATATTTTAAATTTTATATTTCAAAAAAATCTTTTAAACATACAACATTTTTTTTGATTTAAAAAATTTAAAATTTTTAGATTTTTTTATTGTACTAAGAATAATGTTTTTTTTATTATTTTTACACTTGATTCTTGAAGAATAAAATTGTTTTGATAATTATTTATTTTTATTATATTTTTATATATTACAAATAGATCTTTTAACTTAAAAAAAATGTATATATATCCATTTTTTTCAAATACAAATAGCGTTTATTTATATTTATATAGTTACTAGACAATACGAGGTAATGCTACATACTATCTATGTGAATATGATTTATTTTTTTTTGTTATTATATATGATAATAATAAAAAAATGAATAATTAATGCTTTTAAAATACGCATTATAAACATTATTAATACATTATAAATAAGATATTCACATTCCATAGATAGTTTTCAGTATAAATAAATATTTAAAAACATTTATACATTTACAATTTAGTAAAAAAATTAGAAAAAGCAAAATTTGAGAATGTTTAAAGCATTTTTTAAACAATTTTTTATACAATTAGTTTGATTTTTTAATAGTATATTTATTTGAAACCATGTTTACTATGTAGATCATCATGAACTTTAATCTTCTAGTAAGTATTTAGAAATTAAATTAAATTTAATATTACAAAAAAAAAATTAAGATATTTAATAAAATCATTAAAAATATTTGAAAAATAGAGTGCAGTAATATAAAAAAATAAAAAGTAAATATTTTTATTTCAATTTTTTTTAATCCTATATACTATGTATTGATAAAAGATTATATTAAATGATATATAATCTTAAAAATAAATTAAATGCACCTGATGTTGAATTAGAATTGAATAAAGTTGTTTACAGTGATTGAAAATAATGTTTATTAATAATTATAACATTTTCCAATCTTAAATTTGTTTAATAAAGCAATAATTTCTAAAAAAAAAGACAATAATCATTGTTAATGTCAAAAAACCTTAAATTTTAATTTTTACAAAAATACTATGATTAATAGAACAAATTTTAAAAACATACCTATAATTCTTGCTATATTGAATAAAAGTACTAGTAAATATTTTAGATTTTACCAACTGTTATGTGGAAAAAAGTTTATATCATTTTTGTATAATAAAGATGTATAATTCTAAAAAATTACTTAAACGTTTATATTCAGAAGAATCTTGACCTATAATTTGATCAAATATTTAAAATAAATCAAAATAATACAATTCATAAATTATTATTAAAAAATAATACTGATATTGAACATGAAAGAACAGAAAGTTAATATGAGTCACAAAACATTCGAATAAATATATATTTTAAAAATTTGTAGAAATAAGAAAATTTTTTAACTTGTATTTTTTTTTATTCTTAAAAAAAATTATTTCATTATTGGTTTAGATAAAATTGATTTGCTATTAATATATACTTATATTTTTTTTGTCATTTTATAGCCCTAAATTCAAATAGTGTAACCATTTTATAAATTCGGAAATTTTGAATAATTAATTAGGTTAATTATATTAGTATATTTAATTAAATAATTTCTTTTAAATAAAAATAAATTTGATAAATTTTTAGGGACAAAATTTTTTTTAAATTTATACTAAACCATAAAGTATGAACTTTTTTTTCTTAATTTTTTTTTTATTACTGAAAGATTTTTTGGTTAATTTATATTAAAAAAATGTTATAATTTTTATCAAAAGTTTTTTAAACCTTTTTAATGTAAATATGAAAAAGGAAAATGAGTTCATTTTAGCCACAAAGTGGAATATTATAAACAAATTGTTTACTCTACTTTTTATTATTTTTTTAAAAAATTTTGTTATTTGCTTTAATAATAATTCATATATTTTAAAACAAAAATTTATAAAAGATTCAAATAATGTTTTTTAAATGCTACTACTTTATGATAACGTAAACAAATTTTATTTACTTTGTCTACAATATGGCATTGTTTCTCAAACAGATAATTATTAATAAAATTTTGGAAAATAGAAATATTTTGGAGTAAAGTTGGCTGCATCATAAATTCACTTTTTCTATTTTATAATTATATAAATAAATTACTTTTTTATCATTAAATTTATTTTATATTTAAAATAAAATAATTATTTATCTTTTAAAAATATTATAATTTTATTATAAAATATACTTCTAAATCTTTTCTATAAAATAATAATAAATTCAACGTTTAGTTAATATTTTTTAATAAAAATTAAAAATAACAAATATTATTTACAAACAATATTTTTAAATTAGATAATTATAACTTTATTTATTTTTAAAAAACAATTTTTGAATGATTTTAATAATTTTTTAAAAATATTAAATTTCTATAATAATAAAAAATTTTAAAATTTTAGAATTTTCCCTGTTAAAGAATTACACAAATATTGATTTATATAGATTCAAACTTTTTTGTTTGTTTCATATTAATTGACATGTTTTTTTAATAAATGTCATTATTTTAAAATAAATCAATCAAACCGTATTATATATTACAATCTAACTTGTATAAAAGAATTTTTTTAATCTTTTTATACTTAAATGTTTGATACTAAAAGATTGGATTTATTAAGCTCAAAAATATAACTATATGATATATTTTTTCTTAGTTTTTATTTTAAAATAGTAATCTTTAATTAATATATTATATATTTCTAAAAAAAAAACTATTTTTTTAATTTTATAAAAAAAAATCAATTTATTTTAATATTCATATTTTAGTTAAAATGTCTAACAATTTAACTAATCTAACCCTATTTGATAAAATTAAAAACTTGGCTATTTTCTATAAAAATCATCTTACTAAAATTAATCAAATAAATCAGCAACATAAAAAATCTAATGATGCCGGTAATGAGTTGTACAATACATTAACAGAAAATTTTGAAAAATTGTTTGTAAAAATAGATAATTTAGATGTTTCTGACAAGATCTTAGATGAATTTTTATCAATTATTAATGAAGAAAGTTTTATAGAAGTTTTACTAGAAATGTATAAAAATCTTCCTGATAATTTTGATCATAAAATAATTAAAAAGTTAGAGGTTATTGAAATTTACAAAGAAAAATTTGATGCCGAAGAAGGAATAAGTTCTAATTCATTAAGTTCTGAATCAAATTCTGATAATGAAATATTTTATCCTGAATCAACAACTAATTGTAGACGTAGTACACGATTAAAAAGTAAAAGAAATAAATATATAAATAATATTGAAGTAAAAAAAAATGATTCAAATTATGATAAAAATTATGAATATAGTGATTTAGATGATGAAGATAATGATGGTTATGATAATATTTCAATTCAAAAAGTTATACTTGATCCCGTTATTCAAGAAAAATTAGAATTATATATTGAGAAGGATTTAAAATTAGTTTCTGATAAAGCAATTGATACATTTAAAGTTAGTAATAAAGTAAAAGAAATATCAAGTTATTTAGGAATTAGTCAAAGAGTTATTGGTCCAATAGTAGCAAAGTTGTCAATAGGAGCATTTAGTGATTTAATGATAAAAATAAAAGATTGGAATAATTTAAAAGAACGAATGCAAGATGTATTTAGAAGATTATATGCATGGATTATTAATAAAGATGCAGTTTTATTTATTCATTCTTTATGTCCTAAAAAATTAGAATTTTATGGAAATGAAAAAATTCTTATACCAAAACCATCTTATTTTTGGTTAAATTGTGATGAAACACCAATTGATGAAATTGAACGCTGTATAACTCCACCAGTTGTACAATTAGATAATACGAATGAAGAAATAGTAAAACTCGGTGAATTTCAACCAAGTCTTCGTGTTAACAAATATATTCGTACTGTAGAATCAGATCCAACATATGAAAAAATTTTTGAACGTACAGGAAAAACATATGAATTTCAAAATAAAAATATTGTATTAGAAGATATTAAATATATGACAACAAAAACATTTAAATTTAAAGGCTTCCTTAATACATTAGAAATATGTAAAGAAATTCGCAAACATTTAAATGAAACAAATTGTTCCCAAAGAAATTTTGCTGAAAATATTTTAGGAATGTCGCAAGGTAGTGCTTCTGATCTTTTAACTAAACCAAAAGAATGGCATGGTTTAACACGAAGAGGAAGAGAACCATACATAAAAATGAGAGCTTATTTAGATACGTATGAAGGATTGAAGGATGAACTTAAAAATATTTTAGAAAGAGAAGAGAAAGAGCAACTAGAAAAATTAAAGAAATTTCATAAAAATAAACAGGAAAAAAGTGGAAAAGATTTTAATACAAAATCATTACATAACGTTTTAAATAAATTTAGTAAACCTTCAACTTCTACTCAAAATACTATTAAAGATGGAAATGAGTCTTCAATTAATATAATTAATCAAAATGTAAAAGAAATTATAAAAAAAACCGAAAAATTATTTCAACATAAAGAAAATTTTAGTGTTTTTTCAAAAAGTAGTGATTCATTAAAAAAAAATAATAGTCAAATGACAACTGATAATAAAATAATTTTTAATTCACCATTATTTTTAAATGAATCTTTTAATACAATGACTATAGCAACAGAAATGAAGACACTTTTAGATGAATGTAAAGTAACACCAGCTATGTTTGCTGAAAATTTTATGATGATGAAACCACAAGATTTTCATAGAATTTTAACTGCTCCAAGAGCTTGGAATTTATCAAGTTTAGAGGATAGAGATGCTTATAAAAAAATGAAATTATTTTTAAATAATCAAGAACTTGTTAACTGTTTTAAAGAAAATGGATTTAATGCATTTCCAAAAATATTGAAAATTTCTGTTAATACTAATACACCAATAAATAATGAAAAAAAAGTTTGTCTCTTACCACCATCAAAAACTATTGATTCATCATCAACTTTATGTAATTCAAAAGTTTTAAAACTTTGTAGTAAAAAACGACCAATGTTAGATTGTGAAGATGATTTATTATCAAAAAAACATAAATTGGATCATAAAGAAAGTGAAGAAAAGATAATAGAAAATTGTATAAATAATGAAATAAATTCATTTGAAAAAATTGTAAATGAAGGTATAAATTCAATAAAACTGGCAAATACAAATGTTACAAAACAAAATCCATTGTTGGTACCTTTTAATAAATCTATTCCAATAATAAATAATCAACAAACTATAACAAAATGTTTTGATGATAATTTTGAAATAAAAAAAGAAATAGAAAATGACTCAAAAGTTGAAAATAACGATAGTATTTCCAAAACATTAATAAATGACACCAATATACAAATAAAAGAGGAATTTATTAAGTCTGATTCTGATATAATTGATTGTCCTACATCATCAGATGATAGTTTAAATTCATTAGAAACACAATTATCTAAACAAATAAAGGAACCACAATTTTTTAGAAACCTTCATGAGAATTCTTTCAAACCAATTCATAAAGAAAATATTACTGCATATGATATTAATACATGTCATGCAAAAATTATTAAAAATAATAATAAAGAAGAATTGCTTATTGATACAGCGGAATTAGAAATTTTATACCTTGCTTGGACGTATAATCCAAATCCTCAAAGTGTAATGAAAAACTATCTTAGTCAAATGACTGTTTTACCAATTGAAACAATTGAAACATGGTATCATACATTTAACAAACTAAAGGTAATTACAATAAATTAATATAAATAATAATTAATTTTTTAGGGTAATTATTTAAGAACAGCTCAAAATTCTTTAACATATCGTGAAAATTTAAGAAAAATTGTATTATCGACAACAACAAGAAAAAAATACCTTGCTATAACAGACCTCGTTTTCAAACAACTTTTTTCAAATAAACTGGCAGAATTAATTAATCATAATCCATAACAAGCATCCTATTAATATAACAAATTTTCATATAACATTTAATTATTGATAGAAAAATATTTTCAAATACCAATCACTAATAATTTTAATGATAATAAAAATATTATTTAAAAAAAAAACTTTCTTTGTAAATAAATTTAAAATTAATTACTTATTTTAAGACATTTTTTTTATAAAACAATATTCTTAAAAAATTATTTTATTTTAAAATATTAGTGTATAATCATTAAGTAGTTTTAATTATCTTTTGCCATTAATTTTTCGACATATGTCATAAATTGCAAAAGTTTTCCTTCCTGATATGGTAATGATACAATTTGAACACCAATTGGCATACCAACACTCTTTTTACAACCTTCATAAACATTTTTTAACATAATATTCCATCCAATATCTTTATATTCTTTATCAAGTTCTATAATATCATTTTCATTAACTTTGTCTGTTGTTATAACACCTGCTGGAAAATTACAAGCATTCCATAATGCTGTATCTATAGCAGTTCCTCCTAAATAAGCCATATATTTATATGGTATACCAGGAACAGGATATTGTGGACATACAATAAAGTCAAATTCATTATCTTGAAATTGGGTAATAAAATTACTAATCATTTTATCTAAATCATCATGAGCATTACGTAAAGAAATTGTATCAGAAAATCCTGTTGAAGCCATAATACTTATTTGTGGACTAATCCAATGAGCAAAATAACTACCAATACGTTTAACAAATCCCGGTATTGTTAATGCATTATAAAATGGTTTTATATATTCATCAACAACTTCTCCTTTATATGCTTCACAAAGCCATGCACCATTATCAGGTAAAATTAAGTTAAAAATTAATGGAGCTAATGATTCTATTGGGGGTAATTTAAATTCAATAAGTTGACATCCATCATTTTTTAAAGATTCTAAAACATCTTCCAATGCACGGCGATTTGAAGGAACAGGATTGATAAAACCAGTTGTTTTAAAATAAGCAACTTTTTTTGGTTTAACAAAATTTTCAAATATAATACCATTAGGAATATTTAGTGGTACTTTTTTACAATAACTATCATCTCTGAAAAATATTTTCCAAAGAATTTCTTGTTGATAAGCATATTTTGTAAAAAATCCAAAACTCAATGCTAAACGTGATACACCACCTGATCCTTTTTCTGAATTATAACCAAACAATGTTTCTTGACATGGTTTCATTGCAGCAACACCACACATTGATGCAGGAATTCTTATACTTCCAGCAAGATCAGATCCAATACCAAATAATGTACCACCAGCAGCTAAAAGACATGCTTCACCACCAGAACTACCACCTGGTGTGCATTCTTTATTATGAAAATTCTTAGTAACTCCATATAATGGGCTAGAACAACATAAACTTATAAGTCCTTGAGGAACAGTTGTATAACAAAATGGTATTCCACCTAATGATTCTAAATGTTCAACAACACTATTTTTTTTAGTTTGAATTTGATTAAATCGTTTAGTTAAACCAATATCACATGGATAACCAGGCATTAAAAAGTTACCTTTAACTGAAAATGGAATACCAAACAATGGAAGTTTATTTTTTTCATCATTTGTAAGATTATCAAGTTGTTCAGCTCTATTAAATGCTTCAGAAAAAAAATATTGAATACAATTGAATTGATCATTGATTACAAAGCATTTGTCAATGTAAGCAATTAAAACATAGGCAGCTTTGTAACGTGTTTCCTCCTTAGATTGACATTCAAATAAATCTTCCATTTTTTTTGATAATATTTCATTCATTAATTCATTTTCAATATTACTACAAAATATATATTAAATAAATTATAATTATTTAAATCTTACTATTTTTTTATAAATTTATCAAAGTTAGTTTTAAACTCAGTATTTATTAATGAAAGGCGTTCTTTGGCACGTGCCAATTGTTTCTGGGCCATTTTTTTCTAAAAAAAATTTAATATAATTAGTAAGATAAATTTTATAAATATAAAATTATTATTAATAATGATAAATATTATATATAATCTATAAAAATAAACAGTATTCCACGTAACTATGTGTTGTTATGTAATTAAATTGAGATTATAACTTTAAAGTATAAAACGCATTATTTATCAATACAAGTAAATCATTTGATTACATAAATGTAGGGTAATTAAAATTATATAATTGAAAGGATTAGTAAAGTGTAGCAAAAAAAAATAGAACTTTTTTTTGTAAAATTTTAACAAACGTATTGATAAGTATAAAATCTGCTTAATCGGTATAAATAGAAAAGAAAATGAATTTATTGAAAATTGTAACGTTTTTGTATGAAATTACTTGTAATATATAATTGGAAAATAATTATAAATATTCAATAACAAAGAATTAAATAAACGTTATTTATAAAACATTTTTATGATTGATATATTATATTAATAACAATCTAAAATATTAAAAATATAATGTTGTATTAAATACAAATTCCAAAAATATTTTGTAATATTATAATTAATAATAAATTGTCATCAATTACATTTTAAACAGTGAATTAAGAAGAAATAAAGAAAAGTGTTTACATTTATATCAAAACAGAAATCAGATTAAAAAAAACTTGCAACAAATGATAAATGATACATATTTATTTCTGAGTAATAATTATTACTCTATTAAAAATACATATTTTGATCATTTTAACAAAAGTATTTAAATCTAAAACGAATTAAAAAATAAATACATAATTGGTTGAGAGAACAGAAAAAATGTAAATATTGACAATTTTATGTGACTGTAAAATATTTTTATCAGGCTAACATTTGAAGAATTTATATATATATATATATCTTTTCAATTATAAAAACTATTTTTTAAAAATTTTTTTTTATAAACTATAAAATATTAAGTACTTTTTTCTTAATTTTTTCAAACAACTAATAGTTTTTTACAGTTAACTTTATAATAATTACTTTAAAAATATGTTTAAATAAAAAAAGACTATTAAAAAAATTTTATTTACATTGATATTTAGATATATTTTATCATATTTGTTTTTTTTTAAGAATAAATATTTTTAATTGTTGCTTTAATTGAATACAAAATAATAATTTTAAATATAACAAATTATATTTAAAAAAAATTTATTCTTTAAAAAAGAATAAGTTCTATAAACTCTAAATAAAATTTTTATTATTTAAAATGTCATAAGATATATAATAAAAAAATTTTTGTTTGAATTTAATTCGTACATAAAAATATATATGACATCATTGAAAGATGTATTTTTACATTTCCATTTTTCATATTTATGTATTTTATAATGTTTAAGAAAAAAAAATTTCTTTTTTTTTGTTAAAGTTATAAAGTTTAATTGTTTAATATATTTTAAACACTAAAATATATAAATTACGTTTTGTCCCGTTATTATATATTGATAATGATAGGTATAGTTAAAATACTATAGTTATTATCTATGAAAAATCTTTTATCAATTGATATTTAAAAGATAAGTTATAAAAATATTATAAAATATATTTTTATTTAGTGGATAGAAAGAAATATTATTACTTTTGTGAATTATATTTTCAACTTTTATACTTTAAGTTATTATTTTAATTTATGTCACTTTCTTGAAAATTTCTTAACTTTTAGTATTTTAAAGATTTATTTTTAAATAAAAAAAAGTTACATAAAAATGTTTGTTTAGTAAAATTTCAATTTTTCACTAGCTTACATACTATTCATCAATATATATATATATATATATATATTTATATATATGTATATTTTATTTTACAAAACACTAAAATCTTTTTATGTTGATTATGAATGATTCTTTTTAATATTTTAATGATTATAATTATTTTATTTTTAAAATGTTTTTAACTTTAAAATTATTTATATAAACGTAAAAAAGTGTTATATACCAGTATAATATTTAAAAAAATACTTAACTAATTCTTTTCTTTATAATTTTATTAGAAAATTTTATATAATTAAATACTTTACTGCAAAATTATTTAAATATATCAATTTCAATGACTCTGTATGTAACGAATATGTAATTTTTTTGTAGATTATATATATTATTTTTTCAAAATATACATGTAAATGTTATTGTATTATTATAAAAATAAAAAAAAATATTTTATATCAATAAATCATATTAATGCATTTTATAAATTATGGCATAAAATAAAAATAAATATCAACATAGATCCAAACAGATATGCCTATTTTTTAATGATATAAAATTTATGTACAATTTTTAGTTTTGAAGCAGTTCAAAAACATGTCATTCTTTTAACATATTTTTATTTATAAGTCTTTCAAATTAACTTAATCAAACTGCTTTTATATAAAAGCTTATATTAAATAAATTTTATAACAAAATAAAAGTATAAGACGCTTTTTATAAAACATTTAAATAAACTTTATTTTATAAAAAAAAATATTTTTTTTTCTTTATTTTGTATTTGTTAGTTAGTTAAAAAAATAAAAATAAAAAAACATTTAATATTACCTAAATAAAGAAACAAAATTTTATTTTTCTTTTTCTATTTTCATATAATATAGAATGTTTATTAACGTGTAAATTTACCAAAACTGTTATCTTTATCATCCTAATATTTTGTAATCAATTTAAACCTAAAGACTTAGCTAACTTCATTCTCTTAACATTATTTTATATAGATCCTCATACGGTCAGCTTATAAAAATGTTAACTAAGATAGAAAATTTTGCGCCATCACTACTCCCTTAACCCTGTACTCCTTTCTCATTATTTCCTCTCTTTAATACTACATTTTCTCTAACTATTTTTATCTTTTAAATGTCTATGCAAACTACAACCGCTTTTGCCTGATTTCGCCGCTGCGGTACTATGAAATGTAAAGAGAATCCGTACACGTCCACATATTATATATTTCATTTATTATACGACAAGACTTTCACTATACTATTTGAAATAGCATCTTTTGATACTAATGCAAAGTTGCTATGGCTATTTTTCTTTTTATTATCAATGCTTTAACTCATAAATATTACCACTATTTTATTAATCAAAAACAATGTTACATAAATTACATCATTCTTTTTTTTTATAAAATATTCTTCTTGCATCTTTGTTGATAGAAAATATTTTAGAAATTAGTGTACTTTGATACTGAAACATTTTTTAAATTAAAAATTAATTTACATTATTATTTAGTGTTTTAGTATTTGACATTTAGTGGAAAGAAAACTAATGATAACTATTTATTAGTAAAATACATATATATACCAGATATAATTTTTTTTATTATTATAAATTTTATAAAGAAATTATATTATGTATTGAAATATATTTATATATATATATATATAAAGGGTTACCAATAAGTAGTGTTCCACTTTTTAAAAGTTTAATAACTTTTGTTTAAATTTATATATTTTTATGAATTTTTTTTTAAATGATAGAGAACTGTTTAAAGTATAATATATTACAAAATCATTCTTAAGAAACAATTTTAAATTAAACTAAAGATACAACTATATTATGATATTTATATTAATTTTTTTAATATAAAAATCTTTATTTTTAAATTTTTTTATGTTAGGTGTAAAAAATAGAGTCACATAAATATTTTCCACCTAGCTAAAAACATTTTTTTTGTCTATTCAAAGGAAATTTTTTACGACTTTTTTTAAAGTATCTTGTTTTATGTATGCAATTTCTTTATTAATATTATTTTTAACATTATCTAAAGTTTTTAATTAATTTTTATATAATCAGATGTAAATATCTAGCAATCATGATGATTGGTGAATATCTCTTTTTTTAGATATTAGTTTGCTACTAACAATTGATTTTAATTAATTAATTGTCCCTTAAGCAGTATGTTAGATTGTTTACTATAACTGTTTAAGCAAATTTACCCTCCAAAAAATATGCACCAATTATTTGTTTTGAGATGGTACCACATCATACAGTTATTTACTAATTTTAAGGGTATTGAAATAAAGAAATAGAAGAAATAATAAAAAAATAATAATTTTAAGACTGATAAGTTAATTATTTTTAAAATAAAACATCTTCTTAAAAATTTCCTTAATACAGTTATTTTTTATAAAAAAAATATTTTTAAACTAGTGGAAAGTAAAAATTAGAAACATTTTTATCGTTTTAAAAGTGGACTTTTAAAAATATTTATAAAAAAAAATTGGAAACATTATTAATGTTTCATTTTTTTATATAGAGCACAATAATTTTTTAATATTGATATAATTCTTTAGGTGATTCTCTATCAGTTAAAAAAAAATTCATAAAAATATATAAATTTAAACAAAAGTTATTAAAGTTTAAAAAAGTGGAACACTACTTATTGGTAACCCTTTATATATATTTTTTTTTTTTAATAAACTTATTTGTATAAATAAATTTATTTTTATTTTTAATATTTACAAAATAATTTATAATATGGTCTTACTTTTTTTTATACATAGATAGTGTAATTTTTTTTTAAAAACAAAACAAAAAAGAAAAATATAATTATAAATGTTTTTAAAAAATTAAAAGAAAAATTAATTTTCTTGACTTTATGTATATATATATATATATATATATATATATATATATATATATATATATATATATATATATATATATATATAATTTAGATGAACTAAATTTGAATAAATTATTTGTAAATATTATTACAAATATTATTAGCATAAGCTTATAATGGTATATACATATATCAATTAGTTTATTTTATTAAAATGATATTGGTTATAATATTCAAAGGTACTGATTACATATTGTATACATTTATAAATATATATATGTTATCACATTGTAAAATCTCACTTTTAAATTTTATTATTATTTCTTAATAAAAGAAGGTAAAGTGTTGTATATTAACATTTATATTGTGATCAGTATAATTTTATAAAATATCTTTTATTATAATATTATTATTTAATACACTACTAATATTTTTTACATCTGTTCATTTTTTTTTTCAATTAAAAATAATATTGTTTAAATACATATTTAAAATCTTTTAATTGGCATTGACAAATAATAAATTTTTTATATATAACTCAAATACTTTCTATTACGTCAACATATTCACATGAGCTATGTGTAAATATTTACACATATTTAAAAGTGCCATGATAGTTACTTTAGTTTTTAATTTTATAAGAAATAATAAGAAGATGGGCAAAAATTAACCAATTTTTTTCAATAATTATTTTATTCATCTGTTACTCTTAAAAATAATATAATATTTTGAGGAAGAAAATTGTATAAGATTTGTAGTTTTTGTCACATTTTCCATATATAGTATGTTGTCAAATACTTTTTTTTTATATATAAATATTGTCTCTTCGTATTTTTTTTCTCATTTACATGACAAAATTTACAAATATTACACTCTATTTTTCACGTACGTTTTTTATGTGGTACGTCAATTTTTCTATTCCAAATATTACTATCTCTAAAACATAATTTTGTCAATTTTTTTTTAAATATAAATATATATAACCCTCTCTCATAGTATAAGTCTTGTATATATATAGTGGTACTTAATGATGACGATGTGTTGTTGCAGTTAGAAGAGACTCTACGAAGGACAATATAGGCGTAGAAACTACTAACACGGTATTTGTAGGGTTATGATGACTGGGCCGATTCTCTTTTATATTTATATATATATGGCATTCATTATTACTATTCTTAACAATCACTGTGGTAAACATGATTTGTTTAATAATATATATATTTTAGTTTAATATAATTTTTTTTTTATTATTTCAAATTCTTTTATTAAAAAAAATTTAATATGTTAAAATGTATATTTTTTTTTATTTATATAAATTTTTTTCAATAAAATATTTATAAATATTCAAAAAAAAAAAAAAAGAAAATGTTGAAAGTTTCGTTAATTTAATTAAAATTTTTTTTTAATTGCTGCACTAATAATTTTGTTATTATCATTAAAAATTAAAATGTTTTTTTATTGTTAAAAAAAGAAATACAAATTATATATTTTATTAGTTTATTAATTAAAAGTAAAAATCATTATTTATATATAATAGTATAAATTAATCGTTAATATTAATTTTTATTTTCATATTAATATTATAATATAAATAAAGTTGATGATTTCTAGAAAGCATGTCTTCTGGGGGTGACAACTGCAGTGAAGAGGCTCAATTAGCTCAATGCCAGCTTTATGTCCAACGACACAATATTCAACAACTTATAAAAGATGCCATTGTATCACTATGTATCCATAAACCTGAAAATCCCATTCTATTCCTCAAAGAACATTTTGATAAATTGAATGAGCATAGATCTCAGGTTAGTTTTTTTTTTATTTAAAAATAATAAAAATGAATAATTTTTGCTAATAATAATATATTACCTATAAACTATTACATCAAATATCATTTTAAAAATGTTATTTTTACTTCTTTTTTTTTAAATTTTTTCATAGATTAATTATTTAGCTTTTTTCAATATAATAAATAGATAAATTGAATACACTTATTAAAATGTTTAAAAAAAATTAAATAAAAATAAGTTTTTAAAAATATAAAGAAATTATTATTATATACTGATAAGGAAAAAGTATCTATATTCCAAAAGTTAAAAATATTTGTAAAAAAAGAAAACTTAATATAATTCTGTAAAAAAAAAGAAAAAATAAAAAAATTTATTAGAACAATCAAATGTATTATTAGGCACTATAAATTAGCTTTGTTTATAGCAATAATTTTTAAACATATGGTATTAGAAAGACAGTGCAAATGATAGAGTAAATATATATAAGATTATCTATATAACAATTAAAATTTAAAATGTCTAAATTAAACTAATGATCAGAAGACATTTATATTTATATATATATTAGTATGTATATTAAAAAATTATTTCGACATTCATATTTAATTGTTTCGTATTTATATCTTTCTTTTCATATAATTATGAAGAAAAAAATCTTCCTTTTCTTGTAAAAATAATTATTATTTTTGATCTTTATTAGCTTTTTTAATTTAATTTATATATTATATGTAATAAAATATGTTATTATAAAAATAAATTGAAACCACTTTTGTTTAACAATAATTTTTATAATTGATATTATATTATTATTATTTAAAACTTGTATAGTTGTAAAAGTATAATGAAATGTGACATTTTTGTTATCTATGGTAGTTGATAAAAAAAAAATTTTTCCTTTCTGAGTTTTAATTATATTTTAATACTTTTACATGTTTTAACAACAAAATATTAACCTTCATTTAAATTATAAGATCATGTACATAAACGCTTTTTCATTTCCTATATCAATTGTCAATTAATATAATAATCGTTAATGTTAATTAAATAAATTCAAATTATTCATTTTATTTTCTAATAAAATATATTTATATATATGTTATTTTATATAATTATTGTTTATCAATTAAAACTTTTTCTTATTTGATTTTAAAAACTATAATATACATTTTAACTAGTACTTTTATTAGAATTCTAACTAAGCATTTATTCACTCTTTCATATTATCTCTATTTGGTACTATATATTTATTGATAAAAGCAAGTAACTTCTATGTAAATAGTAAAACAAAAAGATACTAACCATTTTATATTGATACATTTATATTATATGACCAAAAAAGTATTGAAATAAAATATAAATATATTAATATTATATATATATATATAGATGCTCAAAACCCATCTTAAAAATATAATAGAATTTTCTTTTTGACATTTAATAAATATAGAAATTAATAAATATTTTAACCATTTATTATTTTTTTTTAAATTGTAATGTTAAATATTCATAACAAAATAACTAAAAAATAGATTATTTTAATTATTTATATTTATTTATAAATAAAAGATTTTTTTATAATTAAGTAATCAAAATTTTATTATAGTTATGCATTTTAAAAAATTATAAAATAAAGATTGATATATGTTTAAAGTATATAATATTTTAAAATGTTACTAATCCCAAATAATTTAATATGTTTAATGCTATCAATAAGTTTTATCATTAATCATATCTATTGTTTCCTCCTTTCCTTTTTATTATGTTATTTTTTAAAATGTATTTATTTTTAAGAAACTTTAAAATATTTCAACTAAAGTGCCAAATTTTGTTTGCCATTCATAAATATTGTATAACATTATATTATCATTATTTAAATAATAATAGGGTAGGATATATGCTTTAACATTTAAGCCTAATTGAATGTTATATTTTTAAAATATTAATCATTCTTTTTATGTAATTTAAATATGTAAATATTAAATTTTTACTTGTTACAAGAATTAAAAATTTTTTTATCATATGACGATTTTATTTTAAACATTGTTGTTAATTTTTTTAAAATTTTATATTTAATATTTAGCGAATAAAAACATAATTTTAATTATTTTTACCTATTTATTTAATAATGGGTCAAAAAAATAGTACTAAAAGGCGTAATAAAGAAGAGAGATTTAAAAAAAATGAGGTTTCTGAAAGTGAATCAAAAAAAGATGAAAAACCATCAGATTGTGAGATTCGTATTGTGGTATGTAAAAATTTTTTATAATCTTTTTGATTTTAATATGAATATACTTATCAAACATAACATATACTTAAAAATTATCATTTAATTTGCACTTTTTAAAATTTTTTATTACTTTTCTTTTAAAATAATGATAAAATGAGATTATGTTATATTGAAATGATATAAACATATTGTTATCTATTTATATTATTTTAAATTATTTAACTAAAAAAAATATATTCAAATATTTGTTAAATAAGTAGAAAAAAGGTAATATTTAATTTTTGTTCTTTTATATATCAACAAATATGTTTAAGTTTTAACTTTTCTTATTTAAATATTTTTTATTAAGAAAATAAATACCTAATCTAATATAATTTTTAAGCTTTTTATAATATTAATATATTTCTTAATAAGATGTAATAATATTTGCTTCTTGGTAATTGAAAAACAATACCCGTGTGTGCTTTTAAAAAATTGTTTTTATGAAAATTATTGAAATAGAGAGTAAACAATATCATTTATTAATGTTAGTGAAAAGAATGTTTATACTAAAAAAAATGATCTATTTTTTATAATAAAACTTTTTTTTTTAACATTTTTTTTATATTAATATTAAATTTTTTTATTCAAATAAATATTGGTTAAATATTTAAATGTTACAAATTTATCTTATTATAATAATTAACCAATTTAAAATTATTTTAATTATTATTTAAAAAATATTTTTTTAAATATATTTATAACTATATTCATTTTTAAAATAAATAATATACATTACAATTTTGAGAAATAAATTTAATGATTAAAATTAATGAAATTATATTATTCCCAAATAACATTATCACTATCAACAATTTAAAATAATTAAGCATTTTATCAAATGAGACTTTTCTTCAATAAGTTACATATTCTTTCTTTTTTCTTAGAATATATCGGAGTATTTGTAAAATATATTTAGCTTTAACATTCGTTTTAATAACAAAAGATATTTAGAGAATGTTAGTAACCTATTTTCTTTTTTCAATTTTTGGCATATATGCTTTTTTAGTATGTAGTTTATGGTCCCACATTCTTAACAATAAAGAGTCGTAGATATGCAATAAATGTTTTTATTTACCCATTATTTTTCTTTTTTATTTTACCAATCTTATATTTAAAGGTCTCTTAAATTTGTATAAAATTGTAGGGCGGTTTTTTTATATTAAAAGTATTAAAAATATATTATTTAAAATTTTTTTATTAATATATTATATTTTATCTAATTTGTATAAATATTTAATACAACAATAATAATATTTTTACTAATAACAGTAAAAAAAATTAATAATTTGGATAAAATGCCTGCAAGTTATAAATTTAAAAAAAAATTAAATAATAAAACATCTATTTTTTTTAAAATAATGTTTTATTTAAACTTTATTTATCGATTCATTTTTGAATTGATTGTTATAGAAAAATAAATAAAAATAAATTGCAAAAATTATATATTTAATAAAAGTAGATATAAAAAATTAACTAATAAAAAAAAATTATTTTTTAAATAATATGTTATTAATTAATTTTTTTTTAGAGTGATACTCATGAACATGAAAATGTTGATGATGATGATACAATTGATGAACCACCAAAACTACCACAAGGTAATCGTAGACGATTAGGTGTCTCTGCCGAAGTTCCAGATGAAAATGAAGCAGCAAACTATAAAAGAGTTGTTATTCCCAAAGATCCTGATACAGAAAAATCACTTCGAGCAGCTATGTGCAAAAATGTACTCTTTTCTCATCTTGATGCTGATGAAGAAAAGGCCATTTTTGATGCTATGTTTCCTGTAGAGAAAAAAAAAGGTGAAACAATTATTGAACAAGTAAGTTATTAAATAATTATTAATAAATTAATATTATGTTATTTTTTAAGGGAGAGGAAGGAGATAATTTTTATGTTATTGACTCTGGAGAAGTTGATGTATATGTCAATAATGAATTCATGATTTCTATCAAGGAAGGCGGGTCCTTTGGTGAATTAGCGCTTATCTATGGAACTCCACGTGCTGCAACTGTTGTTGCAAAAACAGATACAGTCAAATTATTTGCCATTGATCGTCTAACTTATAGGCAAATTCTTATGGGTTCAACAATGAGAAAAAGAAAATTATATGACGAGTTTCTTTCTAAAGTTCAAATTCTTGCAGATCTTGATAAATGGGAAAGAGCTAATGTTGCTGATGCATTAGAACGTTGTGATTTTGAAAAAGGAACTCATGTTGTTGAACAAGGACAACCAGGAGATGAATTTTATATTATTGTAGAAGGTGAAGCAAGTGTATTACAGAAGAGAGCTGATGATGCTCCATATGAAACAGTTGGTCATCTATCTTCATCTGATTACTTTGGAGAAATTGCTTTACTTTTGGATCGTCCACGTGCTGCTACAGTTGTTGCTGAGACTCCATTAAAATGCGTAAAACTTGATCGTGCTCGTTTTGAACGTGTTATGGGACCTGTTAGAGAAATTCTTAAGCGTGATGTTTCCAATTATAATTCATACGTCAAACTTATGACATAATTTGATACTTTAATTCAACTAAAGTAATAATTTACACAACTGTTTCTTACAGTGTCAAAAAAAATCATTAATGTTAATTAGATAGATGGGGATGGATTTATTAATGTCGTTAACAATTGGTAAAAATACCTATAATCATTAACCAACTCTATCTTCAAATATGACTGTTTAATAAATCATAACCAAAAAATTGATATAACTTTTTAATTACCCATAATTCTTCTTTTTCTAAATTGTATTTTCGCAAACGCCCTCGTTTTGCTATAACTTTTGTATCATTTAATCCCTATTGTCAATGTCTATACATAAACATCTATATAATTATCAAAAAAATTTTTTTTGTTGATTATTATTCTTTCTTAATAACTTTTTTTTTGAAAAAAAAACACTGCTATTACACAACACACACATACACGTACATTATGCCATTAATTAATTATTAATTTTTTTGCATTATGTTTTAAATGTATGTGTTAAAAAGGAATTTTTTTTTTTGCTATAATTTTTTAATGCAATTTATATTTTTTTTCATTGTATTATTGTACGAAAAAATTTTTACCTAGTATATATATATTTTTTTTTTATAATTTTACTAGTCTTTAATATTTTTTTTATATGGTATTTATTAAATGTATAATTTTATCAGATTACCTTACATGATTCGTACATATTATTATCTTTTTTTTGGCTTTATTTGACTTTTTCTTTTACTTATGATTTAAAAAAAGAAAATTAAATTTAAAGTTAATACAATTTTTTAGTACTATAATTTTTGATTATAATATAAAAATACTCTCAATTATTTTTATTCTTTTGTAAATTTAAGATTTCTATAAAGTGTCTCAAAATAAATTGATTTTTTTTTGACGAAAATAATATTTTTCATAAATATTAATGATATTTTGAGATGAAAAAAAAAGATAAACAATTAAAAATATGGCAAAACAATTTTATAATTAATTTAAATAATCAATTTAATAATAAATTAAAAGAAAAAAAAAACAAAATTTAACAAAAGAAGGAGGAGATATTTATATTAAAAAATTTATTTAAAAAAAAAAAACCATCAGATTCAGTTTTCTTTATCAATATAAAAATATTCATTAAAAAAAATATATAAAATTGATAAATTTTTTAAGAATTATATTGAAATAAATTTATATTACTATTTTTAATGATTATGTTGTTAAAAAAAACATTATAATGTATTAAAAAGATGGTCTTTAATGTAGAAGAAAAATTATTTTGGCTTTAAATTTTATATTAACTTTTTGTAAATAATGAAAGAGTAACATCTGGATAGAACAACTTTTCTTGATAATTTTATTAATCTATCTTTTTGCAAACTAAAAAAAATTACTACAAAGCAAAGAAAAAAAAACAATATTATTTTTACCAAAACTTAGATTTTTTTTTTTATTAAATTTAAATAACAAAATTTTATACAAATTGTTATAAAGTTGATAGTTTATTGAATAATTAATTTTTTTATATCATTTATTTTGGTTTCAAAATTAAAGTAATAAAATATTTTAGTAACTATATAAAATGTCATAAATTTTTGAAAGAATTTGGGTATATATAAATAATGCCATCGCATAAAATATAACTAAAGTAAAAATATTTTTTTTTTACTTACTTCTACATTCATATTATTAAATTATGTTAAAGTCCCTTTGAACTAGTAGTTTATTATTTCTTTTTCTATATTTTTATTTTTCAGATATTTTATTCAAAAACACTTATTTTTATAGTAAATGTATATTATTTACATGAATTTCATGTATAAATGTTATTATTTTATTTTTTAATAAAAGTTTTTTTTTATTATTTATTTAAATGATAGTAAGTATTAATTTAGATATTTTTATAGTTAATTAAAAAAATGTCAACATTCATCGAACCAGGAGGTACAATTAATTTTCAAAGAAATATTAAAAATGTTTCTATTGTTAAGCCAAACAATATTCATGAAAATTGTCAATTGTTTTTAAAAAAAAAAGTTAAAGAACCATCTAAATTAATAAATCATCCAAGTTATCTTGTTAATTTAGATCATTATGAAGAAATGATAAAAATAAATTCAACAATACATATACATAATAATTTATGCTGTTACAAATTATTTTCTATTAAATCTGTTGCTTATTTTATTGGATATTTAGAACTTTTAACTTTGGTTATTTTAACATCATACTACATAACACAATTAATTGTTCATGGTTTTACTTTTTCATCATTATTATTAATTCCTATTTGTATACTTCAATTATGTTTAACAATTACTTTACATCAAGGTTTAAAAAATTTTAATACAGTATTATTAATTATAAGTTTAATAAGTTTTATTGGACGTGTAATATTTTGTATAATATATCTTATAACATATTTTTTTTTTCATAAATATCAACAATCAGGTAATTAATTTTATTTTCTTAATATATTTTTATAATTTTGTTTATAGATAATATAATATCTGAATCAAAACCATATTTGGTACAAAATATTTTAATAAGCGTTTATGCATGTATAATGTTAATTTCAAGTTACATTATTTATCGTTGTTATTCCTATTACCAGAAAGTTATCTCAATTCTCCCATAAACAACGCAAAATTATATAAAAATTTATTTTATTTTTTTAATTATTACTTAATATTTATAATAAATTTTAATTTCCATTCATTTATATTTAAAAATATGAAATAAAATTTTTTTTTAATATATTTTTTTTTAAATATTACAAAGATTTTTATTATAATAAAATTATATTTTAAAAAATTTATTGCGGTACATTTATTTTTCTTAGAAATTTTTTATAATAAAAAAAATAATAAATATAATAAAACAGTTTTGAGTTGAAATTTTTATAGTTCTTTGTGAAAATCCAACTGCTGACCGTAATCTTCCTTCAAAGTCACTCCATGTTAATATTTGATTAAATGGTATACTTTTAGCTTCAAGACGTGAACAACTTATATTACAAAAATATTCAAAATTAAGCCTTTCACACATACAACGAGTAATTGATGTCTGAATTTGTAATTAAAAGAAATATTATTATTATTTATAATGTGGTACTTACTTGTAAACAATATGATTGATGTAATTGAAATATATCTGTTAATGCTGACCGTACTGATAAACATTCTTCATCACGTTTTGTCTCACTATACTGTAACAAATTTGATGATGCTTGAAGTTTCATTCTATAAAATTTTTAATTATCAAATGAAAAAAAAAGATATTAATATTAAATATTATTATTAATTACCGTAAAAGACTGTGCCTATTGGCTTCTTGAACACTACCATGTGCTTTATTTTTTATGTCTTCTTCACATTTATTTATATCTTGACGAAAGATTTCACTTGTACAATTAGTATTATTACTTATGCATATAGATTGAAGATATCCTATATAACTAATAAATTGAAGGTCTGTTGGTGGATTTTGACGATAAATAGTAGATTTATATTGATGTCGCCTCTAGAAATATATAAATTTATATAATTTAAAAAAATTAATAATATTTTATATTACTCTATTTGATAATAATATTTTATATTACTCTATTTGATGAGCGTAACTGTTGTTGTTGACATTGTAAACGCCTTTTTTTATATGCTGTACTAGCAGCTCTTCCAACAACGGATGGTTGGCATTGTACATCTTTTTTAGTAAAACATTCATCTAAAAAATTATAATGTTTACATTGAAAATGTAATTGTTGATCAGTACAAATATTTGTATTTTTTTCAAATAATTGCTTAAAACACGATTCAGCTTCATTATGAAAACAATTTACTGATAAAGTACTAGAAAAAATAAAAATAAATATTCATTTTAAAATATAATTAATTATACCTTGGTATTTGCGCATGTATAATATAAGCTACCAAAAATGGTATTTTTATTTGTAAAAATATTATTATAGAAATTTGATAAAAAAGAGAAGCCAAATTCATAAGTGTTATTGCGATATTTTTAATAAACAATAAAAAAATATTTTCTTTTAATATAATTTTGTTAAATTGTATGTATTTATGTTTATCTTTCTTATTGAAAATTGAACTATCTATGTATCTAAAAAAAATTATGAAAAATAAATTTAATAAATAATTATTTTAAAAATATAATATTCAATGTAAAAAAAAAAAATAAATTATTAGATGATAATTTAATTTTTATTTTTAATAAATAAATATTGGCGTGATTTCTTTTATAAGATATTTTATATTAAGAATACAATGTAAATATATAAATTTTTATTTTCTCAAATTTATCATTTATGATATTAGTTAGTGAAATAGAAATGTATTAAAGGATAATTCCTTGTATTTTATATTTATCACTTACCTTGTAAAAATCTTATCTTCATTATTAAGATTTTTATTTGATAATATATATAAATTGAAATTTTTTTTTATTAACTTCAAATTTTGAAGATTAATTAAAAAATATATTGAATTAAAAAATATTAATAGTATATTTAATAAAAGTGACAATTTATTCCAGATAAAAAGATTGAATAAGTTTTTATTATTTATTAAACAATCTTTTATATAATGGTTTAATAATAGGACTTCTATAAAATTTGTTTCATTAACAGTATTCTTTCTATCTTCAACTACTAATCTTTGTTTCTTAAAGCTCTATAAGGAATTGAATATAATAGGAAAGAATATATATATAAATATATATATATATATATATATATATATATATATATATATATATATATTATTATTATTAATTATTAAATTTTTAAAATTATTATAGAAAATTTTTTAAATTTAAATGAATATCAATAAGACATAATATGCCAATATAATAACATATTTCATTTAACAACAAATATTAAAAAAAACTAAAGAAACTAATATTATATTAAGAAATACGAAACTTGATCTATTTTTATTAAAAATGCCGAAGTATATTTATTAGTAAATATTAATTTATATCTTTTTTAAAAAAGATTATATTGTAAAAATGATAATCACAATTTCATTTATATATAATATTTAATATCATTTATTATTAGAAAGAAAATTTATAATATTAAAAAACTAATAATTAATAAATAAAATAATTATGAATTAAAGTGTTCATTTTTTTTTTTAATATTTTTGTTTTATAATATGTAAAATTATGATGTTAGTTAAAAGTTATTAAATCATTAAATAAGTGAAAATTGAAGTTATAAATTTTATGTTATAAAATGTATACTTTTTTCACACGATATAACAATCACCATATTTGTGAATAATATCGCTTTTCTAAAAATGAAATAGAAGAAGGTCTAATTACAAATTATTAGTTAAACTTTTTATAAATGTACTCAATATGTAGAGTAAAAGATTTTAATTATGTATAATCTCCTCATTTTCTTAAAAATATTTTTATGAATATTAAAAAGATATAAATAAAAAGAAAAATATAATGGGACATCATGTATGTACTTTACTAACCTATGAAATATTCTTAATTGTTCATAACATTATAACAAAATATTGTAACACTTCTATATTAAAGAATAATAAAAACATTATTTTGATAATACTTTAACATTAATGTTAAAAATAATACACATTTTTAATATTTTTAATTTTACTATTTATAAAGTTAACATTTTTATTATAAAAATTGCTTTAATAAATAAGAAAAAGTTTTTATTTTCCTCACTAAAAGGTAATTTTTAAAATTTCTATTTACAGGGTCACAATTAAGTCATGGGACATTTTTTAAAAATTGAATAACTTTTTTTTTACTCAATATTTTTTTATAATTTTTTTTTTATCTGACAGAGAATCATTCAGAAAAATATATAGTTAACATATAGAATTATTTTCTATATAAAAGAGTGAAGAAAAATGAAACATTTAAAACGGTCCTTATTTTTCTATGAAATTATTTTTAAAAATATATTTTTTAAACTATTAAAATGCTTCTAAATTTTATTTTCCATTAGTTTAAAAGTATTTTTTTATAAAAAAATGTTCGTATTTTAAAAAATTTTAAAGACGAATTTTTACTAAGAAAATGATAAAATTTGTAACTGTTTTTTTAAAAAGCAAAAAAAAAGTTTTTAAATACGTAAAAAACACTTTATTGATATTACTATCTAACCTAATATAGTATAATTAAAAAAAAGTCTTTATATTATTAAAATTTAATAAAAATACCATAAAATAGTTATATCTTTAATTTAATTAAAAGTTGTTTTCTAAGAATGATCTTGTAATATGTTATAATATAATTAATTATCTATCATATAAAAAAAAAATTATAAAAAAATATTGAGTAAAAAAAAAGTTATTTAATTTTTAAAAAATGCCCGGTGACTTAATTGTGACCCTGTATATTTTAAAATACCATTCATATATTATTAGCATTTTTATAATAAGGATTGTTACAAAAATTATCTTTTTTTTTTTTAATAAACTAACCTTATTTGTTATTATTCCAAAAATTTTTTCTATTCCATTATTAACAAAAAAACTTTTTTTAGATAATAATAAATAATTACTATGATTTGTTAATATTTCTTGATCATTTGTTTTTTTAATAAAAATTGTCATTCTTTACCGTAATAAAAGAAATTTATATAATAAAAATTTTTATTTTGTTACCAAAATATAATATATATAATCGTTTTATAACTTTTAAAATAGAATATTATCTTCAAAATTTTTAAACTCAAGAATTAATTGTTTAACATAAAAAATGATAATAAATTTATTAAATAGATTTTTGATTTAATTGACTATAAGATTAATTTATTAATTAATAAAAGTGTATAAAATTTAAAGAAATAAATTTTTTTTTTATAAAATGAAATAGATCTTTGTGAAAAATAAAATTAAAAGAAGATTAATAAACTAAGTTATTGTTTAAATTTATAATATATTACAAAATTAAAAGTAATAAAAGAATCCAATTAATCTTAAGATTGAGAAAATTTTATGTTATAAAAAAATATATCAATGAAAAATATTTATAATGATACAACTTTATAAGGAACAAAACAAATCTGTTATGAAAACGAAAGCATTTATCTACATAATATTAAAATGATTATGATGTATTCATATTTTTATATCTACCAGATATATAAAAAGTTTGTCACGCAAAAATAAAAGAAAGCATTCTTTAAAACATAATAAAGTTTCATCTTTAATACAAAAATATATTTTTTATAAATAAAATACAAGACAATCTTAATAATAATTATTATCATTTAATTTTCATAACTTTGATACTATAAATTATTAACAATAGAATATTATATGCATAAAAAATACTACAAAAATAAATGTACATTTATTTTTATTTTATATAAAATCAATTAATTTTTCCAAAGTATTTTATTATGAATTAAACTACAAGATAATATAAATATTTTTTAAAAATTTTATATTTTTTCTAAAATATTATTATTTTTATAAATGATAAAGAAGGTCTCAAAAACAAAACGATTATCAAACGTCATTGAATTTTATTTTTTTTTTAAAATCATTTAAATTTTAATAAATATAGATATATATATATACATAATTTAATAAAATGTTTAAAAAAATGTTTAGCAATCATATTTTATTCTACATTGACTGGTATTTATCAAAAAAGTTATAAAAATTAAGAATAATTGAATAAATTTATATTATTGAAAAATAAATCTTCAACAATAATAGTCATTATAAATAGCAAAGATGTCATTTTTTAATATAACTTCCTTATTTTCAAAATAAAGAAAAAATTTGTGATTAAAATTTTTATATATTAATAAAACTATATCATTGAGCATTACATACAGAATTCTTAAAAATAACATGAAAATTTTTAATTTTCATAATTTTTTTTTTATTATACTATTTATTTGATATTTGTTGGTCAAAAGTTTTTTTTAAGTCTAAATTGTGATAATTAACTTATATATGGCATCAAACAAAGTTATGTGTATTTTTATAATAATTTTCAATTTTGAAATGAAAAATTTATTCTTTTATAAAAAAATTTTATTTATATTATATTTTCTAAAATTAATATTCTAGAATTGAAGAGAATAAATAAAAAATAATATAAAAAAATTACTTTTTATTGTTTTAAATTTTTATTACATTATTTCAACTTATTAACATACTATAAATATGATTATTTTTTTAAATTTTAAATAATAAAATAATTTTTCAAAAAAAATATGCATAATGTCTTTTATTCTCAACAAGTGTTTAAATTTGGATAAAACTTTTTATAAAAAAAAACATTTATTAAAAGTTATTAATAAAATATATATCAAAAGAAAATTATTTTTTATTCTTTTATTTAATAATAAAAATGTTAATTTTTACAAAAAACTTTAATGACCTCTTTCTTTGTTGTATGTTTTATTTTTTGAAAAAAAAAAACTATGTAGTTTAAGGCAAAAAAAAAGCAAATTTTAAATTATGAACTTTTGAACAGTTAAAGTATAAAAATATAATAAATTTAAAAAATATTATTAAAAATTAAAAATTTCTTTAAAACTTTTAAGATATCTTATTTATCTATATATATTTCTAATAGTTTTATCACCAAACCAACTACAATTAGGATTACTCAATAGAACTCATTTTTAAGGGATATTCTGAACAAATAGAAAATAATTATAATGACTTATTTTGTGCTATCATATCTATATATTTAAATACCATTAAAATTTAGTAAAAACAGATAATTTTATATATTTATATATATATCTTGGATTTATCAACTTCTTTTCTACAAAAAGAGAATTATAAATAGAGAGAAAAATAGAAATAATATAGAAGTATCAAAAGTTTATATGTTAAACAAATTAATATAATGAACTAATATTCCCAACATATTGTTAATAAATAGCAAGATTTTCAATTATAAGCTACATAATACTTTAATAACACAACAAAAAAAGAGAAAATTTGTTGTTATTAGTAATTTTAATATATTTATTAAAAAAATTTTTTAAAATAATAACATTTAAAAAGGGAGTGAGGTAAAGATAATTATAAGTTGATAAGTTATAATATATTTAAATAATATACTAAATTTTGAATAAAATATATTAAAAAAAGAATAGTAAATTGACAAACTTGGCACAGTAAAAATTCTTAGATTATTTAAATTATTAGTGTATATAAAAATAAAAAATTCTAATTTTAAATATTACAAAATCATTTAAATTATTAACATTATTTTCATGATTATAGTTTTTAGTTTTTGTAATAATAAATATTTTTATTAATATATCCAAAAATAGTCCTTTTTTTAATATACTTTATATGTTATTTCTCTTTATTTTAGTTAATGCTTCTTTTAGTGTTAGATTATGAGGAAAACATATAATAATAATAATTAAAGATATGTTTTATCACATTTAATAATAATTATATACAGTAAAATAAATTAATAACAAAAAAACTATTAAAATTGTACTTAAACAATAGAAAAAAAAGTACTAAAATGTCAATAATTTAAGTATAAAAATTAAAATTTTTAAATAGGGTAAATTATTAAATTTTCTTTTTAAAAAAGAAAAAATAAATAATTTGTAAATAAAAATTTATTAACGAATATAATTTATAATTATATTTACTAGAGAAGATTATTTTAAATTAGTTTAAAAAATAAAATTATTGTAAAAGTATATACTTTTTAATAATATGTTAGAAATTTAAAAAAATGTTCAAAAAAAATAAACTTATTTATACTATATGGTGTACAATTATAACAATAATATATTATAATTATTATAAACGCAAAAAATAGTATTATTGGAAAAATTATTCTATAATAAATATTAAATTTACTGCAATCAAACAAAGTTTTTCACATATTTTGAGTATAAAAAAAATATGTTCAGAATTATATTCATATAAATAATATTCTTAACATTTTCCAAAAATATGTATAATTTTATTTTTTTATTTTTTCATTAAGTTTAATTTATATATATATAATATTAATATATTAACTTTTTTTTAAATTAATAATATATTGAAATTGTAATTAGTAGGGTATTCATATATTCCAAAATTATTTTATTTAAATTGTTTTTTATTTTTTATTAAAACTTATTTATTTCTTCAATATTATTGTATACATATAATTATGTTCATAATTTTTTACATAATTTTTTTACAATCAAAATGCTTATATTTATTTTTCTTTCTTTTATAAATTATTTTTTTTGTAATAACAACTTATGAATAAATAACAATAACTGTTTATAAGAAAAAAAAATGATAAAAATTTAAATTTATTATACAAACATTATTATACAATAAACTATATCTTATGATAATGTTTACCGGAAGTTAAGAAATCAAGAAAATATTTCAAGTAAAAAAATTAATATATATTAAGTACCTAAAGTGAGCACCTATAAAAGAAGTAACATAACAAAGTATATTACTTCAAAAAATAAAAAAAAGAAATTAATGAGGTTTTATTTAAATAATAATAACATTCTTAGAAGATCTCGTATTGAAAATTTTGGTTTAACACATTAATTTTGTCAAATTTTTAATAATTAAATTTTAATAGTTTAGTAAAGTTAGTTGTTAAAAATTATGCAAGGCACGATTAATTCTTTTTTTCCAAAAAAAAAATGAATAACATTTTTTTGGAAGCAATTATACATTTAATATAGATAGGATTAATTAAAAAAAAGTCTTTTTGCCATTAGAAATGCTTTTCATAAAAAAAAATTTACGGCTAACACAGTAAAGTATAAATTTATTTTATTCTTATTTACATGTTCTTCAAAAGAAATTTTGATTTGTACATTTAATAATATTCTATACAAGAGTTTTGATGATTTCAATGACAATTTTGTTTTAATTCACATCATTCATATTATTAATTGATAAAACTTCAACAAACATTCTTTTTTTTATTACTTTTTAACAAATAAGAGTGCACTAATAATCAGTACATACATATTTTCTAATAATAAAAATGCCAATGAATGTATATTAGTTATATTAATATTTTTCTTTATTCACTTCATTCTTTAATAAAAATTATATTCATGTATTGTTTTTAATCTTTAATATTACAATATCTATGGCCAAAAGTTTTTGCGAGGAATTTTTTACATATTTAAATTATTTCTAAATTGTAAATATTGTTGTAATCTATTCTCTATAACATATTTTTTTTTCTTGCTAAATTTTAAAAAATCAAAAAAAAATACAAGGAACAAGGTAATGTTTTACAGAATTTTTTTGTGTTATCATCATTTTTATAAAAAATTCATCAAAGTAGGTGCTTTTCCAATCATACTTCTTCTTTCAACTTCAGCATATGCACTAGCTAAACGTTCCTGTGGAGGTAATACTGGATTTGTACCATGTAATGGTCGAACTGGATATGAATTGTTTCTTTTTTTTTTGTCTTTAATTTTTTTATGCTCTTTTGTCACTTTATCAATATTATTTTTATCACATTTTTTTTTAATTTTTAATGGTGGTATATCAGGATTATCAGTATGTTTTTCTTTTAATCCTTTTAGTGATAATTTTAAAGGTTTAATTTTTTCAATACCTATATTTTTTATGTTAGATTCATGTTCATTAGGTATATCTTTCTTTATTTTTGATAATTTTAATACTAAATCTGAATTTTTTATTTTTATTGAATCAGTTGACATTGACAATTTTGAAACAACACTTTCTTTTTCAGAATTAATAACATTCTCTGACAAATTGGATGTAGACTCTTCACTATTCCATGTTCTATTTAGGTTAAGAGTAGTCTTTGACATTTCTGTATTTTTAATTGTACTAGTAGATACATTTTGACAACTTTCAAAAGGCTGTTTGAATGATAATTTTAATGGAGCAACAATTCTATCCTCTTTATGTTTTTTCTTTTTATGCTCTTTATCTTTCCTACTTTCTTTATTTTTTCTTTCTTCTTTTGATTTTTTTTCTTTCTTAAAAATTTCAGATGTTGTATTAGGTAAAGATTCAAAAGAAGTATAAATATCACTGTTAATATCTGATAAATTACTTGATGAAGTATTTATATTACTACCTTTAGAATTATTATCAGGTAATGTTGATAAACATTTTTTAGAAATAGAAAGTTTTTGAATTTTCATATTCATATCATTATTAGAAATATTTAATTTTGGTATTTTTAATTTTGGTATACTTAATTGTTCTGTTATTTTTGGATTTGATACTTCTTCTTTTATTTCACTTATTCCCGATTTTGCCAATTTTAATTTAGGAATTTTTAATGGAATAATTGGAGGACCATCTGATTTTCTTTTTTTAAATTCATTAGTATTTCTTTCTTCAACAGTATCTTTTAATAAATTTTCATTAAAAGATTGATTTTGTTTAACTTTTACATCATTTTCCATATCTTTTGGTTTTTTAAATACATTTATTGGATTTTTTTTATTATCATTCTCATGTTTTTTATCAATTTTCAATGGTAAAATAATTTTTTTAGGTACATTATCATCAATTGCCATATTACTATCTTTTTCATCAGATGTTAAAGTATCTTTAAAAGAAGTATTTCTATTTAATTTTAATACCAAACGTGGTGTTGGAGAATGATTTTTAGAATTATTTAATATTTCAGTACTATTTAAAATTTCTTGTGATTTAATAATACTCTCCCCTGTAGCATTTAACTCTCTTAATCTTTGTTTTTCTAATTTCTTTGCTTTCTTTTTTTCTTTACGATCACGCTTTTCCTGTCTTCGTCTATCTTTATCATTAATTGATTCCTCTAATTTTATATCACTTTCTTTATTTATTTTAGGTATTTTTAATATACATTTTGGAGTAATTTTTTCATTATTTAAAATTAAACTACTATCCATATCGATATTTTCAAAAATATTATTAGATGATTTATTGGCTGAAACTTCTGAAATTGGCAATGATAAATTTTTCAACGAATGACTTGATTTTTCTGATATATTAATTGTTGTTTCATTTATATTTAGTAAAGATTCAGTAGAAAATGATAAATTAGTATTATTAAATTTAGTATTTGTTGATATTATATCATCACTTAATAAACCTGGCTTAGGTAAACGTATAGATAATTTCTGATAATGTTTTTCATCACTATTTTCACCTAAAGAGGTGTTATTTGTTATATTATTTTTTGTATTATCTAGACCTTCTAATTTTTGAAGCATTGCTGTAATAGATGTTTGCTCATTATTAGTATCTTTTTCTGTTAAGATATTATTATTACTTTTTGCCATTGTTTGTTCCATTTGAATTTGATTAGTAAATTTTTGTATATTACTTGATGTTAATGGATTTACGTATGGTGCAGATGATTTAATAAATATTAAACTTGATTCTTGTTTAATATTTTCAATTGATTCTTTTTCATTACAGGAGCTTTGAGATTTTGTTTCAATTTCACTATGTTCAGAAGTTGTTTCATAATCATTATTATCTATATCATCAACTTCATCTTCTGAACTATCATATACTGTATAATAAGGAGTTTTCCAAGAATCTGGAATATTTGGAATAAAATTATTTGGGTCAACTTCAGGAAGATCATAGTTAAAATGCAGCTTATGAGGTACAGGTATAGATTCTTGTTTTTTCTGAATAAAATTTTTAAGATCATTAACTAAATTTATATTATTTCCATTTTCAACAAATTCTCTATCAATAAAATTTTCTATTTCATCAGTATTTGCTTTCTCTTTCTCTTTTTTTAGACGACGTTTTTCATATTCCACATCCATCATTAAAAATTGAATATGATCAGCTTTAAATTGTGTTGGTGTTTCTGCTTCTTTCATCATTTTACCACGTAACCTTTTTTCTAATAATTTTATTCTACTTAATTGACTATTTCTAAGTCTTAAATAATCATGGTCAAATCTTTCAAGTGTTTCTGTTTTTAACTCAGGTTCTTCAAATATTGAATATGGAATTAATCTAGTTACTACATCTTTTTTAGATTGAAATGGTGTTGACACATCAGGATTATTAACTTTTTTTAACATTTCCATTTTAAATAATTCAATATTTCTTTTTCTGTAATCTAAATGACTTAATATTCTAGATGCTTGAATTGAAGAAGTAGGAATAACAATTTTAGGTTCTTCAGGTGATGTACAACTTTCTTTACTATTTTCATCAATATTATCATCAATTGACTTTGCATGATTAGATTCATTTAACAGTTCTGAATTTTCTTTTTTTGATGTATCATTTGAAAATGTTAATTTAGAATTATCATCACTTTTAGAAGTTTCAAATGATTGAGATGAAGAAGAATGATTTCTACGTGACTCTAAAATATATTTTAATTATTAAATAAAATTTTATTTTAATAAATATTTTTACCGTTTATATCTGTATTACCCTGTTGTAAAGACTTTTTATCCATATTTCTATTTATATTTTTTTCTTTATTATTTGATATTTTAGTAGAAGAATTACTTTGTTTATTTGTATTCATTATATTTGAAGAAGGTGCCATTTTAGTTGCACTATTATCATTAATTATTGGTGTTGTTATAGTTGTTTTTTGATTCCTCTTATTTTGTCCTTTACTTTTTGAACCATTTATAGTTTGTTTTGTCTGTGTAATTGATGTTAATTTTGTTGTTGATGTTTGAATTTGCGTTGTAACATTATGTTGTTGTTGAAGTGCTGAAATAAAAATTAAACCACGTTTATCTTCTAAGCTTTTTATTTTATCCGATTGATTTTGACCCGTTTTGATTTGAAGTTGTTTAAGTTTTTCTATCTCTTCCGATATTCGAGAAATTTGATGAAGATTTTCAATTGATAATCTAACAGCCATTTGATTGGCTTGTAACATGTTATCATTATTAACCGTTGAAACTTGTTGTGATGAAGTTGTTGGAGTATTTTGAAGTTTTGATGAACTATTATTTAATAAGTTATTAAAAGAAGTGTTTGATGTAGTAGTAGTAGTAGTAGTAGGTGTTAGTAAGCCTTTTTTCTTTGGCATGGCACGATTATTTATTGGTTTAGTAGTATTCTTTTTATTACCTCCAGATTGTTGAATATTAATATTAGATGATTGTTGTTGTGGTTGTTGTTTATTAATTTGAATATGTTGAATATGTTGTTGAGATTGTGTATTAGAATTAACATAATTTTGTCCAACTTGAGATTGAATTTGTTGTTGTTGTTGAAGTGAATTTTGTTGAATTTGTTGTTGATTAACATGTTTTTGGCCATGGATTGTAACTGTTTGAACGGATGATTGTTGAATATTATTAGTATGTGTTATTGGTTGACTTTGTATAGACACTGTTGTTGGTACTGAAGATGTTCTAATATTTTGATTTATTTGTGGAGTACCTAATACTACATGTTGAACAATCCTAGAACCACCTTGCTCAATAATAATTGGCTGAGATTTTGCGTTAATATTACCCGTTTGAAATATTTCTTGTCGAAGATCACCACTAGAAGTTGTTGTTAAAATGTTAGCATTTGAAAATTGTGGAACAAAACGTGTTTGTTGAACATTATTTGGTTGAATAATTGCTCCAACAGTTCTTGCTTGTGAAGAAATATATTGAGGTTGAGTTACGACTCTGGTGTCTTCATTGTATCGGGCAATATTTTGCCTATTTGAAGGTAGAACAACAACAGTATTACTACCTTGTGGTGCTATTTGTTGTAACTGTGATTGTACCAAAAAATGTCCATTAACGTTTTGTCGTTGTTGCATTTTTGGTGATGGGTTATTTTGACTATTACTAGGAGGATTGCTGTATGTAGGAGATTCAACATACTTTTGATTTGATTGTGGAGTCGATACTGAAACGGGACTGTTTACAATTTGGGACTGAGATTGCGGCCTAGAAAGAGATGGCTGGACCTGTTGGTACGGTATTGAACGTTTCTCAAAAACATTATTATTTGATTGTTGATTTTTAGATATTGAATGTGAAGAATTCTGACGTTGTTGTAATATTTGTTGTGAATTTAACATACTTGATAACTGTCCTGATTGTCGATTATTTCCACCAACAGTCGTTGTTACCTGATTATTATTATTTACAGGACTTATGTAACTTGGATCATTAGATGAAATAGTACGACTTGTCGTAGGCAACATATTTTTTGATGTTGACATCTGGGATACCGGCCTTAATGATTCTGTAGGAAAATTTGTTCCGACAATTTGTTGATTTGAAGTATTTGTTAATTGAAGTGCTATGGTTCCTTGTTGGAGAGGACTACTTATCTGTTGTACAATAATATGTTGTTGAGGTTGATTAGAAATAATATGAGATTGATCAACGTTACTGTGGTGTTGTTGTTGTACCTGACAATCTCGTAGCAAATTTTGTTGACTACTTTGCGGACTCCTTGTTATTTGCTGTTGCTGTATTTGTATGTTTTGTGAGGCACTTACTTTCATCATCTTTTTTAATTCTTCATTTCCAGGTTGTGTGCTTCGATAATTTTTACCCTGTAATACTTGTTGTAACATTTGATTTTTATATTGAACATTTTGTTGTTGTATATGTTGATTAAGATTAGTTTTATGTTGATGTGTATTTTGTTGATTTTGATTAGAATGATGAGAAGAAAAATCATCATTTTGACCGTTTTGTTGATGCCTATCTTGTGTTATAGTATTATTTATTATAATATTTTGTCCACCGGAATTCTGATTTCTTGATATATTATTTGATTGATTTTTATTATCAGGAGGAGGACTATTACATCTCAAAACTTCATTTATTTCCCATAATATTAATTCATCTTCGAAGCCACTAGACAAATTTTTTTATAATTTTTTCAAACAGGAAAAACTTACTCTGATGTATGTGCATTATTCGCTTCGTTCGAACGAAATCTCTGGTTCGACATCCTATGTGAAGCGTTTTATAAGGGCGGAGATAGTGCTTTACGCCGCATAAGGTTAGTAAATGAGCTAAAATTATCTGGTTAACAGTTTTAAGAATGTTAAACATTTATAATTTTTTTAAAACGAAATAAATTTTAATTATTGTAACAGGAAGATAAAATAATGGAAACAAGTGAGAAAATAAGTTATAGTATAATCATTACCAGCGTACACACTATTCTATTGATTGAGCGTTTAATAAATGTAGGAGCTAACTACTTTGTCGCAAAAAAAAAATAAATATTAAAAAAAATTTATTTTGTAGTATAACTTTTATTATTACTTAATAAAGAATATATAATAAAAAATATATGTTACTTAAGTTTTTATATTAATAATTGATTAAAAATAAGTAAAACGATAACAAATATATATATATAAATGCCACGATTTAATTTAAAAAAAAAAACCTGAGAAAATGTAACAATTATTAAAAAATAAATAAATAAATAAAATATATAATCAAGGTTAATTATGGTATTATATTATTTAAGCTTGTTGAATGAATTTATTTAGAAAAGAATATAAAATAGTATCTAGTTAAATAAAGTGCGAAAGCAGACGCGTCACAATTACAAATCTTTTTAAAAAAAATTATGCACATTATAGAAATGACCTTAATTTCAATATTCTTAGAATAAGTTAACTTTTGATTTTATTGTCTCTAAATTTTATGATACGGGTGTTACAGTTAGATTCAATTAATCTAACAAGATGCAAGCCATCTTTATTATACAGATTTGGCCATATGATTGCTTTATTTGAAGGCTCTGAAGAGTTACTACGTTATACTTTTACAGTCCTTAACTGGATTTATTGTTATGATTGCAGATATGTTATGTTCTTATTATATAATAAAATATAAACAAGCTTCTTAACTGCCCTAGGCATTATTATTATTGCTTTTTATTTACTATCTTATAAATATTACATATGTTCGTTTTCTATTAATTAATTATTTTTTTTTATAATAACACAATTTTTTTTAAATATTGAGTAAAAAAATAAAAAAAAAAACTTTTACAAATGGGGGATGTACATTAAATTATAAAATATTATCGAGCTCATTTTATAAGTATCTAAGGTGGAGAAAGTTTCATTTCAAAAAAGATAATAGATAGATGCTTGTCAATGGTATAGGAGGCGTATTCAAAAGTTAATGGATTTAATCAGAGTGATTTTTTTATGTTCCGCATTTAATATAAAATATTATGTGCAATATGATTAACAGACCATATTGAGCTAGTTTTATATTTATTTATACACATATATATATATGCGTATTTTTATATAATATGTGTTTTGAATATGTATGTATATTTGTCAATTGACAAGTTTAAATTAAAAAAATATAGAATAAAACTAATGATATGTTGTATTACATTAATATGTCTAAATCCTAGTTTAAAATTGTATCTGCAAATAGACGTTTATGTAGATGTATATATATATTATATATTATATATATTTATTTAACAACAACAATCATTTATAATTATATAAAAAAAATAAATTTAATACTTTTTTTTATTATAAAAAAATTTAATTTTTAAGTTTTGTTATTTAATAATATTATTGTAATATGTAAACTTTAATCTTTAGGAATATAAAAAAAAATAAGTTATAAATAGTTTAAATAATAGTAATTAGTAAAAACAGTTTTGGTCAAGTAATATTAACATTATTATTATTATTATTATTATATTATATGTTGTACACATATATCGCAACCACTAACTTCGCGGTTAATTTGGTTGTCCATCGCAATGTACTGCATATCATTACCGCAATAGTTTTATAGTAACATTTTTCATTTAAGTCAATATATAGTATAATATTATATTATTATATATGTATATATGATTTGAAAATGTACAAAAGTATTTCTAATGATTTTCTTTCATATTAAAATTTAAATTAATTTATAAATTATTTTAAAAAAAAAAACAAATTAAATAAGATTATTTATAAAATTTTAATATTAATTATAAATGTATATAGAAAATTTATTTTAAAATAATAAATTCTCAACTAATTTTAAAGAGCGATATAATAACATAAATTCATTACATATACTTATGTCCTACTTTTATTCGACAATTTATAATATCAATACAAAATGTTTTAAATTAATCGGACGCTTGCATCATATATAACTTTTACGCTTTCTATTACAATATTTTGAAGTGATTTTAAAATTAAGAAATTGTTTCATAGTAATAAATGGCATTAGAAATGTATAAAATTATTTGATGCGTAAAATAATTACATATAAAGTAATAAAATATATAATCAAAAATGGAACGTTATAGTAATGAAGTATTTTAAAGATGATCATAAGCAAAAGTTATATAAGAGATCAAAAGTATCCAATTGTATAAAAATATAAAGGACATTGTATTATAATGTATATATATAATATATTATTATAAATAATAATTTAAAATAATTTAAGATAAACTAAATAAAGAAAGTATCTTTATTTTTGTTAAAAGGTTTTAAACAATTATTTAATTTTTTTTTCTAACAATATTTATAATATATTTACTTATTTAATCCCTTTAAAATACTATTTGATTAGATTATATTATACATAAAAATTATTGTTATCAAACAATTTAATAAGTTAATAAGTTAATGTTTTATTGTTTATATTAATATTTTTTAATCTAATATATGTATTGAATAAATCTGAAAAATTAAATATATTCTAAAAAAATAAAAATATAAATAAAATGAAGATTTTTATTAATTAAATAATTTACTCATTTTTTTTATATACACTTTTTTTTTTATAAAAATTTTAAATAAAATATAATTGAGTAAGTATAATCTTCGTGCTTTGATATAAAGTAATATAAGTATTTATCTCATCAATGATGCATCAATACAATCTTCAGTTATATATATTATGTATACATATAATATTTATAGATAAATTTTTTTTTGTCATTAAGAGATTTATCCGTACAAATATACATTTAATATTATATATATACATATACATATATATATATATATATATATATATATATATATATTTATAAATTGGTAATAAAAGAGAAGAAAGTTGTATTGAATAAGTAAAAAAAATATTTTAAATGACTGTATCAACTGGTATTTTTAGTGATTTTACAGTGTTGACGATTATAAAATAATGTCGCTAAAAATTATAAGCGGCCAAAAAATATTGTTACGAACAAAAAATCTTTCACTTCATTGATATTTTTGGTAGTAAGTACTCAAAAATAAACATTTTTCATGTAGGTCGTTAAATATTTTATTAAATATATAAATATATAAGTGTGTGGTAAAAGAACTTATAACTTTATCTATTTTTCTTTATTTAAAATTATAAAAATTAGAAACAAGTTTTTTACCTAAAAGTTTTGTTTATTATATATTATTATAGGAAATATATATGTATATTTATTTGATTTATTGTTCTAATATTATGTATATAAAAATTCATGATTAATGATTAAATAAGTAATTATATTATATGAACATCTAGAAGTTTATATATAAACTTAAAAATTAATTAATCTTTTTCTGAAAACCATTTTATAAATCAATTTATTTAATTTTTTTATAATAATTGTATTAATAAAATAAATGATATTATATATCATTATTTTTTTTTTAAATTATTGAATATGACATGCTGTAGAATTATTTTGATTTGCTAATGCATTCCTTGCTGCAACTTCTTTCAATTCTTTTTCTGTTGGCACAGCAACTGGTGCTTGGACAATGGTAATATCACTTTCCATATCTATTTTTGATAATTGAATACCAAAAATATCTGCTGCTGTTTGACTAAAATTTAAATAAATAAAAATTAATAATTAAATATAATTTTACCGAAATGCTAAAGCTACACTATCTCCAGTTTTTGCAGAAACATAATAAGATGACATTCCATATTGTTCAGCTAATTTTGTATGTTTTTCAACACGAACAGCTCTTCGATGCTCGAGATCGGTTTTATTTCCAACTAATGACATATGAATATTCTATAAAATAAAAAATATTGAATAATTAATACTTTTTTTTTAATACAAACTTTATCACAATTTTTTGTTATCCTTTTTGTCATAGTAATCCAGTCTTGTAAATTTGCGAAACTGGTACTATTTGTGACATCATAAATAAGTAGAACTCCTTGGACATCATATAAATATTTTTCTAATAATGGAGATGCTACACTTTGCCCTCCAATATCCCATATTTGTAATGTAACATCAATATTATTAGGTAATGTAATTTTTTTAGAATAAAAATCAACTCCATATGTCTAAAAAAATTTATGAAAAAAAAAATAAAAGAATAATAAAAATACCTGTGTATATTTTTTTGAAAAATTTTTTTTACACAATTGATTACAAATTGATGTTTTACCACTACATCCATCTCCTATAAGAACCAATTTTAGAGACCTTTCATCAGAATTATCTTTATCTTCTTCTGAATCACTTTCTAAATTGACATTATCATTAATATTATCTTCATTTTTATTTTCCATTTTAAAATAAAAAAAACAACTAAATAAATATCATATCAATGATAAGATATATTTCATTAATGTTTCAATCACTTTATTGAATAGCACTGATAAATATAATGAATATATAACCATGACAACAATATTTTATTTTTATATAAAATAAAAGTTTAGTAAAAAGTAAATGAACCATATAGTATTAATACCTTAATTATAATTATAATATTATATTTGTATCTAACTTTTCTTTAATATAAAAATTTGTATAAAATTATTAAGTAATTAATTTATATAAATTAAAAAATTATTTTTTTAATAAGATATTTATTAATGAAAAAGTAAAATTAAAATATAATCTTAAGATTAATAAAAAATTATATATGACATACATTTATATTACATGGAATATGAATTATATTTTTTTTTAATACTACAAGAATACTTGAACAAAATCCACCCATTAACCCTCCAACTGATGAGGCTGAAGGATATAATAATATTGGTAATAAATAAATAATACACATTATTATTGAAATAATTGATGTTTCGTTTTTTTTTTTACCAATAATTATATTGACAAATAATAATGATACTAAAGAAATAATACAATTCATAGATCCAGATAAATTTATTTCCTCAAAAAGATGTATAACACCACCATATGTTACTGATGATACGATAACGATAATAATATATTTTAATTCAGTTTTGAAGTAATATTGAAGTGTCATAAAAGCACATGAAAAATGAAATATATTAAAAAGTAAATTTTTTCTTGATTTATGAATAAAAATATATGTCAAAAACATTGTTGGAGTTAAATTGTAATATTGCAATTCACCATAATATGTGATATATCTGTATTTTGTATATTTATCAATATCATAAGATAATATCATTAGTATTGTATAAATAAGTAAAAAAATACATGAATTAATTATTTCTTTATTATTTGTTTTTTCATTATAATTTTTATTCTCATAGTGATAATATTTTTTCAAAATAGTTTCATCTACATTAATATCATTAAAATGTTTATATTGTGCAATATCATAACTTAATCTTCTTGATTTTATAACAATTTCAGAAAATTCATCAAAAGTTAATGGTTTATCACATTTTACGACTCGTTCCATAAGCATACTTGGTGCTGTAACACTAAAACCATTTACTAAAACATTTGTAAAATTTGGATCCATTAAAGCTTTCTTAACATCATCTACATCAATTTCATCAAAGCCAGTTTTTTCATATTCTTTAAATATAACATATAAATTCTAAAAATTTAATTTTATTATAAGTAATTGATAATTTTTTTTTTAAATTTACTTTTAATTTATCATTATAAATAGTGTCATAATTTTCTGTATTTTTTTTAATAGAAGAATCATCATTAGTATTATTACAATCTTCATCAATATCTAAAAAATTTATTAATGATTAGAGTAAAAAAAAATTTAACTTACATTTTATTTTTGCAACAACTCCTGCTGATAAAAACATCTTTATACTAATTCTCTTTAAAAGGAATAAATATAAAATAATAAACTGTAAAGTGACCTTATATATGTATTTGAAAAGCTGTTAACAAAGTCTTAAAATGGTTAATGCTTTATCCAAATGTTCCTTTTTAAATTTTATTTTAGTCTCCTCTATATATATATAATTATAATTAATTCCTTTTATTTCAATGTATTAACAATAATCGTATTTGATTAATTCTCATAAGTCTTTTTATTATATTAACAATTAATCTAAATTTTATTTTATTTCCTGTTGTAAAATAATTTTTATACTTTTATAATAAATTATTATACAAAAAAGAAAACTTTTTATAATAAATAATGAAAAAATTTAAAAAAAATTATATTTTTTTTTATACATTTTGAGTAATTATACAAAATTATTAAAAAAAAAAAAACATTTATTTAGTAAAAATATTATTGTATATATCCTCTTATTTAAGAAATATAAAAAAATATAAATAATAAAGTTAATAATTTCTCCTGCTATATATTTAAAATTATAAATTGTATAATAATAACAAGAAACTTTTTTTTTTTTCATAATTTATATTATAAATGCAGGCTTCATAAATTATATTTTCTAAGTGAGGATATGTTTAAAAAGAAAAAAAATTAAATAAGAAGAAGTAAAGAGCAACAATTGTTATCATGACTATTACAGTAAAGCAACAATTAAAATAAAAAATTTTTTTTTTAAAATTATTAAAATAAATTTGTTGGTATGCTTCCTTTACTTTTCATCTCATTCATTGACACTTTTTTCTTTTCCAATTCTCCTTTTTTAAGGTTAAAATTTGCAAAGTCTAATCCAAATCTATAAAAAAAATTATAATAAAATTTAGGTAATAAAAATATTAGGAAACTTACTTATCTTCCAGGCCATTCCATGTACTTCCTACTTTTTTGCTCTCCTTTACAGAAGGTTTCTTTTCTGAAACAAAATCACCAAAGTCTTCTTCATTTTTTTGAATTATAGATGTATTTGTTATTTCTTTTGATTCTTTTGGTGAAATAGTAAACATTGAAGTGAAAAAATCTATTTGTTGTGTTTCTATAAAATAAATATTAATGATTTTTTTAAAATTAAATTAAAAAGAAATATTACCATTTGTTACTGGGGTATTACCAAATGCTACAAAATCAGCAAAATCATCTTGAACATTGGTATTATGATTAGTTGTATTAAAATCTATATCTAATATATTTCCAACATTATTTTTTGGTATTTCAGTTTTTTGAGGTACTGATAAAATATCAGAATCCATTCTAGTTGCAGAAAATACATTAACAGAAGTTTGTTGTGTAGGAGATGGTTGTGTTACATTAAAATCATCCATAAGATTAATTAAATCATTAGTTGTGGTTTGTTTTTTTGAACCAGGAGATACAACACTTTTTGGAGAAAAAGCTGGTGATATTACATCGTTAGGAGGTGGGGCAATTGGTGTAATATCACCAAACAAATCAACTTCAACTTTTTTTGGAACTTCTGCTACTTTAATTGGTGATTCGAATTCACCAAAATCATCATCATTGTTTGGTGTATTTGGGATACCTAGTTCTGTATGATCCATATCTTTATCATCAGGGAAATTAAATAAATTAGCTTCTTTATGAATATCATCATTCATTGATTGTGATTTACTAACGTTTGAAATTGTATCAGAATATTTATTATAATAATCATTTCCAAATCCAGACATTGAAGAACTTCCTGACATATGAATCATATCTTCTTTTGAATAACCAACATATTTATCTCTATTCATTGTTTTAGCTTTTTTTCTTTCTTCTATAAGTAAATTTTCATCTTGTAAAAGTTGTATTATTGCTTTAGCTTTTACACGAATATTAATTCCTTGATCTTTACCTTTCTCATCAATATAATGAAAATTTTGTAAACCTCTTATTTGAGCTGAATGTTCTCTTGTATATCTAATAAATCTATCACTTCCATGTTTTAATAAATGATCTACTAATCGTAAACTTTTATATGTTCGTCTCCATGTTCCTTTGTTATTTTCCATCATACGTTTAAATAACATTTCAGAAGCCTCTGTACATAAATCATATTGAAAAGTCATACTTGCGATTTCATCACATTGCTGATTAGTTGGCCCCCAACCTTCATCATTTGTTGCATTTCGTACTTTAATTTCTGCATCAGTAAAATTCATAACATAACCAGTCCTATAAAAAGAAAAATCATATTTGAATATATTAATATAAATATAATTTTGACATACACTTGATCTTGAAATTTTTTAATTTCTGGGTTATTCAAAGCATCTGATACTGTTTTTGTGATGCTAGCTAACCCGGAAAATAAATTAGACATTTTGGGTATTCTAAAAATTAATAAAGAAACCCCCTATAATAATTAATGTTAAAAATTTGTATTAAAATAAAATATTAAAACAATTATTAAATAAATATTTTTAAATATTAATATTTATTAAGTTATTAAATAAATAAGAAAATTATTAACATTATATTGAAATAATAATAAGTATTAAATTAGTAAATATACCAAAATATTATATTTATTATTTTTTCCAATGAATTTTTGATACATTTATTTAGATAGGTTTCTTTATAAAAACTCGTTAAAAATTTTTATTAAATAGTTATAAAATATATAGTTAACTAGATAGACATACTCAGAAAAGAAAGAACATGTATAATAAAATATTATACAACAAATTCACATAATAGAGACAACATGCTATCAAAAGTTAAAAATCTCTAAAGTATTTCCTTTTTATGATAAAAATATAATCAAAATTAGAAAATCAATAATAATTTATATAAATATATATTTTGTTAAATTAAAAAATTTACATGATTGTTTTATTTAAATTTTTATGAAAATATTTGAAATTTACTAATTTATATCATTTGTAATTTGATAGGAAAGAAAAATATCAATAATTTGTTTAATAATTAAAGGTACATTTACTTATATATCTAAATAACTTTTATAAAAATAGGTCGTAGAATACCATATATGGTAAAGATAAATAGGAAAAAATAAACTTAATTGTAATATTATATATAAATTATATCATAAACAAAATAAAACAAAATATATATACATATGAGATGTAAGCCAATTATATTTAATTAACAAAAATTTTTTTATTAAAATACTAATTTTTAATTTAACTAATTTGATTAATTTAAAATAAAAAATGAAAAAAAATGTAAACGATTTAAATTAAATAATTAAGTAAATAAATAAATTTTTATTTTTATATTTAGTAATTTAAAGTAAATGAATAATTTTGTAATAATAAATGATCAAATTTAATAATGATCAAATGATAACAATGTAAATATATATAGACACGCTGGCAGTTATTAAATGTACATACATTATTATAACTATACAATTGTAAGTATAAAATTAATATTTATTTACATATAAATTAAAAAAATTATATTTTAATTGCTTAACAATTAATATTTTTATTATCATAAATTAATAATTTTTTTTTTTGTAAAATAATAATTATAAGTTATTTAAATAATCAAAACACAAACAAAACACCATTCCAAAATATAAGTGTTAAGATTGTGGTATAGAATTCTCTGATTATAACATATAATATAAATGATCACCAATCAAATGGTAATTATGAAGGAAAGAATGAGAGAGTGATGTTGTTGATGTATAAATATAATATTAATATTACTATATATATATATATATATTCAAATATATAAAAGAACAATTTATTCCTCTTATTGAATTTGCAAAAATTTTGATGGTCACTCAAATACTATAAATATAAAAGATTCTATAATTATATGTATATATATATTACAAAAGTAATAAATATGCTACCATAAAAATCTTTTTCATTTAAAAATTTTTATTTATACATAATTTATTATATAAAGGATATACAAATATTTTTATTCTATAATATTTTGTATCGTTATATAAATGTATATATTTTATGAAATTTATAAAAAAACAACTGTAATAACATATAAATGCATTTAAGCTTATGTGTAATTAAGTATTTCTTCTTTTTAACAATAATTTATTTGTGTTCTAATCATTAAAATATAATGACGCTAAATTTTTATTACTATTTTCTTTTAAATAACAAGTTACCTGTTTTTGATAAAGCTTTAACTTTATTTTTTTTTATTTATAAATGACATTTCATTAAAAAAAAAGTCTACTTTTAATAAATTTTGAAAAATAAATTTTTTTTGTATAATTATTTATTATTAATTAGGTAATTATATTATAATTAAACTAGAAAATCGAACAAGAAACATTATATTTAGAACTTATATGTTAATATTAAATTATATTATTAAATTATTAAATACCATATAAATTAGATATAATTTAAGCTACTTTTTATAAAACTTCTACTAAACATATAAAATTAAAAAAATTAGTTAATTTCCTCTTATTAATTTTAAAAATATATACAAAAACTATTTTTATTTAAAATCATGGTTATTTAAAAAAAAGTAATAAAGATAAAAAAGTTTATAAAAAGAAGATTAATACAAAAATCATTTTATAATAAATATTATCATTGTTATTATAAAATTATTTAATTTTTTATCTAAATTTTTTTAATATAAACTTTAACAGTTTATTTCATGCACTATTTATTAATTTTTTGTTACTATCTAACTTTAAGATTATATTTATATATAACATCAATATAATTTAATTTTATATATTTAAGAATGTCTTTTTCATTGACTGTAAAGATATTTAAAAATACTATTGTTAAAATAATAAATATTTTAACTTTTATTAAATATTATACAACTTTTTCTTTATTATTTATTATTTATTACACTTTTTATTTTTTAAAAATATAATCAGATTAAACATAATACACAGAATTTTGCGTTATAAAAACGATATTTTTAGAAAAGAAAATTTATATTATTATTAGAGCTAAAAAAATAATAAAATGTTGATTAGTAAAAGATAAATTTAAAATTAACTTTTATATAAAATATAATATATTTATTTTAAATTAATTGATTTTTAATATATTCTTTTACTGTTTTATTTGGGTGTAAAATATTTTAATATAAAAACAAAATATTATTGACACATAATATTATAAAAGAAATGTTATAAAGATTTTTTTCTATTTATATTATATAATAACATTTTTTAAAATTTTTGTTATTGTATTTATTTAAAAAATATATTTTACTTTTAATTTTTAACTTTAATAAATATGTATATTAATTTTTGTTATCATTTAAAAACGTATAGATAATTTTTTAAGACAATACTAAACTAAGTGTTGTCATCATTAGTCTTAACTATTAGAAACAATTCTTTAATCACGTTTTCATTATTATTTTTCTTTTTCTTCTAAATTATTTTAAGCTTACCCGACCACAGTTATTATTTAAAGTAAATAAAAAGAATACATAGAATTAAAATCTATATATTTATTTGTATTTAGAAATTTATGTTATATTTGAAACAAGAATTTTATTCTTATTATTTTTTTAATAATGTTCTTCTTAATTTTTTATTGAAAATACTATTTAATTTTAAAAAAATTTATTGTATTTTATTTATATTACAATATACTGTTATTTTTCATTATTACAAATTAAAAAAAAAATTTTTTTTACGTTAAATAATGGGTTATCTTTTTAAAGTTAGAATGAAAAAGATTTAATTTAATAATGAAAATTATAACAAATAATGAAGTGATTTTTCTCTTTTCTATTATATTGCTAATTGATAATTTACCTTTCACAATTATTATCATATAACTCTGGTAACATTCTTTACAATTTATAGTTCATTCACAGAATATTGAAACTGTTAAAGTTCTAGATAACATTATACAACTATATTATATAAAAATATATAGAAAGTATGTGAAAATATTATTAAATAATTTATATTTATATATTGGTAAATGTTAGTATTTCTTTTTTTAACATCCCATTAAAAGTTATCAGTTGAAATCAAAAATTTAACATTTATTCATTGTAGATTGACATTATATTATTGTACTTTAAAGATTTTATTATTATGTTTTTAAATAATTTTATTATATAATTAAATTAATTGTATATTAATTTATATTTCTTTGTTTTAAAATTATTTACTTCTTAAGTCTTTTTTTTTTGTTTTTAGCAATGATAAAACAGATAAATTTTATATTTTAAAACTTAACATAGTAAAAAATATTATTTTAATTTGTGTATATAGTTTAACTAAATATATATTATCTTTTATGAAATATAATACAATAATAATGATAAAGTATTATTTTTATTAATAAAATTATCTTAATATAAAATTTTAAATTTGATATAATCATCTATATATATATAAATATAATATATTATTTTAATAAAATAATTTTATTTCTATATTAATTTTATTTTCAATCTTTATTTTTTAATTTTTAAACCCTATCTTTTTAATAAAATACAGTTAAGTAAATTTTATTTAGAAATGTATAACATATATCTATATGTTAAAAGAATTATTTTTTTTAGAATATTTTATAAATTTAGTAAAATATAAAATATTTTATAATTATGACTAAAAGTTATCATCATTTAAATATAAAACATTCATGATTCCGAATGATAATATATTTGAATTATAAAAAGAGTTTACCGTTTTAAACAACATACAGTTAAAATGATATATATACGTATACGTTTAGTATCTTTTTCATTAACTTACATTATTGAGATAAAACACATAAAATCATTTACTTTTTAGTTATTCCAATATTTTTTTTAGAATATTCTATGTATATAAATTTTTTTTTTATTAAAATGATATATTAAAAAATTAATTGAATTTTTAATGTTCCTACTAATTTATTCTTTTATTCCATTATGCATTTATGTTAAATGTTTATCATTAAAAAAAAATTTTTTTCTTTTTTTTTAAATTATATATTCATTCTGCTGTTCTTTTTTTTTGTATTAAAGAAAAAAACTTATTTAGAATTTTCTCTATAAAAGTAGCACAACATTAGAGTATTTATATTATATTCTTATACATAAACAAATATAATTTTTATACAAATAAACTAGTTGAAAAATGATAAAAAAAAAAAACTTTAAAATAATAAGTTTATTTCTACTATAAATTAAATATATTTTTTTGTCATTCATTTATTTGATACTTTTAAAAAGTAACGATATACTACTTTATTCTATTTATTTTAATCATCCTCAAAGATGTAATATTAGATTAGCACAGTTAAGTGATATTTCTTTACACTTTACCGAATTTTCTAACATTTTAAAGATAGTAATAATATTTTTTTTCTTTTTTTAGGCATATTAAACTATATGTGTTTCTATAAATATTTTTAATCTTTCTTTTAAAAAAAGTATACAAACATACATATAAATATATGTATATTTTTTTTAAAGATAAAAACGGGAATAAAATTATTAATAATGACGTCATACTATAATAAGCCAATTGTATTTCCTCACCATTTTTTAATTTTATCTTTTATTATTTATTAGGAATTAAAAAAAAACAAAACGAGACAAATATATGTTTGTTAGAAATAATTTATTCATTTAATAATTATTTTTTATCTTTTTAATAGGATTTGCTTATTATACCATATGTATATATATGTGTATGTATAATATAAAATATTTTAGAAATATTATTTTTACAAAAATAAGAATAATTATTAATAAGAGCTAATTGCATTTTACCCAACTATTTATTTCTAAATTTGCTTTGCCTATAATCTCTTTTGCATACATTTTACACAATCGAATGAAATGTAGTATGATTCATTGGTTTTTTGACATCTAACTCTCACATGATTTGTTTAGTAAAGTGTTAAATATGTACAATAATTTATAATTTTAAAATTAATTAATTTTTTTTAAATATTATTATTTTATAACTAATATATTAATAATAAGAAATAACTATTGTTATTTATTATAAATATTGTAATAATCAATTAAAAAATTAATTTTAATTTATTTTCATTTTAAGATATGTATAATTGTTAACAATAATTGACTGTTTTAATATTATATAAATCATATTTATTGAATGAATGTGTAAAAATAATTGTTATACTTATATGTTCATTTATATGCATCTAAATTTCTATCAAACAACATTATCGCTTAATTTATTTTTTTCATATTATTATTAATAATATAATATAGCATTTTTGAAGCACTTTCTCGGGCTAAAAATTTTTATAATATATATATTACTACTGTTAAGTATGTATATAAATATATATTTTGTGAAACAAAAATATTCTCCTTACATATATTTTTATTTTCATGTGATGTTAAAATGGAAGACTAAATATTCTGTCATTTTAAAACATTTAAATGATAAATTTACAATATATTTTTAATTTTTTTAAGAAATATGGTTTATATAAAATTCTCATAGATAATATATGTAATTAAAGATATTTATCATTTTATTTTATATTTTTCACATTAAAGTAAATTTTATTTTTTTTAAAAAAGTTTGCTTTTTTTTAACAAAAAAGTGCAATTATTTTAATAATACAAACATTTAAACTTATTAAATATATTATTTCTTCATTTGTAAAAATATTTGTTTCTCTATCATACCCACTTTAAAAATATTGTTTTTAATGTATAAAATGTATACATAACAAAATATATTATTATATATTAAAAAAATGTTTTAAAAATTTATCTTTTATGTTTATTTGTATCCAGCAGCGCTTCACTAAACATAACAATATCTTTCAAATAAAAGCAATCTTAAATTTCCTTCTATGCCAGTCCCTTCAATCCATATAATGAAAGATAGCCAGATTTAAAATAACTGCATTATTATTTTATTTTTTTTTTTTGTAAAAAAATATTGCGAATTAATTCGCTGTAATTTTTAATACAAGGCAAACAATAATTTCAATAAAGGGACATCATTGCTCATTTTATTTCTAGATATTGTCGCACTCTTTCACTATTTATTACACCAAAAAATGTTATTTTTGTTCTCCTTTAAACGTCAGCGTTAACGCAAAACAAAATTTTTAATATTTGTTCTCTACTTTTCAATATATTCCATCTCTGTTAACTCTAACTTAGCTTCTTATGAAATACGGATGCTATTGCTCCTACTTTATCATATGTTGTTGTTTGTAAAAACATGTACAAACCTCCCAAATTTTAAAGTGTTGCAATGTGAGAAATAATCAAAATTTACAATGGTTATGTTAATATTTATTTGATACAAATAATTATAATATTTTATGCTCTTTAAGTAGATTTAATTTTTAATATTTTTACCTCTTATAAATATTTATTATGAAATATTTACTCTAAAATATATCCTCCTTAAATTTACTGCTATTCATATCACATTTTTATTATAATATCAATAGTAGCTTTTATAAGATGACCTTATTATATAAATATATATAAATATATATATATATATATATATATATATATATATATATATATATATATATATATATTGTTACTAACTGATCTTGTCCTTCGTATAGAATTTTATAATACAAATTGTATATACATATTTTACAATCATAAAATATAAAGCATAATTTTTTAACATAAAATACTTTGGAATTGGATTTTAAGAATGTAAAAAAAATAAAAGTTTTTTTTTTATCTATCACTATCTTCTCATCTATCTCTATAATAATAAAAGTTATATAAAAATGTTTTTTTTTTATAAAAATTTTGACTATAATGTTATTTTTTTTTAACATTATTACTGTTAAATAAATTTCATTTTATTTCACGTAACTGTCAGCTGAGAAAATAAAAATATATTTAGTTTAATTGATTTTGAAGAGATATGATGACAGTTAGGATAATCTATATAATTATTTTGTAAAATAATAATTTAAAGTCAATCGTTTTTTAATTATATTTCTATATAATTTTTTTAAAAGAAAAAAAATTATTATTTATTTATTTTTTATAGGAAAGATTTGCTTTTTGCAATAAGTTTTTTCTTAATCTCTTGATTTTTATCAATTTTTTTAAAAAAAAATGTGGAACAGCGGAAGCAATTCCGATCAACCAAACACAGGAAACGGTTTTAATGCCGGAAGTTTCTCTGTAAGCAAATGTCATTCATTATAATTGCATGTTAACATTATTTAGAATCTCAGTCAAAAATCTTCGTCATGGAATCAAGGAGTTGTTGGTTCTCAGAATGAACCATTGCCCTTACAAACAACTAATTCTAAATTTAATGGATCTGGATGGATGAAACAAAATATGGATCAAGGTCAACAATTAAATTCTGATTTTCAAAAAACACAATCTGGTACTACTCAAAGAAACGGTTCTATATCTTCTCAAAATACTTGGAATATGGCTATAAATAATAATTGGACAAAGGGTTCTACTATTGGTTCTTATGCTGATCATGTCAAGAAAAATATTGTCACTGGAAATCCCAATACTCCTTTTAATCATAGAGTAGGGCAAATGCAAAGACTTGATATGAATCCTGCTCTTTATGATCCATCACCATCATGGAATGCTGGAAAGGTTAATCAAGATTCACCATGGGATGTAATACATGTAAATGAAAATACTTCAAATACTTGGAATCAAAATACTGGTAATGTTGAATACGGAAGATCAAATACTACAAAAAATCAAGCATCGATGATGGGTCATTGGAATAAAGCTGCAACTAACAATAATAAAAATAATTCAGAACCAAGTCCAGATATGGTATGGCAAAATCCACATTCAGAGGAGTACAAAAAACATATTCCTGATAATGGAACTAATTTATGGGGAAAACCTGATGATTTTTTGGTAAATTTATTTAAATTTTTTTAAATATTTTTTTAAAATTATATTTAGCATATCAAACATTGGGTTATCAAAACAGGTGATCCATTCTTTGAACAACAAGATGTTGAATCATATTGTATTGAAGATTGGAATAAAGTTGAGTTTAAGGGTATTAAGGACGCGGTCATTGGTTCTCATTTTTATAAAAAAGTTCCTGAAGAAGGAACAGTAGTAGAATCTGAGAAAGTTAAAAAGGAAATGGTAATTCCTAATGATTGGAGTGAAGAAACTCATGAATCTTTACAACAAAATAGATCCAACATAAATAACAAATCAAATATTTCACCTGTCTTTGGTAAAGATGATACGAAATTTATCAATTCAGAAGCCACTCTTGAAGCTCAATTTAATGATTTAAATACAGGTAGTGACATTAATATTAAAACAGGAAATGTAAGTTTTAATTGAATATACTAAATAATAATATTAAAAAAAATTTTTTTTTAGACGGGACAAGGGCAAACTGGAGGGCTTCAAATTGAGACTAAAGATAACAATCGTGTTTCACAAACAATTTCAAATAGTCAATCTCCTAATGATGTAAACAATGATAAATCAAATAATTCACCATCATCTCTTAGTAAATCTCGCTTATACCAATGGAAAAATGGAACCGCTGCTAAAGGTGATTTTGATTCTGTTGGTACTATAAGAGGTGGTAATGGATTGGGTATTGATAATAATAACAAGCAAATCTTGAATCAACAACTTTTCGAATTTCTTCCATCTGAAGCATCTCAATTACCTTTTGATCTTAATAATACATTCCCAAATTCAGTCAATAATTTTACTGGTTTTGGCAATTTTATGAATAACGTTGACATAGGCAACGCATTTGCAAATCAATGTAAGTTTTTTAAAATATTATTAATAATATAATTAAAAAAAAAAAATTTTTTTTAGTTGCAGGACCTAGTGGTATTCCATGTGTCCCAAATATTCCTTCTAATCAAATGCATTCTCAGCGTATTCCAAGAGAAGTTTCACAAAATAATATTCTTCCAGCAAGAAATGAAAATCAAAATCAAATTAAAGATAATCAACATTCAGAAATTATGCAAAGAATTCAATTTGCAACTGCATATGCTCAAGCAAATAAACTTAGAGATCCACATCAAATATTTTCAATGATTTTTATGAATAAAGAAAATTCTGCTATTTGGAATATGATTGTAGGAAGACTTTATATGTCAATGGAATTCCATCATATTTTCAATTCAAACTGCCAAATGAATCTTTGGCCAATATTTCAAAGATTACATATTTGTCCACTTTGGATTGCCGTCCAACATATTGAAGTTCCAGAATTACAAATCAAAACTATCATTAAAAATTGGGGTGATATTTTATATTTTTCAGTAAAAATTCCACATTTTACAGTATTTAAAGTCACTTCTCCATTAGTGCATTCTCTTAGATCATTTAGAAATGAAATAATAAATAGATATCCAACTACTTCACTCTCTTTGCTTAATGATGACGGCATGAAAGTTGTTGTTGATATTCTTTCGCAAAAAAGAACTCCTTATGTAACGGATCCGCAAAGTGCTCCAGTTCAAATACCAATACAAATACCACAACAAATGCAACAAACTCTTATTCAATCATCATATACTGATTTTATAGGTATGATGAATCCAATTAATACAGGTAATCCACTACAAAATATGAATGAATCAATAAACTTTTCAAATATGCCGTGGTCAACATCTGATTGTTCTCAAGAAGGAAATCAATGGTCTTCTTCTTCATCATCATTATTTAATAGAAACTCATTTTGGGGTCAAAATACTCATCAATGGCAAGGTAATGACAATAATAGTAATATACCATGGTCAACATCTGATAACACCCCAAATACTTCTTCTTGGAATACAAATATGGGTGGTTTTGGATCAATCCATAATGAAGGTTCGCAATCATCATTTAATAACACATTTAATTCGGGAAATTCAAATCACCCATTTTGAATTTAGTCATGGATTTTTTTAAAAACTTTTTTTTATTTCGATTCATACTTAAATCAATTGATTTATGCATTTTATCTTTTTTATGATCACAATATTCTCAAAATTATTAGTTAATCAAAATGCTTATCTTTACTAAACGCCTCCAAGCTAAAATGTAATGTATTTTGATATTATTATAATTATTATTATTACTCAAAAAAAGATAACAATATTGGTATGAATATTATAATTGAAAAAATGATGTCATATACAAAATTTTTTTTTATTGGTAGCATAATTAATTTGTCTACTATTTTTTCATTTAACGCTTAAAGCGTTAACTATTATAAGTATCTTTTCAATTCAATTATATTTAAGTTACTTCTTGTATTTTAATTAATTTTGAAGCATTAATTATTATTTAATGACGTTAACTTATACGAATTAATTGCAGGGAAATTTTGCAACTCTAAAAATTTCATTTTTTTTTACAAATTTGGACGAAATTATTTCAACAATGAATTGGTAAATAGTCCCAAAAAAATAAAAAAAAATTTCTGGAAGGTGTCTTTTTCTAAAAATCAATTGACAACTTTTGAATTAATGAAAAAAATAAACAAACAAATAAATGAGATGTTAGTTGACGTTAATTTATTACTTTTACTTCAATTTATTCTAAAAATACCTACATTTAATTCAAATTATATATGTGTCTCTTAAAAATTTTTTTTGTAACTTCAATAATAGTAAAAATAATTTATGTTAATATGGTTTAAAAAGAAAACGAAAACATTAGAAGAAGAATAATTAGTTTATTTAATTGAAAAAAATTCTTTAATTTTTTTTATTGCCCTTCTACTGTCAAGTCGTAAGGTTTTTGTAAAATTTTAATTTGTGCCTCAACAAATTTATGGTTTTTTTTGTACAATTCATTTAAAATCATTATCTTTTATTTTAAAAATGGTTTTATAAACTCAAATTAGAATCATCTATAAATTTATCCTATTTTATACCTAAATGAATGGTAAAAAATATTTGTATCCCGGTTTTATGATGCCACAATATTAATACAAAATAATATCAATGATGTTTATAAATAGAAAACAAAATACAATAATATTGAAAATGAAATTATAAATTAAAACATCAAATTATAAAAAAAATTAATTTTTGAGTGCCTGAAGCTTGGTATCAAATATTGTGAACACTTCCATAATTTATATTTTATTTTTTAAATTTTTTGTAATATGCTTGTATTATAATATTTCTACTATAATTATAACAAAAAAAAAGAAAAAAAAATGTTATATTGTTTAACGATAATATAAATTTATTTCTATTACTAACAATATTACAGTAATAAAATGCTTCAATAATTTAATGTCATTCCTTATAAACTTTTTAATATGAAAATTAATAATAAAATAATAAAATGGTGTATTTTATTTTTTTCAAAGATTCTCAAAAATAATTATAATAATTATTAACTATAATTAAATAAAATATTTTTCTTAGTAGTATAAATGTTGTTTACTATTTAAAATTTGATTTTTACAAATTTATGGATGTTATTTAAATAAATAATTTAAGAGTAAATGTTTAACGTCATTTTATTTATTTTTTAAAGGTAGAAAAAAAAAATAATAGGAATGTAAATGTGTGTGTATGTATTTTTTGTCTGATATAAGATATCCAAAAATAAAGGAAACAATTTTAAATGATTTTAATTGAGAAAATTTGCCATTAATTTTTTATTTTTTTAATTGGTATAATACTTTGTCTAAATTTGGGCCACAAAAATAAATGATGGAAAAGTTTGTGGAATTGTTATTAATAATTCTTTAAAAACAATAACTGTTTAAATCATTTGGAGTACAACCATATAAACAGCAATATTTCATTAATTCATTTAATGATAACGCCCTTTGTACATAACGCTTATAGATTAAATTTTCTAAAAATAAATTTTTAAATAATAGAAAATAAGCAAAAATTTTAAAGATTTAAAAAAAAAATTAATTTCATTAACATACTTTTTTTATTATTATAAAAATCTTGTTTATGATTATTTGTATCAATTTGTTGACTTCTTTTTTTCATTAAATTACATGATAATTGCCAAGCTACAGCAAAACTTTCTCCACCTGGAGGACACATTTTTATTTGTCCAGTATTCTTGAATCTTCCTTCAACATAATTAAAAGAAAATATAAAAACAATTATTATAGAAAAAAGTGTGGTGAACTGAAAAACAGTACGACCACGATTCATTATAATATTTTCTAAAAAAAATTGGAACAAAAAATAAATTTGGAAGAATTATTATAAATAAAAAAAATTTTTTCCCTTCTAAATATATTTAAAAAGAAAGTAATCTTGAAATAAATTTCAACGTCATGGTTTAAAAACGTTAAAAACATTGATATCGTCATAACTAGATTATAATGAAAGGGATGATAAATAGGGCCTTTTGTAAGAGAGAAAAATAAAGGAAATAGATAGTAGAATTTGTTAAGAAAATCAAAAATGCATAATAATATGCTAACTATCTACAATTATATGTTCTCTATTTTATGCATAAAAAAAGCTTTTTAAAGATATCAATTAGTATATTAGATAAAAGTTATATAAAATGATAAATTACATTAAATATATAACAGTGATTAGTTTAAATTTAAATAAAAATAAAATATAAAACTAAATATATTTAATATAATATATAATGTTACTTAACAATAATTGAGAAAATAAAAGCTTTTTTTTCAAAACAATAATTTTCTTTGTTCTATCATAGTATGAAGCATATTAAAATAAAAATTTTATATTTGTGAATTTATAATTTTTACAATATAATTTAATTAAAAATTATTTTAACATAAATATTGTTATAGAACATGGAAAACAACAATTGTTTAGTGAATTTTTTTAATCTTATTATTTTATATTAAAAATAAAAACAATATATAAATTATTTTTTATTGTATTTTTTTAATAATTTTAATATTTTAATAAATTTGTCATAATATAATATTTGCTACAATATTTTTTTTATTTTTATAATTTAAAATAAATTTAATTTAGGTGTAAACGACAGAAATATATCTCAAAATAGTTATTAAATTATTTTAATAATTTAAAGTAATTAAATTAAAATTATTTATTTATATCCTTCCTATTTAAAATATAAAAATTATTTTTAATACTTATAAAGAAATAATATTATATATTAAAAACTTCTTACAAATAAATAATACAAATTTATCACTAAAATTAAAAAGATACCTATTTTGTTACAATATTTTAAATTATGTAATTTTCTTACTTTCTGATAAGGATTAAAAATTAATAGAAGTAGTATAATAAAATAAAAATTTTAAGAAATTACTGCTTATCAATTTAAATTTTTGATAAAGTATAACTAAAGATATTTTTCATATAAAATACTACTATTTAAATTCTTCCTATTTAATTAAAATTCTTGTCTTTTATAATTATTTTAAAAAATTTAATTAAGTTAAAGGTTGAAAATTTGTTATTAATCAAAAAAAAAATCAAATTCTAATTATTGATCATGGTTGAATCAAACACTAAAACAGTTATAGTTGATAATAATGATAAAAATGAAAATGATTTAATTAATAAGATAGAATATTCAAAAAATGATATTACAAAAAAATATAAAGAAATGTTAGATGAAAAAATAATTCTTCATGTATATGATGATGAAAGTAAAGAATTTACATCATTAACTACATATCATGGTATGGTAAGTTTAGTTTATTTTAAAAAATTAAAAGATATTGATAATAAAAAGTTTTTTATATATAAAAAAATTGAAATGAAAAAAAACATTTTTATTTAGGTTAGGATATATAATTCAGCAACATGGCCATCATTAATTTTCTGGTGTTTAGTTGTTCTTATATGTGTAACACTTTTTATGATACATTCAGGAATGTTATTATCCTTTTATGCATCACGACCAACATTTATTCAAGAAAAATTATGGAATAGAGCTCATGTTGATGTTAAACCTACTATAACTGTTTGTAAAAAATATTTTCAAGATCCAATTAAAATTAAAAGTATGTTATCTTTTATAGTTTGATGAAGAAAAATATAATTATAGAATATAATATTTCTAAAAATAATCAACAATTCTTATATGGAATTGCACATCACGATAGTTTATTAGAAAGAAGAGATGAAGAATACAATAATTGGATAGAATTTGAAAAAACTTTTAAGCAAAATATGGGTTATAATTTTAGTTTAACAAAGTATCTTTTAGATACAAGGTAATTATTGTTAATTAAAAGTATATTTTTAATAAAAAAACAACATTTTTTTAAGTTATACATGTGAAGATTTATTCTCTGGTGCTTGGATTGGTTCAAAATATAATGAAAATATATGTGCTAATAGAAGTAGAAAAGTTATAACTGATGATGGTGTTTGTTGGGAGTTAAATAATATTAATGGTGAAAGCAGTAAACGATTAATTACTTTTAATGTTAATATGCATTCACATCATGGTAATAAAATTTTTTATATATATTTTCTAAAAAAAAAATAAAATAAATTTAGATGAAATTATAATTCAAGTACATAGAGAAGGAATACAATCTAATGTTCCAGCAAAAGGTCTTCGTGTTTCCGTAGGTAGGAGGATGATTATATCCTTAATTGTAAAAAATGTAAGGAAACATTTTTTAAATTAATTATGATTAATAGTAAAATTGAACTAACTTAGGAATATTTTAGCAAACATTTTTGAATTCGAATAATTGGGGTAATTGCCAAGAAAATGACTTAAATGATAAGCATTCTCTATCATCCGATAAATTTACAGATATGGAGGGATGTATAAAAAATTGTAAAAGAAAACAATATATAGAGAAGTGCAATTGTGTTCCATTATCTTATATTAAAAATAATGATACAAAAAATGAATGTAGTGTTAAAGAAATGATAAACTGTATAGGAGTAATGGAAACAGGAAATCATTTAAAAAATTGTTTTTGTCCTATTGAATGTAGAAGAATCATATATGACTACACTGCTGTATCATACACTAAACTTCCAAATAATATGATGTAAGTATGTATAAACCATAAATTAATTTTATTTTAAGAATATTTAATTAATACATTCTTAATAATGTTTTTTTATTTTTTTTTTGTTCTTAGTTTTATTTTTAACTGTTAAAAATAACGTTTACTATTTTTAAAAACAAAAAAATGTATATATCAATAATATTAGTTTAAAAAATAAAAATTTTTTTAGAAATTTTACATCAATTGAAATTAATTGGGAAAATTGGTTAACGACAGAAAATATACAAACTAAACGGATTACAGCTGTAGATTTACTATCATATGTTGCTGGATCAATGGGTTTATTTTTGGGAATGAGTTGTGTAACATTATTAGAAATTTTCATGTTCTTATTCAAATCTGTTTGGGGAACAATCAATAATGCACGTCATAAATATTTTTATAGTAATTTATTAGAACAAACGTTAGAAGAATCTTTTGAAAATTTTGATAATGAAAAAAAAAATTAAATAAATGTTAAAAATGAAATGTTAGAATTTTTTTTCCAATTATTTTTTAAATTATTTTTTAAAATAAACAATTTAAATTAAATTAATAAATTTTTATATTTTTTTTATAAAAAGAAAATGAATTTTCATTCATTAATATAAAAATATAGTTAAAATTTTATTAAAATTGAATTAAATAAAATATATTTACTAAAAAAAAACAATAAAATATTTGCATTATCTTCTAGATTCATTTTTTAATGTTCTTTTATTTATACAACAACAAAATGTCATTGTTAGAAATATCCCAAATAACTATTAAAAAATTATATTAAAAAATCTATATTATTTTACCTGTACAGCACTAATAAAAACAGATAATGCTATTGCTAATGAAACATGTTGTTTTGCTTTTAATTTCATTGCATTAACACAACCATCAGTATTAAGGAATCTTTCATATGTCCATAATTCTAAATTATTAAATGAAACACCACAATTTGTATCATATTCATTTAAACCATTTATATTACAACAAGATGTTGGTACCCTACCATAAGTATTGCCACCAATTCCTAATTCAATCCTTTTATCAAAACCTTCTTTATCAATACTCCATGGTGTTTTTAACCAGTCACGATAACTATTAACACCACAACATTCAAAATCTCTTTGTATTCTATCTATAACGGAAGTATATTCTTCATCAACACCATATTTAGTATTCATTCCTTTTGCCATTGATTCACCAACATATTTTTCAAGTTTTTCTTTATAGTTATATGCTATTAAAGCACATGCAAATTCAAGACAAAATACAACAATTAAAATTATACAAAACTAATAAAAATAATGATTGATTAATTAAAATAAAAATATTAACTTACACATATTAACATCCATTCACTTTTTTTCCATACACCACAAAGTCCACAAAATCCTAAAAGTGTCATAATACTTCCTACAATCGTTAACATGTAGGCAGAAGTTGTGATTGTGTATGCTCCATTATTTATTGTCCATAAATCATTAACAATAGGATCAAGGAGCATCAAAAGACCAATACATAAAGTACCAACTCCAGCTAACTAAAAAAAATGTTTATAAATTTATTTAATAATAATAAAAATAAAAAAAAACTTACCCAAAAAAAAAGATTAAGAAGACAAGTAGCAGATCGTATAAAATTAACACAACATGTAGATGGCATAACTTTAAACTATATATATATATATAATTTTAAAATGTTATAAAAATATATTCTTAAAAAGAGAGTAAAATAAAAAAAGGCAATAAATTTTATAATGATTTTATATTTGTCACTCTTATAAAAAGAACAAAATAAATATAATTTATTATATTATCAAAATTTTGTATAAAAAAAAATATTTTATTTTAATTACAAGAAAAAAAATTTATATGGTAGTATTTTAAAATTTAACTGAAAAAAATATTGTTAAAAAATAAAAATACTTTTTATTATTATAAAAAATTAATATATATAATAAGAAGGGTGGAAAAAAAATTATTTTTTATGAAAAAAAAAAAAATAAATACATAAATAAAGAGAAAATCTTTAAAATTGTAATTGAAAGATAAAAAAAATTGCATTTGTACAAAGAAGGATAGAATAAATATGAAAATTAAATATAAAGTATGAAATATAAGATATTGTTATTAGAAAAAATTTTTAAATGTGACAAAATATTTGTTATTTAGTGTAATTTTTTTTATCATTATATTAGTAAAAGATTAAAATTAATATGTAAAGAGGATAAGTGGTAAAAAAAGCTTTTTTTAATAAATTTATCAATTTGTCATTATGTTGAAATGATAGTAAAGTATAAAAATTACAACAATTTTATCTTATATATATTATAATGGATAAGGGTATATATTTTTGTTAAATATATCTCTTTATTATCACTTTTTAAAGTAGTTATTGTTCTTCTTTTGTTAAAAATTGATTAATCATTTTAGAAAAAAGATAAAGTTATCATAAGATTAATATGTCAAAAAATGAAAAAATGCTTTTTATTGAGTTTTAAAATGTGGTATAAAAATATTATATATTGTTTTTAAAATATTTATAATAATTTATAATTGATATGGTTAAAACAATGATGTTTTAAAGAAGGATTGTTTATATATTCTAGAAAATATACAATAAAAGCTTTTTAAGTGATAAAAGTGTTCATTAATACAGTAATAAGAAGTATGAATTTTTGTTTTTAAATCATATTTTTTTTTGTTAATATATATAAAAATATACTAATCAAAACAAAATTAATTTAAAATAAATAAAAAAAGATTTTTTCAATAAGGAATAATTTTTATTATTTTAATAAAATAAAATAAGTCTTTTTATGAAAAATAATTTAAAATATTTAATATTTTTAAAAATTAAAAATTAAGGATGTGTTATTTTAAAAATAAAACCAATCTGAAATTAATTTATTTCAAATTATAGTATAATTTGTCAAGTTTTTCAATTTTCTTCAATATTCAAAACTTCTTATTACTTTATTCTACTATATTTTAGTTCTTCAATATAATTAATGTATGGGAAATAGTAATAAAAAGTTTTGTTGAAAGATTTTTATATATGCATATCTTTTATTTTAAAATAATAATGTTCTTTCTTTATTTTTATCATAACTATACATTGGGTGAAAAATTTATTTTATTAATTTTTATTATTATATTGTTTCAATAGACATAAACTAATTAGACCCTCAACTTTTTAGATATTAGAAATAAGAGATGATAGAATAAATAAAAACTATTCAATATTAAATTATAATCTTTATCTTATTTATAAATAAATCACAAATAGATGTTATTTTGTTATAAATCAAATACTTTAATATTAATAAAATTTTTGTGTTAGTTGTTAACAATTTCCTCAATAGTTTAAAAATAATTATACGTAACAATTGTATGTTGATGAAATAAAGAATAAAAATTTTATTTATAAATGACAAATGTCTTAATACTTAAAGTATAAAATAAAAATAGTTATCCTTGTTAAAATTGATCAATAGAATTATGTACAAAAAGTTAATTAATTGTACTTCCTGAAAATTCATTAATTTAAAAGAATTTATTTCTTTTTAAAGAATGAAATAATTTTAATTCAAATAATTACAAACAATTCAATGTACATTTTATTTATTTATAAAATAATTTAATAAGTACAAATATATCCAATTATTATAGTGTCCTCTTAAAATTTTATCTTCATCATATTTAATTGTACTTGACGTCTTTTCCAAGCAATTTTGTTCCATAATATACTTTCATTTTATCAAAATTTTACAACTTTACCTTTTAAAAGTATTTTTATTTATTTTCTATTTTATTTAACATTTTTATAGAAATATTATATTTCTTTATTGTTTTTTTATTATTGTATAAATATATTATAATTTTTTTTATTAATAATAATTTGAAATAATGCAATTTATTTATATACAATAATAATTTTAATAAATTAAATAAAACTTTGTAAGTATTTTTGATTTTTCATATTACTTTTCATATAATATTTAAAAATATTTTTAAATAAAACTATCATATAATACTTTAAAGACATTTATATTTGAATTATTGGCATATATTTTATATATATTTACATAAAGTTATAAGAAAAATAATTTAACATTGATAAATTCAGCATTCGTCAATCACAAAATAGAGGTACTAATATAATAATAGATAGGTAATAATTCTTTTTAACTATTAAACTTATCTTTTATAAATGGATTTTAATTATCATATATTGAATCTAAAACTGATAATGCCGTAATTTATGAGTCTTTTATATGATAAAGAAATATATTTAATTTGTTATTTTTATAACGATTTGATAAGAAAGTTATAAAGTTTATATAATTAACAATATTTATAATTATTTTATATATTTCTTAGTAAATTTTTTACTTTATAAAATTATTCTTTTTTCATTATTATTTTTTTTAATTTAAATATATCATTTATAATTGCGATTGAAAAAATTTATATTATTATAAATATTTATAAAAAAAAACAATGTAAAAAAATATTATTTCTAATTTTTTATAATCAACATTTTTTTTAACTAATTATTTTTTTATTTTTAGAATACATTATATTTTTAAAAAGAAAAAAAATTCTTTTTGTTATCTATTATAGATGTATTCAACTTTAACAAGGCCGCAACCTCCTGTTCCATACAAAACAATGTATACGCAAGTATCCTCTAATCCAGTTGTTTATTCGGATGAAGTATATGATACCTCAACAGACACAGGAGTATCATTAAACAATCCTATTGGAAATAACTATTCAACAACTAATGTTACAGCTAATTATAATTATGGAAGTTATGCTAGTCAAGTAGATAATATTAAGAATGATGAATTATTATTTAATACAATTCATGATATTGATAACGGCAGTAATAATATTATTAATTATGACAATGCCCAATTACCTCAATATCATGACAACGATAATTTTAATGAAATTTATTTTTCCAATAGAGATGTAAATAATTTTAATAAAAATCAATTAGTTACAGAAACTGATATGGATATAGGTAATGAACCATATCAAATAAGAACAATTTTAAGAAATACATCAAATCAACTTGATTCAAATAATTCGCGGCAAATGTTTATTGAAGCAAATTCATTGGAAAAAAAAGTAATAAAATATAATTTTTTTTTATTTTTTTTAAACATCAAAAAAATAATTATTGTTTTTTAGTATAATTCTAACTGTGCAGCTATTACCGATCGAATATTTCGACCAATGGTATCTGAATTTATTGCAGTTACATTTATTACTTTCATTTATTATCATATAAATGAGGAACTTCAAGATAGATATCTTCAAAATCTTCAAAAAATTATATTAATGTCATTTGTAGAAGCGTTAATAATGACATGTTTATTAACAATTTTTCAAACGTAAATGTTTTTGTTATTTTTTTCTATTATTTTTTTTATTTTTAGTGTTCATATGTCTCCAATGATATCAATAGCGCATCTTTTTGCATTATCAACATCATGGTTTATTTGTATTATTATGATATTTACTCAATTTGCAGGAACAATAACAGGAATTTTATTATATAGTGTATGTAAATTTTATTAATATTTGATAAAAAAAAACCTTTTTTTATTTATTTTTATTTTTTTTTCTATTACAGGTTACTTCAAATAGTATGAAAATATTACAACCAGCTTTAATTGATAACTTAAAAGTAGAATGGAAAATAGTAATGATAAAATTAGTCGTCTGTCAGTTTATTGGAACGATGCTTATAGTAATGTGTAATTTAATTATTACATACCGTTATGGAAGAGGGGCTATATTTATAGGAAAAATAATTAGAGGTCCTTTATGTTATTTTACAAGTATATTTTTAGCCTCTTTTCTATCACTTCTTCATTCAACTGTTTCATGGAATCCATTACAAGCATTTTCTCTATCATTTTTAGAAACTGTTCGCTTTAACAACATTCAAATATGGGAAAATCATTATATTTTTTGGTCTGGACCACTATTAGGGACACTCGTAGCAGTTGTATTATATAGAGTAATATTTGCGCAAGATGGAAAACGTTTAAATATTTTTTGTTGGTGTGGTCCATCAAATAATAAATCTAACTTACAAACATTAGTTAGTATGCCAAATAATGTAGAAAATGGTAATTGCTGTCGATACATGCCTCAGCATGTATAATCATTTTCCGCATAAACGTTGCAATTATCACACATTTTAAAATATTATTTTTAGGCAAAACGATACTAATTTTTTATAGAAATACTTTTAATTATCATTTATAAAATTCTTCTTATAAATTAAAATATTTTTAAATAATAGCTTTTTATAAAATAAATAAATATTTAGCAGAAATCACAACTCTTGGGACATTTTTCTTTCATATATTCTCTAAACATTGCTTGTTGACACATACCAGAGTCAGCCCATTTTCCACACCAGGATCTAGAATCTTTACAATTATTATCATCTTCATAATCTACTGATTCTTTAATCATTTTACATAATCCACAACTTTTTGAACAATTATCCTTCATAAATTTTTTACTTATCTTTATTTGACAATGATTATTTTCAGCTAAAAATTTACAATCCCTTCTCTTATCTTTACAAAGTTTAGTTTTTAATTTTGTTAATTTTGACATTCTTTCATTTGATTCATTATGATTATTATCATCTTCACCTGACTCTGTATCTATACCACTAATATTAACCTCACCACTAGATATAGATCCTTTTTTTTTTGAAAATCTTTTATTATACTTATCACTGTTCTCAATATTTTCTTTATCTTCATCTACTATACTATTATCTATTACTTCTTCATTGCTATCAACTTCCACTTCTTGCCTAATAGGTTTTTTTGATATTTTTTTAAATTTTGTAGTGGTTGTTTCAATAACCTCTTCACTTATTTCGTCAGTTGGTGGTTTTACTAAAAATAAACATTTATTTTATCTATTAAGTAATATTTTTTAATGTATATAGAAAAATTTTAAAGTTTATTCTTTACGTAATAAAAAATGTACTTCAAATAATCTTACCTAGTTGAGGACAATTATATAACTTGTTAATTTTATATAAATCTAAAGGTGAGAAACCTACACGTTGACCAATTTCTACACCTTTCTTACGTGGTTCAATTGTAATTTTACCATTTTTACTAAATGCTGTTGATGCATAATGCATAACAGAACCATAATCATATTTTGTATCCAAATGATCAATCATTTTTAAATCATATTTTTCAAATTGATCTTGTAAACCAGCTTCAACATTTTCCCATTTAATATTAATATATTCATCTCTATCTGATCTTGATTGTTCATGAAAAAATCCAACAGAATGCATTAATTCATGAATAATAATACCTTTTTGTATACAACCATCACCTAATGATACAGGTTGTTTACCACCAACTCTTCCTACTAATGAATAACATCCATCATCTGGAACAATATGAATATAATCAACATCTGCAGCTGATTTAGGTGCAAAGTCAATACATGTTAATTTTCTATATTCTTCAATAGCTTCAGCAATTTTTGAACGACTAAATGATGAGTATTGTGATGATATAGTGTAAGGAATTCTACCATCTGACCATTTTAAATATGTTTGACGGACAGCATTTCTCATTACACCTATAGTTTTAGTAAAATTTTGTTCTCCCATAAAGCTTTTAATACTCCGTGATGTCAATCCATTATTTACTAAAAATTCATAATAAAAATAATATTTATATATATATATATATATATATATTACATATCTTTTTTATATATAAAAAAGGCGATATAATAAAGATTTTTTAACAGTAACTTACCAATATCTCCTTCAAATCTATTCTTATTATACATAGCTGAATCATCAATTACCTCGTTTATATCATCACCTAATTCTATTGAATCTCTAAGTATTTTAGCATTTATAAAATCATTAGCATTCAAAAATGTTTCATGATCAGGAATTGTTTTGTCAAAATACTAAAAAAAAAAAAAGATGTTAGTAATTATTATAAGAAAAAATAATTAAAAAGACATATAATTTAATAAATTGGTTGTTTTTAACATACCAAATCTTTTTTTAATGCTTTACCATTAGTATATTTTAATAAGAGAAATATGTAAAAAATATAATATGTAAAAGATAAAATATGTAACATATTTATTATATATTATTTTATAAATTATTATTTAATAATATATATTTTAAAAATATTTATATTATTATTTTATATAAAATAATTAAGTTTCAAGTCTCATTTAAGGTATTCTTAAATTCTTGTACCGCCTTTCTAAAAATTATTTCTTGATAATCTTTTAAAAAATAAACAGGTTTCAGTTATAAAAGTTTATTTTATTTAAAAGTTATGATATATATCATTTAACCTTAAAATCTTTAAAATTTATTTTTAAATATTTTATATTTTCTGTTTATATATATATATATATAAATAAAATATAAATATATATATATATATAAACTATTTTTAATACATGTTAATTCTAAAGACTAAGAATATATCATATAAACTTATAATTTCTTAATTAAATTCTTTACCTTTTAAATATTCTTGAAATTTTCTTTTTCTAAACTTAATAATAACTTAAAAATCGGCTTATGAAAAGCAGTCTTTATTACCTATTTTCTCACCTTTTTTATCAAACACCTCTTTTAAGCTGTTTCTCAATATTTTCTTATATTATAATATTTTATTCTTAATACTTTTTATAATTATTATTGGAGCTAGTTTCATAATAATAATAAAAATAGCTTAAATTTTTATTTCTTATATTTATAATATCATTTCTATAGAAAGATATATAAAAAGAAAAAAATTACGATAACTTTTTTAAAAACAAAAATTATATATATATATGAATATAATAAATTGATAAATAATTTATGTAATATTTAATATAAAATATTACAAAGTGATTGATAAATAGTTTAATTAAAATATTACAAATTTGACAAGTGTTTTAAATAATAATAATAAATAGTATTTAAAAAAAATTAATAGGTTAACTCATAAAAACTTTTAATTTAAATATTTCAAATATTTATATATATATTTTTTTTTATCTATTATTGTTTAATAAAATAAGTTAAAAATGCCATTTGTTAAGTGAATGAAAATAAACAATACATATGTAAAAGAGTAGTAGTATATTATTTAACATATTTGTTAATTTTTATAAAATGATTAGTGTACTTTGATGATAACTCACCGTTAAATAATATTCATATTATTCTTCAGACAATTAAAAAATCAAATTACTTTCTGCCATTAGATATAGTAATCCAAATTTTTTAATATTTTTAAATTAAAGTTAAAAATGTATATATACGTTATTTAAAGTGGATAATTTATATCTAAATTTGTATAAAATATATATATATATAAATGTTATAATATCCATTAAGAAAGCTATTTGTATTCAAATGTATTTTCTTATGAATATGATTCTATTTCTTTTTATTTTTACATTTTATATTTTAAATTTTATCTATAACTACAACTAATATTAATGCTTAATCCGTTGTTCAATGACCTGTAAAAATAATAAATTTCATGAGTAATATTTTATTAAGTATTATAATTGATATAAATATAAATTTTTATTTCTTTAAAAATATTTAATAAATTTAAAATTGTTTGTCGTAAAAAAGAAAAAAAAATTAATTCAATTAAAATTATTCTCTATTTTTACTACTAATTTGGCAGTTAAATTTTTCATATTATACACCAAAATAAAATAATTAATCAAAACTATGTGTTTATCAGTATCATTGTTAACTAATGTTACTCAAAATTAATTATATATTTATTATGATCAGAAACTATTTACTTTTAGAATGTTAAATATAAGTAGTCACAATATTATTTATCATTATTTTCAAGTGAAAAATACTTTATATTTTATATTATTTTAAATGCTTTTCTTAAAATTTTAAAAAAATATGCCTTTCATATTTGATCCATTATTTAAAACAAACTTCAATTTATTTTTTAAAAAAAATATATTAAAAATTTTAAATATTAGTTAAAATATTTTTAGTAAAAATATATTATAAAATTTATAGCACTAGGATAAAAAAATTAATAAACAGTTTTCTTATTTTATTATTAAGTGGGAAATATTATAATGTGATTTATCTTAATACGTCATTTGAAATATAAAAAAATATTAATTATTATTCTAGTGAATAATTAATAAAATTATATTACCAATATATATTAATAAAAATATCTTACATCATAATTTTTTAAAAACATTTCCGTAATACATTACTTTGTACTAGTAGGAAAATGACTTAATGAATATCAAATTTCAGTAACGTTGACACATTTATCTATTTCCTCCTTACTAAATTGTGTTAGCATTTTAAATAATGTTTCCATTCTTATAATATAACGTAAAAAATAATGTTAAATTTTAATCTAACATTAACATGGTAGAGAAATGTCTAAACATATCCTCATAACACAATGATAAATCAAACTTTTTTTTTTCAAAAATATTTGTATTCTTATATATGTTACGACATCTTTTAAATTTAAACTATTATCAATATTGTTATAAATTTTTTACCATTATTCAAATTTATTTTAAAACATTATCTTTTTTTTTTCATTATAAAAATTTTTCTGATATAAGTAGCTATTATATAAATTTTATTCATAGTTATTGAAGATACTATCTAAAAGTTTAGTCATAATACATATAATAAATAAAAATTTATATATATATAGCCCCAATTTATTTTACATTATATATATTTAAAATACATTTTTTTTAATACTTAAGCTTACCGTTTTTTAATTTTTGATGGCATTCTTAAATTAGCAAATATTTACATTAATTTTTACGATATTTATGTTTTTTTTCTCTTCTAATTAAAATTTATGTAATTATTTAACGTGATAATATGTTACTATTTTTATATCTTTTTGCTATTAAAAGTTTTTAACATTTATTATATAAAAGTAAAATAAATTTATTTTTAGTATTATATTAAATAAAAGATGGCTGAACAATTATCAGATAAATACAAAATTCCAGAAACTCTTCGTCCATTACTTGAAGCATTAGCTAGAGAAACAATTCGTGCTCAACCAACCGATGTTGTTTCATTTGGCAAATTATTTTTTGATATTTTATCACATCATCAACAAGGTAACTTTTTTTTTTATATAATATAAAGATAATTTTTTATTATTAACAAAATATTTAGACAGTGATAAGAGTATTCTTACTGATAATGTCTCATATGACATGTTTCGTATGGATCTTCAACAGCGCTATAAAAATATAATGTTGAAAGAAAATATGACTCGTTCTGTTTCACCAGAAGATGTTGCTGCAACAAAAATTCAAGCAGCTTTTCGTGGACATCAAGTTAGAATGCATCCTGAAAGGTATGGTGTTGATGCTGAATTAGTTAGACGTAGATCCTCTGACAAATTGGCAACTTTAGATTTTAATAAAGATCAAAAGCGACATTCAATTGGAGGATATTCACTGGAACATTCGCAAACACCAGAAAATCGTGCTGCAACTAAAATTCAAGCAGAATTTAGAGGATACTTAGCTAGAAAAAATATTCAGGCAATGCGTGAACAAAATGATAACGCTGCCACTAAAATCCAAGCTCATGTTAGGTATGTGTAAAAAAAAAGAATAAATAAACATTTTTATTAATAATAAAATTTTTTTAGAGGTTTTCTTACACGTAAGAGACTTGGAAAAGAAGGTCTTATCAGTCCATCACGTTCTCATTCCAGCCTCCAATCTCACAAAAGCGAAGAAAATTAATTAAATATACAGTCTTCGCAAAAAACGAATAAAATATTAACTTTTTTTTTACTTCATCAATCAACAGCTAACGCTTCAATTTAATTTTATCATTTTTTTTTTTTTTGAATTTTATACAAAATAAAATATCTTGCTTAAAAAAGTATCAAAATAAAGTAAAATATAAATAAAAATGTCAAGTTCAAAATGAATATTGATAAATTATTTTTTTTTTTAATTTTACTATAATAATTGATCATTTGTTTCATATTTACTAACGTTTATAAATAAATAAAAAAAAATGTTTTTTTTTATATACATTTTTTTGATAAAAATGAAAACAAAAATTATATAATAAGATTTTTTTATTATTTTTATATAAAATAGTAATAAATTTAAAAAAAAAATAAAGAATTTATTGATAATAAAAAACATAAATATATCTTATTAAAATTTTCTATTAAATATGTACTTATTTAATGATAGGAAAACATAAATTTTTTATTCATAAAATATCAATTTAAATATTTATCTAACGAATGATATAATAACAAAACATCTCATATATATTCTAAAAAGCGTTTGTTAATTTAGTGTTGAATATAAAGTGGAAAATAAGGCTTATTATTTAAAATTATGGTAAATATTTTTATTAAAGTATAATTGAATTTTATTATAAAACTCATCAATGTTTAACAAACATCTATAAAAATTAAGTGTTAAAAAATGATACTTAATATCAATTATATATTTCATCAATATTATTATACTCGGCAAGGTTTATTTTTTTCAAATTTTGTCGAGAACCATAAGTAATTAGATATCATTTACGTTAATTATTTGATAGTAAAAAAGAAAAAAATAACAATTGTGTTTTATTTCTCAATAATGATTTTTCATTTTTTGAGGATAATTTGGATAAATTGTTTCATGTCCATAATATGAAGAAGAGGATGGTGCACTAATTTGTGATGAATTGGAACTTGGTAAACTTGGCTCAGGATATTTTTTCCTCATTTGTTTATCGGTATATCTATTATATATATATAAAGACAAAATTAAAATTAATGCCACAATTATAACAAGAATAAATATTATTAATAACCCTAAAGCATAGCCAGTAGTAGAAGTTCTATAAATAATGTTATTTATTACAAATAAGTAAAAAAAACTTACTCAATAATTTCACTTGCCGTACAACAACCATTAGGACAACATCCAACTTCACAAAGATAAGATATTGGGGAATCAGAAATTAAATTTTTATATTGACAAATCCATTGATTATCATATGCTATACAAAAAAAAAATATATATATGTATAAAATTTAAATGATTTTCAAACATACCAGAATAGGAAGAATGAATCTGTTCTCCCATATATTGTTTAATATTAATTGTTGTTGTTGGTGAAGGAGATCTATATATATATATATATATTAATATAATTTTTAAAACTAAAAAAAAACTTACGTTGTCGATACATCTCCTAAAATAACATAATTTTGATTATTGTTACCTGGTAACGCATCCCAACGGCTCATTTTTTTTTATATCTAAAGTTTAAAAAAAATAAAAATTTTTTTAAACTAAATAATACTATCTTAACTTTTTATTTAAAATTAAGTTATAAATATAATCAAATAAGTTTAAATGAAAGAATTACTAAAAAGAATGTTTAAAAAAATTATTTTTTTTTGATTTTAGTATAATTTAAAAAAAAAAGATAGTGTAAAAAATTTATGAAAAAAAAAAGTTTATTTGTTGTGTAAAAGTTGTTTACAAATCAAAAGGTATTCATTTTCATATTGAATAATTCTTAAATTTTAAAGTTTAAAAAATAATAGATTGTAGGTTTATAATATATTTATAAGAGCTTAAATCAAGACAATAGTTAGATATATTGTTCGAATGATTTGAATTAATAGTTAAACTATATTTTGTAAATACTAACGTTAAATAAATATACCTAAATATATTATGATAAATAAAGTTTATTAGGGAATGTTAGAACATATTTTAAATGTTAGGTAATGAAGTAGTGGGATATGAAGAGGTGTGCTTTAATTCAAATGACCAATAACAAACGTTAAAATGTATTTATTAAAATTTTAACTACATATAATCAACATAAGATAATTCAAAATTTTTAGCTAAAGTATTTGTGATTGAAATGGAATGTTGGGTACACTTTAAAAATACATGAGTAATACTTATATATATATTAATATAAATATATTAAGATGATAATTTTAATATATCTACATATTTTTATGGTAACATTTATTTTACAACATATATTTTAATATAAAATAAAAATATTTGTCATAATAAAATTTTTACTAATGACCAAAAGTAAGTTAAAATTTTTTTTTCTTAGTCATTTTACTTTTTATATAAATAAAAAAAAGAAGGATAATCTTTTTTAAAACCTGTATTATTTTTGATAATTTAACATATAAAAACAAAATTTAATATAATAATATATTATGTGTACATATAAAATTAAAAAAATAAGTATAAAAGATTAAAAAAGATGTTTTATGATTTAATATAATATTAATTAAATTAAATTAAATTAAAGTATAATACTATCATTCTTAAGATTACAATGAAATAAAATGTTGGTTTATTATACTCAAAAGTTTATCTTAAATTTAATAAAAATAAACACATATATGGTGCTACAAATCTCTTCTTTTGATTAGAAATATCTAATTGTCACTTTGCGTATAAAAAGATTTAAGCCGTTTTACTTATGACAAAGATTCTAATTGACATTGATATTTACTTTTATAACTAAATAAAGGTATATATATATAATAATAATTATTATTATTTGTTTATCTATTATTGGTAAACAAAACATGCTACTTTTTGAATAAAAATGTCATTTATCAATTGACGGCTTTTAATTGTAACAACAATTTAGTTAAAAAAAATTAGTTAAAATCAAATAGTATAATATTTGTACCATTCATTTATTGTATATAGTTTTATCAAATACCTTTATATAAAATTATTTTAATAATTTACAAAATTAATCTTTAAAAATGTTTTATTTAGTACCATGGTTAGTAAACATGTTTAAAAGTTTTAACAAATAGTCAACAATATGTCTCTTTTTTTTTTAAAATTTTTATCAATAAGAAATATTTAGAAATGTGATTATAATACGAGACTATTTGAAAACAATAAATTATTATATTTAATATTTGAAAAATAATATAAATATCTATTTATTTTAAAAATCTTTTTAAATGGTATATGATGATGAATGAATTGAAATGAGATAAAAGATTAAATAATCATATTGTTATGAATAATGTTAAAATAATAGTTAATTATGTAGTTTGATTCATATTATTTATTTATCTAACATTTCATTATAATTGTTTTTATATATATAGTTTCATTTTTAAAATGATAAGTAAATAATAAATTGAAAAGTATTTTAAAAAGGTGTTTTAAAAAGACAATGTTTATCATTTTTTTAATCTTTTAGAAAATTATTAAAATATATCGGTATACTGTGTCAATATATTAACAATTTTTTTTTTATTTAAAAACAATTGTAGATACTAATTTAAAGTTTTAGTATATAATTTTATTTTAAGTAAAATGATAGTTATAAATATCATTAATTAAGTAAATACGCATTTTTTTAAAACAAATATATGTTTGATAAACTAATTTTTAATTATAAAAGTTTTAATATTATAATTTAAATATCAATTTTTATTAATCTATGTTAATATCAAAGTTTTTTAAGAAATTAAAATTATTAATATTTATATTTTGATATATCTATTTGAAATATTCTATATCTTAAATAAAATTTAATTTATATTTCAAATTTATCACTATTATTAAATATTATTTTATTTATTAATAAAAATTATAAAATAGATTAAAAAAAGTATAAAATTTACATTTATACATTAATAAGTAATTATTTTTTAATATAATGTAGTTAAAATATAAAAAAAAATTAAACAAAAATATTTATATCAATATGCATAAAATATTTTAAAATCTTTTTCTAGCTTTGCTACTGTCCTGACTTATTGAATCACATTCTAAACCTTTATTTTCAATACCTGAAATAACATCAGATGATATTTCATCTTTTGTTTTATCTATATCTTCAGGTGGTAACTCTATTTCTGATAAACCATTAAAAATAACTTGTGCAATGACTGCTGCATTTCTATCTACAAGTGAAGAGTATTTTTTATATAATTCAAATCTTGATAATGTAAAATTCCATTTAAATAAAATATAACATAATAATCCAGCTGCTAAGCATATCAAACCTACACGTGCAATATTAAATTCTGTTACAATAGTATATATTGTTAATGTACCACATATAAGTACAAATATTATATGCATAATTATTGGCATTCTAGTAGCATTTGAATGAACTGGTATGTGAAAAAATCTAATATATAATAAAGCTATCATAGTAGTACCACGTTGGAACCATTGACAAAAAGAGACATAATTAATTAGTTGATCTAAATCTCCAACAAATGAAATAATAATTGCAATAATAATGTGAACTAAAATTGCGACCCTTGGTGAATCATGTATATAATTTGTACATGCTATAAAACTTGGTAAAGCTCTTTTTCTTGATGCTGATTGTAAATATCTAGAAGCTGAAAAAATTGTGCTATTCATAGAACCAATAAGAACAATACTAATAAGAAATGGTACAGCATATTGAAAATCACCTAATGTTCTTTGTGCAAATGTTGTTGCAATAGCTGTTGAACTTAATACTTCATCTACTGTTAAAACAGAAAAATATGCAACATTCAAACATACATATATAAAAGCAATTGTAGACATTCCAAAAATAATAGCTAATGGCATTGTTCTTTTAGGATTATCAACTTCTCCAAGACCAAAATTAAGAATATCCCATCCATCATATGAATAAAGACCACTAAACATAGATGTAACTAATCCACCACCAGTAATAGGTTTACCTTGAAAAGGATTTTTAAAATTTTCATATCCTTTTTTAAAAATTAAATAATAAAAACCTGTTACAATAATAATTGCTGAAGTAAGAATTTTTGAAATAGATGCACCTATTTGAAATTTAGATACAACTTTTTTAATAGAAAAAAAATTTAAAAACATTAAAAGCCACATTAAACAAAAACCAAGTAATTTTTCAGCATAAACATAATTACCAGTTGTACAGATACCAAATCCTTTAAAAATATATGTACTAAATGCTAATGCTTGTACAGCTAATGTAGCTGGATATATAATAACACATCCAACAAACATAAAAGAAAATGCTATTGGATACCATTTAACATAAGTAATATAAGAAAAATCACAACCAGATTCACGTATAGATGTACCTAATTCAACATAATTAAAAGCTCCAAGAGTTGAACAAAAAGCAGATGCAATCCAAATAATTATTGATGTTCCAATCTAAATAATGTTTATTATTTACAAGAAAAAGATAAACAATATTTTAACATACTGAATTTGCTGATTGTAAGATTCCAGTAGGTGTTATAAAAATACCTGAACCAACAATATTACCAATAATATATGATATGGCTCCAAAAAGGCCCATTTTATTACTTTTTTTAGCCATTTTTTTTTTAAATTAAAACAATACAATATTAATAAACTTTTTAAACTTCTTAATTAAAATAATTATTTAACAATTAAAATTTATATCAAAATAACTTTTTAAATTCGATGATAACAGTTAAATAATAATATTTAATTATTTTTTAGTTATTATAAACTTTTTTTCAATATTTACATTTTTATTGAAATTTGTTAAAAGCATTATAGAAATTTTTTACGGAAGTAAAAATTGTATTATAACAACATATTAAAAAAATTGTATTAAAACTATTTAATATTATAACATTATATTGAAAAGAATAAAAATTTATAATATATTTTTCAAAAAATCAACATTTTTTTTTATTATTTTGTTGACATAAGAAACCAAATTATGATTTTTATGCATTACATAAAAATATATGTAATAATAGTAAAAAAAATTGTAAAATTTTTTAATGCATTTTTTTAAAAACTTTTTTACAAATATGTAGTTAATCAAAAATAATATAACAATATTTTTTAACTTAAAATGCTTTTTGATTTGATTTTTATAATAAAAATTTACATTTATTAAAAAATAAGGTAGGTTTTAATCATATTTTTTATAATTTAATCTTTTTTTTGTGATCATCAAAAGAACATTTTTTATTATTTATATAAAAATTAAAATAAAAATATTTTTAGTCAATTTTAAAAAATTTTAGTACAAAAGAAAATTATCGTAAAATAAATTATATAAACAATTTTTACATAATCTTTTTATACTTTTTGAATAAAAATTTATATTCTAAAAAATTTATCTTACACTTTAAATGAATATATTTAAAAAATATTTATTTTAAAACAAGTATTTTTATTTTATCACTTATTTGCCCTAAGAAAAAAAAGTAACATTTATAATAATTTTCAATTAAACATAATAATTTCACAGATTGTCACTAATATTTAAACAATAAGGAAAGAAATTTATAAATTTTACAAAACATGATTGTTATATATATATATTGATAAAAAATATATATTTTATAAAAAAAATAATAAAAATTATTAAAAAAATTATAAACTACAACAAAATTTTTCTTTTTATTAGATCAAATAAACTTAATTATCCACTCTTATCATATTAATAATATTTTTTTTAAATAATCATAAAATAGCTGAAAAAGAATTAAAATAAAAGAAATGTATAAATTTCTTTTTAATATTGATAAAGAATTGGATTTAAAATTTAGATAATTATGCTTATCACAATTGTGATAACAGATTGTATATATATAATTGTGTTGAATTTTTTTTTAAATAAATTAAATAAGAAACTTTAATCATTTTAATTTTTTTAATAATCAAAATAATCAACTTAAAAAAAATAAATACTCTTTATCGTCATAAATATAAGTATTTTTTAAAATAAAATCCAAAGATTAATAAATATAAATTATGCTTAAGTAATATTTACTGATATTATTCCAGTTAATACATTTGAAAACATTAATTGTTATAATTTTTATACAATAAATAATATTTTTAATTTGCTTTAATTATTGTTCTTCCTCTTATTTTAAAGTAGTAGTTTGGTAAAGCTTAACAATTAAAATGATTGATGGATTACTATTCAAAAAGAGATTTATTTTATTAGTAAATTTTATGAATTAAAAGTATTTTATTTTTGTAATAATAAAATTATTGTCACGTTACAAACATACATTATCAGTCTAAAGTTATTTTGTTTTTTTTTTAATAATTTCTAGATATATTTAATATTATTATTATTTTATATATTTAATCATTTTCCATTTTTTAATCCTTTTAATGACTTAAATAAATATAGTATTTTTATAAAGTTTTTTTAATTTATATAATTTAAACTTAATTTAAAAGTTTAAAATAATTTGCTTATTTTTATTTGATTAAAAAAGAAAATTATAAAATCTTCATTTAATAAATAAGAAATAAAATTAATATATTATGTACAAACTGAGCAAAAGTAAATACAAACTAATTTCCGTTTTTTAAAGTCTCATCATCAAATAATCACTAATTAGTGATGTCTTGACAGTGTTTGTTATCAGGTATTAAAATTATTATTTTCTTTTATTACAAGAATTTGTACTGATGTTATAAAATTTGTGCTATGAAATAAAAAAATTGTACATTAATGAGATTGTCTCTTTTTATAAATGATAGCAATAAATATATTTCTACTCCATTTTTTTAAAATAAATTTTAATATATATATTAAATTTTATAATTCAACGTTGATTGTTAAATTGTGATAAATAAACTAGAATTTTGTTTGATTTTTGTACATTTAATATACAATTCAATTCATTTTTTCTTTTCAATATTATAAATGTAATACTTTGTATTACAATGTGTAAATCAGCTTCTGTTAGATAAGATAATTTTTATCAATTTATTTCATTAATTTGTTTAATTAATAATAAAATAAATTTTGGAATTGGAAAAATTATCTGATAACAAAAAAAAACGATTATGAAGAAAACATTAATAATAAAAATAAATATTAATTATAAATATCTTTTATAACAAAGTACAACATTTAAAAGTTTATTTTTTAAATAATTAAACGTTATTATTATGATAATAACAGTTTGATTTATTTTTTAAACAAAATAAATAAAATAATAATAAAATCCTATTATGAACAGTAAAAAAAAGTATTACTATTTAAATCTATTAAAATTTAAATTTTTAATTATCTAATAATAATGTTTTATGAATATTAAAATAACAACTTGTGAAATAATATAAATTATATTGAATAATATATTCAATTTATCAGAATAACTTTTAACTACTTAATAATTTTAAAATTAAAAAAATATTTCGTTTATAAAAAATAATATATTAAAAAGAATATTAATATCTTTTTATTAAAATCAAGTTAATTAAATTTAAAAGTATAATTGATAATTGAAAATGTTTATCTCAAATTGCATTTTAAAAAATAAGTTATAAAAAAAATAATTATTTATTTATAATATTTTCTAGTACTTAACAAATTGATACATTCTTATATTTTTTTAAAATTTTAAAAGTTTTTACGAATTATATATTTATTAAACTTTTCATTTTTCATACTTTTCAAATAAAAAAACTTTTAATTATATGATACAAATTTTGTAAAAATAATTATAAGTTATCTTTTTTTTTTGTTTACATTTAGATATATTAATTTTCTAATTATAGAATATTCCTAATTTTAGATTCTTTAAAAGAAATACTTTAACAATTACTATAACTTATACAAATAAATACCTTTTATATTCTTTACTACTTTAATGACATATTTTATGAATTTAAAAAGTATTTAAAATGGCAAAACCTTATCATTTATTTGAATTTATTTTATTCATTTAATTTCTGGAGATTTATACTTTATTTAGTTTTGTTTATAATATGTGTGAAAATAAAATAAATATTTAAGTTATGTTTGAATAGGTTATAGATTATAAATAATGATTTATAAGTTTCAAAATTATTTTTATAATGAGGAAAATGTTAATTGTTTTATTTAAAATATTAGTTACAACTTTTTTCATTTTAAATACAATTTTTTAACGTTAATGTAAATAAAATTGTAAAATTAATTAACTTTTTTAATTAGTACAATTTAACTGAATATTAATAGCAAAAAATATTTTATATCAATTTTGAAGAGTTATTATTTGGAACATTATTTTATTTGAAGTATAAAAATGTAATTACAATTTTCATTTACCTAGAAGATTTTTTTTATCTATAATTATGACTTACTACAATTTTGTAATCTCTTAATATTGCTTAAAAAATTATTTACATAATCAAATAACTAAAAAGTTTTTGTTTTTTTAAATTTCTAAAATAATTTACTAAGTATTATTTAAAAATATAATTCATTGTGTTTTAACATTAGAATAAATGGCAAAAAAAAATTTATAATGTTTATTCCTTATTAATTTTGTTTTTCTACAAATAAAGTCATGTACTTTGGTTGTTAGATTGTATAATTGTTTAATAAAACAATTAAAAAATACTATTATTTTATTTTTTTTTTCTTTTAATCAATTTAATTGTTTCTGTTTCATGAATTAAATGTATTTTGAAAATTATTTTACTGCTAAATTTTTTTAATTTCTATTGTATTTTACAACTAAATGTCATTTTTTAAATAATAATTTGTAGTTTTTTTTAAAGTTAACTTTTTTTAAAATCATAAATGCGCAAAAAAATTTCAATTTTTATGAAACAACTGGAATATATTTATATTTTCACAATAGTTATTCTATTGTTAAGTAATGGTAAAACTAATTTTCTAACATTAAATATCAATACTCCTGACATGTTTAAACAAAATTTAAATTGTAAATTAAAAAATGATATCATATCTAATGAAAATACATGTGAATATTATAATTTAATTGAATTTTACAATTATTTTTTTACTTATTTTTTATTTTTCAATATGTATGAATATAATAACAATCAAAACAGATATAAAAAATCTATAAATTTACTACATAATGCTAATTTTTTTGGTAAATCAATAAAAAATGATAATTATGATATAATTATGCCAATGTATATTGATAATCAACTAAAAAATTATAATGGAATAATATTAAACAAATGCACTACTTTACAAAATAGTCAAATTGATAAAGAATCGAACGATGAAGATGACAATAGCTCTGAAAATTACACATCTTCCTTAGAAACAATAGAAACTTTTATTGATGATAGTGACACAATGGATATTAATGAAATTTCAACTAACTCTAATATAAACAATTGCAATATGATAACATTTGACAATTTACAAAATCCAATATATAAGATTTCAAAAAATGAAAGTGACAGTGTTTGTAAAAGTATTCAAATGATACTAATATTTCTTTATCAAAAAATTGAATGTTATATTGCAAAGGTAAAAAATAATACTTTAAATACAAAAAAAAATTCAACAGATAAAATAAAAGAACTATTAAAAAAACTTTTTGATTCAAATGTACTTCAAGATTTTGTCTTATCAATTATTATAATGATTATTTTACACTTGATAATTTTAATGTTATATGTATTAATTTTAAATAACTTTTATAAATGGATGTAAAATAATAAAAAATGATATATAATATATGCTTTTTTTTTAGATAATTTTTATTTTTTTGTACTAACTATTTTTAATTTTTATTTTAAATTTAATATTATGAATGTCTTAATTAATAATAATGTAAAAAAACTTTTAATTTGATAGTAATAATTTTTATATTTAACATTGTTTAATGACATTAATTTTTAATAAGTTTTTTTATTAACAAAAATCTATTTACAAAAAAAAAACATTTATAGAGCAATTAACATTAAATTTTATATTTATATTTCACGTATGAAATGTGATTTCAACTTGAAAGAATTATAAATATAAGAAGCAAAAATGCAAACAGAAAAAAAATTGTCAAATTCAACTTATTAAAATAGTATTAAATAAATATATTTTTTTTCAATTGAGTAAATATGATTTTTAATTAATAGAATATATACAACATTATTTCTTTAGAATGAAGAAAAAGTACAAAGTTTTACTTTTTAAATATAAAATATTTTAAAAATTTTAAGAATTGATAACTTTTTATAAAATATAAATATTTTTAAATATGGCTTTATAAAACTTAAAAGAATTTAATAAACTTTTAAGTATTATTAAGTCAGCCGATCATCTTTAAGAAAAGTCATTTAAAACACTTTTTAACTGATAATATTTAATAATCAAAATAAAGCAAAAAGTAAGTTAAATATTTTTTTTAATATTAAACTTGTACTTTTTAATAAGAACAATAATATGTTATAATATGCTTATAAATTTTAAAAATATCTACAGGGTCACACAAAAGTCATACACCACTTTTGAAAACTTTTTTTTTACTTAATATTTTTCTATAATTTTTTTTTATCTGATAGAGAATTGTTAATAGTATGACGTATTATAAGATTATTCTTAAGAAACTTTTTTAAATTAAACTAAAGATAAAAATATATAATGATATTTATATTAATTTTTACAGTAAAAAACTTCTATTTTTTACTATTTTTTTTAGAATATCTTGCTTTATGTATACAATTTCTTTTTTAATATTAATTTTAACATTACTTAATGTTTTAAACTAATTTTTATAAATATACCAATAATTTCTTTTGATGTAATACTGCATTATACAGTTACTTATTTAACTTTTTAGGTATTGAAATTAAAAAATCATAAAAAAAAATTCATAAAAAAATACTAAGTAGAAAAAAAGTTATTAAAGTTTTAAAAAGTAGTGTGTGACTTTTGTGCGACTCTGTATACATCAAAGTTTTAAGTATAAATTTATTTGTAGATTCATATTTTTACTTGTTTTAAATAATATTTTGTTATTTTTAAGTACAATTTTTAAGATTAAAGAGTTTTCTAATTTTTTATACACCTCTTTTAATGTGATACTACATGAACAGTTGCGGATCTTTATAAATTGATTCAAAGTCAGGCCAAGCCACTTAATCATATTTTTATGTAAACATTATACAAAACGGTTAGAAAACCAAGACATAAACTATAGGTTCTAAAAATTAGGTAAAATAGTGTATTTTAAATAAACATTTTCTACTAATACCAAAAACAATAATCATTCTTCAAAAAAATTTAAAAAGGTTTTAATTCTGCTTTAAACTGGGGTTCATAAACTTGTTTTATAAATTAAAGAAAGTAAATCATTTTTTTTATTATCAATTAAAAAATAAAATTTCTTTTATTTTAAAAAAATTGCTTATTTGTAAAAAAAAACATGTTAAAATTAATTGAAGAAAGAATGATAGTTTCAATTTGAAATCAGCATTTTTTTCATAACTAATGTTGGCACTTTCCTATGAAATAGAAATGTACATGTTCTTCATCTTGAAATAGACAACTTTATTCAAAATTAAAGTTAGCTGTCTTCCTAAAATTTAATTTGCCCAATTCCTCCCAATTGTCTATTTGATTTCCAATTAGTAGAGGCCATTCGAAAACCAAAATTCCAGTTAGAATTCTCAAAGAAGTTTGGCCTAAGTCAAGTTAACCCTAACCCAAGCTAAAAGTTAAACCCTCTAGAACTGGAGGACTTATTTAATGTTGCCTCGTGCATGCTCCTGTTCTCCTACGTCCTCAAGGCCGTTCTTACCCTTATACTAATCCCTGTTCCTCGATCCCATAAAGAACCCTCTTTGGAGGATGAACGTGGAAACGAAGAACAGGTATGAAAAGGGGGAAGGAGAAAGGGATCAGAAAGGGAAGGAAAGGGAAAAGGAAGGGGGAAAGAAGAAAAAAGAAAGGGGAAAAAAAGAAGGGGAAAAGGGGAGCACGGAAAAAAGAAGGAACATGAGGGAAAAGAGGGAAAAAAAAACACAAAAAAGAAGAAGGAAAGGAAAAAAACTCATAAATGGAGGAAAAAAGAATCCAAAAAGGCTTCTGGATTCTGATTTCTACCTGTAACTACAGATTATAAACCGACTATATTTTTTTTTTGGCATACCCTACTAAATTGGCATCATTCACTCATTTTGTTTATGCTTAATATGCCAAGAATGTATGTACATATACACAAAAAAAAAAACATTTTTTAACATATATAAAAAATTATTTTTATATTTAGGTACTAATTAGCTCTTCAATCTTCAAAATTATTTAGGTCCCAATGTAAAAAATCTCTTGTTTTATATTAATTTAAAAAAAAAAATAATTGTTACCAATTTTAATCATATAATTAACCGTTTTTTGTCTGGTTATTATGAAATTAGTGTAACATTATAAAACTAATTTGTTTTAAATTTTTGATAAAAATTATATTTATATAAAAGTTTTTAAAAAATAATTTAATTGCAATTTAATCATAACAATTAATGAACTCAAATTAATAAATCTAGATATGATTTTTGAAGCAATTTATTGAAGTTAATCCTATTTTTCTAAAACATCTCCAATGTGAGATATGATAAAAAATATATTTAAAAGAAAGTTCTTAAAACGTATTCATAACTCATGTTGATGGAATCATAGAAGCATGAAACTTGTTGCCCTATACTTCTTTTAAGTTTGAAGATATACTTTATGTTGAAAAATTATCTAAATCTCCAATTGTTCTTGGGATATGATAACCACTATTTTTACCACGCACAACTTCTTACAACTTAAGAACATTAAGTGATATAAAAATATTTTACAATAGACTGAATGTGTAATTTGATTTTAAGTTGAATCCAGAAAACTACATGCTTTTATCACTATTTTTAACAGAGTTATAATCCAAATCATAGATGTCAAAAAAAGTATTCATTGTTTCTTACTACTTCTTCATAGAAAGCTACAACAGTGATTCAAATTTCAAAAAATCAAATTTTTTAACTCTCTGGAAAATAAATATTTAAAATAAATATTGTATCTAGGGGAAATCGGCCATGAAAAAACAAATGAGAATATTTAAAAGTACGTTGAAGGCATGTTGAAGGTATGTTGAGTATATGTTAAAGGCACGTTGAAGGCATTTTGAATATATGTTGAATATACGGAGTCGCACAAAAGTTATACACCACTTTTTAAAACTTTTTTTCTACTTAATATTTTTTTATAATTTTTTTTATCTGATAGAGAATTGTTAATAGTATAACGTATTATAAGATCATTCTTAAGAAAGGCTTTCAAATTAAACTAAAGATATAAATATATTATGATATTTATATAAATTTATATAGTGAAAAACTTCTATTTTTTACTATTTTTTTAGAATATCTTCCTTTATGCATACAATTTCTTTTTTAATATTAATTTTAACATTACTTAATGTTTTAAACTAATTTTTATAAATATACCAATAATTTCTTTTGGTGTAATACTGCATTATACAGTTACTTATTTAATTTTTTAGGTATTGAAATTAAAAATATTTCAATAGTTTAATAACTGTATTTTTAAAAATATTTAAATAAAAAATTGGAAACTTTTTAAATGCTTCATTTTTCTTTACTTTTTAAAATATAAAACAATTTATTATTGTTAACTATATATTTTTTTAATAATTATCTATCAGATTAAAAAAAATTCATAAAAAAATACTAAGTAGAAAAAAGTTTTAAAAAATGGTGTACGACTTTTGCGCTACCCTGTATATTGTACTGTTCTTTAATTCTAATATATTTCAAATAAATTTTGTAAAAGGAATCTTTGGATAAGTACGTTTGATAGTAAACATCATTTTTTTAATTTAAACTTAATTTTAAAATGTTTTTTATTATTAATTTTTTAAAAAAATATTAACAAAAAGTGATTTTAAAATATTTTTTAATAAAACAATTCTATATTGCGTCTTTTCTTCTTTTAAATATAAAATTTGAAGCCAATTTACTCCAAATATTTTATATTTTTAATTGTTTTTTTTAAAATTAATAGTGAAGCATAAATAAATAATATATTCATGTTTATATTTTAAAATTATTCAAATTATTCACAGTTGAAGTGTCAATAATTGTTTTAAATTCTTTTTTAATTATAATTTTGTATTTTTTTTATTAGTATTTCCAGCTTCTTGATTAATTTTAGTAGTAGGAACAATTGATGGTAAATCACTTAAGGAAGAATTTATTCTATTTTTAGTTTTCTAAAAAAATATTATTAATAATTAAAAAAACAACATACTTCATTTGTTGAAATTATTCTCATTTTTTCTATATCTTTTTCATTGATTTTTTCATTATATTTTACATATACTGGTCTATAAAGTATATAATCATATTCTGATTCTTGATCATCTTCTAAATTTCCTTCTAAATAAGGCAATTTTGGTTGATCATTTTCATCACCACTTAACGTTATTATTGTTGATTCTCTTTTTAATATTTTATGTTCATCATTTATATCGTCTCCTAATTTAAATTCAGGTGATATATATTTTCCTCCTTCAACAAATGGTATACAAAATTCTAAAAAAGGTTTTATATAAAAAAAATAGTACTTAAATTTGATAATTATCATATTAATTTTTATATATAAAAAATAACATACCATATGATATTGTTCCTTGCATTGATGGGGGATATCTATAAGGAATTGTTCCAATTACAATAGGAAAATCTAAAAATAAATCTTCTTTTTGATTTTCATCTTCCAAACAAACTTTAAGTATATAATAAATTTGAATTAATTTACATGTTCCTATCATTGTAGGTGGAAGAACAGGAATTTTTATTGGATATTCTTTTGTTGAATCAAAATTATATCTAGAACTTTCTGGGATAACATTAGATCGATATTCCATTGCTAAAGATTGAATAAGTTTTTGTTCAGTATAATTTCTTTTATCAATTCTTATTTCAACATTCTACAAATATATGATAAAATAAAATTTTTAATTTAAAAATATACCTGATAAAGACGTATTTTTAAAAATACTGTAAAATGTTGCCAATTTTCAATATCAGCTCGTAACCACAAATTTTCACCACCAACATATGCACAACGTCTCAAATTCATTCTTAAACCTATTGAACCCCGTTGACAAAATCGAAGACATTTTAATCTATGGTCTTGTGATATAATTGATGACATATATTTTTCTTCCATACAATCCAATTGTGGACCAATGATTGTTATATATTTTATTCCTTGGGGAGATGCATTTTTAGATATATTAATAATAACTTTAATATAATAACGAATTGTACAATATTTTGTTTCTAAAGAACATGGTAAGTTTTCTTTTTTCAAATTAAAACCAAAGTCAAATACATGAGATCCTTTAGAAAGTATTATTGTTGATTGCGATTCATGTTTTGGTTGAATATTCGCTGAAGCTTTACGATCACTTTTTAAAACTGATTCTTTACGTTCCTCTATTTCAAATTCTAAAAAATAATATTATTTTTAGAATTAAAAAAAAAAATTGAAAAAGATACCTTTTCCAAGTACAATTTGGCTATGATTTAATAAATATTGATAGTCATTTACAACTTTTCTATCATTTCCTCTCATTGTTTTTAAATAAGCAACTGCCTTCCCACGAAGAGCCACAAAAATATTTTGAATTTCAATATCTTTGCAATTATCCAAAATAACACATCCAGAAATTAATTCACCAGGGTAATAGATTGTTTTTTCAAGACGAATATCAAAACTCGTAATATAATCCATGTTAACTAAAAAAAATTAATTATTTTAAATTAATTAATAATGTAAAAATAATTAAGGAAGAAATTAAATTGAAAAATAGGAAGTAATTAGAAAAAAAACTCTTTAAATCAGCTAACTTCTTTTCATTGTATTAAATTTTAAAAAATAAAATAAATTTAAAAGAAACTAACTTTTCAATTACAAAATGTATATTTTTAACTAATATTTGCCATAATATATGCACAGATTAACATGAAAAATAGAATTTAAAGTAATCCCACTATATGTATATTAAAATGATTATTTTCTATACAATGGTGATGAAATATTTATCAAGATAAGTTGAAATTTTTAAAATCCCAAGAGTCTTCCAAAAGTACACAATAATTTTTAATCTATTTGGTAATATCAATTTTTTTTATTATTTAAAGTTTAAAAAAACATATATATAAGCATATAATAAAAATAATTTATTTGAAAGAAAAAATTTTATTAAATTTTAACAAAAAATAAATAAAATAATATATATATATATATGTTTTACAAACAATTGTTTTTATAAATTTGAATATGTATTGGCATATTAAAAAGAAAAAAAATATATTTTTAAATGATTTCTATTATTTTTATCTTCTTTTATACATATCAACTAACTATATATTTAAATAAAGCAATTACAGATAGTAAAATTTTAATAGAACATTAAAATAAATTTTAAAATCATTTAAGCGAGGTAAAAAGGAAGTTAAAAAAAGTTATTTTAAAATAGGAAATTACACTATTAAAAGTATTTTATATATGATTAAATATTAAGTAGTTTTATTAAAATGATAAAAAAAAATTGTTTAATAAAAATAAAAGTTTATGGATTTTGTTAATTCATTGCTTCATCGTAAAATGATTATTTTATTTGAAGATTTATAAAATTAATAATATTCTTTATAGAAAAGCAATATTGTAAAAAAAATTATAGAATAAATCATTATTTATTATCAATTTTTGCAATATGTCATTTTTTTAAAATATATCTTTATATATTTATTTTTAGTATATCTTGTGTGATGATTATTAATAGTATATATTTTTAATTAGAGCAATTAAATGATTTTTAAAGCTTATATAAACAATATATTAAAAATATCTTTTTTTTTTCTTTTAAATTGTATATAATAATTTTATTGATACACAATATGTGTTATACATATATGTATGAAATGATATGATAGTCAGAAAATAAAGTTAAAATTTATTTTAAGTTTGGAGGTTGTTAATAAAATATTTTATATATAAATTAGATTAAGTATATTAGAATATTGGATATTTTATTTATTAATTTAGAAACATTAAAATAAATTAATATATAACACTTTTATAAAATAAATAATTAAAAAAAGTTTATTATTAATTTTTTAAAATATTCCATAAACATCCTTTTAAAACAATGTGTTTTAGTAAAATTAAAAAATATAATTTAAACAAAAATATATAATATTATAAATATTTACATAAAGTTTGTTTTTTATAATTTTTATAAAATTAATTTTTCTTTATTAATATTATATTGTAATTTTTTATGATATCATTTTTTTTAGAAAAGAAATTTTAAAAAATAAAAAATTCGTTATCTTCCAAAATAACCAATATAAAACGTTGCAAATTCAACAAAATTATTATCAATTCAAAATATGTTTAAAAATTTTTATATAGAATTTGATTAATTCTTTTTATCAATTTATAAGTATATTTAAACAATCCGATATATAATCTATTTATTGGATAATTACTTAAAGATATTTTATTATTTTAATGTTTAAAATATTGATAATAAAATGATACAACCTTATCAAAACGATTGTATTACATTAGTTTTTTAATCTCTATTCATAAAAATTTTAAGAATTATAAATTGAAAAAAAAATGATAAGACAATATTTTAAACAACTTTATCAGTAAACGGAATAACTATATATTATATTTAATACAAAAATAAAATCATTTACAGTTAATTTTTAATATATTCCATATTATCAATTTACTTTTTTAAAAAAATTATTTTTTTTTATTTTTTTTTTGTTGTAAAGAATGAATAAATTCTTTTACTTTCTGTTATGTACCATTTTCTTAATAAATATTTATTGGGTTAATGGTAAATTACATAAAAAAGTCCCAGGATCATTAAGATTTCTTAATGGTAGACCATATGAAGGATTTAGAGGACACCGTTTAAGAATACCAGAAGATATTAAAAAAAAATTAGATAGTCAATATAATGAAGAAAACATGGAATTTTATTATAGTCAAAAACTTGATCATTTTAATTATGATTTAAGACGATGGAATCAAAGATATTTTTATAATGGAGATTTGTATAAAGATGGTGGTCCACAATTTCTTAATATTGGTGGTGAAGGACCTATATCAATTTATGATGTTGTTTATCCAGAATCACCATTTGTTACATGGGGATCAGAACTTGGGGCTATGTTATTTTCAATTGAACATAGATTTTATGGTAAATCAAGACCATTTAGTTCACAAACGGTTCCTGCATTGACATATCTTACTTCAAAACAAGCTCTTGCTGATATTGCAGATTTTATTCGTGAAATGAATATTAAATATAAAATAAAAAATCCAAAATGGGTTGTTTTTGGTGGTTCATATTCTGGAGCTTTGTCTTTATGGTTCCGTCAACAATATCCTGATTTATGTGTTGGTGCTGTTGGAAGTTCTGCCCCTGTTCAGCCTGTTGTTGATTTTTATAAATATCTTAATGTTTGCCAAAATTCACTTTTTAATAATGGCAGTTATACATGTGGAGAAGAAATTAAAAAAGGTATTAAAAAATTAATTGAATATTCATATGATGATACTAAAAGACCATATTTATCACTTCTTTTTCAATTACAACCACCATTAGAAACAACAACATTAAATTATAAAACTTTACAAAATTTATATTCTTCTATTATTGGTAATTTTATGGGTTCTGTTCAATATAGTCGTGTAAATGCTGGTCCATATAAAACAGGATTATCAATTCCTGATGTATGTGGCATAATGGAAGATATGACTAAAGATCCATTAGATAAATTAGCTATTGTTAATAAATATATATTTGAAAATACATATGACAGACCTTATACAGGAATGGATTATAGTTATCTTGAAGAAGTTAATTTCTTACAAGATGTTGAATATGATGATAATGATCTTTCTGCTTCTGCCTCAAGATCATGGATTTGGCAAACATGTAATGAATTTGGATATTTCCAAGCAGGTTCTGCTGGAAATCATTCAATATGGGGTACATCAATACCAAATAATTTAAATATTGATCTTTGTACAGATGTTTTTGGATCACAATTTAATATTGATTATATAAAGAATGCTATATCAAATAGTCTTTCATTTTATGGTGGATCTGCAGGATATAATGCAACAAATGTTGTTATGCCAAATGGTGATATTGATCCATGGCATGCATTAGGAACATATAATCAAACTGATACAATGATACCTTATCTTATTCATAATACTGCTCATTGTGCTGATATGGAACCACCATCAGAAAATGATGCTCCAGGATTAACATATGTAAGAATACTTATTTTACAAAATATTAAAAATTGGATTGGATTAACGTTTAATTCAAATAAATCAATAAAAAATTTTGAAAAAAAAAATAATATTGAAAACAAAAATAATATTAACGATAAAAAAGAAAAATTAATTGATAATTTAGAAATAAGTAAAATTAATGAAATACCTGTAAAATTTAATAGTAAATTGATTAAAAACACAAATAAAGAAGATATAATGAAAAAAAATATTGGAATGGTACATGGATTAAAAAGTCCAAAAGTAAATAAAGATGATATTATAACATCCTCATCAGATATTACTATTGGATTCATAGAACAAAAATTAGATCATTTTAATGTAACTGATATTCGTACACTTCAACAAAAATATTTTGTTAATAGAAAATTTAATCAAAATAAAAGTATTGCATTTGTTATGATTGGTGGTGAAGGTAAAGCTGGAGAAAAATGGGTTACACTTGAAAGTTTACCTATGATTGAACTAGCAAAATTTGTTGGTGCTGATATTTATCAATTAGAACATAGATTTTATGGAGATTCTCATGCACCAAATAATGATTTAAGTACAGATAATTATCAATATCTTACATCTAAACAAGCTCTTGCTGATCTTGCTGTTTTTATAAAAACTATGAATAATAGATATAATTATGTTAATCCACAATGGATTACATTTGGTGGTTCATATTCTGGTGCACTTTCTGCATGGTTCCGTGAACTTTATCCTGATTTAACTGTTGGTGCTATGGCTTCATCTGGTCCTGTTTTAGCTAAAACAGACTTTTTTGAATATCTTCAAGTTGTACAAAAATCTATTTCAACTTATTCACAAAGTTGTGCTGATAATATAGCTTTGGGATTTGAATTAATGCAAAAAATGATTATGATGCAAGATGGTAGAGATTTTTTAAATAAATTATTTAATTTTACATATCCATGGAATATAAATTCAACGGTTGAAGATTATGATGTACAATCATTTTTTTCAAATGTTTATGGAAATTTCCAAGGAGCTGTTCAATATAGTTTAGATAATACAGGTGAATATGTTAATGGATATGGAATAAAAGATGTATGTGAAATTATGAATAATCAAACAAATGATCCATTAGTAAATATTGTTAATGTTGTTAATTATATGAATACTATGTATTATGATTCTTCTACACCAGTACCAATGAGTAATACATATAAAGAAACAGTTGATTTTTATAAAACTGCTTCATATGATAATGGTGGTTCTGATGCTAAATCATGGTTATGGCAAACATGTAATGAATTTGGTTATTTCCAATCAAGTGATTTAGGATATAATATTTTTGAATCATCATGTAATGTTAATATATATATTAATATTTGTATTGATGTATTTGGACCACAATTTACTCGTAATACAATTGATCAAAATATAATTCGTACAAATAATTTTTATGGTGGAAATAAAAATTATTATGGTTCTAATGTTGTAATGGCTTATGGTTCTGTTGATCCATGGCATGCACTTGGTTCATATGTTTATGATAAAAGTCGTAATTTGATATCTTACCTTATTGATGGTACAGCTCATTGTGCTGATTTATATCCACCAAGAGATTCAGATCTCCCAGATTTAAAATATAAAAGAGAATTAATAAGAGCTAACTTAATGTCATTTCTTAAATTGGAATAATTTTCTTAGTTAATTATCAAAATAAATAAATATATTCTTTTTATAATATTAATAAAAATACATATATTTTTTTAATTTAAATAAATATATTTATATAAATAAACTTGACATTATTTACTTATTAAAAATTAATTATAATATTATTTTATATAATAATATTAAATAAAATATATAATATATAAAAAAAATGTAAATAATACATTTAAATTATAGTAATATTTTATTTTAAAAATATTATACTCTTTTATTAAATATTTAAAGATAACAAATGTAAGCTTATTTACATAATTTGATAATAAAATGCTATTAACTTGTAACTGTTAAAGCATTTAATTATAAGAAGTAAATTTTATGTATTATCATTAAATTTTTTCTAAAAATGTATTTAATTTTGCGATGGACTCTTTTTATTTTATAAAAAAAAAGAGAAATTTAAAAGATTAATGTTCACTAATTTAACTTTATCAAGATACTTCAAATTCCAATTATTAGTTAATTTGACATAACTAATTATATAAAAATATTTCTATATATCCTAATTTTATATAGTCAAAAGTAAAAATTTGCTTTATTTTTATTATTAATAAGAGATGTTTTATGACCAATCCCAGCACGTGTAATGGAAGTAGAAGTTGTTGATATATTACGACCTGCTATACTGATATTACGTGATTGAGTTTCAACAATCCTATAGTTATATGAATTGTTAATGTTGCTAAATTTTTTTGAATAATTGCGACATAATAATCCTTCTAACATAGTAATTGTCCGTCGACGAAAATGAACAGAAGCCGTGCAAAAAAGAACAAAATTTAATACTTTTCCAAACATAACAAGAAGATTTAATATTGATGTCATAACAGATAATAAGTCTTTGTTTTTTTTACCAAAAAATGATATTATTGTTGGAATTATTGATGGTGTCTAAAAAAAAAAATTAATAATAATATTATTATAATAATTAATAAAAATTACTTGAGTTAATGTAAAACATATTAAAATTGATATAACAGTTGTTGTAACTTTTTTTTCTTGCCTTAAAAATGTTCCAAAATCACTTACTCTTCTTAATTCTGTAGTATTAGATGAACTTGATGTTCTTGATAAAACTGGACGTTTTTTAACAATAATAATTAATAAAATATTAAAAATATTAACTGTAACAACAGGAATAATTACTTGATAAAAAATTGATGCGTGTTTAGCAAATTTTATAAATATTGATAATATTTTTGAATTATTTTTTGTTTCTACAATTTGATAATAAATATAACTTTTATTACATTCTGGTGGTCCATTATGTGATTCATATTCATATAACAAAATCCAATGATAACATAATAAAAGGCAAATAATTACCATTATAATAATAGCAACAATTGTTTTTTTAGCTCTAAATGTTTGCCTTGTATGCATAGGACTTCGTATTCCAATAAATCTTTCCATTGAAACACCTAAAACAAACCAACAACTTGACATTGAAAATGCATTCTTAAACCAAAGCCGATATACAAATGTTTTAAAATAAAAAATTCTAAAAATTAAATTTGATCTAATTGGGGCATATGTTGATAACCATTCAGGTATATGTAATACAATTACAGATAAATCTGAAAATGCCATAGCTGATAAAAGTAAATTTGCTTGATTTCTCATTCCTTTACTTAATAAAACAAGAAGATTTAAACAATTTCCAAGTAATCCTAGTAAAATTAAAATTGGATAAATATATGATGATATTAAATAGTCAATATAATTAGCAGAAAATGAAGTATTACACTGTAAATATATATTCAATAAATAAATAATAACATAAAAAAAATACTTACATCTTTCATTAACTTGGCATTTTTTTGAATATATATACTATCATTAATATTAATTGTTTTATTATTTTTATTTATATTATCATTTAATGTTTCAATAAAAATATTAAAAAATAATTGAATAATAATTAAATATAATAATATCAGTATAGGTTTTGTTAAAATAATTTTTAAATTCATATCTATAAATATAGCTTATAAAAATATATAGATATTATATTAATATATAAAAGAATATCAGCAAAAAAAAAATGATTTGTTTAAAATAAATGAAAAAAGATTTTATAATATTTAAAATCAAATAAGTTTAATTTTATAATAATATTCTCTTAGGATTTTTGTACTATTTAATAAGGAAATATATAAATTTATTGTGCAAATAATGAAACAATAAAATAATAGCTTTTTATTATATAATCTTTATATAAATTAAATAATTATATTTTCTTAAGCAGTTTTATTATCTTTAAAAAGTATTTTATAAATTTTAATAAAGTTTAAATGTATAAAAATTTATCATATCATCAAATTTTTTTTTTAAATAAAAAGAAAATTTGTATAATATTATTTATAATAATATTTTTAATGAAAAAAAGACCTTCATAAACTTCCTTTTTTAATATTTAGAATTTGGCTAATTATAATATGAAATAATTTTTAAACTTTAATTAAAAATTATTATAGATATTTATATTATTTAAAAAAAATAAATAAAATATATAATAATGTTTGAGTATTAAAATATACATAATATTTTTAATAATAAACTGGTTAAGATTTATTGTTAAAAATAATATGGCAAACTAATAATTCAAAATAACCTTTTATATTACCTAAAAAAAAAATAAAGTAAAAGACATAACAATTCAGAATACTTGAATCTTTAATAACTAATATGAAACTAAGTAAATTAAAAAAAAATTAAAATATTCATGTATATCTGATACAGAAATGAATTTGTTATTATAAAAACATAGTCTTATTGTAAAAGTATCTTTTAAAAAAGAGTTTCCAATATGTGAGAAATCTTCCCACTTCTATTATGATAGCTTTAGAATATTCAAACTCTCACATATTCTAAAATATTCTTTTACTTATACTCAATTTATGAAGATTGTGTAAATTTTATCAGTTAAAAATACTTTTCTATTCCTATCAAATGATATTAAAATAATACTTAAGAAAGGTTTTGTTTATGTAATTGATATATTTTATACATTTACTATCTAATGAGTTTTTAGATATTCTATAAAATTTTTTTCTTTGAATACAAAATTATATTACTTACAGTATTACCTTTATTAATATATATTTTTTTTTATAAATAATATAATAGATGATAATTTATGAAGATAAATAAAAAAAATTTTAAATAATCATAAAAATTTTTTTAGTCAAATTATGATATAATAAAAATTATGAAAAAATTGTTGATAAACTTATTATTATTACAATTTATATTGAAAATTTATATAAAATAGATTAATTTAAAATATTGCTTCTTTTTATTGTTATACAATCTTTGCACTTTAACAAAAATTAAATTTTTATTTTAATCAACAAAATTTTTAAGAACACGCTATATATATACATATTTAGACAGTATTTACTTTTATTTATAATTTAAGAACAGAATATTACAGTACTTAGACATATAGAAGATTATAATTTAAACAATATAAAATCTTTTGAACATACCATGAATTTTTTTTCCCTTTTTCTCTATCTATTTCCCCCCCTCCTTCTTTTATTATCTTTATTTTCTTTTTTCACTTATCTCAATAATTTTGTAAATAAGAAAACATTTTTATTTTTTTTATATGAATTATTTAATTATTATCTAAGTTAAAGTATATATATATACGGCTTTATAAAATTTTTAGATACATTAAGAGGTAATTCAAGAATTTGTTAATTTAAACGAAAAAAGATACTTTAACTGAATTTAATAATATGATTCTTTTTCTATCTGAGTAAAAACTTTTTAAAAATTAACCAACTTATTTAATAAAAAAAATTTTTTTTGAGTTACATTTTTAATCTTCTATTAAAAAAAAGTTAAATTTATTTTTTAAATAATATTTGACATTTTCTGCATTATTTCAATTTACAATAACTAGAATAATTAATGAGATGAATATATTAAATATTATACATATATTATTAGTTTATTATATGTAAACATTAAATTTAAAATAAAAATATTTAATTTTTTTTATCAAAAAAAGCACTTCATAATAAAAAATCTATTATATATAGTTTAAGTATTCAATTATAAATTATTACAAAATGATTGAATCAAAAATAATTTGTGATACAATTTTATTTATCCTCTATTATATATCCTTTTTAATCTTCTTTTTTTTTATATTAATATGAAGCGTAAGTGTATATATATTTTATTAATGTATCTTTTACAATAAAATATATTGTTATATTATTTATTATAATATGGTAAATATTCTTGTATTTTGTATTTTATTATTATCATTTGTTAAATATTCAGTCACAAGTGTCGTTTGTTATCAGTGCCACGCAAATTCAACATTATCTGGTTTAACATGTTCTATTGATAATGTTTGTGTTTCATCTTATTGTATTGGAGTCTTAAAGCCAGATATGACATGGTTTATGGATTGTGGTCCAAATAACGATATACCATCAACAGAATCTTGTAAAAAAGATTCTGATACAGATATAACAACATGCTCATGTAAAACAAATTTTTGTAATTCTATTGATAAAATGTTACCAGATTTATCATTTGGTTCAGGTTTAGAAGAAAATGTTAATGCTTCCGTTATTTTACCTCATAGAAATTTAACATGTCTTGAATGTGGAAGCATATTAACAAAAGATGGTAAAAATTATACAATTCCATGTGATGATGAACATACATGTCTTGGAGTTCAATGTTTAACAAGTAAGAATTAATATTTATTTTTAAGTTTCTAAAATTTTTTTTATTAGAACGTAGCGTATATCCAATTTCATTTTGTGTTACAAGTTGGGATGCACCTACATATTTTAGATGTAGACATGACATGGCAAATGATGAGATATGTTCTTGTTTCCATGATTATTGCAATATCCCATATAATCCTCTTAAAAATATTTTAACGACTACTGAAATTCCATCAACATCTATAATCACAACAACACAAATAGTTTCAACAACAACAGAACCTGGTACAATTATATGTCCTGATGGAAGAAAATATGGTCCCAATGAACAAGCAGTTATTATGGGAGAAAAATTAAAAGACATTATACTTGGAAACTTTGGTAAGGATAAAAATAATGTAGTTAATAATTTTGAAAATGGAATAAATTATCATATTTGTAATTATATGAATAGAAAAAAATAAATTTTTTTTATTCTTATACTTGAAGATTATTATAATTGGACATTTTAAATAAACAAAAAAAAAGTATACTTAACAATATGAGAAAAAATAGAAAAAAATTTTTTTATCCATTAATATTATTTATCAACAATAAAGTAGAATAAACTTCTCTCATTTTCTGTTTAAAAAATTTATATAAAATAAAAAAAAAAGAGTTTTGATACCAATATGCATTTATATCTTTTTTGTTATATGTCATTTTCTTTAAAATATGTTTTGTAAATTGTTAAACTATTGAATATATAATATAATTTTATATAATAACAAAATAATGACAAATAAAATGTTTTAATATTGTAGTTTTAAAATGTTATAGAAATAATTACATCCTATTTTTAAGATATAATTTGTCAAAATTACCAAAAATTGTATAATATAATAAGTAGAGAAAAAAACATAATTTTTTACTATTAACTAGATTTTTCCTAAATCTTTTAGTTTACCAATTACATTAAGAGTCAAAAAAATTTTTTTTTATCAATTAACCTTTGTTAAGTAATAATAAAAATGTGTTTAAACTTTTAAATCCATTAACATTATTGAACTTTTTTTGTTAATAGTTTACAAAAAAAGCACTTTTATATATACTTCTTTGGATTACTATTTAAAAAATTTTTTTATATAATTTCTTATAACAATTTAAATTTATTTATTTATTTAAAAACAAAGTCATAAGTTATATGTGAATTAATATTATACATTACTTGCAACTATTTAATTCTTATTTTTAAATTATTTATTACTAAAAACAGTAAATGTTCCTTCTCTAACATATATAATATATATATATATATTCTAAAAAAGACAACAAATAAACATTATACTAAATATGTACATTTATTTTCTTTTTCTTATCAAAGTTGGAACAATCAATTTAATGAAAAGAAAACTTTCATTTTAATTTACATAAATTTTTTTGCTTCTTTCAATTACATATTTTTAGGGATATTTATTTTATATTTTTTTATATATATAATCTAATAGTTAATAAAAATAATTATATACCTGTTTCAAAGATATTTTTTTATTGATAGCTATGTAATAAAAAAAAAACAACAATTAAAATATTACATACCAGAATGTAGAACAATATATCTATATTGTTTTTCTTTTAAAAATCATTAAAAAAATTTTTTTCCTTTCTATATATAAATATTTTTTTTTTTTGTATATTATATATATATCATTTTTATATCAATAACATATTGATAGCAAATAATATTTATAAATTTTCTTAATGTTGTCGCGTATTATCATAATGTAATTGATAAAAATTTTTGACATATTTCAAGACTTTTAATATTTCATGTACTTACTTTTTATTATCATTGTTATTATTCAAACAAAAAAATTGGTTATTAATAATCTTTTAATTAAATTATATTTCTGACATATTACTTTTAATATATATATATTATAATTTTAATTATATAATTTTATTTAATATTTTCAAATATACTATTTTTTTTAATATTATTATTTATATATTTTCTATTAATGGATAAAATGAGTTATAATGATAGAAATTTTAATTAGTAAATGAAAATTAAGTTAAATACATTTAATAAATATTTTATTTTATTACACAATGATAATATATAATTTATTTTGAATATTTTTTAATAAAAATATTAATATTTTATTTATAGAATATATATATAAATTTTTCCACCTTCTTTAAAACATAATGTAAATTAATAGTTTCTGATAAATATATTAATATTCTATTTTTAAAAATTAATTATATAATAACATATATTTTTTTCAGATACCATAAAACCATATATCTTAAATATGCCTTATTATTTTTCTTAATTGTCTATTATTTATTTGATTACTTTTTTAATTTTATTTATATATAAAATAATTATTTTAATGTTTAGTAAAAAATTTATTTATTATAAATATTTTAGTTGATCGGATAAAAAAATAAAGTACTTATCATACAAAAATATAATAAATTGAATGACTCTTTTAACATAACACTTCATCACAATTATGATTATTTTTATTTAACTTTCTATAACAAAACTTTATTATTTTCTTTAATTATTTACTGATTATACTATTTCTATAATTTTTATTAAGTGATGATGTCTATTTCATTTTTTAAAACAAATTCTTTTCAATTTTTTACTATGAAAAAAAAAAATAAAATATAATTGTTTATAATGTTAAATATATACTATGTCTGATAACATTTTTTAATTGTTTTATTTTATGACGATCATCAAATAAGATTTTTAAATTCAATTTCTTTTCTTTATATAAAACTTTTGATAAATAGGAAACGTTTTTTTTTATCACTTTCCTATTATACTTTTGAATATATTAGTCTTCAATCTTTGATATAACTTATGATTTTATATCTATACTTATTTTATATAATAAATATAAAAAAAAAAACAAAATTTATATTTTATTTTTGGCTAAAATATATAGTGTTAATAATTATGTTGTTTACTGTTAGTAGTTTTTTTTAAATAAAATATTTAAAATAAATTTTATTTTATTTTTTTATAGAAAAAATTACATCAATAACAAATAATATTTAATAAAAAATTTAATAATGATCTTAATAGAAAAAAATTTTTGATAAAAAAAAAAAATTTTTTTTGAAAAGTTTAAATATTTATTTCTTATGTATATTTTAAAAGTATTATACCCAAGAATAAATTTTTAAATTTATGTAACAAAAATTTATTATATTAGTTGAGTTTTCAGGCAAATTTTTATACTCTAATTGTTTATAGAGTATATATACAATTTTAAGTGTTTCTTATTTACTTGAATATTAAACATATTATAACATTGTTACTATAGTACATTATCATACTTTTTTTTTTCTTTATAATTTATAATGTATATTTATTAGTAAATAAAATTTTTATTTTAAAATTGAATCTGAAGGCTATCATTTTATATGTATATATATACACTGAGATGATTGCCGTTAAAATTTCTCAATTTATAACTGTATTATAATGTCATATGTGTACCTTCTTCTTTTTTTTTTAAATTTTATCTTCCCTCTAATGTATTTTCTTTTATGTGTTTATTAAGAAAAAAAAAATTATTTTTAATAAAAATTTAAACAAGTTTTATACACTTTTGTTTTTAATTTAAAGAAATTGGTGTAATGAATCTCTTCTAAATAATATATGATTTTGTGTATATTAAAAGTAAAATTTTTAAAATAATAGCTTTAATATATATGTATATATAATTAAAACACATTAAAAATATATAAAAATATTATTATTTATTACTTTATTTAAACATTCTTTAAGGCGTTTTACTTTTCATGAACACTCCTGATCAAAACATTCTGCTAACATTTTTAAAAATATTTACAAAAATATAACTTTATATATTGAATTATAAAATTAAACATTTTTTTAATAAATCATATTTCATAAATATAAAATAAATTTTGAAATTTTTTTATATGAATATATTGTTACTTTTATCCTTTTTATTTTGTTTACCTCAATTTCATAAGTTTGTAATTTTAAATTACTCAAATTTTTAATATTATCATCTCATATTGCTTAACTTTTTTTTTTTTTGTTTAACTCATCTATTTAAAAAGAGATGTCTATGACAAACAAGATCACATTTTATTGTATACCTTTCATTTTGTTCTCATTTTCTTAGATTGCCACTACACTACCTAACATCTAACTATTTAGAGTGATGTACACTGTCGTATCATTTATTTTCTATCGCGCACATGCTCAACACTTTATTTTTCATTTAATGTCCCACTTTGCCACTCGCGTATTGGTCAATGCCAATTTTATGATATATAATATTTATATATATACATATTTATATATACATATATATATATATTTTTATCTTTTCCTCATCAGTTTATTTAAACAGTCTTGTTGTCTTTATAAATATTTCAACAAAATTTAATTGCTTCATCGTTTTTCAACAACAATTACATAAAAGCTAAACCCCATTAAAAAGAAGATGGACCATACATATAAATATTTTATATCTATAAAGACATCATATGCGCAAGACAATTGTCTACACTTCTTCTTATATGAGAGAATGAAACACCCAGTTAAGTTTAATTTCTTTTTCTATTTAACTCCAATCCCTTCTATAAACCATTAATCAAGACTAACTGTATCAGATTAGCAATTTATTGCTTTATTTCAATTCCTCCCAATTATATTACAAATTGATATACACGTTATATTTATAAACTTCACTTCTTCTTTATCATCTTACTATCACTGCATATATCTATAATTTGCTCACATTTCATCAATGTGATTTTATATTTCTTCTTTAAATCGTAACTATGTAACATTAAATATTTTTTCCTATACCTTTTAATATATATTTTTTTTTTCTAAAAAATTTTAATGTAATTTTTAACTTTACTTTTATAATAACATCTTTCTTATCCAAATATTAATCACTCAAAAGTTTGGTAAGAATGATAAAAATTTATTTATAATTATTAGTAATATAAATTTTTTAAATTTTATTCTTTTTTTTTATTTTATTGTAAAATTATATTATATTAAATTAAAAGCAAATCAAAATGCTACAATAACATTTTAAATATTATTAATTATTTATTATTTTTTTCAAAAAAAGATTCATAGTTTATTATTATAAGTATCTATATTTTTTTTTATTTATAATTAAATTAAAAATATATTCATTCTGATGATTCTTTTTTTGATCATTTTATATATACACTTATAATGTTAAAAGTTATCAACCTGGTGACTCACAATCAATATAACAATAAGAAATTTAAGCAATTGTTACATTTGTTATTTCTTTTTGTTAGTTGATAAGTAATCAAAAGAAAAATGGTGATGCGCCTATAAGATATATTTTTTCTCTTGACAATCACAAACATAACTGATTTATTCAATTTATATATTATACCATTTATATATTAGAATAAGTTATATATAAAAATAAATTGATAAATTTATTGAAGGTATATGTATATCAATCTATCTTTATCAATAAGACCATTTCAGTTCATTAAATATAGTATAATGTGTTGACATTAATCGTTTTAAGTCTTTATCCCAAAATTCAAGGTCACTTCTAATTGAAAAGAAGAAAATAATGTTGCTTTTTTTTCTGTTACTTATAGAACAAAAATTTTTTTCTACTCAATTTTATTTTTTTTTAAACTTTTTAAACTTTTATTTAATTAATAAAAAAATTTTTATTTTAAATATATATATTTTTTTATTTTTAGAGCCGATTGCCATTAGACAATGGCGGCAATCAGAAAAAAACTTGTTATTGTTGGAGATGGGGCATGTGGAAAAACTTGTCTTCTTATTGTCTTCTCTAAAGATCAATTTCCAGATGTTTATGTTCCAACCGTCTTTGAGAATTACGTTGCTGATATTGAGGTTGATGGAAAACAGGTATATTAATGACTTTATTTTTATCATCAATATTTATCATCATTTTAACATTATAGGTTGAACTTGCTTTATGGGATACAGCAGGACAAGAAGACTATGATCGTTTAAGACCATTAAGTTATCCAGACACTGACGTTATTCTTATGTGCTTTAGCATTGATTCACCTGATTCATTGGATAATATTCCTGAAAAATGGACACCGGAAGTTAGACATTTTTGTCCAAATGTTCCAATTATCTTGGTTGGTAATAAAAAAGATTTAAGAAATGATCCCCAAACTATTCGTGATTTAGCAAGGAATAAGCAAGAACCAATTAGACCTGAACAAGGTAGAGCAATTGCAGAACAAATAGGTGCCTTTGATTACTTAGAATGTTCTGCTAAAACAAAAGAGGTATGTATTTATCAATAAATATCATAAAAAAACATATTAATATTTGTATTTTTTAAGGGTATTCGTGAAGTCTTTGAAAAGGCCACTCAAGCAGCATTGCAACAAAAAAAGAAAAAGAAAGGAAAATGTGATCTTTTATGATATAAATAATAGCTCTTATCTATTTATTAATAATCATCAATTTTGGAATAAAATGAAATATGCTAAAATATCAACAAAAAAAAATTAATAGACATGTTCAGAAGAATTTCCTTCTTTTTTTTTATTATTATCTATATAACCTTTTCCATAACTTATAACTTTTTTTCTCGCAAACTCTTTTTGTTATCAAAATTTATCACATAACAGAGACATTTTACAAACATTTATATTTTGGTCAAAAATTTTTATAACAAAATTGTTAATCAATCTTTGCACAAAATTTAGTTTTTTTTTTTTTTAAATTGAAAAATATATTAGTGAAAACAAAATTTTATATAATATTATATTATATTTAATTCTGAAAGTGATAAATTTTACCAAAAAACTGAGTTTCATTAGCTAACATCATTCTTATTTAGTGATTGATAAACTCTAAAGTTGATATTTTATATAATATTGTAATTTTTTTTATTTGGTTAAGTCATCTCTACATATGAAATGCATAACATTTAATATTATCTATAAATCATCGATAAAAATTATAAATTTTTAATTTTTTTTTAATTAAATACATTTATATATAATATATATATTTGCCAAAAAAAAATTAGTTTATAATTTTTTTAATAAAAATAAAATAAAGACTTATAATCAATTTTTCTATGTTAAAATATTTCTTTTTAATAATTAAAGTAAAAATATAAAAACTAATTTTCTTTATAAATAAATATATTTAAATAAAAAAATTCAATTATTTGAGTATTTTCTTAAAATATAAGCATTAATTACTTTTTTAAAGAGGGAATAATAATTAATATACATATTTATTTGCTAAAATAGATACAATAATAAACAAAATTCTTTTCATTATATTTAAAATTCTTTTACATTATTAAAAAAAAAAAAGATATAATCATTAAAATAGAAAAAGAAGATAATAAATTTTAAGAAAACAATGCATAATTTAATTGATATTTAAAATTGACGTTGTAATTATATTTTACGATTATCTAATGTCGTTGATAATTTTTATATTATAATTTTTAATTAATACTATCATTCCTCTTTTTTTTATTTTAATACAAAATATTTTAAAAAATGGTAAATTAGAGATGATATTTAAACATTTTATCATATAAAATAACATATTTTTTTTAAATAAAACAGAAATATAGTTAAAATAAGGATAAATAAAAAAAAAATTTTATCTTTTTTGAATAAAAAAAATTAATTTGTATTCAAATTATCTTAAACATTTTTCATGCTTCACTTTATCTTTTTAAAATAATTCACAAAAGACAATTTAAGTAATTTTTCTTAGTTATCTTTTAAATTTAGAGTATTTTGTGTTCTATAAATATTCTAAAAAATTTTTTTATTTCGTAATAACCAAATTTAGTCTGATAAATAAAAATTAATTCATTTGAAAAAAAAAGATTCTGTTTTATTTTTATGTTGTACATAATAATTCATCTTCAATTTATTGTATTGTCCTTTTTAACAGTTATAGTTGATTATGTGTCATTGTTTTAAAAGTGTTAACTTTATTGACAAAAGCTAACAATTTCACTATATAATCACTATTCTTCTATCATTCTCAACCATTTTTAAAAATTTGCTTGATATTATTTTATTAAACGTAATATATCCTATAAATATAAACTATAAAATTTCATTATTATTATTATTATAGTTTATGTTAAATAATTTAATAATTTAATATAACATATGTAGAAATGTATTCAAATTTACATAAATTTAAAAAAAAAATAATTTTTTTTTATTATTTTTGAAAGTTTCATACCTATATTATTATTAAGAAATATTATAAATTATATACTCAAATATTATATAAAAGCTTTCTAATTTAAAAAAAATATTGATTTATTTTTTTACAAAATCATTTGAATTTTTATTTGTTAAGCAATTATATGTTGTTTTTTTTTTATTTAAAATGATATGTATAAAAAACACAAAAATGATATTATACTTTAACTATTTTGTTGATTTTAAACCATTTCTTATAGAAATAAAGAAAAAAAGCATTTTTTTAATGGAAAATATAGCTTTTGCGCTTTTTATTTTTCAATTATATACTTTACATTATTTATTAATTTCGTTTTGTCCTTTATAATTTTTATTGTAAAAAGTATTTTTTATAAAAAATTGCCATATATTGAAATATTTTTGTTTGAGGTATTTGATTATATATATATTTCTAAAAATTGATATAATATTTTAATAATTCAATATATAACTTTGTACATATCTGGGTATCCTATTTCATTTTACATTTCAATTATTTCTTTTTGAAATATATGAAACAAAGACTAGAATGTATATATTTTTATTCAAATAAGACTATACTTGTAATAATTTAATAATTAATTTTGATAATATCATTATAAGCTAAGGGTTTTAAAATATTTTTATTGTTTTAGTTATTAAAACTAATTGATATGTAATTAAAAAGAAAGAAATATTTTTAATATTTTTAATTTGTATGGCAATATTTTTATCTTATCTTTTGATGTAACAACATGAGTTTGATCATAGATTTTCTTCATATTTTATTATTTTAAACTGATAACATTATATCAACTTTATTAAAATATAAAAATATAGTTGATATAAAAATATTATAAAACAAACTATTTTTTTTATTTCTTATTTGTAAACATTATTTATATTTGTAGAATATTTTATATCAAATAGTAATATATAGTAAAACTTTAATATTATAAATATATAAAATCATTCTCATTTATTATTTTTAAAATTATTCTCTTTATCAATTTAATTTTTTCTATAAAAAAAGAAAAGTTTGACCATTTATTTGATTTAAAATAAATATCAACTAAAAATATTTACCTTACTCAAATAATTTTAATGTATTATTCTTTTAAATCGTCTAAAAATAATAATAATAAATTTTTATTATCATTATTTCTTAAAATGTTAAAAAGTTTAAATGATTTTAATATTTGAGAAAAAAAACTACATTTATCATTCTTTAACATTCAATAAAATAATAATAATTTTATTGTACTTTTAAATTTTATAACAAGAGCTTAATATTAGCTTAATAAATGAATGTGTATACTCATGGGTATAATCATATTTATTTATATTGAATATCTTTATAAAGTATTTTTCTATTTCATTTGTATATAAAGGGTGTTTCAAATAGGTATACTAAAAAGTAAACACTAATAATTTTTTACTTATAAATAAATGAAAAATAATTTTAATTTTTATATCTAATAGTTTTACAATTTAAAAAGTTTCATAATAGTATAAAAGAAAATTTTATGTACAAATATGTAAAATAAAAATTTTTTAATTTAAAAAAATTTTATTTTAATAAAAATTAAAATTTAGAAAATAATTTAAAAAAATTTTTAATTAAAAGTTAGTTGATTAAAGGAATAAATGTTTAAAAAAGAATATTTGTATTGAAAGATATATATTAGCCAATATTTTAATTTGAAATAAAATTATTAATATTTAATTTTTATAATATTTATTTGTAACTAGCTATATTTCATTGTAAATAGTTTAGATAAATGATTCAAGCAATCTTTTAATGATATTACTTTATTAAATAATTAAAAAAACCTCTTTTATAATTTTTTTAACAACTTCCCATTATCTTTATATGATATTTTAAATATATAATATTATAAAAAAATGGTATTTTTTTAAAATTATATTATGTTTATTGGTTGTAAATAAAAATACTTAATATTTTTGTACAGTACAATGTAAATTAAACCACATGATTAAAAAGACAATGGGGTTTTACAATTTAATATCATTTATAAAATGTAAACATAATGTTTTATAATATTTTTTCATTTTTTTTAAAAGTATAATATCATTTTTATTAAAGTATATGCATATTTTACATTTTTTTACAAAGTAAAATATGTTATATATAATTTTTTTTATAAAATAAGTTACAATTATAAATTTTAAGCATATATAGATAAAATTTTAGTTAATTTTTAAAACTGATTATTTTAATTATTTTTTTTTATTAATTTCTATTGAGTCGATTATTAATAATCAAATAAGGTGTTAATCGATTTGTAATGCATTAATAATAATTATTTAAACATTTATTTATGTTGATTTTATCTTTGAATGGCTTTAAATAAAATATACTAGTTAGAAAGAAAAAAAAACTATAATATATGCATTTTTAGGTATAAAAAGCATTTGTCAACTTTTATAAGAGTATAGGGATGTTTATAATACATCAAAAAATTTATATATGTATATATTGCAATATTTCAATATAATTTTTACTGATCATAATTTATAACTCTGTTACTAATATTATTCCTTATTTCAATTTATTGTTTACAAATTTATCAACATAAGATTTTTATTCTATAAATTTATATATTTATATTTATACAAATCCATTCTACATATTATAGATAAAAGTTGTTTTAAAAATTAAACAAAATGTAGCTACTTGACGGATCTTTACTTAAAACCTCCTGATAAAATATTATTACTAATTTAAAACAAAATTATATTTTTATTATGAAAGATATATTAGTTAATGTTAACTATAAAGTAACAATATTATTAAATATATTTTTTTAGAATATACATCTTCATAACTTATACAAATAATAAAACATATATACATTTAGACATTCATTCGTTCATATACCACAAAGTAAGTTATTTATATAACTTATGTTTTTTTCTTTAAATGGATCTATATATTTATTCTGATATGCTTTGTAATGTCATTTACTTAGTTTTCTTTTTCTCTTTTATTCCTACCATATACAACATATGGATAACAAATAAAACATACTTCTATTTTCTATAACTTTTGTTTTATTGTTTTTTTTTTACAATATAAAATTAAAAAAAAAAAATATATTACAACTTTGGGAAATCAAATTATTAAAATGATACATAATCAATCTACTAAAAACCCCGTACATAAATATATTTATTATGTTATGTAACATCAAATTTCTTTACTAAAATATTATTTATTCATTTATTTTTTCTATCAACAAAAAAAATACATTCTTTTTTATGTAACTACAAATATCTATATAAATATCAGCTGTCTTTTTAAAAATAAAATTAATTTTTATTAAATATTAAATAAAAAGTATTTTAAAACAAAACAAATAATAAACAGTTATTTAAAAATCAACAAAAAATACTTTTTTTTGTAATTTTATTTTATTTTATTTTTTATTTTCTTAATATGTAATTTTTTTAAAATTAAAAGAAATAGTTTTTTCTTAATAATTTTTTTTAATATAATAAATACTTTAGAACTAATAAAAATATTAATTTAATGTAAAATTCTTTTCAAATACCAAATAATCTTCATAATTTATATCAAGCACTTTATTATATGTAAACTATAATGATCATTAAGAATATTTATAATTTATATATTGAAAAATATTTAATACCATGTTAATGGAATGAATATTTTTTTTATTAAAATAAAGCACTTTTATCATTATTTAAGAAAAAGAACTTCTATTTTAACTTTTAATTTCCTTTTACTTCTTTTATCGTTCTTTTTAAAAAAATTTATCACCTTTAGAGTTAAATTTACAATTCTATCAATTTCCTCTTTTTATCCTCTTTTTATAAAATATATTTTTATACTACCCTATTTTGAAATCTTTTGAAATAGACAATTGTCATTAAAAAGTATATTCTTGTTCTTCTTATACATTTCTCTTCATTTGTAAATAAAAAGATTATTACATTTTTGTTAGTGATATCACAAAACTTTTGTAGTGATTAATGGTAGAAACTACTTAATGATAATATGACTCATACACTAATATGATGTTTCTCATTTTCAACTAATATTGTTATAACGATCTTACAAAACTAATGATTACATCACAAAATTTATTTTCAATCATTTTTAATATTTAAATACCGCCAAAAGGTGTCATTTTATTGTGATCAATTTATTTTATCATCCCCCTTTGAAATATTTGATTCATTATACTCTTCCCTCAAATTTTTTTTGTCAACTATTGTCTTACTATTTAAATTAAATGTCAAACTTTATTGAAATTATTCTTTTTTTTTTTAGAAGTTTAAATATTTCTAATTAATTTTAAAAGAAAGTGTACTTCTTATTTTTATCATGTCGGCTATTCGCAAAAAATTAGTTATTGTTGGTGATGGTGCTTGTGGAAAAACTTGCCTTTTAATTGTCTTTTCTGAAGACCGATTCCCGGAAATGTATATTCCAACAGTTTTTGAAAATTATGTCGCTGATATTAATGTTGATGGAAAGCAGGTAAATAAATTGATTTCAGTTTTATTATTCCATTTTTGTATTTATTTTGAAAAATTTTATAATTTTATTCTAGGTAGAGTTGGCTCTTTGGGATACTGCTGGGCAAGAGGATTATGATCGCCTTCGTCCATTATCCTATCCTGATACGGATGTTATTTTAATGTGTTTTAGTATTGATTCACCTGACTCATTATCAAATATACCAGAAAAATGGACACCTGAAGTTAAACATTTTTGTTCAAGTGTACCAATAATTTTAGTTGGTAATAAAATGGATATTCGTGATGATCCCGTAGCACTTGAAGAATTAAAAAAACTTAATCAAGAACCTGTTAAGTATGAACAAGGTAAAGCTATGGCTGATCAAATAGGAGCATTTGCTTATATAGAATGTTCTGCTAAAACTAAAACTGTAAATAATTTAAAAAAACCATTTAATATTTTCTAAATATTTTTTTTGTAGAATGTTCGTGAAGTTTTTGAAATGGCTACCCGAGCAGCTCTTGCTTCTAAGAAGAAACATGGTAAAAAATGTTTAATTTGCTAATTTACCTAAAAAAATGTATGATCATATGATGATAGCAAGAAGACATGCTTTACATTCCGATCAAAAAAAAAAAGAATTTATTATTCTATTTCATTTATTATCAATTTTATTATATTTATATAAAAAAATAGCCTAATGAAAATTGTTATAATTGTTTGCTTATAATAGAAATATCAATTTAGCTCAAAAAACTTTTTTTTGCTTTAAATTATATAAATTAAAAATTTAAATAAGTAATACATTTTTATTTTTTTCATTTAACAAAATTTGCTATATTAAAGAAAAAACATTATAAGCTTCCTATCAAATAAATCAAAAAAAAGTTGTTGAAATTAAAGAAATATAAAACAGAATAATATTAAAATTGAATACTATTTTATAAATTTTTGTTTAACAATATTTTTTTCATAAATTCTCTACGATAACTGCAAATAATGAATTGGTAGTATATGAAGACAATTATTTATTTAAAAAATAATTATTGTTTTTTTTTAAAAATTTATTAAAAGAAAGATAAAGAAGAAAAAGTAAAAAAAAATAATTGATATGACATTGGGCATGTATTTTTTTTTGTATACTAGTATGAGTCAATTTTTATATTATATATAAATAATTATTTGCAAAAATAAAATTTGTATCCAAATTAGATAATTGTAATTTTTTTTTATTTATAATTCAATTTGTAAAACGAAAACCTCTTTTTTTTAGAACAAATTTTATCTTTTCAATAATTTTTATTTCATCAATTGATCCTGTACCATTGTAAACAAAAGTAATATGATTTTCATACTCTTCTTCTAAAACATCTAATGGTGCTTCAGATTCTGGTACTAATCTACATTTTAAGCTTGGTTTATCAAGAAATAATGCTCCGTAAAATTTTAAATGTGATAACATATCTGTTAAAAGATATTGTGCAATCCCTTCATCAAATATCTAAAGAGGATTACATACGCAATTTATATATTAGGAAAAAAAATATATAAAACATACAGATACACTACCATCATGTTCCCATTCATCACACCATTTTGAAATAATTTCATATAACTCTTTTATTGGTATATGTTGAAGTGTTGGCTTGATTAATCTTGTTGAAACATCTTTAATTCTATAACTCATTCTTAATTTTATAAAAAAAAAAAAGTAAAAATAAATCTAGAAATAATGGAAATAAAAAGTTTAATAAAAATATATATCAATAATTAATAATAATAATTAATAATATAAATAAAAAGTAGTAGATAAAATTTTTTTATATCATATTATCAAGATATATGGAAAATGTTAAGAAAAATTTTCTTAATGTCAAACATTTTAAAATGGATAATCTGATTCGATAAATGATAATATATAGATCAAAACTATTTATTGTAATAGGGCATTTTGTTATTATAATATATAAATATATATAAATTATAAATAAAGATTTTATATGCAATTTATTAAATAAATCTTCTTTTAGTTATAACTATTCTAATTATTATATGCAAAATTTTAACAGTTTATAAATATATAATAATAAATATTGTATTTTATACTATATATAGTCATTTAATAGAAATATAATTTTTTAAATTTAAATTTAATATTAATAATTTATAATCTTAGTTAGAAAAAAAAATTATAGATTTTAAAATATATTAAATATAAATAGTGATTAAAAACGTGAAATTTTGAGATAGCATTTTATTTTTAAGCCTCTCTTTAACATTATTTATAAGTTAAATATTATATAAAAATATGAAGCTAGTTTCAAAAACGTTATTTAATGGAAAAAATTTGTGTAAATTTATTTTGTGTATTTTTATTATTTGACTAATTTCATGATCAATTTAACAATGATAATATATATATAACTATTTTAAAAGAAAATAAAAGGTAAATAAAAGTTGAAGAGATGTGAAAAAATATATTTCTCATATATATATTAATAATAATAATAACTGTTACAAAATTGTTTACTTTTATTTAAAATATTATTACGTATAGTTAAAAAGACTCTAATATATAAAGTTTTATTATTCTTATTGATGTCAAATATTTCTAGCTTTATATATATATATATATATTATTAGCTTAAAAATAAAACATTATTAAAATTTGCAGAACAGGTTAAGTATTATCAATACAAATAATTATGTAAGCTTTCCCTTTTCCTTTTTATTTTTATACTTTTAATAAAAGAATTATAATAGATGAATAGAAGTATTAATGAACATTGTATTAGTATTTCTTTTTTTTTTTAACTTTATTTATTTATTTTCATTTTTATAAAAAATTTATGTAATGTAAAGAATCATATTCATAAACATTAATTAAAAATGATAAACAAAACTTATTTTTACTTTACACTTTATTGAAATAAAAAAAAATTTTACTTTATTTTAACTGCACAATAAATAAAAAAACATAAAAAAAAACTTTAAAGAATGTATAATTAAAATTACAAATAATTAATTTAAAGTACAAATATTTTGAATTGCCCCATCAAAGATTGTGATTAATTGTAAAATTTTTACAATAACAAAAGATAAAATTATTGGTATGAAAATAAAAAAGAAGTTATTTATAAAGACAATTTATAAAATACATAATTACATTATAAATATTAAAAAAAATAATAAAAAAACAAAGATCTTATGATAATTATAAAATAAACAAAAGATATATATGTATGAATTTATAAAAAAAATAGTAATGGTATTTAAAAAATTTAAAAGGTATTTTTGTGACAATTTTAGAGCGCACATATAAAGTAGAATTAAAGTTATGTTACAGTGGGTAGTTAATGTATACATATTCTAATGATAAAGTATTTATATCAATTTGAGAGAAATAAGTAAAAATTATGTAGTTTTTGTTTGGTATTGTAATTTTTTTAAGTGGTAAATTAAATGGTAGTTGAAGCAATCTTTTGTTTTATTTTATGATTTCTGTCTAAATTAAATTTTTCATTTCTTAAATAACAATCTCTTTTTTTTTCTAAACTTTAGGATAACTAAACAAATATACATATTTATAATACTAAGATTATAAAAGAAGTTTTAAATACTAGAATGATTGATGTAGTTAAAAAAAAAAGATATACTTTGTCAATTGATATTAAAAAAAAGGATTTTTTTTAGTTGTTTTATATTATAAAAAAAAGCTATTCGTTAATTGAATTTCCTGAAGTATTTGAAACAGCTGAGTTTGTTGAATTTGTACTACATGATGAGGATGGTGTTTGTGATACAGTCGATTCACCACTAGAAATTGTTAAAACCTGCTTAGATGGATTTGAATTTTCTCCAAATAACTCTTTTTCAAATTCAGTTAATTGTCCCATAAAATGAAAATTTGGTGCTATTGAACCATTTTGTTTAAAAAGTAAATCAAATGCATCATTAAGATTCATCTTACGAGAATACATAATATAAGCTAAACAAATAGTTACTGAGCGACTAATTCCAGCTAAGCAATGAACAAGAATACTATATCCTTCTTTTTGTGCCTCATTAATAAAGTCAAATGCTTCTAAAATAAAAGCAAACAAATTTTAATTATTTTATAAATAATTTATAACATACGTTGAAATTCTTTTTTTAAATTTTGTGAATGAGAATCATCAACAGGTATAGTATAATAATGAAAACCTGGTTCACCTTCAAATGCATTTTTCAAATCTTTTGTGACATTTATAATGTAACGAATATTATGTCGATCAAGCGTAGTCCTATCTGCAGCTGTTTCAGCATTACCAAGATAAAGATTTTGTAAAACTTGAACTGGAAAACAAGCTGATGGGTAGTATTTATAATTATAATGTAATTCCATAAGACGCCTATCATCACCAGTTACATCTTCTCTAAGCATAAGACTATTTAAATTTAAATTACCAACAATTTTTGCGATACATTTATTGCCATCTGTTGGTTGTGTATTATTTTCAATATTAACAGATGATAATTGTGGAAAATCCAAAAGTACAGCTTCAACAGAATCTCCTAAATAACAAACCTACAAATATATTGATATGATTTAATGTTTAAAAAAAAGTTTAGTTACCTCATAATTATTATTCATTAAACATGAAATTATTCTTACTGCTAAACTTTCACTTTGTAATGAATCTGGTACAACAACAACTCTCGTATTTTCAGAACCTTTTAATTGTGAACAAATAGATTGTGGTGAAATTGTACCATTTTTTAAACGTCTATATAAAACTGTAGGCAATCTGATAAGATGAGATCCTTTTATAAAAGAATTATGTGTTGCTTCATCACCACGACAATCAAGGATTACAACAAAATCAAAAACTTTAAACAAATCTCTACCATAAATAATTGGTACATTACAAACAATAGATGAAATTTCTGTCATTTTAACAATATATTCCTATTTATATATATATATTTAATTTTTTTTTTGTAAATTAAACTCCAAAGACTTTTATTTAGGATATCTCTAAAATATAATATTAAAAAATTTATTTTAAATAGAAAATTAGATTAATTTTTTACAAACATAGTAAAGAAAATAGTAATTCAATAATGTAAAAAGAAAAGAAAATAATAAATAATATACTTTTTATTATTTGATTTTACGTTACTTTGAATATTTATAATAAAAAAAAAGACTTTTTTTTTATAAAATATTAATTATTGTCATTTAAATTAACACCTAAACAAATATTTTTTATTATATATAAAAAATTTTTTTATAAGTTTAAATAAATAAAAATATCATTAAAGTAAAATCAGAAGTAAGATAAAAATAGACCTAATTTCTTCTACTAATTTATATATAAAATTTCAAATGTACACTATTTATACTTTTATATAAAACACAAAAATAATTAAAATTGCCTACTAGATAAATAGCTACTGTTACACTGAAAGAAATAAAATTTAAATATAACAAATAATATATATATATATATATATATATATTTGAAAAGCAGGTTATTTGAATAGAAAGTTATCAAAAAATTAAAATGCCATATTTTTAAAAAAAATTAAAATATTTTTTTGAAGTAAAAGTAAAATATGTCATTTATTTTATAAAATTTTTTTTGTATTAGAAGTTTTATAAAACATTTGTAATGTTAAATATATATAGAATTAATTTTTCAAAAATAATATAGAGAGCAATTTTTTAAATTTAAAATTAAGAAAAATATTTTTAAAAAAACACCTTAAAATAATTAAAATATACATTAATAAGTATTACGTATTAACTAAAAATTAGTAGTTGTATAGATTTATATAATATAAATATTTATTGAATATTAAAAAAATCCATCAATTCATTTTAATAAATAATCATTTTACTTCTTTCTAGATATTTATATTACACAAAACATTAAAATATACTCTTTTTTTACTAAAATATAAAAAAAAATTTATAATTTTCTAATAATTTTCATTTATAATAAAATTAAAAAAAAAGACAGAAATATTATAATCGTATTTGAAGTTTTATATTAAATTTTAATAAAATTCTTGGAAAATTTAATTTTTTAATAATAATTTATTAATGCATTTAAACCAATTTTATTAATTATTAGAACTTTTTTAAAATCAATCTTACTTTACCATGTGATAAACAAAAATTTAAAAGTAATTTATTTTGACAGATATATAATGTCTTAAAATGTATATAATAAATAAATCTATTCAAAAGCCACCTACACACATTTCTGTGTAGGGGTTATCAATAAATAGTGAAGTAAACCACTGGTATTAAGTGAAATTTAATATTAAAGGTTTTTAAAAAATATAAAAGAAATAAAAAAAAAAAGAAATATAGATATACATTGAATTAAGTTATATATATTGTGAGTTACAAATATAATATATAGATATATATGTATTTTTTTTATTCTTGTCAATGCCCATATATATAAAACAACAAGTTTTTAAAAATGTATATCTAAAATATATAGAAAACTGACAAAAAGAGATATAAAATAGACTTCTTCTATTCCCCCGCTGTTATCATATTATCATTGTGTTTATTGTACCTACAACTCCATATAATGATAATCTTTGGTAACTTTTGTTGTCACTTATTGTATTAAAAATATATTATTATATGAAAAACTTTTATTTTCTTTAAAATATATATTTATAAAAAAAAATATACATTTATTGTTTTTCAATTATATTGACAAAGTTTACTTTCAATTTTGTTGTTACAATTAATAAAAAAAAATATATAAAGTAAAAAGTTTGTTAACGTTATAATGTATTATATAAAAATGTAAAAAAAGAAAAAATTTATTATACCTATGAAAGTTATTTTATTGCTTTCTGTAAATATATGTAACATACATATTATAAAAGGTTAAATTATATTGAGTGACAATAAAATCAGCTGATAAATTTAAATATAATAAAAAAAGTTAACTCATAAAAGTAAAGTTTAAAGTTTATTAATATATAAAAGATATAGTAAAACAACAATAAATATTAAGTTATCTTTTTTTTTTTTTAAATATTCAAACCTACTTAATTTTGAATAAATATATGATTTTTTTTTAATATTTAATATATACACATTATCTGGTTATTAGTAGAATTAAGACAACATAAGGAGATGATGAATGATAACATTTATAAACATAAGATAAATTAAATGTATAAACAACCTATTATAATTTGTGATCATTAAATTATAATAAATTAAGTATGGATGATCATAAAATTAAAATGTAAAAATAGTCAATAGAATAAATATGTAAATAAAAATGGATATTTATATTTTTTTAAATTCTTTGAAAAAAATTTTTTTCATGTGATATTGTTTAATATATTAATTTATAGTGATAAATATTATTAATGTAAAATAATTTTATAATAATATATAAATATAAAATTGACATTTTTAAAATAAGTAATAATTATGTCTAAATAAAAAAAAATGTTAAAGATTAATTGTACAAGAAAATTATAAAATTAATTACATTATTTTTGCTCATTTAATTGATTATAATAACGATCATTATATATAATATTATGGATTAAATATGTATAAAAAAAATATTAATAAAAAAATTATTTAAAAATTTTTAACAAAATAATGGCACTATAAAAATTTTATTTCAAGGTTGTAGACGTCAAATAAAACATATTACATTATTTAAAATAACAAATAATATATCAAGAAATAAACCAACCGAAAAATATATTGAAATATAGTATATTTTATCAAATTATATTAAAAGCGCAATTATAAAAATATATTAAATAGCTTATACCAATGAAAATGCTTATTAAAATACATAAATATGTGATTTAAGAAAAATCAAAAACAAGTTAATTTTTCTTTTGGGGTGGAGACTATAATAAATTTGTTAAAATTTTAAACTAATTTCAAATTAATTTTAAGTATGATTATATTATTTTGTTAATATCAATGAATTTAAAATATTATGTACTTTTATAGGTCATATCATTATTGATAAATATATATATATTTAAATTTGTTGATTAAGAAAAAAGAAATATAAAATAACACAAAAAAAAGGGTTATTAATTTATTTTGATCATGGTATGATGATTAGTGATGTTTTAAAAAAATTTTTTTTAGATTAATTTTCCAGTTGAATAATAAATTTTGAAAAATTTAATTTAAACAAAACTTCAAAAAAAAGAGTTATATGATATGAATGATTATTTAGTTAAAATTTGAAAGGTATTTTAAATTGATATTAAACAATCAGACATGAAATATTATAATCATTTTTAAGCTAATATAAAGTTCAATTAATATTATTGCAACATATATTATATTCCTTTATAATAGAGTATATTTAGCGTGGGAGGTAGTTGATGAATTAAAAGTTATACTATAATGAACCAGGAAATGATAAAATTTGTTGCTGTAATAATAAAAATTTTATACACAGTAGTTATAGATGTAATAGTTGTATTTAAAAACTATAAGAAAGTTGTTAGACAGAAAATAATTTTATTCTTAAGGTACCGGAAGTTATATAGGCTAAATGTTTTCTGATGGAGTATATATTTTAAAAATTAATGGATAAAACGAATAAAACACCCACGCATTATAAAAAGATGAAAGTCATGTAAAATAGGTTTCAATAAAACTTTAAAATGTGAAATATTGTATTTTATTTTACACTTTAAATGGTATTATTACAATAAAAAAATATTACATATCATTTAAAAAAAAATAATATTCTTTTATTTAAAAAAAAAAAATTATTATATTAGCTATTTAAATGATTAGACAATATTATGAAGTGGAAAAAAAATTATATTCATTTTAAACTCTAATATATGTATTTCTATTTTTCATTTAAAATAGAAATCTTTGATGGGAAATAAACTTTTTTTTGAGATGCTTAACAACACTAGTGTACTTAAAGATAAATAAAATAGAATAGATTATCGAAGACCCACGCAAGGCTTCTTAAGTGTTTACTTTATGTTTCTCAATGTCATGAAAACTCTCACAAATGAGTGGTATGGTTATTTAATTTAAACCTGAAAAAGAAAAAAAAATTTTTATTACAATACATTTTAAAACTTTCTATCTAAACTATCCAAATTTGAAATAAACATATGTATATATATATATTTTTTTTTTATTTATAAATATTAAAAGATAATAGTAAAAATATATTTACATTTAAATATATAAATTTTTATATTTATTACCCGATAATATAAAAGAATCTTTCCTTTGTTCTTTTTTTAAAAACATATGTTTCAAAAAGCTTTAAAAAAGAAAATTTTAAACAATTATTTTTTTTTTATTTATATTGAAATATTAAAGACTAGAAATTTATAACTTATTTAACATTCACTAAAATTTTGTAAAAAAAAGTCATTCATTTGGGTTAATTTAAGTTATTTATTAAGTAAATAAGATTTGTTAGAAAATAAAAATATATTTTTAATAGCCATAATTTTTTTATTCATAAATATTATTTTAAAAAAATTAATATTATATAAAATGTTGATTCTAAAATTAATATAGGAAAAAGATTTTTAGTTTGCAAAAAAAAAAACAAATAATTAATAAAAAAAAATAATAATTTTCTGCTTTCACTTTAAAAAATTAATGATTATAATAAATGGTATTATAATAAATTGATATTAAAATGATACCTTATTTGAAATCTCATAAAAAGAATAAAAATTAATAAGATAATTTTTTTTATTAATAAAATTTATAGCACCATTTAAATACAATTTTTCAATAATGAAAAATTTTAAAATTTTATAAAATACATATATTATCAACTATTATAACTCTATTTAAAAACTTTTCAAAGAATAAATAGTTTTTAAAATATTTATATTTATCAAAAGAATAATAAATAATATCTTAAAACAGGTGGCTGTTTATAAAGTTCTATAATTCATTTTATAATTATTTTTATAGAAAAAATTATCCTTCGTACCAAAATTTTTTGATGCACTTTTGAATATATTATATAATCAATTTATTCCTACACTTTCTAGTTTTTTTTTTTTTTTTATTAAAATATATAAATAAAAGAAACAAATAATGGTTAGGAAAAAAGATGTAAAGAATTTTTATAAAATAAGAAAACTTTTCCATTAATATTATGATTAATGATTATTTCTCATTACATAAAAAAAAAGAAGGAAACATCAAAAGAAAGATATTAAAAATTTATATTAGCAAAAAAAAACATTAAGATATATTAAAATGTTAGAAGATTTCATTTAATACCTACAAAACAAATTTACCACAAACTTATCTTAACACCCACACAAAAGTACTAACTAGAAATGTTAACTAAGTAAGAAATAAGATTTGTTTGAAATAATATTAATATATAATGTCAACAAAAAAAAAGATCATTAATATTATTATTTTTATAGTTTTATAACTTATTATTTTTTACGTAGGCAACTTTTAAACGACAATATTTATAATGACTAAAACATTAATATTTATTCATCTTTAATACCATTCACTTTTTTTATTAACTATTAATAAAAACAAACAAGTGGTTTGTAACATATAATTTAACTTTATCATTACTTCTTAAATTGTGACATGTTACCACTTTTTTAATGTATCACATAAATCATCTAGTTTAATAATTATAAATAAATTATTTTTTAAATTCATTTCATATTTAAAAATTATAAATTTTTTTTTCTTTTCCGTTTATACAGTTAACTAAACGGAAATATTTATTTAAAAAAAGTATTTTATTTATTGCATATATAGTTTTTTTTTTATATTCAATATAAATGAAAAATCTTTTTATTAAAAATAATAAGGTAAAAACGATGAATATAAACAAGTTATTAAAATGATAAAATTTAGTTAATTTGTGCAAATATTATATATTTAATGCTAAAAATGCAAAGTGCGAAAGATTTTTGTTTTTTTTATAATAATGTATTCAAATATAATAAAAGATTGTGTAAATGTCTTTCATATTTTTTATATAAATTAAATACTAGATAAAAATATTAACTATATTTATGATATCATTTAAAAATATATTTTTAAATATATAAACATTAGGTAAATTATAAAAAAAAAAATTGTAAAATGATATAAGAAAGTTTATATATACTTATTATATATTCTTATTTAAAATTTTTTATATTAAAAATAATATTTTATAATTTTTAAACAAATATAAATTTTCAAAAATTTTATAATTATTTTTTGAATTTTATTTATGTTTGCGTTATTTCAATCAATATGATACCCGTAGGGCAAAAAATAAATAAATGGTCGTATGAGTAATAATAAAAAATTATATGTATATATATATATATATAATATTTTAAATATATATGTATATATATATGTAATAGTTATAATATGAATATGAGACAACAATTTTTTAAGAAAGATAATCAAACAATAACATCTTCACAAGAACTTTGTTCTATACTATTAAATTGACTTTCTATAGCATCACAATCGATGAAACTTGAATTTGATGATAACATTTTCATTGTTTCGGCACTACCATTATTTATCTTTTTAATAAATTTTTTAGTATTATCACTAACAACATCAGATAAATTATTTTGTTGTTGTTCTAATATTTTAGGTGTCTGATAAGATTGTATTATTTTTTTTCCTTCATCTTTTAAAGGAATAAATGAATCGTTATGGTTTATTTTTGTTTCTGATGTTATACATTTACTTAAGCTTTTCGTTGCACTTTTACTTTTTCTATTTTTATAAAACGTCTGTATACACAAATCTCTAAATTGTGGATTTAACCATGCATAAAGAACTGGATTAAAAACAATATTAGTCATTGCAATGCTATGAGTAAATAAATTGACCAAATATGATAAATCTAAATCATCATCACCATCTATTTTAAATATTGTTTGATCTTCATCATATTCAAGAACTAATGATACAACATTATGTGGTAACCATGTTAATCCAAATATAACAACCATACTAACTAATATTATTGTATTTCTTCTTGTTTGATTAAGAAGACGTTGTTTATCTTTTTCTTTTTGTAACGCTAATGTTGGTATATTACCTTTATTTATTTCAATATTATTAGTAACAGTTAATGTAGTACTTAAAACAACACAAGCTTTATTATCAGCTTCCATAGCTAAATGTTCACCTATATTTGAGTAATTTGAGCTTCTACCTAAGGCAACAAATCGTTCATCAATCTTTCTAATTCTTAATTTTGCTCTACTTTTTAATTTTGAAAATATTGTAGCATAACAAAATGCCATTACACTAAATGGAAAGACAAATTGTGCTACCATAACCATTAATGTATATGCTCTCCTACTTTCAGGATTTGGCCATTTCTCCGTACAAAAAACTCCACATACACCCTTTAAAAATTAAAATTATTAAAATAAAAAAAAGGTTAATTATATTATTATACATAAATTACTTACATCATAACTTTGAATGTACATAAATAATACATATGGTATATTAAAAATTAATGATAATGTCCAAAGAATTCCAGTTACAACTAAAGCTCCTTTTCTACTTAAAGCTTTAGAATGTGGTTTAACAACCAAAATGTAACGATCAACAGCTATTGCTCCAAGGCTAAAAGTGCAAATGTAAATACTAACACCCTGTATAAGAGCAATTAAACGGCACAGAACTTCTCCAAAATACCAATTTTTAAAGACATTTGTGACTGGTGTGATTGGTAATGATAAAAGACAAACAATTATATCGCTTGCAGCCAAATTAAGTATAAACATATTTTGTACACTCTGATAATAAAAATAAATTTTTTTTTTATTTTAAAAAATATTTATATACCTGTAATACTTTATGTCTTACTGTAACATAAATAATTGAAACATTTCCAATTATACCAAGAGTAAAAATTATCATATAAAAAATAGCAAACGGAATAAAAATATATGGATTAGATGATGGATCAGGATACATTTGATAATACACTTCACATTTATTATCTCCATAATTAGATATATCAACTAGAGAAATATTATTATCAGTATATGTCGTCATAATATCATTACTTCTTTTCTTTTTATAAAAAAATGTATTTAAAAATAATAGTTTTCTAAAAAAAATTTAGGAAAAAAAATTATTCTCAAGAAAGTTTTTATATTTTTCATAGTATTAGCAATATATTAATAAATATAAATATATAACAAAGATATAACAAAGAAAAAAAGTTTAAGAATATCAATAAAAAAATATAAACAAATATAACATTTAATGTTAACAGTATCCTTTAAAATATACTTTTCTTTATCAAAATAATATTAATTATTGTTAAAAGTTTGTATTTTATATTAGTCTAATATTTTAAAAGAAGACATCAAACTTAGTAAAGATATGTATATTTATATATAAAGAAAAATTATAAATTATAAATAATTTTCTTTTAATAAATACCAATTTTTTTTTATTATTTAGGTAACTATTAAATAAGATAACATAAATAGACCATAGGCAAAAAACTTTTAAATTTTGGGTGAAAATAGTTGCTTAACAAATATTACTTTTTCGAAGATTAAGATATATTATTTTAAAGAGGAGGATAAGAAAATTCATTGTTATTCACAGTTATCAATAAAATTAAAAAAAATATGTTATAAATGTCATTTTGGTAACTGATAGTAAAGAAAAAAAAAAAGAAAAACTTTGATATCAATGAAATTTGATACATTCAATAATTACAAAATTCTAATAAAAATCTTTTTTATTTAATAAGATTAACAAAAAAAAAATAATAAAATAAAGTCAAAACTTAATTGTTTAATTTTTTTTATATCAAAAAAGCACAATAATTTTTAATTCTATTTTATAATAAATAAATCTTATCTGCCATAAAGATTTTATTATTATTATTTTTTTTCAACAAATTGCAAAAAAACTAAGCATTAATTAAATTTTAAGACAAAAATTAAAATTTGTAAAAAAAATAGTCTCAATAAACTTGTCTCTCATCAATTACATATATTGAGAATTACTATTTAACAGGAAATAAAATTAGAAATATATGTTTTTTAGTGTAATTCATTGCTTAATAACTAACTGTATATCAGGTGTAAATAAATTTTTATCAAAAATTTACACTTACCTTTATTTTTCTTTACAACATGCTAGTATAAATAATTTAATTAGTGTTTATAATTTTTAAAAAAAATATATGTTATTAATAAATTAAATAAATAAGAAAAAACAAATGTTTTGTATGGTAAAAGTAAATTACAATTAAAAAATGATAAAAAGTCTTTTTTTTAATTATACTGTAAAGAAAAAAAATGTATAAAATTGATAAATGATTAAGATATAAAATATTTTTTTTCCCATAAAATTGAAATAAATATAAATTTTTAAATATTAAATAGTAAATTTTGATATTTACTTTAATTTATTATTTTATAAAAGATATTTTTTATTGGATAAAAAAATATAAAAAAGAATGCATGCTAGAAAAAAATAAAATATTTTTAGATGTATTTGACTATAAGAAAATTATTAATTTTTTTAATCTTTAAATAAGTGATAAAATGATTTTTTTCAAAAATAGTAGAAAAATTTTTTATAATAAATAATAAATGGATTAAAACTAGAAAATGACGAAATTCTTTTCCTAAGTCCATAAATTTATTTTATAATATTATATCTCTTTCTATAATTTATTTTTAATCTTTTAAATTTTTCTAATTTAATTAAATATTTTTACAATAATGATTAATTTATTTTAATCTTTCAAAAAATTGAATACTTTTGCATTTTAATTAGAAATGTTTAAAATATCTAAAAGAGCATATCCATATTATTATGATAAAAATAAATTGGAAAATGAAATGACAAAATTTATATATGTCATATATTAATAATAAAATAATATTTTATTATTCTAAATTATACAATAAAATTATTTTTGATCTTTTGTTTTTTTTTTATTTATTAATAGTAAAAACGTCCTTCTATTTTACAGATAAAATATTTTCTTATCTCTTAAAATGTTTAAACTCTTATCATATGCAATAACTAAAAAACTTAGAAATTTAAAGATATATATACTTAGAAAAAAAATTCTTTTTTTTTCAATCTAAAGTCAAAATGTTTATATTTTTAAATAAGAAAATGCTAAGGCTATTATATTTTCATATATTTTATATTTCAAGAAAATAATATCTAAAAAAATGATGCCTTAACACTTTTAATTTTTTGGTAAATAAAGCGCGTGCAAAAATTTAAAATTTTCGTTAATTTAAGGAAATATTTATGAAGGATGATTAAATTTATTATAAAAAAATTGTTATAAATACTTACCAACATAAGATTTAGTAAAAAAAAATGTTCTTGTAATAATAATATTTCGTTAATTACTATGATGTTATTATAACTATTAGTCATTTTTAAGTAAATATTTTTTTAAATATTTCAACAATCTTTAAGGTTTTTTTTATTAATGTTAGCTGGAAAAAGATATTTTGAAATAAACATTTGATTTTTTTTATTTACTAAATTATTATATATATGTATTCATACATATATTTAGAAGTAAATAAATAACAAAATTAAAATAAAAAAAATTGATTAAATTTGTCATTACTTATTATATATTAATTAACAATAAAAAAAAATAATTTTTTTTTGTATTTTTGTAACAATTTTTTATGACAAAGAAATCTTATTTTTAACGAATCACCAAAGTAAAATAAAATATGTTTTATTTTGGTATTAAAGTTAAAAATAAAATATATTAATAATATATTACAAAAAAAAAACAATTATAATTAAGGTTAAAAAAAACAAATAAAGCAAAAAAAATTTATTAATAAATGATAACAAAGTATATGAATATTTTAGTTATTTTTAAAATATGAAGTTAACTAGAACTTCTTATTTTGTAAGCTAAAGTCATATTATTAAGAGAATGTATATTCAATAAAAACTGTTTAATTTAAATAATATTTTAAACATCATTAATAATATCATAACACGTAACATTTTACAATGCTTTTTGAAAAGGATATAATGATTTTTAAAGTACATAAATTTTTAACAAAAAATTTAATAAAATATGTATAAATAATTTACGATATTTAACCATTCAAATTCTATTAAATTTAAAAAGTTTTATAATTATTTTAGTTATATTAAAATATTTATAGGTAAATTAAATTAATAATTAGTATTATTATTATAAATTTCAAAATATTTTTTTAATCAATTTTTAAAATAACATGAATAAATAATTTTATAGTTTTTTATTTCTATAAAAAAATTTTTTTAATATTTTATTTAAATTGTTCAATGATCTAAAATTAAATTGTTAATAAAAAATAATATTTTAAATGTCAAATAATTAAAATAAATATAAATGTATTTGAAATTTCATTTAACAATTCTATTTTAGCTTATTAAATGAAGAAATTATAAATATTATAAAATTTTACAATGTGTACTTTGTTAGAATTTTTACAAAACTTAATCATTAATTTATTATTTTTTTATTTTATAGAAATAGATAAAAATAAATTAACTAAAGAATTTAATTTATTTTTAATAAATTTGTATCTAACATATTTTTACTATATTATTAATTTTTTTTATGCATATCATATGTTTTACTTGAAAGATAATTTTTGTTTATATATTCTTATATATTTTGTAAAAAAAAATTTATTTATTAATAATGGTAAGCTTTATTAGTTAAAATAATGTTGTACTTGTCATTTTTTAATTATATTAATAAAATTAAAATTAATAGTTAAATTTTAAAATAAAAAAACTTAGCATTTATTTATAAAAGTCTCTTAATAAAATTTTTTTTATAAATAAAATAATACAAAAATTTATCAAATTTTATCCATGGTTAATCTTGAAATAAATACAATTGTTTAAATGCTACAATTTTAATAATTAATGAAAATTTGTATTATTTTAAAAAAAATTATCTTTTTTTAATTATTTTAGTTTGTAGCAATTAATTTTAATTTTTTTTTTTAAAAAAATAAAATTATTTTAAAACAATCTTAATAAGATTTATTATTAATTACTAGAATGTTATCGTTTATATACACTTTAATATTTTTATTAATTATGTTTGTTATATTTTTGTTATTTCTAGTTAAAACATAGTAATTTTTTTGTTTTTAATTCATATTTTATTAATTGATTTGTTTTTACTTTTACATATCTTGTGTAATCTATTAAAATAATTATCCATAATTATTTATTTTTCTATTTCAACTATTATGTTAAAATGTTAAACAAAAATTTATTATTATTTTTTTACTTATTTCCTTAAACAAAAATAATAATAATTTTTATAAATATATTAACTTAATTGGCACATATAAATTTTAGTTTATATTATTGTAATGAATATTTGAAACATTTTCATTCGTTTGATCATTGACCATTTATATTTTAATGATATTATTTTATATATTCCTTCTCTTTTGCAAAATTTTCTATCACAAAGAAGGTCAGAAAAGAAATATGAAAAAAAAAATTATCGCATTAATATATCATTATTAAAAATCTTTTTAATATTCACAAAAATATTACCTTTTCTTAATAAAAATATGAAACACAAATAAAAATATTTTTTTACCTTTATCATATATTCTATGAGTGTGGTTAAAAAAATTATAGAAAAAAAAATACCTATTTAAGTATAGAATATATATTGTAAAATTAATATGTAATCAGCTTAATGTATTTACAAAATTTTAATATTCTTAATTTTTAATACTTTTAACCTTTTTATAACCTTATCAGTTGTAGTTCATTACAATAAACACTACAAAATTTTGTCTTAAAAAAAATAGTTTCACTCACGAGATTAGTCGATTTTTTAATCATTTGATTTATATGATATATTATTTTCATATGATAATAAAAAAAATACCTTGTTTTTCTTTGATGTTTTGATTTTTTATTAATTATTATTAAAAAAAAATACTTGATTAAATTTGAATTAAAATCTTCTTTATTACATCAGAATGAAATATGTATAATGTATAACGAAGTTTAAAACAAATTTTTAGATAATAGTCTTTGTTAATTTATTACTATAATTAATGTTAATGTTGTAAACTAAAGAATTTATTATCATTATTAGCTAAACTTTTTAAGATATTGTTATGTGGTTTGATAAAATGATTACGTATAAGTATGTCTACATAAAAATGTTTATTGTTTATCAACCGGAAATTATAGACAATAGCTTTAAAATTATTATTTACTTTTAATTAAAAAGATAAAATTTTAAATAAAAAAAAATTATTTTGAAAGTTTAAGAAAGAATATTAAGTTTAAAAATTAAAAAAAAGATAAATAAAAGAATTAATCACTAGTAAGAGATCATTTTTTTTGCTCTTAGTTACTTGAATGGATAGTTTCTTAAGTATGGATAAGATAATATCTAGTTCTGGTTTCTATTAATTACTTGAATATTTTTAACATTAAATAATGTGACTATTTTGTTTCATTTTATTTACATTTCAATATGATCACTTAAGTTCTGGTTCCATTTCATCATACATATCAATAAAAATTTTTTTTGATAAGAAAACTGTATGATAATGATAATATATATATCATTGACCAATTTGATAAGGTATGATAATCTCATACCATATTTCTGGACATTCTTTTTTCTTTTTTTATTGTAATAAAAGACACATTACAATATGTACAAAATTATAGAAATGGGTGTGTCTAAAATCTTAAATAATTCTTGGCGCAGAAGCATCAACGATAATTATAACGAATGTTCTGATAACTGCAAAACTTAATCAGCCCTATATAAATTAAGGCAGACAACTTTTTTAAATTATTCACACATTTTATTTCTTTTTAAAAGATATTAAACAAAACAAATTTATTCATATATTTTTAAGCTTATATTATTTTAATTGTAAGCTTGCCTAAAAATGTTTAATGTACCACCACAACAATATGAAGAATTTTCAAGTTTGAGCAGCCATTCTAAGCCTGATTTGAAGATACTTATTAATTATGGAAGACCTCGTCTCGATAGTTTAACTTCAACTGCTCCTAAGGTTACTTTTGTTAGTAGACCTATAAAATCATCAAAAGGTGAATTTTTTCGTTCAGGACAATGAATAAAACTACACTTTAAATCTTTTTAATTGGATTCAAATAAATTTCAATTACTTTAGAAACTTTTAATGAAAAAAAATATTTTAAATGAAAAGAAGAGCTAATAATATATATTTATATATATGTAATTGAAGACAATGTTTGTTGAATCTTTAATTTATCAATTGAATTTTATATAATTCCTTCCTCATAAATTATGGATCAATTTGGAAAATATATAAAATTCTAAATATCAGATTCACATTGTCACTTTTGTGTACATATGATCTTATTTCTGTACATATTTGCTCATTAATTATATCATACAAGTTCTTTATAACTTAAGTATAAGTTTTTACTATAACATTAGATGTAAATACAAAAAAAAGATATTTAAAATTAATATTAGAGCTTTGATTTAATTTATGGCAAAAAAAAAAATTATATAAATTTCTTTTTATTTAATGCTGATTCATATAAAATTAATAAACAATACTTTTGTTTCCGGTATAATTATAATTGTCACAAAAAAATTTACCTTATCATTTTTGTTTTCCATAATATTTTCATTTAAAGATATAAAAAAAGAAACAATTAGATATAATTCTTCTTATTTTGATTATTTTTCAATTTCTTCCGATAAAACTTAATCATTATTTTCAATTGATTATTGATGTAAAGCTAACTACAAACTTTAATTATCTAGGTTTATTAACAAATTAACAACTCATTTTAATGATAGCTAAAAAATTGAAATAGATAACATTGCAATCTTTTTTATTATATTTCTATGCAAAAAATTTTTGAAAATAATTATTTTAACAATTTTCAATATATATAAGATTGATAAATTTAAAATTACTAGTTTAAATAGATATATTCATATATATATATATATAAATACGTCATTTTAAAAAGATAAATGTTATATAATTTTAACATTTTAAAATAATAAGCTTATAAAAATAAAACATATATATTTAAAAATAAACATGCGTTATTTTTTTTTTACAATATTTATGTTATACTGTAACAAAATTTTAAAAATAAAAAAAAAATTTATGTACTTATTAAAATGAAACACATTTGTTATATATTTTTTTAAATATTTTTTTTAAAAGTAATATTTATAGTCTGTATTGTACATATTAAACTTTTTATTAAACAGGAATAATTAAATTTGTAAAAAAATTCAGTATATTAGGGCAATAGTCACGAGATCAGAGCTGTAAAAATTTGACAATAAAATAATTTAATAAATTTTCTTTTTTATTCTCTATATATCAATCAATTTTTAATTAATTTTTGCAAAAATGTTATTATTTAATAAAATTAGAGATGGTTTTTTACAAAAACTAATTTATTTATAGAAAATATGTTTAATAAAATATTTATTAATAGGAAAAAATTACTAAACTTTGTTAATAAAAATTAATCTTTTAATCTAATTTTAATGTATGCATAATAAACAATCTATTTTTATCTTTATATACTTTAAATCAAGTATATTTTTTTTTTGTAAATAAAGTTTAATAAAAATAAGATGGTTAAAAGATAAATATTTAAATATGATTTTGTTAAATATTTTTGACAATTAATTATGACAAATTATTTGATTTTATTTAAAAAGTTAATTAATATTAATTTGAAATTTGAAATTTAAAGTTTAAAATTAATGTTTTAAAAAATTTATTCAAACATTATAAAAAATTTTATTATTATTACATAATTTAAAAAAATGACCTTATTAAAATTTTATAATTCTTTATTTAGTATTTAGTTTAAGCAAAAAAAAAGGTATTTAATGTAAAAATATAAAAATAAATAATCACGTGTTAATATAATTTTATTATCTTTCCTTATTTATCAATATATAATGAAAAAAAACAAATTCCTTTTTCATATGTCTATCATAGACAATTTTTAATATGTCGTTAAATGAAAGATATATCGGAAGATTTGTTTCAAAATTTGTTACATGTCTTTGTAATTTAAACGTATATCTTTGCAACACTTTCCTTTCAGTAATGATAACAACGAATTATAAAATTTATTAATTGTATTAAAAAAAAAAATTTTCTCTTGTGGTGATAAGATATTTTAATATTACTTATAACCAATTAACAAAATGATTGAACAAAATTTATTAGAAAGTATATAAAAATTTAGATTAGAATATTAATTTTTACAACAACACCACTTTAATAGTCTGAATTTATATATAATTTATCATTTTAATTTATGTGATTGCTTGTTGATTTTTGAAAAATTTATCATCTCTCTCCTTAGATTATTGGTTTTATTTTGATTTTTCTAAACCATTCTTTTTGTGATAATATTTTGTGTTTATTATTAAAAAAAATTTTAAATATAGACAATAAAAATAATATAAATAACAAAAAGTGGTATTACTTTGATTCTTGTAAAATATTAATATAATTAAATAATTACGTTTTTAAAATTAATAACAGATGTTGATGCTCTTTTTTAATAAAATTATATATTACAAATATTATTTTTTTTTTAAAAAATATTTATTTATTGGAATCAAAAAAGAAGTTTTATATAAATTAATAAAAATAGCTTGTTATTGAAAGTTAAAATCACAAAAAAAAGAAACCATTAATTATCTTAGAAAAAAGTCATTTGATATTGTTAAATTATAAAAAAAAATATAAAAAATATATTTTTATATAAATAATTGTAACATTTGTGATATTATAACATTATTTTCAAGAATTACATTATAGTTTTTTTTTACATTAATTAAAAAAATTAAAGGTGATTTTAAGTTTGCTGGTATAAATTTAAATGGGTGTAAATTGAGGCACAGCATTCCTCCTTCTTTTAAGAGTGATTGATAATGTTTTTTACAATGATTTAAACTTACTAAATAACTAAAAAGTTTTATCTTCTATTGATATTATTTATAAATCTTTATCTTTTTTATTCTATTTTTATTTTATAAGCCATTTACATTGATAGAATCAACTTTTATAATTTAATTACTTTTTATAATATTTAATCATGCTTAGTCCTGCTATGTTAAAAAGTTCTATGAAAAGGTATCATTAAACTTAAAATTAACTTTTTATCATTTGTTTATTTTAGATCATCAATTGTTGATAAGAATCATTTTCTAACTTATAATAAAAACTTTCAACCTCAAAGTGATAGTGGTGCTAATCTTGGTCACCTTGGAAAAAGATTATCACTTATATTTAATGAACAACATCCTATTTTATCACTCCCTTCAAGTTCTGGTACATCAATAAATGACAGTAGAAGGTCTTCTGGGGCAGGAAAACTTTCTGATGAAGTTGATGCATTTATTGTAGCTAAAAATACACGAAGACGTTCAATGCCTGTTATTCAAACAAAAACTGATATGTCTTCATCATTACTTTTTTCAAATCCAAAATCTTCTGAGGCATGTGATGATTCAGATATTAAAAATAAACATGATATTATACTTGTTCAAACAGAAGGTAAGTGCAAAAGTAAATGATAAATTCTTTTATATAAAAGTAATTTTAAAATTATCATTATTAGCTTTAATTTATTTAAAAATAACATAATCTTCTCTTTCTTTGATAAAATTTTTTAAGGTAATAAAAAGATAATGTTAATTGGATAAAATTTATTTATTAAAATAACTTTCTTATACTAATAGAATTAGAACAGGTGCTAGTATTATAATTTAAAAACAGGAAAATAAAGTTTACTAGCTAGATTACTTCTTTTTAATTAAAGATAAATAAAAATATATTTTCACGCAAAAATCAAACAATAAAACATAAAAAACTTTAAGTGTAAAATATAATGTAACAATTGTTTATTGAACATTATTTTATCATGCCAATAAAAGATGAAATCTTTAGATAAATGATTAATTTTTATTTTTGTCATTATACACTACGTAAAAACACACCAGATTGCTTATTCCTGAATATTGATAAACGTAATCTAATAATACATTGTTATGTTTCTCATCAATTATAAAGGTCATAATATATGAATCAATTAATATATATTAATTGAAGTTAACTTGTTATTTCACTATATTTTTTTTAAGCTAACACAATTTCAAATATGCTATCTAGAAGATTTGATAATCCTCAATTTCCACGACCTTTACGGCCATCATCAACAGATTCACGTCAAAAATTGACAAAATCTGGTAGTTTTGATTATACAGCAATGAATACAAAACCATACCCTCCTTCTTTGTAAGTTTGAATAATTGTTTTCTTTTTTTTCAAAATTTATTTTAAAATATTTAAGTAAAAATTTTCGTCGTGAATCATTAATAGCAATGGAAGCTGCAAAAAATAGAAGAGATAGTGAACAACAAGGTCCTGTTGAAATAAAACCTCATAAATATACAGATGATCCAACATTAGCTTGGGAAATGTTAAAAGATAAACGTCCTGTTAGAAATGTTCGCCAAATGAAACTTGATACTCCTATTCGTTCAGATGCTATGCGTTTTGTTTGTATTGGATGCACACATGGAACACATCTTAATCCTAAAAAAATTCCACCAGGTGATGTTTTAATTGTATGTGGTGATTTTACTAGTTGTGGTTTACCGAGAGAAGTTAAAAGTTTTGATGATAATTTGGGTAATTTTATATTATTTGATTTTAATTAATATCTATACATTTATGTATATTTTTTTTTAGCACAACTAAAACATCCTTTTAAAATTATTGTTGCTGGTAATCATGAATGTACATTTGATGATAATTTTATGAAAATTAATTCTTCAAATATCACAGATCCAAAAGAAGGAGCTTTAAAACATGCCTTAAATGCTGCTTTATCTGCTGCAAAAATAATAAACCCAAAAATTTTATTAACACATTGTATGTATCTTCAAGATTCATTAATAGAATTATGTGGTATTAAAATTTATGGTTCACCTTGGTATGTTTCTAAAAATAATTTGTTGAATATAATATATTTTTGATTATTTACTATAGGCAACCTAAAAATGATAAATGGGCTTTCAATCTTAATCGAGGACAACCACTATTAGACAAATGGAATCAAATACCTGCAGGTATAGATATATTGATTACACATACGCCTCCGTTAGGTCATGGTGATTTAATGGCAAATGGTGTTCGAGGAGGATGTGTTGAATTGTTAAATTCTGTTGTAAAACGTATTAGACCAGCTTATCATGTATTTGGGCATATTCATGAAGGATATGGATGTACATCTGATGGATATACTAAATTTATTAATTGTTCTTATATTAATGATTCATCAGATATTCGAAATAATCCTGTAATCTTTGATATTGCTGTGCCACCAGAAGTTAAATTAAATAATGTTAGGAATGCAAAAAAGATTATGAAGAAGTTTAACAAAACATAAAACATCACTCAATTTTTCTGGAATATTAATTATTTTGATTGGCAGTCATTAATAAAATTTTATCTAATGAATATACCTTTTCAATATATTACTTGCCATTTCTCTCTAACTATTTATCATTATTTAAATACATCCTAAATACAATTGATAATAAAGATATTTCTTATTGTTTATTAAAGTCTTACTCGCTTAAAAGAAATATATAATCAAGAAAAAAAAAGAATTATAAAATGAAGAAATTTTATATTCTTTTATTTGTTATTTAACTTTTTTTTGTACAAAATAAAATAAGATAAAATAAAGTTTGTATACGGTATCTTAGTTAAATATAAATACTTTATTTCAATAAGACTTTGTACTATCTCAAATCAAAAAGCATTTTTTTTTTGTTATGCTATTATGATGAAGTAATAGGTTAATATGGGATGAATTTTTATTTCATGATACATTAATAAAAAATGTGACAATGAATTAAACATTTGTGATATTTAATGTTATCTTGATATAATTGATAACATTTTTACATTAAAAAATGTATTAAATTTAAATAAACAACAAAAAATTTTTTGACATTTGATAACATATTATTTAATGCCTAAAACGACATTGTTTTTCTTTTTTTAAAAAAAGGATATATAAGAAAGTAAAAAATTTAAACATTAGGAATCGTTGAATCTGGTGAAGCAAATGCTTGCCTTTGCATATCAGAAAATGATGGAATTTTTTTAAAACTTTCTTTTGTTTTTTTAGGATGTTTTGAAGAGTTTCTTTTGCTTTGGGTTGGTTCATCACTAAATATAGACATATGGTTTTTACCAAATTTTGTATTTGCTAAGTGTTGAATAGGAGGATGATTATTTAAAGATTGGGAACCGACCGTATGAAGTAACTATAATAAAAAAATTATTAAATATAAATGAAAAAAAACTTTTTTATTTCATCTTACCTTGACTTCATCATTAAGTGACTCTATGTAGACTGGTGGTACTTGATTATGAAGTTTATCTACTATCAAATTAGACATTTCATTATTTCTATCTAAAATATAATTAAATTCAAAATCTTCATCATCAGCACCAAATGGAAACATAAGATCTTCACCAACTTTTAACCAACCAACATAAAATAAAAATTGAAGAATTGTAAATATTGGTACATATAAATCTATTAAATCACCATTCTCATTTTTCGATGGAAATTGTCGTCCAATTAAAGCAAATGCAAAATATCCATAAACAGAAATAGAAGCAACTTGTGTATAAACTAATGGAATTGTTATCCAATCATAAATAAATAATTGAAAAAATCCATTTCTATATTTTTCTAATGAGTCAAGAAGAACACGTAATTCATTTGTATGTGATAATGTTCCTTTTTCATAACATCTTACTAACATTGTTTGAATCCAATTTAATGGAACAAACCACTTTTTATGAGGATCTATATTTACTTGAATTTCTTGATACATTTCTAATTCTTCTTTATTTATTAAACCACTATACAATAAATGTTCATCAGTTGGATATCTCATTAAAACTCTTAATGAAATACTTCTCCATGCTAAAACTGCCGTTAATGTACAATATCTTGCAATAGTCTTTCGAATAATTGTTGTTTCTGCCTATAAAGAAAAGTTTATTTTTTTTAATATGATAAATAATTAAATTGCCATATTTCAATACTTACATCTTTTCCTCTTATCAGTGCAGAAACATTAAAAAGTAATTCATCTGGCCAACTAATTAATTGACATTGCTCCCACCAACGCCTGACCACCATTTGAACATAAAATCCTAAAAGAAATGTTAAAGGGATTTCATGTAGAAATTCATCAAATAATATCACATATTTCATAAATTTGACTTGCTGTCCTTCTGATAAGAGAAATCTTAAAAATATATATAAATTTTTATTAATATAAAAATATGAACAAACCTATAGATTAAATTTATTAAATAATAAAGTGATAAAAATAATAAAAGATGTTTCCATATAGCTTTCCAAAGTGAACCTCGCCATCTTAAAAGCAGTTTTAGAAATTGATCAGAATATGATATAGTCATGATATCCAATAGTTATTTCAACTTTATAAAGGTACTTTTTTTAAAAAAATTTTTTCATTAACATTCTTTCAATACACTTAACTGTCGTCAATATAAATTCTAGATAAAAAAAAATTATAAATAACGGATGAGATGAAAATATAAAAATAAAATATAATTTTTTTAATATTGATTTAATACTTATAAAGAAAAAAAATTGTTGTTATTATTATTAAAATAAAAACAAACAACGATAATAATAAGAAAAATAAAATAAAGTATTAATTATAATATATATCATTTTTTAATAATTATTAATAGCATAACATAAAAATAATTATACAATATCATGTAATCTTCTATTAATGAATTTTTATATAAAATTATTTTAAAAAACTTTTTTTTCTTTTATTAATATTTAATGCATAAAAATGTAATATTTTAAGAAATATGCAAATGAGAAAAAAAACATTTTTAATTGGTACCATTAATAATATATAATAACAATACAAAAGTAATATTTTTATAAAAAAAAGATATATTTATATCAATTTTAAAAATGTTTTTAACAAATACTATATCTAAAATAAAACATGATAAATATAAAAAGTACAAATTATGTTATAATTACATATTAAACTTTTTAAATAAATTTTTATATAAAAAAAATGACTTTAAAATGATAATAATTGAAGAAAATTTATTGAAAAAAAATTGTTAAAAAAAATATCTTTAAAAAATATAATTTACGAAAATATATATTAATGTGAAGATATTATTTGAAGTAAATAAATATTTGATAAGGACAGGAAAAGTAAATGTAATAACTTCTCATATTTTATTTAAATATTGTTCTATTTTTGTTGATAGCAAATGCTCAATTTAAAACGTGCTAAAAAAAAAGTCTAACTAACACAATTCTCACTTTTTTTATACATTCATTACACCATTTTTTAAATTTTATTAAGATAAAAGATAAAAAAACTATTTATAGATAAAGTTAAAAAAAAAGCGTAATAAACAATTTTATTAAAATTTTTTATCTTTAATTTTATTTTAAATTAATAAAGGTTATCTTACTAATTAACTGATAAAAAGTAATTAAAAAATAATTCTTTTAAAAAAAATAGTTTAGTAAAGTTATTCTTATAAAAATTCAATAAAAATTAAATTGGCATTTCTTTGTAAATAATACTTTAAATTAAAGTATAATATTATTTTAGCATTAAATATTCCATCTATATAATTTTAAAAAAAATCATAGATAAATTTTTTTATTTTATCTTACTTTATCTCAATACACAAAACTATCAAATGTTTTAAATACAAAAATAAATAAATATTGTATAAATAAAGAAATAAAATATTTATTATTTAAAAAAAATAATAAAATGTCAAAAATAGAAAAATAGATTTAAAAAAAGTATGGGAGATCATTGGAGGGGAAATAAATGATAAAAATATATAAAAATTAAAAGTTGTTAAAATATAACTCTTAGTGATGGATATCTAACGATAAAAATATATGCAGAAATATTTAAAGTGTATATCTTGAGCGAGATATCCAAGCAGTATTATATCCTTCCGTTGATCAATGTGAAAACATTAAATTTTATATAAGTTAATTGGCCAAAAATAATTGAATAATAAAAGATAGTTATAATAACTAAAGAAAAATCTAAATAATCTTAAAATAATTAATGAGATATGTTATATAAACAATTAATATGTATTGTCATTAAAAAATTATTAATCAATTTATTATTTTCTTTATTAAACTAATAGTTGTTCTTTAAATACTTTTTTTTTGCAACAACTGATAAAATACTTTAATATATAAATGTTTTTAAGAATATTTGTACAAAAAAAAACTATTCTTATTTATCTTTCGGTATTTTTTTCATTCTAATATATATTAATTTTATAAATCATTTCTTATCTCATTAAATATATACTGAATTTTTATTATTATTTTTTTATGTTTGTTTTAAATTTTATATCTATTAAATATCACAATTTATCTCTTTTTTACAATCTAATGTAAAAAAATTTTTATTTTAATTTTTGAAAAAAAAAATATAATAAAAATTTGTTTTTAAATTTTTATATTATATTTTATTGTAATAAATGTTTAGTCATTTACATAAATATATTACGATTTCATATATCTTAATATAAAAGAAATTTTAAATTTGTTAATTAAAATTATATAGGTATAATTAATTTAGTAAACGTATTTTACAATTGTTAAAGGAGTTATAAATGATATCAAAATGATCCAAAAGATTTTAAAAAAAAGTAAATATAGATAAAAAATATGAAAAATAATTAAAAAAAGATATTTTTATATTTTATTATTAAGAATATATAAATTTATGGTATATATCTTTATTTTATTAATAACACAAAATATATTAAAAAGTCTAAAAAAGTAACTACATTATATTTATTAAATAGTTTTTTTTTATTTTAATTTTAAATTATCTGAAAATATATATATTTATTTAAAACAATGTACTGTGATTGTTAAATTCAAAAATATTTCTTTTTATAAATAAATTTTGTACTTTAAAAAAATGACAATTTTAGTTACCCAATTTTTTTTTAATTATATTAAAATGTTAAAAAAATAAATTATATAATGTTATGTTGAATATTTTTTTATATATTATTATATAGTTTTAACATAATTTTTTATGTTATATTAAAAATAAATAACTATTCTTGTTTTTTTTTACTCTTTTTATTTATACTTTTTTTTATTAAGAATCCTCCTACGTTTTAATAATCCACATGTTTTTAATCGTCATTTTAATTTTATAATTTGACGTTTTTACTACATATCATTTTTTAAACATTTAAATACTACTTATTAATTCTAACAAATTGAATAGTAAGGTTATTAATTTATCAAATATATACCTTAAAATTAATTATACTCTTATTAATAACAAAATTTAACATTATTATATTATTTTGTTTTTGTTTATTTTTAATAACATTTTATTATAACTAATTTTTTTTATAGTTTAGATCATTTTTAAAAAAAAATATTTTTTTTTATTTTAATTTATATATTTAGTATTAAATTTTACTACTTTTAAAATTGAAATTAATTTTTAATAATAATATGTATTATTTTTTTACTGAGAATAATTAAAAAAAATTTTATTTGAATTGAGTTGTTTATTGTTTTTAACTGATTGATTTGATAATATTATTTAATACTTTATATTGTGTACAATTATTTTTTTACCATAATGAAATAGATTGTTTAAAGAAATTTTATCTTAACTATATTTTTTTATTCTTTCAGTATAACTATATTTTTAAAATAATATAAATTTAATACTTTTACTTTTATTTATTTATTTTTAAACAAAACTATCTAAAATTAATATTACTAATAATAATTTTAAAAAAATAATGAAAAAAAAACAAATTTATAAAAGGGTAACAAATACAATAGATGCAAAAAATAGTCAAAATGAATCAAAAATTGAAGATACTAAAAAGGTAGTAATTCATAATATCGCAAATAATTTTACCGGAAATACAATTAATACTTTTGGTGTATCATTATTGTTGGAAAGTGTTGAAAAATCTTCAAATAATTGTAGTGCAAATGAAAGTGAAGAAGATAAAAAAAATAAGAATGCTTCACCAAACTTATCACAACCACAAATATCATGGATAGATGCAGTAGATTATTTATTTGATCAAGCTACTCAAATTGATAGTGATATAAAACAATATCATGCACTTTCATTACCAGCTCATATAATTGTAAGTATAAAATTATTGTAATATTATTGTCTAACGTAATTTTATGTAAATATTTTAATTATAAATAAATAAACTAAATTTGTTAAAAAAAATTCTTTATATATTATTTATATATATATTTTTTTATATTTGTTATTGTTCTTTTTTTTTAAGTCTATTGAAATAAAATTTTAATAAATCCCACATAGTGATGTATAAAAGTACTTTGAATCTATAAATACGTCATATAATTCTATCAAATTTAATTGAGTTAAAATGTTGTTTAATTAATGATAAATATTTTATTAAAAGATAAACTATTAAAATAATTTTATTTTTTTTAAACTTAAATTTTTTATTTACTACACTTATTTATTAAAAGAAATTATTTTAAAAAATATTAATAATTATACTTTAAACTTATTAAATAATAAGTTATTATAATAAGAAATAATTAAAACTATAAATTGACGTTAATAAAAAAACTTGATTTCATAAGTTTAAATATTAAAGTGTAAATATAAAAATAATATAAAAATTTTTTAAAAGGACAAAACTATTAAGAAAAAATGTCTTTTGATAACAAAGTATGATATATTTTCTTTAATCAACTACATTACATTAATACTTAAGTATAGTCAAAATAAAGAAGACTTATTTTTAATAAATCTACCATATGTATATGGCAAATATATAATAAGAAAATAAAAAGATCTAAAATAAAATGTGACAAATATGATATTTACACATATTTTTAATAAAGAATAAGTTTTTATACTTTTAACTATAAAGTAACCATAAAAGATGAAATAGAAAATGTATTTTAGAAAGTTTGCCATACTACAATCTATTTCATTTCTTTCATTTTATAAAATTTTGAAATATAGTTTATCAATTGATATAATAAATAGTAGTAGTTTTAGGTTTATTTTATAAAAATTCTATATGACATGTGATAAAGTTAAATATGGCACATATAACTGTCATTACAATTACCACTTTTATACAATAACTTTTTTCTTTTTTCAAATAAAATTATTTTTTTATTTTTGTTTAAATATTTATAAAAAGATTTTTCTTCCAAAATAATACCATTTTTATTTCATTAATTTAACTATTTTCTTCAATAATATATTGACATATATTTTGAAATCTTTTTAATAATTTTCTATTGTATTTATCATAGTATATATAATTAAAATTAAAGTACAATAATAATTCAAAATTTAGTAATAAAATAATTTTTTATATAATTACATCATATTTAAATTATTAATAATAAATAACATTTTTTTTAATATCACTTTAAATATACTCGAAATGTTTTTTGTTTAAATTATTAATTATATTATATTTTATAAAAAAAAAACTTATAACCATGAAAAAGTGATATAATTTATTAAGATTAGCATATTAAAATAAAGAATATTTATTTTTTTATAAACAAAATGTATATTATTTTAATTTATTTTATTTTTAAAAATTGAAAGAAAAAATGTTATTTTAATTTTACATAATTTTTCATTTTTAAACTGTATAAAGTACAAAAAAGTTATGGAAGTATATGAAAAATAAATTTACCAAATATCTTCTTTTTTATTAACATAAGCTTATATAACCTCCTTATTTTAAGTATTTCTTTTCTATATATATATAATTTACTTGTACATATAGAAAATAGAATTTTCTTTACTTATAAAGCTTTTCTTTCTTCCCATTTAAATATATTATAACAGAGATTGTGATAACGGCATACGAAAAGATATTTGATAAATATATATATATATATCTATAATGTATGCATATATATAATATATAGTTTTATACATAAATTTTTAGTGCGCTACAACATCTTTATAATATATTATATAGAAGAAGCAATGTGTTTAAAATGCCTTAAACATCTTTCTATTTTTATGTTTGGTATTTGTATACTTTTAAAAAACCTTTTTTGCAAATTTTTTTTTAAATACAACAAAAAATTTTGAAATATAAAAAATATTATTTATTTAATATAATTTTTCTTTATAATTTAAATAAAAAAACTACAAAATTTGATTTTTATTAATTTGTAAATAAAATATTATTACAGAGCAAATTTATGTATTTTTTTACATCCTTTTGACAGATTAACAATGTCAAAATATTGAAATATCTTTATAATTTATAAATTTGATTAATTACATCTATTTTTTTTTTTCTATTTTAAAATTATTTCATATATTTGTTTTTATAAAATTTTTATTTATTATTAAATAAAAATATATCAAAAGTTATGATAGTAAAACAACTAAGGATATATAATCTTTTAATATTATTTGTTTATATTTCATAATAATGTTAAAATTATAATATTTAAAAGTATTTACTTTATTTATTATTTATTTCCAAAAAGGGCAACTTAAACAAAATTTTTGTGAAAAGTTTGGCTAACAATTATAACATATCAAGAATAATGTAGAGAGTATTGAAAATCTTTATTTACATCGATTATGTATTTATTGTTTCTAGTTTTCTCAAATACAACTAAAATATTTGCGTTAAAATAAAGTTTTGTCATTTTGCCATTTTATATTAAAAAAAATTTATTATCTTTTTTTATATTTTTTTTATTAATTTTTCCTTTTTTTTTTATTTTTAGATGGCACATACTAACGCTGTAGCAACATCAGGTTCCGGAGCTCCAGCTACTGGAGGTCAAGGAGATAATAGTTTCGATTATATGTTTAAACTTCTTATTATTGGTAATTCAAGTGTAGGAAAAACTTCATTCCTTTTCCGTTATTGTGATGATAGTTTTACATCAGCTTTCGTTTCTACTGTTGGAATTGACTTTAAAGTCAAACAAGTAGTAAGAGGCGACAAAAAAGTAAAACTTCAAATATGGGTATGTTTTAAAAATTTGATAAAAAATAAGAAAACATTTGTTTGTAAGGGAAAATAATTAGTTAAATTTGTTTTTAATCTTTTTAACATTCTTTTTTATAATTTTAAATTAAATGTACTATAGTTTTTGACCATGTATTACTTTTTTTTCTTTGAATTTTTATTAATATTATTTTGTAGGATACTGCTGGACAAGAAAGATATCGTACTATTACAACTGCCTACTATAGAGGAGCAATGGGATTTATATTAATGTATGATATCACCAATGAAGAATCTTTTAATAGTGTTCAAGATTGGTAAGTTAATATTTTCATTTTTATGAGAAAACCAATTTTATTTATCTATTGAAATAAAAAAAAAAAAATTTAAAAAAATGAAAATATTTTAAAGAGTGTTAGAAGGAATATATAATAAAACTTATTATTTATTATTGTACATAAAATAACAAATCTCCGTTTATTATAATAAACTTCAAACTAATTTTATGTGGATGGTTTCCTATATCCTACCACTTTATATAATAAAGATGAAAATATAAAAGATATATTCATTAAATGATAAAAACGTTGCTTAGTGACTTTTATATTTGTATATAAAAAAAATTAATATTAATAATTGCAGGTGTACCCAAATTAAAACTTATTCATGGGAGAATGCTCAAGTTGTTCTTGTTGGCAATAAATGTGATATGGAAATGGAAAGAGTTGTCTCAACAGAACGTGGACGTCAATTAGCTGATCAATTAGGATTAGAATTTTTTGAGACATCCGCAAAAACAAGTCAAAATGTAAAGAATGTTTTTGACAAATTAGTAGAAATTATTTGTAATAAAATGGCTGAAAGTTTGGATAAAAATCCGAATCAAAATGCTGAAAAAGGAATTAAAGTTGATCAACCAACAACACAAAAGACTTCTGGACAACAATGTAATTGTTAGAAGCAAAAATATTATTTACTCTTAAAAATGAGTTATTTACTTAATCATTTCAATATTTTCTAATCCACCAGCATTTTATCTTAATGTTTTCCCCAATTTATCTTCACATTAAATATCCCATATATATATATAATAATTAAAAACAAAAAAAAAATTAAAAAACAATTTTTAATCAGTAATATGCGCAAATAGCTAAAAAAAATTTAATTTTATATTACTGGAATATTACTAAATATTTAGTAATTGATATACTTGAACGATCACTTATCACTTTATCTCTAAAATTTTTTAACATTACTGATTTACAAAAAATGCCAAAATAATAGCATATTATTTTAAATTTCAAATATATTTAACTCAACATAATTTCATTTTTTCTAAAAGAAGTTTTTATTACTAAATGCAATAAAAAATGGCTATTGAAAAGAAAAAGAAAATAAACAATGGAACAAAAAAAAAAAAGATTTTATTAACATTTTGTTAATTTAACTTTCTTGAGTTTAAATGTATTAAATGAAAAATTTTTTATTGTAATATTTTTTTATCACTATTATTCGTCATTATATTTTCTATTTTCTCTATGCTCATTTATCCTCTCATAAATTTCACTTTTAATTTTAATGATTAAATAAAAAATTGCAAAAAAAATGTTTTTTCTTTTACAAAAGAAAATAAAATAAGCTTTATTTTTTATTAACATTGTTAAAATAATAAATGACAAGTATTTTAAAATGAAATTTGATTCTAAAATAAAATAAACATTTACAAAAATTTTAATAGTATTTTTATTTTTGAAATAAATTTAAAAATATTTAAGTACAAAAAATTTTAAACAATTTATTTTGGATACAAAAATATAAAAAATAAATATTCTATTTTAATAGTACGTGAAATATAAAAGGATTTTAAAAATGGGTATTGTAAAACTAAATTAATACTATTCGCTAAATTTATTGAATATAATTATTTGGTATTATTAAATATTATCGCTAAAATAAACACGATCTTATTATTGAAACTTTGTAGAGAACAAAACTATTGAAATATGCACATTAATTTTTTTTAGTGATAACAATAATAGTTAGTATATACTTATTGTAATACTACAATTTTTTAAAATATTATTACCTAATTTATTATAACTTTTTAATTATTATACATTTCTTATCATAATATTGAATGTAGTACCATTTCAAAAATATTTACATTTTAAAATAAAAAATGTTCTTTTTGATTTTTTTTATTGTATTTAATTCCTCATAAAAAAAAAATCATTGTTCATTTTAGTGGAATGTTAATTTTTATGAAGGCGTCATTTGAATAATTATAACATTTATATGAATTTATTAATTTAAATATTCAATCGGTTGTTTCTAAAATTGTATAAATCATATTATTTTTTTTAACTTTAAAATATTTATTGGTTATATAATATGAATATTAAAGTATAATTTTATTTATTTATTTTTTTTATTAATTCTTCCAAAACAATAAAAATTGTTTTTTTTTATCAAATATTAAAAATAAATCTAGTGGAATAAACTATAAAAATATTTAGATATTTATACTATAAAATAAATCCTCAAATTTTTTTGTTTAACTTTTATTTTATTATTTTATGGTCAAAAATAAAAAATACTGTATATAACCACTCTAAAATATTAATTTTAATAATTTTTTTGGAAAATAACTTTTTTATTTATTTTATTTTTGATTAATTTTACTTAAATTTTTAAATATAATTTAATATAAATATTACCCTTTATTAAACAATTATTTATAAATTTATTTAATATTAAATGTTAAGTTTCAACATTTATTAAAATTTCATTGTGACGAAAATTTTTTATTTCGTATGTTTGTACCAAAAGTAAACTTTCTTGTGATTATTATTTTTTTTATATAATTTAAAGTATTAAATTTTATTCATTTATTACAATTTGAAAAAAAAGTTTTAAAATTAGTTGAAAATAATAACATTTGTATATTTTACTCATTGATATGTAATACTTAATACACCCCGTAAATACCTTGTCATTTGAAAAATCAGTAGGAATAAAACACATACAAAATATAAAAAAGATCATTTTGTAAATATTTTTCATATTTTAAAATTGAGTTTATCATACTTTATTATAATCCGTATATTCAAAAGCCGTTTAAATTAAATATATTTATTTTTATCATTACTGCATAAGAACGTTATTCTTAAACAAAGTATTTTTTTAATAAATGATATTTTTTGATATTAATATGCCATTTTCATATTTTTTTTGACATTTATGTTTAGAAGTTTTTTCCTCCTACGTAGTTGAAAACTTATATAAAAATACTAATAACCAAATCCTTTTTTTTATATAATTAAAAGTTTAAGCAACAGAAAATAATTAAATTTCTTTAAATTAAAAGTAAAATAATAATTTTTAAAATAATATCTATTTTTAAATATTTAAATTAGATTTTTATAAAATTTAATTATTCTTAATCTAGGAAACAATTTAATTTAATGCTTTTATAAAATTTGTAGGATTATTTCAAAATAATATTATTATTTATTTCAAAGTTATTTTATTTATATCGATAAAACTAATTATGTCTAATTATGACGATTAAATCAGAATGATCTACCCTAATATTATAATCTTTTTCCGACCATTTCTAAAATTGTTTATTTTAAATTTAACAGTTAACATATATATATAGATAATAAAATATTAAATATATTAACTTTAATAGAAAAAAAGATTTTAAAATAATCAAAAATATTATTTTAACATTAAGGATGCAATAATGAATAATAAATCAGATGAAGAAATTGATACAAATACAGAATTAGAATTAAAATATATTACATGTAATAATGATCAAACATTTAGTGAACATTGCTTACAAAATATTCCTCTTGAAATATTACCAATATCAAATGAAAAAGAGAGAGAAAAAAATGAGGAAAAACAAAAAAAAAATGATAGAATATTTAATAAAATAAAAAATATTTATACTAAAAATAGAAAAAAATTCCGTTACTTTCTATATTCATTATTTTTAATATTATATCATATATATCTTATATTTGCTGTTATTCATAATGTTGAAAAAGCAAAAGATATTTTAATTATTACTGGAATTTTTTGGATTATTTTATTATTTTTTATAATTAAAAATTATATATCAATAAATGGGACAAAAATAAAACTTTGTCGTGGACAAAATTTATCTTATTATATAAAAGAATTTCAAACAATATGGAATAAATATGGAAATAAATTTAAGTATCAATGTATATTTTATGGAATAATTTTTATTGGCATTGCTATTTTTATAGAAAGAGATACAAAAAATAATAGATCAAGATTACAAGGTTTAAGCGGATTATTATTTTTTATCTTTTTTATGTTTACATTTTCAAAATCAAGAAAAAATGTATATATTTTTTAATTTAATATTATTTTTATAGAATTTTTTTTTTTAGATTAATTGGAATACTGTTATCAATGGATATTTAGTACAATTCTTTATTGCAATATTTGTATTTAAAATTGGAATTGGTGTAACACTTTTAGAAAAATTTTCTAATGAATGTGTTAAATTTTTAAGTGTTACATATAAAGGTACAGATTTTGTTTATGGTCATTTATCATCACCACCAAAAATATGTGGAGTTGGAGAAATTTTTGCATTTAAAACACTTCAAGTATTAATATTTTTTAATACAACAGTTGTAATACTTAATCATTTTAATATAATAGGAAGAACCTTAAAATATATATCTGGAATTATACGTTTTGTTCTTGGGACAACATCTGTTGAATCATTCAATGCATGTGCTTGTGTTTTACTTGGAATGACTGAAGGTCCAGTGTTAGTAAAAAATTATATATCAAAAATGACATTATCTGAACTTCATACAATATGTAGTAGTGGATTTTCATGTATTGCTGGATCACTTTTTGCAGCATATATTAATTTAGGTGCTTGTCCTAATTATTTACTTACTTCATCAATTTTAAGTGCACCAGGATCTATAGCAGCTTCAAAATTATTGTATCCTGAAACAGAAGAATCAACTTTAAAAAATGATAATAATTTAATTATTGAAAAACATAAAGGAAATTTATTAGAAAAAATTAGTTCTGAAGCTGTTATTGCAGCAGGATGGGTTGTTGCTATTGCTGCTAATTTAGTTGTATTTTTAGCAATTCTTTATTTTTTAGATAATACCGTTGAATATTTTGGTGATCGTATTGGTATAAATAATTTATCATTTTCTTTAATATTAGGTTATGCATTTTATCCATTAGCATTTCTTATGGGAGTAACTGATGGTTCAGAAAATGTTTTGGAAGTTGCAAAATTAATGGGTACAAAAACATTTTTAAATGAATTTATTGCATATCAAAAACTTGGAGAATTGATAGCAATTTCACCTCAATTATTAACAGCAAAATCTGCTATGATTGCAACATTTGCATTATGTGGTTTTTCTAATATTGGTTCTATAGGTATTCAATTAGCTATTTTAGGAAGTATGGCACCAACAAGAAAAGTTGATATAGCTAATATTATTATAAGATCATTAATTACTGGTTCAATTTCTACATTTTGGACAGCAACATTAGCTGGTAAATTTTTATTAATAATTATTTTTTTATTAATTATATTATCTATAGGTATTATAATTGAAGAACCACATGTTTGTTCACCAAAATCATATAATAAAGAATGTTTTGATATAGATAAAGGAATAACTATATTAAAGAATTATTAAAAAAACAAAATCTAAATAATTATATTTTTTATTATACATAATTATTATAATTTAGTTGTATAAATATAATAATTTCATTTTATTTTTAAATAAAAAAAAAGTTATTTATTTTGTAATTTAATAAGATTCTAATGATATTGGTTTTGTCTTTTTACAGCATAAAGCCTAATTTTTTTTTTTTATTAATAAATATGTGAATTTTAAGATTAACTTTCTTAAATCTTGACTAAAAAAAAATTTAATTAAAAAATTTGTAAATTTTAACTTTTATACCTCACGATTAATAAAAAGTAAAAATTAACAAGTGATACAACTTCTACTACGTATGTTATTAAAATATTTGCAATTTCATTGTAATTTTCTTCACCACTTAAAGTACCAATAACTCGTAAAACATAATATGTATAATATAACAAGGTTGAAATAAAAGTAATAAATGTATAGAAACCATAAACAATATCTTTTTTGGTTTTTACTGAATTATTATCTTTTTTTTTATATATTGTATACCAATTCAATACATTTAAAATAAATGATATAATAATAATTATACCATTAATTGTTAATCCATAAAATATCATATAGTAAACAGCTAATTTGGTTTTATATTTAGCAATTAATGATCTTGTCTCACTTATATACTCATATGTTGCTGGAAAAAATAAAGTTCCAACTCCAATTGATAAATCAAATAAAATCATTCCAATAATTACTATTATAATTTTTTTGATTGTAATTAGTTTATGATATTTTAATGGAAATTTAACTGCACAAAATCTCATACATGATAATACCAATGAATGAGTAAAGAAACTAGTAAGAAACATAGCTCCTAAGACATATTCAGCGCTTGAAATCCAAGAATTATCAATATAAAGATTATATAAAATGCCATAAATTGGAAGTTGTATAGTAAACATTACTGTTATATTGTACAAAATATCATTTAATATTCTAAATGCAGATAGACAAAAAAATTCATTACAAATAATTTTGTTTTTTTTATAAAAGTAATATAGCATTACCATAGAAGTGTATGTCATTATTAATAATGAAAAACAAACAAAAATAAAACGAGCTATTCCAAAAAAATTAATTTCCATGTTTAATTTTTGAAGTTCATAGAACTGTAAAATCAATTGTTATAAAAAATATATAGTTTTTAGGAATTAAAAGTATATATTTTTCAAAAATAACTCTAATTTTTTTTAAAATGGAATTTAAGAGTTAAAAAACAAAGAAAACAAATGCATTATTATTTTAATTTTATTAATTAACTACTTTGATAAAAAATAATTTATTAAATAGTAAAAAAATGAGTTGTTATGGTTAAGAAATTAAAAATTTATAAAAAATATTTTTTTTCTATACAATACTCAATAACTACTTAATTTGTTATTAATTGTTATATCAATTTTTTTATAATATAAAAAATAATTAAATTTTTAATTTTTTTAACAATATGAATTTATATCAATAATACTATTTCAAAAACATAAATAAAAAAAAAAAATTTAATGAAAAAAAATTTTATAATTTAAATTAATTTATTTATAAAAAATGTTAAGAACTTATTAGTCATGAAAAATATTATTTTAAACTTTTAGTTTATTTGACACAAAATAGTACCTTTAATTAACTGCTTTTATAAAAAAAATTTTTAACAAGAAAAAAAAATTTTTTAAATAAATATTAATTACTGATGCATTAAAATAAACATTACATACATTTTGTCCTTTTGATTTTGAATTTTATTCAAAATATTTATAAATATATTTTCTCCTGAGGATATATATCATTATTAATTAATTTACTTTTATAATTCCGCAAAGATAATAATTCAAATGTATATGTAATTTGAATTAACTTCAATTCATACTTAAATGGGATTATCAAATCTTTTTAGTATTTTACTTCTTTTCCCCTTTTTTTAACTTTGAATATTAATTAATTTTTATAAACTTATTTATTTACAGTAAGTTTAAAGATAAAATTAAAAAATGGTATTTACAACGTTAGATATTTTTATTTGTTTAATACAATTAATATCATTTATTATCTACAGCATGGTTATTGTATTTTTAATTTTTTTAATTTACCGTGGTAATCGTGACACATCAACTGAATTTTATATTCATTTTATTGTTAATGGTTTTGTTGATATTTTATCAAATATTTTTGATATTCTTATAAGAAGACTTCTTGTATGGGGATTATATCATGAATTTTTTGAATCATATCTTTGGGTTGGTAATTTATCACCTATTATATACTATTCTACTGTAGCAAATTGTGAAATTGGTACTGTTATCATAACATTTAATAGATATATGCAGATGCATTATCCTTTAAAATACAAAATTGTAAATTTTATTTATAAAATAAAAATAATATTTTTTTATTAACCTATTATTTTATAGTTTTGGACAAAACGAGTCACAATAATAATGGTCTTGTTACAAATTATCACTCCATATTTATCATATATTTATCTTGTTAATTATAAAGTGACGTTGTTGTACTCTGAAGAAAAACATTACTATTATCATTCAATGATAGATAAAACAGCTTCCTGGAACAATTCATTCATTATGTGTATTTGGTCCGGTTCGACGTTTTTATTAGCATTTTTTATGAATATTTTTAATATCAAAAAGTACATTCAAATTGTATTAAAAAATAAAAATAATTCAAAATCATTATCATCTAAAATATATCTTTATTCAATGTATTGTTTATTAATTTCAATAAGTTTATTATTGGTATTTTTAAATTCATGTATTAAATTGTATGCTGTGATAAATAATTTGAAGTCATTAAAAGAGCAAGCCAGTAATAATTATGAATGGATAATACTTTTAATGACATGTTGTCATCCGTTTCTAATATTAATATTAAGTAAGGAACTTAGAAGAAAATTTTTGACATTTTATTCAATTCATAACACTTTAAAAGTTACTCCATTAGCATTAAATACAATTAACAACTCAAAAAGTCATAATAGAACAGTTCGAAAAGTATAATGATTATTTTTTAATACAATGAAATAAAAAATTTTAATTTTACAGATTACTTTATTTTTATTTAGAAAAAAATTACTTTATATATAAATTTATGTCAATCTTTAATTAAAATTTAAAAAATATATTATTAAAAATAGAATAAAAATAAATTTGTTTTATTTTATAAAAAAAAACTTTTATCATAACTTTTGATAAAATAAAAATATACAATAACACATAATTTAATGCTCACCCACTGTACAAATTCTATTTCTCCTAATTTCAATATAAATAAAAATTAAAAAATCTTTTTTTTTAATAAATTAAACATTAAAAATTAAAATAATATTTTTTTAAATAATAAGTATTATTTATCAACTTAAAAATTTTTAAAAATATATTTACTTGATGAAAAAATATAATCCTCTAAAAGTTTTTTTTATATTAACTAATTAATTGTACTTATATGATTTTTGAACACTCTGAAATATACAGTTTTTATTCTATTGTTTTATAATTTCAATTGTCTTTATTAATGATAAATATTATTAATATTTTTTTTAGATAAACATGATAAAAAAAAATTTTTTTATAATTATACAATTTAAAAATATATTTAAAGTGTATTGAAAAAGGAAGTAAATGTTAAATTTGCAATTTTAAATTTATTCAATGCTTTTTTTTTATAATTAAAAAAAAAGGAAGTGTACCATTCTTAAGGTATTATTAAGAATCATTAATTATATTAAATAAAGATAATTAAGCTAACTTAAATATAACTTATTGTCCAAGATTCATTAAACCATTTATTAATTTTCTTTTTTTTTCAAAAATTATTTTTATTGCAAAAGAAAATTTCAAAGTAATGTAAAATTGTTTTTTTTTAACATGAACATTAATTTTTTATGCTTCAAATAATTAAAAATGGAGGTAAATGTGATTGCAATTTATATATTTATTTAAAAAAAAATTCCAGGTTATTTTTGTATCATATTAGATAAATTTTTAGCATTAATTTGTATTAATTTATATATAAAAAATTTTATATCAAATATGATTTACATTCAATGAAACAGTAACAATAATAGATTGAAAATAAATTATGAAAAAATTTATAGAAAAAGTTAAAAAATTAAAATTCTTTAATCTAAAAATTAGTTTTATTTATTTTTTAAATATTTTTTTAATTTACTGATACTAAAACTACTTTTTAATCATATCAGTTTCCCAATAGAAAAGAAAATTTAGGAATAACATTTGAAATACGGATATTTAAATAAAATAAAAAAATAAAAAGTTATGATTTTTTAAACTACCAACAAAAATAATGTAAATTCAAATTTTATTTTTTTATTAACGATTGTTTTTTAAAATTCAACGTATAAATTAAAATAATTTTGCATTTTTTATGTCATTAGTTAATGATTTTGTAATAAATATATTAATTTTAATAATTTATAATAATTTAATTGATTGTTTTTATTTATTTTCATCATCTTTTTCTATTATTTTATTGTACTCTTCTTCAATTTGTGGCCTTAATACTTCTGTTACTTTATTTTCATATTGGTACAATCTAATTAATGGAAAAATAAATAATACACCAATAAATGTATAACAAAATGTTGAACCCATTAGCCAAAATACTAAATTATATAAAAACAGTTATTTATAAAAAAAATAGCTTTACCTGAAGATGTAAATATTGGACCAATTGCTCTTGCTAATGCTCCTAAGCTTCTAAATACTCCCATTGTTGTTCCTTTTATTGAATCAGAACACATTTCAGCAACCATTGACGTTAAACATGGTACAATAAAAGCAGAAGCTTAAAAAATAAAATATTATCAAATTATTAAAAAAAAAACTTACCAACAGAGTACATTGTTAAACCAATTCTAAAAGTAAACATACTATTAGAAAAAGCAATTATAGTGTAAGCTGGAATAATTATAATCAATGAAATTATAATTGTTTTTAATTGCCTTTCACTTGGAATTTTTCTTAAAATACCACCTAAAAAAATAATAATTAAATGAATAAAATTAACAAAATAATCAACCTTGTAAAATAATCATTAAAATGCCAATATATAAGTACATTTTTCCTTGATCACCAGAATTAAAAGCAAATTTTTGATGTGTTAAGAATGACAATGTAAATTCTAAACCAGAATAAAAAAATAGATACAAAAAATATGATCTACTTAAACTTTTAATATTTTCATGTTTTTCTTTATTAATAGATCCATTAATTGCATCATAATTAAATAATGATTTTGGATTTATATATAAAATAACTTTTTGATAAATATCATTTAATTTTTGTTTTCTAATTAATAAAGTTTCTTGTAAAAAGAAAATAACTATTATTAATTCTATTAATGATATAATAATTGAAAATATTGCTACTGGTATATCTTTTCTAATATTAGTTGTATTTGTTGAAAGAATTGCTCCAATTAATGGTCCAACAATAAAACCAACAGAAAATGAAATACCAATTAAAGCGATTCCTTTAACTTTTTTTTTACTATCACAAATATCAGCTGCAATAGCAATACCTATTGAGGTACTAGCTTTTGTTAAACCACCAATAATTCTAGATATAAAAAATATTGTAAAAGTATCAGCAAAAAACCAAAAAAAATAAGAAATTAATGATCCAATAATTGAAACAATTAAAATTGGTTTTCTACCATAGACATCAGAAAGGCCTCCAAATATTGGGAAACAAATAAATTGTAAAAATGAATATAATGATCCTAAAAATCCACCATAAAGTACTAAATTATATCTTGAATCAGTTGGAATTTTTAAAATATCTTGAATTAATGTTATTAATGAGTCTATTATTTGTAATAAAAAATCCTTTTAAAATAAAATTATAATCAAAACACAATTATTTTACTTACTTTATCATCTTTATTAGAATATCTTTCAAAAATAGATGGAAATAATGGTAATATAGAAGCAAATGCAATAAGATCAAGAATTAATATGATAGTTAAAATACCCAATGATTTATTTTCAATTGATTTTGTTATTGCTTCACTAGACATATTTAAATAACAAACAATTTATTTATAATAAAAATTACTTTTGTATATTTTTGTATTTTCTAAAATTATAAATTAAAGAAAAAGAAAGGAAATATTTATTATAAGAAAGAATAAAATTTTAACTATATTAAACAACTTGATAAAAATCTAATAGCTAAACAAATAGATTAATTGTTTTATAATAATGAAATATAAATAATTAGTTAAACTAGTATGTTAAACATACATGCTTTTGATTATAAGTACCTGATTATAATTGAAATTAAATGGATATTTATTAAGGAAATATTAAGAAATATTTTATTTCTTTATAATTATCAAAAGATATATAAAAGAAATATGATAATTTTTAATATTTATATTATAGAAAAGTAAACCAATTGTTATGTATGTTTAATGTTATTATTAATAAAATTATATACATTATTAATAATAAATAATTAAAAAAAAATTCTTTATAAAATGTAAAATTGTTACAAATAAGTAATTATAAATAATAAAATTGGAAAATATATAACTTTTTTTAATAATTTTATGATACATTTTATTGCTTACAAATCTAGAAATATAATTTAGATCAAATTTAAAAATAATTATTAACAAAAAAAAATAGATATATAATAAAAAGAATAAAATAAAGTAGTATTTTAAAGGTTAATTAAAACAAGATAAAATCCATAGAATTTATAATTATAAATTTTATCAATATGATTAATGAAATGTTATACAATATTTTATATATATTAAATATCATATTAATTGAACATTTAATGTATGCATATATTTAAGTGTAAATTTGTAGTTTAGATGAATAAATTTTACATAGTATAAAGAAATTTCAAAGATATATAAAGATAATAATCGCAAAATATATACATTATTGTACTATATTTAACATTAAATGTATTTTACAGAAAATATATGCATATAAAATTCAATGGGTAGTTTTGAAGGTTGTTTTGCTTCTACCTATTCAATAAATAACACATTAAAATGTTATTTCTTTTATCATTGTGAACAAGTTTTTTTTAACACAATTTATTATACAATATTAATTATAATTTATTTAATTTAAATTAAATTGGTTTAAAAATAAAATAATTTTTTTAAATGATATAAAAATACCTTAATAAGTAAAATGTAATAAATCTGTTATCATATAATTTTCTTATCTTGATATTTTCAATGAAACTTTAAAACAGAATGTACTTTGAAAATGATTAATTGTTAAATGTCTATTATAGGTTTTTTTTCATATTTTGAAGTAGATAAAATTTTTATTTTTTATTATAATATTTCAATTTAACACTAAATTTTGTTAAAATAAAACATGTTTCCTATAATAAGATATTATTTTTTAAATTCGTCTTAAAAAAAATATTCTTGTTTTGATAAAAAGTGATAATTTATTAACAATATAATTGAGAAGAATATATATTTAAAAGTACTTTAAGTTTGTATTAATCATCTTATTATTATTATTATTATTGATTATTTTATACTTTTTTTAAATTTATATCTTATTATATAAGTATTATAAAATTTAGACATTATTTTGTGAATAAAAAAAGCACTTTTTTTTATAAATAAAACTTTCTTTTTAAAAAAATAATATTTTTCAAAACAAATTTCTATAGAAATAATTTTTAAAAAAATGCATAAAGTTTAATATATTTATCCCTATAATTATTTCTATTGTATTAGTTTGAATGAAAATAAGTATGATTAATATTATTACACTTAAATTGTAGTTACATTAAACAGTCTACTGATTTCACAAGAATTATTTTAGAAGCCTTTTAATACACTACTTTTTCAATGGCTCTTCTTATAATTTTTCATATTCTTTTACAATCCAAAGCTATAATCTAATTCTATGATAATATTTTTTTCTCACATTTCTTGTTTTGAAAATTGATGTTATAAAATAATATTATTTTTTTAAAAATAAGAGATATAAATAAAATAAAATACAAATATTAAAATTATATGATTTTAAAATAACTTTTTTTATTATTTTTTAATACAAAATTAAAACTTACTTTAATAAGATTTATTATATAATTTTAATATATTATTATTATTTGTCATATTTATAAAAAAGGTTATCTTATAAGAATTAAATTGCTAGAAACTTTTATTATTGATATTATTTTCAAAAGTATTTTATACTTTTACAAAATAAACTTTCTTTATTTTGGTTATATCTTTCTTACTATTATTTCTTTCTATTATATTTAAAATGTTTGTCAAAATGTCTTAATAATGAAGTTAGAAGCTTCTTATTATAGTAATAATATTATTCCAGAATCTTCCTTTACAATTTCATTATATATATATATATATATATATATATTTATATCAAATGAATATATAAATGTCAATCTATTCTTAAACTTAATTTTTAACCAAACCTTATCTGTTTATTTTCTCTCTTCTTTTCATCTTTCTACGCACCCATTTAATGTTTATTTGGAGGAAAGAATAAGCAACAATTACCGATATATAACAATCAAATTAAATGATACATATTTATTCATTCAATTACCATTAATTTTTATTATCATACCTACATTTAATTATTAATTTTTTTTTTATTTAAGTAAATAAAAAAATTAATTTTAAAATACTTCTTAAAGTAATATCTTTTTAATGTGATTAAAAAAAAATAATTTATTAAAAACTTTTTACTATACTCTTTCTTATGATTTATATATTGATCATCAATTAAAGCTTTTAACATCAACATAACATCTTATATATAACTGTCTTATTATTTACAATAAACTTTGAAGTGTCTAAAAGTATTTTAACTCTATTGCTTTTTAATGTTCTTGATTTTTAATCATAAAAAAGTAAGAAAAATAAATTTTATTAAATAACACATCCTCTATTTTTAAATACAATTTTCATGTTTATAAAAAAAATAATATTGCATTTTGTTTATAGGAAAGACTAAATTTACATTCAAACTTATCATATATCTCTTATATAATTAAAATAAATATTTTTTAAATAAAATAACAAAATGTTTTTATAAAAACAATATTGTTTATGATATATTTTAATTTCAAGTTTAATTTTATCTTATAAAATATTTAATTACATTCCAATTTTTTAAACATCCTTTTTTTATACAGTTTTTAACTTTATTTCATAAACAATTTTTTTAAATTAAAAAAATATATAGTACAAATAATTTTATTTATCAAAGTTTTCACCTTATATTTTATATATTATGAAATATATTACTTTTTTTAGTATCAATTATGTAGATATATCATATTTGTACTTGTTGATTTAATACATATTAATAAACATTAATATAGTAAGCATTTATTTATTTAATAAACTTATAGATTTTTATATATAAAATGTATGATTAATATTAATTATTTTATTTTAATTTTATATTTTCTTGTCAAAATTATTACTAATTATTATCAATCTTTTTTATCGATTAATTCTTTAACTATTATCTACGCAAAAACTAAATAATCCAACATTTTAACTTTTTATTAACAAAAAGTAAGCTATATCATATTCCACTTACTTTACTACTATAATAATTTCACTTTTAAAATATTTTTTCTTCTATATATCACCTTATTATTATTATTATACACATACTGTTCAAATAAATATATATATTCATCAAATATGACTTATTAATATTATTGAGGAAGTTATTTAAAATAAATTAATAATAATATTATTAAATAATTTATTTAACAAGTATAAATATATATAAATTTTTGATCTTAATAAACATATTTTATAAATTAATTTTCTTTTTAATAGTCATTTTATATATCTTATAAAAATATTTTAATGCCGTTATATCAAATTATTGACAAGTATTAATTTTCTATATTTCCAACTGATAATTTCATTAATAAAATTTTTTATTGTACTATTACATAATATTTTCGTTAATAGATAAATCTTTTATCTAGTACACTATTATTATTAGAGTATATTCTTACATTTTATTAAAGGTTAATTTATTATATAAATTTATTAATATTATTAGGTAACTTATTTTTGTAATTATATTATTGTATATAAATTAATATATTATTCTTATAAATCATTTTTAAATGATTTACTAAAATATTTATAAATAATATTTATTTCTAGTTGTTATTTAAAATTATTATTTTATATAAAATAAATATTTATTCATGAATATTAATGCTAAAATATTTCTTGCCTTATGTGAAGAAGGTAACTATGAAGAAATTAAAAAAATTTTAGATGAAAAAAATAAAAATAATTTTTTAAAATTTTTAAGGTAATAAACTATATTTTTTTTTCTTTAATTTTTAAAAATTTTTGTTTAGAAGATTATTTAAAAAAAGCAATAATAATAAAAATATTTTATGTAAAATCAAAGATCCTAAAAATGAATATAGTCCTTTACATTATGGTGTATTAGGTAATAATATTAATTTAATCAAAATACTTCTACAACAAGATCCTTCATTAATTTATGCTACTGATGTTAAAGGATCTTATCCAATTTCATTAGCTGCATATAATGGTTATTATGATATTGTTGAATTATTATTAGAAAATGACATTAAAATGGTTAATTTTACAAATAATGCTAAAGATACCCCATTACACTTAGCATCCATGAATGGTCATGTTAGAGTTGTTTCTTTACTTTTGAATAGGCATTGTGATACCAAAATAAAAAATGCTAGACAGGAAAGTGCTTTAGATGTTGCTTGTAAATATGGACATGTCCAAGTATGTCAAATACTTATTGTTCATTGTCCTGAATTTGTTATTCAGTCAAAAACGGACAGTCATTCGGTTGAGGCAGGAAATAATGACATTAAAAATATGTATCCTCTCCATATTTGTGCACAAAATGGGCATAGTAAATGTTTAAATTATTTATGTGAATCAGGATTTGATGTTAATCATACTTTAAAAGAAGGAACAGCGTTACATGTAGCGGCTGTTTATGGACATATAAATTGTATATTTATTCTACTTAAACATGGTATTAATACTAAAATATTAAATGAAAGGGGTCTTGATGTTATTGGGGAATTAGATGCTCATATTAATCGTCATGGAACTAATGTTACACAAATGATGGAAAATAAAGATATTTGGTTAGAAGAAAAAAGAATTATTGAAGATTTTAATAAAGGTGTATCTGTCCCAATTTTAGAAATGTCACAGAATATGAATAATAATAAAATTTGGATAAAAGTTCCTGATAATACTAATATAAAAAATAATAATGAAAATGATACTGAAGATGGTAAGGAAATTGTTGGAAAAAAACATTTTGTTAATTTTGATTCACAATTTCAAAATGAATTAAAAGAAAAATTAGAAAAAAGGCAAGCCAAAGCAAATGATCTTCAAGAAATTTATAAACAATTATCAACTGTAAATAAGATAGATGATAGTATTTTTAATAAAAACGATACTTTATCTAAGAATAATCGTTATAAATTAACTGCAGAAAAACCTCCTATTTCACCAACTTCCTCTCTTAAAAGTAATAGTAGTGGATCAAAAAAAAGCATTACTAAATCTTTTAATAAACCATTAATTGATGAAAAAAATTTTGGAAAACAATTTTTTAATAATTGTGAAAAAAATATTACTAATTCAATTGTTAAAGAAAATTCAAAAATAACAACAACATCAACTTCATCAATACAAAATAATAATAATGAACAACCATTGTCATCATACGATAACGTTTCTCAAACTATAGTTGAAGCACAACAAATTATTAATTGTCATGTACAATCAAATGAAAAATTTAATAATGAAAATAATCCAAAAGAGATACCTTCTATAACAAGTAAATTTCCAAAAACAAAAGAAGAAGTTTATAAATTAGTTGATGAAATATCAAAAGAAAAAGAAGAAGGATTATCAAATTGTCAAGAAAATAATACAGATGGGACTTTTAGATATGATAATTTGAATGATGTCTGGAAAGACATAGAGGTGAATGAAGAAAAAATTACTATTAAAAATAAAGAAAAAGATGAGAAAAATGATAAATGTTGTAATGAAATAATTGATAATTGTTGCAAAGAATCTAGTCCTAAAATAAAAAGTTTACTCACGAAAAAAGTTACATTTGAAGAAAAAGAATAAAAATATGACTTAAGGAAAATATTATGAAAATTACAATGATAATAAGTACTAGTATTTGATGGGAATATATAATTAGATAAGACAAAAATAAGAAAAAATGTATATTTTATTATAATTGGGATATTAAAATGAGTACCCTGTTAAAATTAACAAATATTTTATATGATAAGAATATTTTTATAATAAATTATTTCTGTCGTACTATATTATAAATAATCTTTTAAAAATTATTTTAGTTATAAAAAGGAATAAATAATTTAATTTATTTAATGTATATTTTATATTAAAAATGCCATACTAAAAGATTTTATTTATATATACCTATCATATTATTATCTTCCTCTCATAGCATCCTATTACTATTTGCTTTTTTTTCATCACTACAATATATTACAACATATCAATATCTTGAAGAGTATCTATAAAGATAGACAATTTCTAGTATATAAGATATCATTTTGTACCATTATCTTTTTCATACATATACATAAAGATATATATATATATATACTTTTCTCTAACTTTATTTTTAATTTCATTTTTTTTATCTATAATAAAATAATAAAATATTTAAAAATTGGAACTATAATCAATTTAAAATATATACAAAATATAGATACATATTTATTTTAACTTACTTCAATATATATATAAAAATATAACTTTTTTTTTTATTTGTCATTAGTCAATAAAATATATAAAATGTGATACATGTTATTAAAGTATTTTAATTTACCCATGCATTAAAAATATTGCATTATGATTTAATACATATTCAAACATGTATATAAGACAATCAGTAATTACATGTAGCATTTGTAATAAGGGGCATCTTCAAATGTTATTTCTTTCTCTTTTCTCTTTCTTACTTATTTTATTTTACAAACTCTATATTATAATCTTAAAATTATTTATTATTGAAATGCATAGATAAAGTTAAAAAATTTTTTCTCTCAATTAACATAATTGTTTAGTTGAGGTATAATATTTTATATATATTTATATTTATAATAAAATTCTACAATATAATAATGTAATATTTTTATATTTTTTAATTTTTTAACATCTTGAAACTATAAAAATTACCCATCTTTTCTTATCTTTTATATATACATATATTTTAACGTTCATATTTATATAATGTGAAAATTAATGGGAAATGTGTTTATTCGATGCTGAATGATTTACTATTTTTAGTCAGCTAACATATATATACATATATTTCTATATAACTACACTTCCATAAAGCCATTCCAGTTAATTTTTAATATTATTTTTAAAAAAAAATATTTTATTGGTTGTTCTGTGTATGTAAAAGGTTATCATTAACCTTTTTACAACTATATTTGACAAATTTATTATCTTATAATATGTATATTATTTTAATATTTTTTTTAAATTTAATTTTTACATTATCCTAACTATATTTAATATATTGCTTTTAATTTAAAATAGTATCTAATTATAAATTCCATTAATCTATACAATATAAATATTTTATATATTTAATTTTTTAAATAATATATAATCAGCAGCTATTTAGATAGACAGTGGAAAAAATAATTAAACATCCATTTATCTAACTACTTCTTTTTTAACAATTTTCTTGCCATTCATGATATACTGTTAAATATAAAAATATATATAAAACACCATAAATTTCAAGTGACAAACAAAAAAGTTTCTTCAAAATAATATAAGGTAATAATTGTTATAGTATTTTATATTATTATTGTTATTATTATTATCCTTTTAATCGTTATAAATGAAACATTTGTGTTATTATATAAAATATTTTTTCAATATATTATTAAATCTTAAAATTTCTCATTCTCTATTTTATCAATCTTTTTATTTATATAAATGCTCATTTTTAATATAAAACTAAATTTTTTCATGTTTAAAATAAGTTAATATTACTTTTATTTTTTTTTCTCTTATCTTCTTTAAGTTAATTCAATTTTTTTTCTCAATTTATATCAATAATAATTTTACCTATAAATAAATAATAAGCTACTCACCATAGAAATATCAATTGATGTAGAAATACATAAGTTGTAATATTATATATATATTTATTTATTTAATATTTGAGTACATTAAAATGTCACTATTTAACAAAATAATTAGTTGCAGCATTATAAAATTTATACTTTTTATTTTAAAACAAATTTTAAGCAGATGTTCAAAAGTTAACTTCTTTATATGTATAAATATAACTTTTTTTTTATCTATGCTTGATTTAAATAAATAATTTTTTTGTCAACTTTAAATCATTTTTTTTAATAATTATTTATTATAATTTGTTATTTCTTTTTAGATAAATATAGCTGCCTATTCACTAAATATATTTTTTTATTTTATTATATACATTTTTTACTTAAAAGAGCTATAATTTTTTTTTAAATATGAATGAACAAAAAATAATTAAATCTACAATTGGTAATAATGATGGTATAAAAAATCAAGATAGAAAAATTAGACAAGATAAAATTGGTGGAAATATTTATAAAAATAAAAATAATAATAAAAATAATAATAATAATAATAATAACAATACTAATAATAATAATAAGAATAATAATAATAATAAAACGCAAAATAAAAATAAATATCAAAATAATAAACCACCTCAAAAAAATGGTATAAAATGTATTGAAAATCAAAGAAAGGTACTACAAAATGAGGTTGCTCCACCAAAACCTCCAAATAGAGGTGGTTTTCCATCCAAACCAGACGGGTTAATAGATAGAATTGAATTTTATCAAACACCAACATTAAATTTAGAAATTGCTTATTTTAATCCTGATGTTGTACGTAGTGGAATTTTCGGGCCTCATAATCCTCATCTCAAACCTGGGCAAGTAAATACTAAGGCTATTCAAGAATATCAAAGAAAATTCAATAAACCACCACCACCACATGTTTACACAGGTAATTTTCATTCAGTTGAACCTGTTCAAATTCTTCCACATCCTAATTTAATGTTTAATACATTTAATTGTCATCCATTAACAAGAGGTCAACAAATACAAAATATGTGTAAGCCATTACCACAACCACGTTATGGAGGAATTCCTAAATATGGTGGTGTTGAAGTATTACCGGTTAACGTAACCCATCCAATGAATAGAAATACAACATTCAATCAAAATAACTACAGCAAAAATATAAATCGCAATAGGAATAGTTATAAAAATAATATTTATGATGGAGGTAAAAATAAACAATATCAACAACAACAACAACAACAACAACAAATTCCACAATATCAACACAGAAAAGGAGGTAATTACAATAATAAAATTGTTTCAAATAATATAACTATATCAAATCAATATAATAATATTATTTCTAATGTAGAAAATAATGAAAACAACGAAAAAAAAAATCAAACTACAAATAGTATGGTAAAAAATAATGATACAACAAATGAAATCAATAATGATAGTGCCTTAAAAGAACAAATAAAAAAGCAAATAGAGTATTACTTTTCAGAGGACAATCTTATTAAAGACCTTTATATTAGACAATTAATGAATGATTCAGAGGAGAAGGGATTTGTTATGATTGAAGATATTTTAAACTTTAATAAAATTAAAAATTTAACTAAAACATTTCCCAATCCACATGAAACATTGATTGAAGTTTTAAAAGATAGTAAAAAACTTGAATTATCAAATGATAAATTAAAGATAAGACCAGGAACAAGTGTATTAGATCAACTAAATAATTTGTCTTTTTTATAGGAAAAAAAATTTAGAAAAAACAATAAAAAAATAATATTTATTTATATTACATTTATTTTATTTACAAATTTATATTTTTCTTTTAATGAGAAAATGTAATATTTTTGTTTGTATTTTTTTAAATAATAATATAGAAAGTATTAATAAATTTTAGAAATAATTGATTTAAATGTTCTTATTCTTTCTTTTTTTTGATTATTTACTAAATATTGATAAAAAATATTGTTTTTTGACAAGATATTAGTAAAAAAAAATTTACTATTAAATATGTACTATTTAGCTTTGTGAATTTATAGTAAAAAGGTTATTATGTTAACTTTTTTGAAATTTACTTAAATAATAATACAGTAATAAATTTGATTTTTTTTTAAATTCTTTCAAACGACTTATTTTTACACATAGTTTGAATTAAATTTTAGTGTAAAGAAAAATTAATTTATATAAAATGAAGGTATTCTTATTATCATTTTTTTATTTTCTTTGATATTAATTATGTCCCTCACACTCAGTTCTCAAAAAGAAACTCATTTGTAAAAAAAAAAACGTATTACCAATAAGAATCACATTCGATTTTTTTTATAAAATGAATATAATTTTTAGTTTATATCTTTTTTAGTTCTTATATTTTGTCTAATAATTTATAACCTATGAAATTTTTATTTACTTATTATATTTTTATCATTTCAAGCTGTTTAACTTTAAATATTGCAATATTATTTTGCCTCGGTAATCTATTTTTTTTTATTATAATGAAGAAACTTATAAATTGACTTTATGTATATAGGAGAAACTTAATGAATCTTTTATTATACTTATTTTACCCTTTTTTATTTTAAAAATCTTTGTTATATTTATGTATACGTGAACATTTGTATAGTTAATAATTTTACTATTTAATGTTAAGGTCCTGCAAACTTGAAATTTTGTTATCTTTGATACCTTTTAATTAATAATTTTGAAATGAATTCTATTTCAAAGTTAAAAAATGTACTAAGAACAACTAGGTACAAAGATTTTTTTTTGGATGTCACCTCTTCATAGTTCAGTTTTTAAGCAGAAACTCTTTACAAAAAAAAACGTTTCACCAAGAACAATATTTTTATTTTTTTAACAATAATAAGTGCTATCATTGTTTCATGTTTGTTTGTTAAAAAAGATAAGATTTAAAAAAGCAAATAGTTAGTCGAATGATATGAACATCAATTATTTCTCAATAAGGATACCAACAAAAAGTTTGAAATGTATATAAAAATCACTAAGTAAAATATGAAATAACTGTTTAAAACATTAAATTTGATTACTTAACTGTATACATAAATTCTTTGCTACAATAATTTTTGTTAAAACGATATTTTTAAAATATTCTTTAACCGAAATATATACCAGCCCAAATATATTTAAATATAGATTTAACTCATCTAGCTCTCAAATTTTATAGTTTAAAATCGTTTTATTTATTTGTCTTTTTTTAATATATTGCTTCTAGATTATAATTTTTTTACAAAAAATATTAATATTTTTAATTATTTTATTTTTTTATTTGAATATGGTTGTTTTTTAATATTTAAAAAAGCAATCATTTATTTATACTTTTTTAACTGTTGTTTAAATAATTTTTATTTTTTTTAAGGTCTTTTATACATTTTAAGAATCATGAATGAACTGTTCTTGTATGTTTAAAATACTTTCAATTTTTATACTTTATTTGCAGTGATAGTTCTAATAATCTTCGTTTCGATGGTGAAGTTAGTAGAAAGTATAAAAAACTTGAAATTGAATATAAACAGCATTGTTATGATGAGCCAACATTTTTTATGTTTGATTATTGTAACTTAGAAAAGGATAGTGCAAAAAATTATAGTTTTAATCCACTTACGAGTACTTTTTCTGTCATTCCAAAGCCACCTAATCCTTTTAAAAATAGTGGTATTATTATAAAAAGAAAAAATATTTACATATTTAATGGCCAAATATATAAAACATATCCTGATAAATATTGTGATCGTGTTTTAAGTTACTCAATCGAAACTGGTAAATGGGATTCAAGTGCATTTGTTTTTCCATCTTTAAAAAGGAAACGTTCAATTGTTTTAGATAATCCTATATATGCTCATCAAGCATTTCAAGTTGGAGGAATTACTGAACTAACTCAAGCTTTAAATAGTACTGTATTATATGATTTTCATAAAATACAATATTTTGATCTTAACTTTTGCCCATATAATAGAAATTTGATAATTACCAAAGGTGCATCAGCTATGGGTGTTAATTTTTTGTTTACTTGGGGTCCACAAGCAAAATGTTTTATATGGGATGTACGTTGCTCCTTTAAATCATCACAATTAATAGAAGTTCCCTTTTTAAATGGACTTAGAAATGACTACTCTGTTACAAATTCTAATTATTCACTTTATTTTAATGGCGGAACAATGATGTCTTGTGAAACTTCAAATGATTTTTTTGAATTTGACACAAGAAATATGGAATATATTAAAATGCCTAATATGCCTAGTAAAAGAAGTGGTCATGGTTCATATGTTTTTGAAAAAAAATTATACACAATGGGTGGATATTGTGACTCATACTATAGTAATTTTGAAATAGATATCTATGATTTTAAGGAAGAAAAATGGGAAAAGGATTCAGCTAAATTGCCTTGTATTATTGATTGCAACACATCTGTCTTTAATAATAATTATTTTCTTTTTTAAATTGCTTTGTTTTTTTATTTTAATTTTTAATTTTATTTTTTAACTTTTTTTTAATAAATAAAAAAAAAGTTGTATTTTTAATTAATTAATGAAATTATGTAAAAAAAAAGTATTTAAAAATTATGGTAAAGAATTATTGTAATAATTATGATAATACAACTACCATTTTTTTTATTAAAATAAATTAATTTAAAAATTATTGATGTAATATTTAAAGTTATTCGTTTGAAATAACTTATGTATATTAATTTATTTTTTTTATAATTATTAATAAATTTTTTATTTTTAACTTTTCTTATTGATAATATTTCTTCATAATAATTTTTATACTAATAATTAAACAAATTTTTTAAAGATAAATAAAATATCATTATTAACATACATCTTTAAAATTATAGTAGGAATTAAAGAATAACGACGTATAGACAGTAGACAGGAAGAAGAAATTAAGTATTTTATTGTTATATCATTTAGTTACAATGTTATTACATATTATAGAAAAAAAAAGTGTAGTTTTACGTTACGATGATAATAAAGCATACAACTAAAAGTAACATTTTAATACGTCAAAACTTTTATATTATGAAGTTTAATTTTATAAATATATTAGAAGAATAATTTTGAAGTAAAATACATTATTAATGATTAGATTTAGACACTCTAAGAACAGAATACTTTTGACTAGTTAATAATAATGCCATTATACTAGACTTATTTATTATCATAAAGAGGAGAGATGAGCTAAGGCTTTTTGATAAGATCCTCCTTTAATATTATATAGTGTAACAACTTGATCATTTTAATTTTAAAGGTAAACTACAATTATAAAAAAAATTTTTTTACTTTTTTATTATTAGTATTAATTATTATTTAAATGAAATATTATTGTATTTTGAAAATATATATTATTTTTATTTTAATGATAATATCATTTTCCAAAAATGAAAATGAAGAATTAACCAAATATTATCATAATTCTACAAATATTTCATTTCCTGATTTAGATATTAATGTTGATGCTGGAATAGAAGGTTTTAATTTTTTCTATACAAGGGTAACGCATAAACGAAGACTTTTATGTCAAGGATATAACAGGACTGAATGTTTAGACAAAAAAATAGCTAAATGTGGTACCGTAACTATAAAATGTGATGAAACAGGACCTTTTCAAAACTTATTTTGTATTAATATTTTTACATTTCCTGCTAAAAATTTAACAGATAAAAGTCAAATTGAAAAAAGAGTAAATTATAATTAATTATAATTAATTATATATATTTATATATAATTTTTATTTATTTATTATAGGAATCATTATTTAAAGGTTGTTATAGACCAATAAATACTCGTAGCTGTCCCAAAGAAGGTGGTTGTCATACTCAACCTGATCCAATGTTACCAGGACATAATCTTATTTTTTGTTGTTGTAGGACACATAATTGTAATCAAGATGATTTACGATATATTGATAAGCCAATCTCTGATCACCTCTAATAACTGAATAAATATTTTTTTTCTTCAAATTTTCTTTTAAATTTACTTTAAACATATAATATTAACATGATATCAAATTTTTTAATTTTTCGTCAAATTAATATTTTAAATTAAACTTTTTTTTATTCAATGTATTTAATTATATTACTCATCTGTATTTTAAATATATTCAAACAAAAGATACAATAAATAAAATACATTTATAGTTATAAAAACAAATTGTAAAAAAAAAGAAGTGCAACAGTTAAACAAAAACATTGTGATATATTTTTTGATGGTGTTATATTATTAAAATTAGTAATAAAAAGAATGAGAAGATACTTATTGAAGTAGTGAATAAATTGTATAAAATATACTATTTTAAATAAATTTACAAATTGTCTTCTTTTTAGTTATAATCATATATTAAGAACATTGTTCACATAATCACACTATTACATAAAAAGTTATTTATAAAAAAATAAATTTTTAATTCTATATATTTTCTATAAAGTTATTTTTTTTCATTATATAATTTATTACATAAATTTATTTTAAAGACAATATAAATTAAATGTATTTTTTTAGGTGAATGATGATGAAACCTTTTATTGTTATCACATTCTTTTATTTCTTTGTTACATCAAACTGTACAAAAATTTACATAACTGATTATAATATTAATTCTAAACTTTTACTTACTCAAAAAGAATTAGGAAAATCAGTTGAATTTATTTGTGTTTTTAATAATAATTTAGATTTTATAAAAAATTTATACTGGAAAAAGTTGAATAAATCTTCAGGATTAGGTGGAGAAATAATAAAAAATATTAGGAACAAAATATTTTTATATCAAGAGAAAAATTATTTTACAATGAAATTTTATAATGTTTCTTATATTGATTTAGGAATGTATCAATGTATATTAAAATATGATAATAAAGATATATCAAAAAAATTATTATCATACAACTATAATCTACAATCTCATAATGTTTATATTTTTAAAGAAGGTAGTAATGTTAATTTGACATGTAAAAATGATAATAAAAATAATGGAAAAATAATACTAAAAAAAAGTGTAAATTTTATCTTTCCTATTTCTTTAAATATTAATTTTTTTAGAATTTAAAAAATAATAATATTTTTTGTTTAAATGATACCTTTTGTCAAGTTAACATAAAAAATGGATCAAAATATAATAATAGTATTTTTGAATGTAAAAAATATATTGGTGATAAAATCAAAATTATATATGCAATAGTTTTATTTACCTCATATAAAGACAATGATAACATTAAAAATAAACATTTAAATGGTAGTTTTAAATTTTTTTAAATTTACTAATTAATATTTTAATAGGTTTACCATATATATTTAAATCATTTCCTAATACTTTTGAAGTTAAAGAAGGCGATACTATCTTTATTCCATGTATTTTCAAATCATTTATTTTTAGTTCTACTATTCTTAATAAATGGATTTTTAAAACAAATTATAATGGGAATCATTTTTATAATAACAGTGATTTTATTAAAAATATAATAGTAGATGAAAGTAATTTTTCAATTTTAAAATTATCAAATATATCACAGTACGATACAGGAACGTATATATGTAAAATTGCTTCAGAATATGGGGTAGTAAATCGTGAATTTTATGTTTACATTAAACCAAGTCGTCCATTAATTCATTATTTTAAAAATACTATTAGTTTTCTAACGATATCTACTTTACCATTAAGTAATGTATTTGTTAGATTCACACCACACGACAGTAATCTAGACATGATCGAATACATATTTGGATCAAAAAATATTATTGATTTAGGTAATTTCAAATATGTAGGATATATGAATACAAACAATTTGTTTAATTACGGTTCAAAATATAATTTAACTTTGGCAGTTTCACATAAATTTTCCAAATCAACTTTTTCAACTTCATTTAAATTGAATGACTACTTTATTCTTAATGAAGGATTTATTGATTATTATAATGAAAAAGTAGACTTAAAAAATAAGGAACAATATAATATCATTAAAATTTATATTTTATTACCAATTGTAGTACTAATAATAGTTTATTTTAATTATTCTTTTTTCAATATAATTCTAAGATATTAATAATTGTTAAAATTTATTAATATTAAAAAAAATAATATTTTTTGTTAAATAAAATATCCTCAATAGTGGGTGACTTATCTTATCTCAAGAGAAATATATAAACTTTTTATAATTAAGGTTTTTTTTCTGCAAATAATTAGTTAATTAATTAATATTGCTTAGATTTTTGATTATCAAGAATTTTTTGCAAAAGTATTTTTTAAGAATGTATTATAATATATTACTTCCTTTATTAAAAATAAAATTCTTTTTTTTTTGCATTTTTATTAAAAATTTGTTCAAAATTAAAATATTATGAGGGTGAATTAATAAGTTAATTAAAAAATTTTTATATAATCGAATGGATTAACTTTTTTAAGGTGGGCATATAAGGAGATTGCAAATTTAAATAATTTATAATAATTTTTATTAATTAAATATATATTTTTTATTTAATTGTTAAAATTAAATAAGTTATTAAATTTTTTATCAATATTTTTAAAATGGAATTTCTAAGATTTTATAAAGTAAGTTATATTTTTAAGCATATATAATAAAATTATCGTTTAGATTATTTGGTTATATTTTTTTACAATTTTAATTATAAATGGGGAATCATTAATAAATAATTATTCAATTAACTATATTAAAAATGATCCAGAGACAATTAATATTGTCTATCGTTTAAAAAAAAAGCTTGGAATAAAAGAAAATGACAATCAAGTTGATTCAAAACATTTTTTTAATACGATAATTAATGGAAAACATTTTGGTGAAAATTACCATATATCTGAAAAAATAAAAAAATACTTTGAAAGAACAGGAATACTATTAAATGAGGATAAATTTATGATTGATAATAGTAATGAAAATAAAGAGATTGTTTTAATAGGTAAAAGATCTCCCTATGAAATAGATAACGATATTTTAACGCATTTTGAATTTAACAAAAATATATTAGAAAATACTTTTAATGAAGGATTTTTTATTTTAAATTTAAAGAATCTTAAGATTCCTCAAAATGTTGATCAAAAATATTACCTTCAAATTTATAAAAAGTATTACAATGAAGAATATGAGGATAAACTTATTATAAATGATAGTTTAAATGAATTTGATAATACAGAAAACAAAAGATACAAAGTTTTTATTCCAAAAGATATATTAATGAAGTTGAATAATGAAAAGTTATCAGATTTTACAGTTTATTCAAAAGTCATTGTCCAAAAATATGATAATAATAGTATTTTTGATATAACGTTACCATTAACAATTAAAAGTTTACATTTTATAATTAATGATACTACAAAAAGAAAAAGACACTCACAAAATGAGGAATGTAATCCTAAAAAAGATAAAAAATCATGTTGTTTAAAAGATAAATATATAAATTTACACAATTTTACTGAACTAGTAAATATTGCTTTTCCATCCATCATTAATGTAAAACAATGTTTAGGAAGTTGTATTTTGAATGATGTAAGTTTATTTTGTTTTTTAAATTAATATAACAATTAATTAGTACCAATCTCTTAACTCTTATTTGTTGGATCAATTATCTAACAAAACAATTGAAAGAACAAAGTGTTGCCGGCCAACAAAATTTGAAACAATAAATTTTGTTTTAAAAAAAGATAACTTTACAGCATTTGAGATAGCAGTTAATGATTTGATTATCAAAGAATGTGAATGTTATTAAATAAATTATGATAAATCAATGTTTTTTAAGTTTAATAAAAGTTTTTCATTATAAATAAATTAATTTTTTTATTTTATTAATATAAGTATATTATTATTATTCTAAATAATTTTCTTTTGCCTTACATTTATTTATCGTACCACACTTTTATTTACATTCTCTAGTTGTCTTTCTATTTATCTTTTATCAGATATTAACTAACGTGTAAATAATTTTATTTATAAATCATTTCTATTTAAATTTTAAACACAAAAATTTAATAAATATTATTTATTTATGTAAAAATTATACTTATATATATTTTAATCTAAGTAAAAATTAAAAAAATATATATTACATTTGATTAATTAATTGAAAAATTTTGTATATTAATAAATGTAATGTTTGTTCAGTAAAGTTTTTTGCAGTAAAATTTCTAAATTATAATTATAAATATATTAATAATTGCTTTAAATGATTATTTCTTATTTAATATAAATGATTGTTACTTGTTTTTATTTTAAATATTTTAAATTATTCTGAAGCCATTTCAAGTAATTCTCTTAATTTATTAGTTCTTTCTTTTCTAGATAAATGAATTGATTCCCTATCATAATTATTTGTTTTCAATTCTGGAATACTTGATATAGCATTAATCATTGATGAAGATGGTTTTCTTTCAGTTAAAGGATATATTCCACTTCTAACATTATTTGTTAAAGGTAAAATATTTCCGTAGCCTAAAATTATATAATTATATCAAAAAATTTTTAAAAAATTATTATTATTATTAATATATGTATATATATATGTTAATGTAAAGATAATAAATTAAAATAGAAGATATAAAAGTAGAAAGAGCATACAGCATTAAGGCTCACCTCCTCTAAATGAAGCAATATAATCATTATCATTTATCAATACATTATTATGTAGAAAATTTTTATTTTCACATAAATTACATGATCCTCTACAATATGTATTCATAAATGTTGAATATTTTGAACAAAATCCCATTGCTGCCCAAGAAGGACAACCATCAATATGTGAATCTTTACATAATAAATAATCAGAATCTTTGTTATTATTTATAAATGTAGTTAATGGTAAATTATAGTCTATACTAGGATTATTATTATTATTATAATTATATTGTTGTGATAACCTATCTATATTTTGAAAATTTTTATACATATTACTAAGGTATTTCATTATATTATCAAATTTATAAGAAGCTACAGAATCATAAATAATTGGGATGTTATCTACAGTGGGAATATTATGATTAATTTCATTTGATGTTAAAAAAATATTAGGGGTTATAAAATTAGAATACCCACCATTTAATCCTGTTGAAAGTGTTGTAAAAGGTGAATCTATAGAGCCCATGGTACTTAAAGTGTTAAGACTATTTACCCCACCACTAACTAAATCAGATGTACTACAACCAGTACCACAACTAATTGGACATAATCTTGCCATAATAAGTGGAGAAGAGCTACATTGGCCTGTTGAAGCATACACAGCACACTGTGGCAATTGATCCTTACACGTTCCGCTACCAGTTCCTGGTATATATTGATTTGTAAGAATATTTCTTGATAAAGAAGTAGTACTAAAATTATTTTATAAAATTTTTATTTTTAAAATTTAATTTTACATACTCTGCAATTCCCATTGGTGGTATTGAAATGTCTGGTTGAATATAATTTGATAAAGTATTTGGTGATAAACTACCTTCATAACCACTTAAACCACTTATACCAGAACGAGAATTCCAACTATATGAAGATGGTAATCCAAGCATGTATGAATTTAAATATGAGTTAGACATTCCATTTCTAAGCATGAGTGAACTCAATGAAGGGTTAAGATAATTCAAACTACTCATTCCATCAATATAATTTGTATATCCACTTAAAAATGGATTTGAAATACTAGAAGGAGGTATTTGAGGATAGTATAAATAATTTCTTGGATAATAAGAAGAGTATCCAGTAGAGTATGGTGTATAAGTATTGTACATTCCATAACTGTATGGATTATTTACTGGTATAATTGGTGAAATTTGCCCTTTAATAATTGTAAAGACAATTGAAAATACAAGATAGATAATATTTTTGTTTGAAGGCATTGTAACTGATAACAAAAATAATAAATATTAAAATATATATTCAAAAAAAATGAAAGCAGTAGATTTGTAAATATTCACTTTTTTGATGGATTTATATACAACCAATATATGCTTATAATCTTTTTATAATCGTATTTATCATCGTATGCATGATTACTTATATAAACTTCCCTTTATCATTATATTACAAAAATATGAAACAAGTTTGATTAAAATGATTCAAGTTTCCAAATATAAGTATATATTACCATTTTATGCTTAATTTTTAAAAAATCGAGTACTGCCCAAATCATATAGTTATATAATAAAGTTTTTATTATAAGTAATTTATAGTTATATTTAGTTAATTGTTTTATTAAAATAAAATTTTACCAGAATATTATAATGTTTATTTATGATCTAGTTAGATAAAACATAAAATAATATTTATGATAATATTGTCCATTATAAGAAAAAAAATTGATAATAAAATAATTTAATACTTTTTCATGGTCATTTTTATTATAAAGTTTAAAATAATATTAATAAACAAAAATTTAAATACTTTTGTTAAATACTGGTAGTATTTTAAAAAATTTATTATTTTTAAATAAAAATATATATATATATTTAGAAAAATTGTTATAAAAATAAAAATATTAATATTTTAAAAAGGATCCCTTACCTTTTTTTAAAATATTTAATAAGAAATAAATAATAAAATGGTCATATAAAAGTCTTTTACCCCTGGAGAGTAATTGGTCCTATAAAAACACAATAAATTGTCAATTTTTTTTTCAAAATAAGTATTTAATCTTTTTCAATTGACCAATTATTTCTAAAATATTTATTTATTACTTCAAATGTGTCAATTTATTGGATATAATTAAAAATTATTTAAAAATAATCTTATTTTAATGTTAAAAAGCTAAAAAAAGAAAAAAAACTTTTTTACATCTTCTTTATTATCTTCTTTATAAATTTTATCAATCATGTTTTATAAAATTAAATATTTGTACTTTTTAAATAAATATAAAATATATACATTTAAAAAAAAATGAATTAATGAAGTAAAAATTTTATCCATTTATCATTTCTTTTTTCTTAACCATTTAACGAAATATTATAAAACTTAATTATCCAAAATTATGATCTATTTATATTATTATAAAAACCCTAAAAATTTATAATAATATAAATATACATAAAAAAAAATACCAAAAGTTGTCTTATATATCTATATACCCAAGAGAAATTATTTTTGTTACAAATTTTTCTTAAAAATCTTTTATTATACCAGTACATATTTCTATATAAATTAAGAAGAAATTTTTAACTTTTTAAAATATATATATTTAAATATCAATAGCTTAATCTATTATCTTTATCTAAGTTTTTCTTTAACATAAATCTATTACATATCAGTGGTACATTAAATTTACTTTATTGTGACACAATGTATAAGTTTTAAATATTCATGTGTCATTTCATAATATTTTCTTTTTCAACTTACTTTCTGTCTCTTTTCCCTATTGTATTAGTCATTAATTATATCACTTTTTAAGATACTTTTTTTTTATTTTGAACTATTTTTTATTTTTAAATTTGTCTTTTTATATCAAAATTTGAAAAAGCTTTTATTTTTCATTTATCTTTTTTAAATATATTATTATAGGTTTATAAATTTTTTTCTTAAATTATTCAAAATTAACATGAATAATAATGATGAAGGGAAAAAAAAATTTCATTATCTTCAAATACCAAAATTATCCCAACTTTCTAATGAATATACTTATGAAAATGATAATAATTATTTAAAAGAAAAATTATCTAATTCAATAGAATCAAATTATTGTGATTCTCAAAGAAGTAATACCTATCAACATCTTTTACCACCATCATTTCTTTTAGGTGTATCAGAAGCTATGAAATCACCTACATCTATAAGACGTTCCATACGTTCATCACGTTTTGAAGGGTCAAGTATTGAATATACAAGTATTTCGCAAATTTTACGAGATTTCTGTGCTAGAACAAGTAGTCATGGTATTCCATTTATAGGGTTAGTTTTTTGGGTTTTGTTTTTGTTATTTAATATTATTAAAAAAAAGAAATAATAATAATTTTTTTTATCTTTAGATCATCTTCCTTCTTTGGTAGATATATATGGCTATTATTTTTTGTTGTTGCTTCATTATTATTTGCCTTTCAAACATACTGGACATTATCTGAATATTTTCAATATAGAACAATTATTGAAATGCAACTTAAATTTGAACCTGCACCATTTCCAGCAGCAACTATATGTAATTTGAATGCTTTTAAAGCTAGTAAATTAAGGCAATTTGAAGAAATTGAACAAGGTTTTGCTATATGGGAAAGGGCTATGAATCAAATTGATAGTATGAGAAATAATATTCAACCTATATCAGTAAGAAAAAAAAGGCATGTTCTTTATAATCCAGTTTATGTAAGATGTGTTTGTAATACACCTGAAGATCAATGTGTACCACAACGAAATCCATTAGATGTAAGTAAATTGAATATGAAATATTTGAAATAAATATTTCAGGTTAATACAACTGTATGCCTTTGTTATGAGGAAGCAAATACTGGAGATATATGGCCATGCTATCCAACAACTGTTTGGTCAGAAAAGACATGTTATCATTGTTCATCATCACAAACATGTGATGATCCTGATAGACCACCAAATATAACAACATTATTAACAGAAGCTGAAGAAGTTCAATGTATTTGTCAATCAATCTCACATCATTGTATTAAAAAAACACAAACAGAAATATCATGGTGGAATCCTAATAATTATACAATATATCCTATTACAACAACTACAACACCACCTGAAGTTGAAGAGGCATTTGGATTGAATGAATTAAAAGATCGTGGAGCTATTACAACTAAAACAAAAGAAAATCTCATATTTCTTGTTGCAGCAATGCCTTTAGAAGTAAGAAAAGAATTATCATATACATTGGATGAATTTGTTTTACGATGCTCATTTAATAGTGAAGATTGTGATATGAATCGTGATTTTCAATTACATATGGATCCTGAATATGGAAATTGTTATACATTCAATTTTAATGATAGTGTAGAATTAAAAAATAGTAGAGCTGGACCAATGTATGGTTTAAGGTTACTTCTTAATGTTGCCCAAAAAGATTATATGCCAACAACTGAAGCTGCTGGTGTTAGATTAGTTGTTCATGAACAAGATCAAGAACCATTTCCTGATACATTTGGATATAGTGCACCAACAGGATTTGTTTCATCATTTGGTTTAAAAACAAAAGTTCTTCAAAGACTAGATGCACCATATGGAATGTGTAGTGATACATTTCGTCCAGAGGGATATATTTATGCTGAACATTACTCTCCAGAAGGTTGTTATAGAAATTGTTTTCAACATAGAATTCTTCAACAATGTGGATGTGGTGATCCACGATTTCCTTTAGGAAATGAAACATTAAAACCATGTGATGCACGTAATTATAAACAACGATCATGTTTAACAAATTTTACAAATAGTATTGGTGGATTTCATCATCTTCAAGAAGATTGTCATTGTGTTCAACCATGTACTGAGTATGCTTTTGAGACAGCTTACTCTGCTGCAGCATGGCCAGCTATTAATTTTAATATTGGTGCTGACTGTCCAGCTGTTACTGATATAACAAATGATTCAAAAGCATGTGCAGAATATTATCGTCTAAATACAGCTTATATTGAAATATATTATGAGCAATTAAATTTTGAAACATTAAAAGAAACTGCTGGTTATACATTAGTAAATTTGTTTTCTGATTTTGGTGGTAATATTGGTCTTTGGATTGGATTTTCAGTTATAACAGTATTAGAAGTTGTAGAATTATTATGTGAAATTTTTTATTATGCTGCTTATAAAAAACCAACAACATTCATAAAAAATAAAAGAAGAAAAGAATTACATAATAAAATACAAGAAGGTAATTTATTACCAGCTCCAAGAATTTTAAGTGTTGAAGAAAGGCAAATACAAAGAGATTTACCATCATATAGGAGAAGAACAACTTATATAAAAGGAGAAAAAGAACCAATAGTACGGAGTGATGATTTACTTGACAAAAATGAATCATTTTCAGATGATAATATTAAGGATAATTATAGTGTAATAAATAAAAACAAAAGAAAACGTAATATTGTAAGATTGAATAGTATTGAAAGTATCAAAGAAGAATCTTATAGCAAATTAACAGGTGATAAAAGTGATTCATATAAATCACTTAAAACAGATAGTAGTAGTTTAAGCTCCTCTTAACATTATAAATAATTATTATTTTTAAAAAAACAATAATATTAAAACTTTTTTATTGCAAAGACAAAAAATATATATTATGATAAAATAAATTATGATAATAACTAAATATATTTTAAAACGATTTTAATACAAATATTGTAAAAAAAATTAATAGCGACAGTCATCTGTTTGTTTAAAGATAATATAAAAAATATATAAATAAGTATTTGTAAAAAAAAAATAAATATATTGTGTACTAAAATGGAGTAATCCTAGTAAAATGATAACATTTTTGAAAGAAGTTTACTTTCTATTTATATGATATGTAATTTTTACATAAATTATTTTTTTTTCTTACAAAAATGCTGATTACTACCGGTAATATTATTAATTATTATATTTGTTTCATTTCTTCCGATTTAATTTTTGATAAATAGATAACTTCATATTTTATTGATTTTTTTTTTTGAATTTCCTAATAGTTAAAATATTTATTAAAGTTCATTTTTAGTTAAGAGAGAATATCTTTTTTCAGATGGTTTAAGCTCTTTAAAAACAGAGGGTTTTGGTGTACCTTCAGGTATTGGAACAGCTGAAGGTGGTCCTGCAGATCCATCTTTTGCTTCTAATCTAGCTTGTTCCTCAGCAAACTTTTGTAAATCAAGTAATCTTTGGTCGAGAGTTTCATGGAATTCTTTGTGTAATTTTCCTGAATGAAGATCTAAAATAAACTTTTTTAATTGACCTGGTTCATATAATTTTGACATGTCTGGGAATAAAAACATATGTTGAAATGAGTCAATAGCTACAACAGGAAGATCACGTGAAGTTTTTCCAAGATGTTTAAGAGGGTGAGCAAATTTAAATCCATCAGCAAGTAAAGCATTAACAGTACTTTTATGTTCCATTAATTCTGATTGTACTAAATTGGCAAATTTTTTATCACCTTCTGTATCTTTTGGATCACGGAAATATAATAAGAATGGTAATCCTTCTTCAGTTAACTCTTCAACATTTTCAAATGTAACTTCTCTAACTAATGGTATACATTTATCAGTAATCCATGTTTTTAGAAAATCATAATCATTTAAATTTCCTGTATACTTTTGTTCATCATTAGTATCTGGATCATGGAAAATAATTAAATTTCCATAACCAGGTTTGGTAACACTTTTTGAAAACCAAAATGAACAATCATCTTTAAGGATTGATGAAATTTTTTTAAAATATTTAAATTCAGGAACATCAATTGATTGGAAATATCCAACAATATTTCTTCTTGTTTTATCAATAGTTCTATCCAATTCATTGTCGGATGTAAATTCTTTCATAGCTGATTCAAGGTGTTGACGTACAAAGTCATGTAATGCATCAACATTTCTTGCTCCTCTAAAAAAATATTTCATTTATTAATTAATAATTATTTTTCAAAATAATATTACCTATATTCTTTGGTTGCTAATTCACCATTAATAAATATTTTCATTGTAGGAAATTTATTAACAAAATATTTATCAGCAACTTCAGATTCTTGTACTGAATCAACAATAGCAAATGTTACACTTGTTCCAGGATATTTTTCACCCCATTTTTTACCCGCATCCTCCCAAATAGGTTTAAGTCGCCTACTAAATGGGCACCAATCAGCACAAAAAGCTGTAAAAACAATGTCTGAGGATCCTATGACTTGATCATGATTTTCTGAATTTATATATATAACTGATTGGTTCATATAACCAACACCAGCCATAGAAATTAATAAAAAAATAACATAAGACAAATTCATTGTCCTAAAAAAAAATTTTTTAATTTTTTGATAAAATTAAAAATATAATGAGATAAAATTGGAAAAATTTTATAAAACTAGTATGAACTAGTTAAATAGTTGTTTAAATATACTAGGAAATAAAAGGAAAATCAAAACAATTTTTAAATAAATAAAATAATAAGTATAAAAAAATAATAAAAAAAATACACAACTTGATTATACATGGTTATCTTTTTACGGAATAGAAACAATATTTTGAATAAGTGATTTTAATACATAGGCGACCTGAATTTTAAAATTGTAAACTACATTTTGATTAATACTACAAATATTTTGTATATATATAGACATCGATTCGAAACAGATATTTCAGTACAAAAATTTTAATATAATTGTTGTAGAATTAATATAACAAATGTACATTATTTAAAGGTCTGTATCTTTAGTATCAAGAAAAGAGAGTGAGAGAAAAAAAGAAAAAGAACTATTAATTTATTTTATCACAACTTTAATATATTATATAGGGGAATTATCTTATAATTACAATTCTATCTATATTTATAATTGTGAAAAAAAAGGATGATTTGTCAAGGCTATCTAAAAGAAGGTTAAGGTAATAATAATGTCAAAGATAAAGATAATTATATTTCTTTAATAAATAATATTTTTTTATAATAAAATTTAAAATATATTTTTTGCAAAAAATATTTTTTTATAATATAATTATATTAGACTACAAAATAAAAATACTTTTAATAAAATTTGATTGTATTTTTATTTCTCTTATAAAATTATTTTTATTAGTAAAAAAAAAAATAAATTAGCACGTTAATAATTTTATTAATATAATATAACTAAATTGCTATTTAACATTTTAGTAATAAATGGCTAAAATATAAATTAAAACTCATTTAAAGTTAAATGATTTGTTAAAAACGTAAAATTTTTAAAACTTTAATGAAATAAATACAAACTCTATCTTTATATAAATAAAAGTACATTTGAGTGATCTTAAAAGTAGACGTATGTAATCAAAAATATCTACGTGGAAGTAAAGGTAATCTAAACAATATGTTAATATTATTCCTTATTAATATACAGACATATATTGTTCTTTAAGATTCATAAAAATGGAATGAGATTAAAAGGCATATAGAGGTATATGGCAAGTTAAAAGTTTGTACTTATACTTTAAAATAACAAGAAAGACCTAAAAAAAAGTGTTTATTATAAACTATGTTTAAATGTTTATACAGACCATCTCATTTTTATTTATAACAGACAATTATTAGGAAATAAATGCATTTTATTATGCAAAAATTATGATTCAAACATAGGAAATGATATAAAAAAAATTTATATTATTCATATTTTAACAAATAAAATTAATTTTTAATATTTTGAACATAAAAAAAATATAAAATATAATCAAATTCTAATATTTAGTTATTTATGATCAATTAATCAAATTCAATATTTACTTAATGAAGATATTTAAGTCACATTTTCATTTAACATTTCTCAATTTTTTTTTCACTTTATTATGACATTCACTACTGGGTGATGTTAAAAATAACATTATCTGTATTTAACTTTTAATTTACTCAACAATAAAATTAAATTTTAACATTTTTAACAACAACTTTGAAGTATTTTTTATTTTTTTATCACTACATTATTTTATGTTTTGTCATATTAAAAATGTTATAAGTAATTAAACTAAAATTAAACTATAATAATACAAGATAAAAAAAATATAGCATCGCAAGAATAATTCCCAATATTTGTTATTTACTTTTTATATTAAGTAAAGAAAAGATCTTTTAATAATTGTGCCAGCTAACATATATAAATATATATATATATATATATATCTTTCTTTTAGCATATATTATTCTATTGAAAGCATATACACACATATACAATTGTATGCCACAATATTTAATAATCATGTATACCATTATTTATTGGATTTTTCTTAGTACATTTTTATTGTTTGAAAATTTTGTAAAAGTTTTAATTTTTTAAAAATAATTATAATGTATATATTGCTTATATTTATTTAAAAGTTAAATAAAAGAGATTGTTTATATTTTTTATAAACATATAAATATCTTTTATCATTTATTGAAAACAACTTTTTTAACATTTCTTCTCAGGAATTAATATAATCTTTTAACAGTAAAAATTAAAATTTAAAATAAAGATAAAAATTATTAAATTTTAACATTATATATATGTATAATTATATACGAATTTTTATATTTTACTTAATTATAGTATTAAAAAATTATTTAAATATTAAATTTTTAGTTTAAATAAATTTAAGATACAAGAATATTTAAAAAATTTTTAATTATGTAAAAGAGAAATCTTGTAATAGAAGATAAATAAAAGTTTATTAAAATTGCTACAAAAAATTAAATTTATTTAAAGTATTTTTAAATTAATTAAATATTTTTAATTTTATAAAATATATATATTTAAAATTTTCGTTAATTTAGAATAAAATTTTTTAATTATATTTATACTGGAAACTAATTATTACTTTTTTTATTATATTTTTATTTTTCATAATATCCATAAAGGCAATTTTATATATTAAAATAACAAAAGAAAATTTATTTTTCAAAAATATAAATATAATAATAGTAATAAAAAATAATAATAAATTTTATTTAAATAATACATTTATATATTTGCTATTTTAATATTTTATATCAAAAAAAAATATTTTTAATCATTTTTAAAAATAATATATATCATTAAAATATAATGTAAATTAGTATATGTACAAATGTTTTGAAATAAAATATGTTTTTTTACTAAAAACTTCCAAAAAACTTTTAAATTATTATCTTTTTTAAAAAGGATTTTATCATTTTATTTTATCTCATCATTTTAATATTAATTGGATTTGCAAAACTAATATAATTCTTCTTCTTGTTCGAAGTTAATTTATAATATTAAGCGTTAGATATTATGATATTTATTTTAAAACACTTAATTTAAAATTTTTAAAAATTCTAAATTTAAAATTTTATTTATTTCTATCATTATTTATTCTATATATATATATATATATATCTTTGCCTCAACAGACTACAATCATGTCATTTATTTTATGTGTTTTTAACTTTAAAAATAGTATAGTTATATTTAGTTTCAAAAAGAGTTACCAAAAATTCCAAAAATTTATTACTATTTTATTTTTATAGATATAGATATTCTTTTACATAATACAAATATCTTTATACTTATTAATTTGAAAAAAAACCGTTTAACTTTAGTTAATGGATAGTTTAACTTTAATTTAAACATTAAATTTTCTAGCACTTATTTTGTTCCTCATTTTTGAATAAAAATAAATTATTCTTTATATTTGTTTTTGCACTTTTCTTAAACTTTTATTTAGCTTAAAATTCAATACAATGCCATTTGTTTTAGAAAACCTTTCAATTGTTATACCAAAAATATTTTATTTTATAAATGAAAAAAAAGGATATTTTAAATATTTTCTTATTTTTTTTTAGAACTATGACAGAATCTTCAAATGAATATTCACAATTAGAAAGTCTTTTTTCAGTCATCCAACCACCAAATGGTTCACAAAGAACCCGCTTAGGTAAGTTTCAAGAAGCTAATAAAATAAATGTTTTGAAATTTTCAATAAAATATATTTTTAAAGACAATTCCTCAAATAATTAAGTAATAAAATTTAACTTTGAATATATCTTTAAAACTTTTATATTTAATTGACATACTTATTAGAAGCAGATATTAAAATATAAATTGATATAACTTATATTAGTTATAAATTTTTTGATAATGTCAATTAAATTTAAATTTTATTTGAACATTTGTTCTTTTGTCTTATTATCAAAATAACTTACATATGTATAATATTATTCAATAAGTAATATATCATATAACTTTTCTTATATTAAATAATGTTTCTGCTTATTTAATATGATAATATTATAATTTCCTCTGAAATAGATATAACTTTTATATATTTTTAAAATTTTAATTTTTAATTTATTTATTAAAATTATTTTAAATATTATTATAAATGGTTTTAGAAAGTTTACCAGAAAATAGATCTTTTACTTATGGTATACCAATTTCTGAATATGAAATACGTGAAGCTGTTGCAAAAGAAGCTAAAGAAAGAAAATTATGGAGATATAAAGCAGTTAAAAATATGCAAATTGATAATATAGAACATTCAAGTTGTTTTCATGTATGTTTCTTTTTATTTTATTGTTTTTAAATATATTTTTTTTTCAATTATATTTAAGTATGTTCTTGAAAGTTTTACTGAACAAAGATCTATTGCTCAAGCAACAGAACCATATACAATTGGATCTCATATAGATAATTCAATTTATCTTGAAAGACAATCTGAAGTAGATAATAATCCAACATCATCTAATCAAAGAAGGAGTCCTGTTCAAGAAAATGATACAATAAATCCATGGGAATATATGATAGAACCATGTTCTGACTTTGTTTCACAAACAAAAGTAATTGAACTTCCTGGGTCTAGTCATATAATAGCATGTACTAATTGTAGTGCTGAAGGACAACAACATTGTTTTCATTGTCGTGGAAATGGAACAGATAAATGTAATTATTGCAGGTTTGTTTCTTTTTATTTGATTTTTTTTTTTAAATTTATTATGAATTTTGAAAAAAAATATTTTTTAGAGGAACTGGAATGAAAGCAGGGGTGGCACATCCAGCAATTTATACACATCCAATGATTGGTACATTTCCACATGCTGATATGAATATGGGATATCCTGGTTCTGGTTCAGTTATTGTTAGACCACATGATAAAAGACAATCATATGCAGCTGGGACACCAGTACATTTTATGATGAAAGCTGGTTTACCACCACCAGGAATCGGCCAACATGATTTATGTATATTTTGTCGTGGTAGAGGTATTAAAGATTGTACACATTGTAAAGGACAAGGTAGAAAAAGTTGTATTACATGTAACGGAACAGGAAATTTAAGAGAATTTACTAAATTAAAAGTTTTTTTTGCTGTTGAAAGAAGTGATTTTTTTACAGAATCTGAAATCCCACAACATTTATTTCATTTTGCAACTGGTGATCAAGTATTTTATGAATGTCATCCATATGTATTGCCATTAAAAAAATTTGAAGCTAAAGAAGTAAATGAAGGTAGTCGCAAACTATGTGCAGAACATTTACAAAGATCATTAGGATCTACAAAAATGTTAAAACAACGTCATTTTGTTGATGCAATACCAGTTGCCAAAGTTTATTATACAATGGGTAAACATTCTGGTATTTTTTGGGTTTATGGCAAAGAACATTTGTGTTATATACCTAAAAAATCATCAAGTTGCGTTATTCTTTAAAAAAAACTATTTTGTATGAACTCAAAAAAATATATTTATATTTTTTTAAATTTATTGAAGTTAAATTTATTTTTAGAATATTGACAGCAAAGAAAATTGTACATTAATAATTAATTATTTGTAATTAGTATTTTATTTTTATTTTTTAATAATGAAGATAGAAATTTTCTATAAATAAAAAAAAGTTTGAGTGGGAGAAAAATATGTGTTTATTATTATCTTTTTAAAATTTGAAATATTACTTTTTTAATTTATTATTAAATTTTTATAATACATATTTCAAATTTTACTTCCAATTAAAAATGCAAAATTTCTAAAAATAGTAAAGAAATTTTAAATATTTTTATTGATAACTAACAAGAAATATAATACTTATAATACTTCTAAGTTAATCGATTCAAAAATATTAAAAAAAAATGTATTATTTTTATAAAATATTGCGTCATTTTTAACTTTTAAATGAATAAACAAAAAAATATGTATTAAATATGCACTAATGATAAATTTTTCTTATTCAAAACTTAAAATGCCTCAATATTTAAACTAAATATTTACCTAGTTTTATGAATTCTTTATGTGTTTACGCATACAAAAAAAAAGTACTATTTTTTGCTATATAAAATATCAATTTTTTAATTAGGTATTAGTTTTCATTCTCCAATTAAAAATATTCTTTTTTTTTTTTATAAATATTACAATTTTGAACAGGAAATAAGTAAAATTTATACATGTCAATTTAAATTTTGATAAATAGAAAGCTATTAATTTTATTTTTAAATATTATATTAAAACACTGCGGAAAATGATTTCATTTTTTATTGTAAAAAAAATTAATTTTTATCAAAAAAGGAAAAAAAAGAAATTGTACAAAAATAATAATTATTATATTTTTAACAATAAAGAAAACAATTTTATTTTGCGATTCTAGTGAAAACGAAAGTAATAAAATGTTAGTGTTTTTTGTAATCCGAAGTACTTGAAGTATCAGAATCCTCATCAACCAAAATGACTGCCGTTTGGTAATTTTTATTATGATTAATTCTAAAAAAACCATTTTAAAATTATTGTTAAAATGATGCATATTATAAATACATTAAATAGATAATCAAATCATTTATTAAGACACAATAATTATAAATTTAGCATCCAAAAAGTATATCATTATTCAATTTTTATTATGCTTATCATTAACATTTCATAAAGCTATCAACTAATATTAAGTATGTTTGAGACAAAAGACAAATCAAGTTATTTTTTTTATTAAAAATCAATTCTTCATATCATTCAAGTGTACATTTAACTTTTTTTTTCATTTTTGATAGGACGTCATTTAATTATACGTTAACAAAAGTTTTTTCTTATTATTCTTATCTTATACAATAGTCATTTCATATTGAAACGTGAGATTTTTATTATTTCATTTTGTTAGAATTTTTATTTTGAAACGACATTCCCATTCTCATCAAACTACAATGAAAAAATGTTAGTAAAAATAAATAAAATTAAAATATATTTATGTTAAAAATTATTTTACACAATATGAATGGGGTAAATTTTCTCAAGAAACTTTTTTTTATAAACATTAACAACTACAAAAATAGTCATGCTACAAAATGTTTACATAAGGAAAGTAAATTTATACAAAAAAGAGTTATCAAAACAGCAGTTATCAATGAATAGTATTATATTTCCTTACCCATAATCAACTTTAACATTTGTCTAAAATTTAAAATATTTATAGGAATATCAATAATATATACTTTTTTTTTTTTGATTTTTATGTTAAAATAATTCTTATCATGCATTTGTTATGATAGCACTTACATCACTAGGTTTCCAACTACAATATGGCATTGGTAATCCATCTGGCCCAGTAGGGCATGGAGCATCAAGTCCTGGAATTCCTTGTTCACCTTTTTCTCCTTGTTCTCCTTGTTTACCACGTGGTCCTCTTTCTCCTGGATTTCCTGGTGGACCAGCTGGTCCTGGATTACCACGAGGTCCTATTTCTCCTTTAGGTCCTGGTGGTCCAATTTTTCCCTTAAAATTAAGTATTAGACAAGTCAAAATTAAAAAAAAATAATAATAAGGAAAGAGGAAAAATACTAATACTATATCTAGACAAGCGATATCAATAAATTCAAATTCTTTTATTTCCTTTTAAACGTATATAATAATTTTACCTGTTTTCCTTCAACTCCACTAGCTCCTGGAGGACCTCTTAAACCCATTGGACCTGGTGGACCTGGTAAACCTAATGATCCAGGTGATCCTGTATCTCCTTTTAGTCCAGGTAAACCTTGTGGACCAGGAGGACCAGGAGGTCCTTCAATAATTGTTTGACTCTCTCTTCCAATATATGATAAACTTTCACCAGGAGAACCAGGTAAGCCTGGTGCACCAATACTACCTCTTTCACCTTTTTCACCAACATGCCCTGGTAATCCTTGTGGTCCTCTTGGTCCAGGTAGACCAGGCAAACCTTGTTCACCCTGTTTTCCTGGTGGTCCTATAGGTCCTGTTTTGATATCTTTAACTACATATTTAACATGATGAAGCAATGTAATATTAAGTTGCTTCTCAATAATAGGTATAACTTTTGAAACTATTTCACTCATATGCTCCATAATTGAACCAGGTTTACCCTACGAAAAAAAAAAATAAGCCACAAACACAAAAAAAAGACATAAAAAATTGATTTAAAAAATACGTTGTATATCAAAAAAAAATATACATGCAATAGTTATCAAAATACAGATAGAAATTTAGTTTAAAACTTACTCGTTTTCCTTTTTTACCTGGTGGACCTTCTGGTCCTTGTAAACCTGGTGCTCCTGGGGGTCCTCTACTACCACTGTCACCCTAAAATTATTATTTGGTTATTTTTATTAATAATATTGATTACAAACTTTTTCTCCTTTTTCTCCATCTCTTCCATCTCTACCTGGTGGTCCAGGTGGTCCTTGAATAACTGTTTGTGATCTACTACCACCATCATTTCTTGTAATAGATGATGTTCCTGGTGGTCCTTGGATTCCGATATCACCTTTAATACCACGATCTCCTTTGGAACCCTAAAAAAGACAAAATTATATAAAATAATTCAAATTAAATAATGCTATAATAATATTCATGCATTAGAAACATAAATAGAGATAGAATAATATTTAAAAATATATATTTAAAAAAAAATTAACCTTTTCACCACGTAATCCAGGTATACCCTGTGGTCCTGTCTTTCCAGGAATACCATCAGCTCCATCTGATCCTCTAATTCCATCCTCACCTCTATCACCTTTATCACCTTTAGGTCCTGGTGGCCCAGGTGGTCCAGGTATAGAAACATGTTGAGAATCTGATTTTGACATGTGTCTTGTAAATCCTGGTGGTCCTCTATGACCTTGTACACCCTATATATATATACCACAATAATTAATACAAAAAATTACATAAAAAAAACAAAAATAAAAAAAAGATTCACGATACCTTTTGTCCAGGGGAACCTGGTTCTCCTTTTAATCCTTGTCTTCCTTCATTACCCTTAAAAAGAAGAAAAAAAAATAACAAACACAAAAAAATCGATAGATAAAAGTTTGAAAAAGGAAAAAAAAATTAGAAAAAAATGATAGGTTTAATAAATTTTTTTATCATTAAAACTTACCTTTAATCCTTGTGGTCCTCTTTCTCCTTGAAGACCTGGTAAACCAGGTTTACCTGGTATTCCTTGTTCACCTTTTGGTCCAATTCGTGATTCACCATCAAATCCTGGTAACCCTCTATCTCCTTTCGGCCCTGGTGGTCCAGATTTTCCTGTTGGTCCCTGAATTCCTTGAGGTCCTGGTGGTCCTGGAGGACCTGGTGGTCCAGTTACATAAATTGGTGGTTGATGATTTGAATTTTGTTTGTCAATTTTATATAATGATTCTTTTCCAATTATTGATAAAGCTTCTTTAATATCTCCATGTGTACCAGGTATACCTGGTGGACCTGTCATTCCAGGAGGTCCAATAGGTCCTCTTTCACCAGGTTCACCTTTTAATCCAGGTGCACCTGGAAATCCTCTTGGTCCATCAAATCCAATAGGTCCTGGAAAACCTGGATAACCTCTTAAACCTTTTGGTCCCTAAAAAAAATTTTTTTTTAAAATAAATGTAATAATAAATAATTAAAAAAAAACATACAGGTGGTCCTGGTGGACCGGGAATACCACGAACTTGAATACGACTACCATCAGGGGAATACAAAAAACCCATTGTACGTAAATCCCTTCTAAGTTGCCTATCAATAGAAATTACTCTATCATTTTTGTCAACATTTTTGGGATTCCATATTTGGGAAATAAAATTACGCATATGTTTTTGACTTTCAAAAGATTTTGACCACCACTACAATAGGATAAATTTACATAACAAATACAGTATATTTTTTAAAAAAATATTTAAAAATAACATTACAAGAGTTGAATATATTTATTTATAAAAAATGTATTTTTTTTAATATAATATTAAACTTACTGGTTCACCTGGTTCACCTTTTGGTCCTAAAAATTATATGATATAAAAATATTTTTTTTAATAAAATAATCCCTTACCTGGTGGACAGATACATTTATCTTTACTATTATCATAATTTTTTTGATTATGAATTATAGAATTATATGATCTATGACTTCTAACAATTCTTTGAGTATTATTCTTTACAAAACTATTAAGATCATCCACTTCAAAATTATTAGATATTTCTTTCTATAAATGATATTAGATAAAATAAAGATAATAATATTGTTTTAATAAAATATTTGTATATTTGAAATATAATATTATTGATCTTTTAATAATATTAAAACAAATATTGTTATTCTTTTTTATTGTTTATAAAGTTTTGATTAATAAATATCTTTTTAATAAAAATAAGTTAATAAAATAATCTAATAAAGGTGCATCATTTTTCTTTATATTTAAGTAAAAAGAATAAATTTATAGTAAAACTTTTTGATATCTTAGATTAATTACAAGATCATGGTATCTCACACTGTTTCTTTGATTATTCATTATAATTAATCATTTGTTTGTTTTTCATTAATAAAATAAACTACATTTTTTTTATTAATTACTTTCACTTTTGATTATCATATAGTTAGAGAGATGATTTCATCTTTAAGTAATTATAAAGGGAAATATATAGTTAGTCTCTTAAGTCATTTATTTTACCTCTCATTATAACACTTTATTAATTGAATTTACAAGGGATAATCTATATTCATCAATACTCTTAATATAAGTTAATATACATTTCAGACTTCTCATTTAGCAGATGTTTTGGAATTAAAATTGAAATTATAAAGATAAAGAGGAGATAGATGTAATTTTGTAAAACTGGTCATAATAATTACACCTAAAACCTGTAGATTACCTAATCTTGTAAGAGGTTTTTTTTTTTAATTTAAATGGTTAAAAAAAAACAAATAATCTTTATAAATGAATTACCTCTGTATTATTATCTTCACCTGGAATATACTATTTAAAATAAAACAAAAAAAAAAGAGGAGAATAAAACCATTTGGCAGATAATAATTGATATATGTTTAGAAAACTAAACATATGGAGAAATATAAATATATTTATATGAAAAGAAATATCATTAATAATCCATAAAAGATGTTTCATCTCCCTTGGTGATAATATATTAAATAAGTAGTTTTTTTTTTGTGACAGAACTTAAAATATTCTAAATAATTACTATTCCTTCTAATTTTAAATTCTACAATTTTAAAAGTTTTGTCTATTTAAAATTTATTTACATATATATAAATTAAGTATAAGAATTATAGTAAAATAAATCAGCATGTTGTAAAAAAAAAGTATCCTCATTAATTATATTAAAATAACCACTTTGTTAAAACATAAATAATTTAATTAAATAAAAAAGAGAAAAATAGGTGATAAATGATGATAATAAAAATTATTTTAACATTACTATTTGTATAATTGATAAATATTAATCCACTAGTACACTTAAACTAACAACCCATTAATTGATACAATTTTTTAACATTTTCTTTTCATAATAAATAATGAGTCAATTGTTTGTGAACGTATTATTGATAAAAATAATCTTTTTTTAAATGTATTCATTTTATATAAAAGTTATTTGGTATACTTTTTAATTAAAGGTAAACTAATAAAGTTAAAATAAGTATATTAAGAAAAACAATTAAAAGATAAAGATGGCATTTAAAAAAAATTAAGAACTTTGTACATCTACTTGAAATGCCATTTATTTAATCTATTTACCTACCACTACGTTAATGGCTCTCTTAACTTCTCTTTAAGTAATTATGTTTTCTCAGTTTTTAAATAGATAACAATGTATATTAATAAATTAAATATTTTATAATATATATCTTTTTAACATTCTAATCAACTTACCTGATCTTTATATTGAACATTTTTTTTATTATTATTATTATACAAATATTCTTCCAATGTCAATATACGATTATTTAACTCAATTATTCTGTATGAATTAAAAATAACTACTGTACAAAGTGTTAAAAATAACAATAATGTTGAAGTTTTTGGTAAAAAATTGATTAACCTTAACATAATTTTTGAAAGAAAACTATTTTCAATTATTTTTATTGAATCTTTCTTTTCATAGTCATCATCACCCTCACTTCCTGTGGTGCTTTTTCTTGAGAATCTTTTTGGTACAAATATCGTTGTCACATTACCTTTCCCATCTATTTGATGAACCATTGTATTACTTGATGTTGTATCCTTAATTTTTTTTAAATTTGTCTTCAATAAACCTTTACTACTATTTGATGTATTTGATATTTTTTTATATAATAATTCTTCCTCCTTATTTATATTCATAATGACTTCTTTTTTTTTTTCTTATAAATATTTAAATAAAAAAAAATATTTATATTGATAATCAAAATATATAGAAAATAATCTTTAATATATAAATTTAACTATAAATTATACATGATCCCAGTAAAAAGGGATTTTAAATTATTAGTTCTTTAATTTTTTTTAAATGATTTCTTATTTATCTTTTTTTTTTGTTATATTTTTTTAATATTTCAATTAATATGGATAAATATAATCTAGTATATTATAAGGTAGAAAAATAAAAAGTAATATAGTTAAGTTATTAAAAGTAATTAAATAATACCTGAAATAAAAAGAAATGAAGTAAGATTTTAATCGAATTCTGACAAGTCCTTAATTATGTTATCAATCAAGTATGAGAGAATATGTTAAAAATGGTGATATAAAAAGGTAAGTATAACAAGGTGTGGAAATTAATATTATATATATATTATAATAATGACAGAAATTGTAAAGTTTTTAATAAAAATTAAAACATTAAACACTTTTTTATTTTACTATAATAGTCATTATTTTTAAATACCTTAATAATGTTATTTCAAAGTTTTATATAAAGAATCAAGAGGTGACAATCATTAAATTTTTTTTAATATTAATAAAGATATGAAATAAGTTAAAAAAAAACAAAAGATAAATATAAAATTAAAATATAGTAGTTGATTTTAAAAAAAAAAATTTTAATACTAATCAAGTGTAAGAGTATAATAAAAGTAGGCTTCAGAGGACTGTCTCATTTGGCAAGATAGTCTTAAGTCACGCCTCCTGTACCTTGTTATAAAAACATTCCTCATATACATTTATATTAAATATCTAAGCTGTGTGGTTGGTGTGGATGTCTCATAAGTAATATATCATTAATATACCCACTAAAAATGATACTAACAAGAAATAAAAATTAACAAAAAAAAATCATTTAAAATATTTTAAACTTTTATTAATAAATCAAACCTATCTTTTTTTAATACCAATAAATTTTTTTTCTTAATTTATAAAATCACTTATCATTGGATTATTTTAATTTATTTTTAATCAAGTAATTGTAATGTATATCTTTATAATGAGACGCCTAAACATAATTCAATTTTTTTTCGTCTTTCTAAATATAAACAAAAAAAAATAAAATAAAATTTTGACAGAAAGATTTGATGACCCTGATATGATATGTTTATAAACTTAACATCTTTTAAAAATAAAGATTGTGTAAACAAATAAAGTGAAAACTTCTGTTTCATACTTCTAAATCAACTATATCCACTTGTAATGTAATCTTCTCAATATACATTATAATTGTTAAAAGAAGTATATTTTTTTTTGTATGAATAATTGAACATATACAAAATAAACCAAAAAAAGTTTTGCGCAATCAGTAACATTGTTTTACAATTGAAGACTTAACAAAAAGATAATAATCAAAGAGGTTAAAGCCGGCGATTATGATAATAAGATCTTCAAACATACATAAAAAAAAAGGTAATTAGTATTAGTAATTTATCTATTATACTTCAAATAGATATAAGATCATATACTTAACAATAGCGGAACATGCTTTCAAAAAGAATGGTAAACTTTTTTTATTTTAATAATATTTTAATATTAAATAAAATTTAAAAAAAAAATAAATTATTAATTATACTATAAAATTAATTTTTAAAATAATTTATAAAAAATAATCTATAATACATTAAAAAAAAGTTTAACAAATGCAATATAACTTTTTTGATAAAAAACTTATATAAAGTTTTTACAATAGTTTTTAAATATATATATTTTGTTGTTAGGAAACTATTAAGTAATAATTACTAAAAAAAAATAATTTTAATGTACAATAGTTTTGTCAAAAGATAGGAATAATTTAGAAAATTAGTTATCTATAAGGTAAAAAGAACATATGCATGAATAAATCTTTTTTTATTTCAAAAGAAAAAGTATTCTTGAAGTAAAATAAAAATTTAGATAATGCTTCTTTGGTAATTATAATAAGAATCATATATTTAAAAATATCTTTTATTTTTACAAATATATATGTAAAATATAAATAGTATAATAGTACATAATCAGATTACTAATCATTTTGACATTACCCTTATGGCATTAAACTTAATTATGCAGTATATTTTTAGTAATGATTTAGAATGATCAACTATTAAAATTAATTGATGCATACATTATAATATATATGTTAACTTTATATATAAAAGGTAATATATATATATATAAATAAATCCATTTTAAGGTAAGCATGAACTTTTATAACTATAAAATATAAAAACATGAGTTATAAAATAAAAACTTATAAAGATGTTTATAATTTGTAAGTATATAAAATTGTCAATCAAAAAAAGATATTATTTTGATTCTAATCACCTTTAAATCTTACGTAATAACAAAAGCAATCTTTTCAATCATCTAAATTTATAATAAGGACAAATATAAATAAAAAAAATTAGCTTCAAGATTATTGAAAAGTGTAAATTAGGTTTTAAAAACTGTATTAAAGTGAAATTATGATTAAAAAATAAGATAAAGATAAGAAATTGAAAAGGATAAAAAGTAAATCATTGGTTAATGTTAATTAGCATAAAGTAATTTGTAATAAAAGCTAACTTTAACTAAAAGAAAGATTAATGTTTTTAAAATGTTAAAAAGAATATTTATTTTCCATTTTCTTGAGGTAGGTGAATTATTTACATTATAAAATATTTCAAAGATTATTAGATGTCATAAATAATTATTTTAATCAAATAAATTTTTAAACATGCTCATTTATTATAATACTTTTTTTTATAGCTTTATTGATAAGTGAAAAAAGTATATAAAAATGTAAAAGATAATTTATACGTAAATGTATAATTTTGGCTAGTACAAATGTTATTTCTTAAATTTCATAGGTAGAATGTGTCTCTTCTAGGTTAATAGAAGTAAAGACAGCTGTAAAAAGTTAAAATAATTAGGCGTTTAAGAAATTGTATATAAATATAAAAAAAATAATTTTAGGTATTTTAATCATCTAAGATTACATATGTCCTTAGATAACAAAAATTCAATTGTTAGATTGGATAAATTAAATAAATGATATTATATATAATGATAAAAGGTAATTAAAGAAAAGTGCCATTATTTGTTAACAAAGGTATATTAAAGATAAAAGAGCATCATATTGTAAGTATATGTATTTATGTGATTTAATGAATTAGTTTTAAAAATGATAAATCAGGAACGATAATAAATACATCAACAATTCTATATGATAAATATTATACGATTCAATTTGATGGTTATTAAAAAGATAAAAATATTACAATTTTTAAGAGTTCTCAATAATATAATTTAATTAATTATATTTATAAATAGAAAATATGAAGAATTATTTAATGAAAAAAGTGTTATTTTAACAATAAGTTATCAAAATATGACAATCTAATTTATTAAAATAGCACTAAGATAAAATATTGTTCTAAGTATAATTTGATTAGAAATATATAATTAACAAATTAATACAAATTTGATTTAATATTACAATATAAGATATTTAAAATATTAATACAAATAAATCTAAAAAAATTCAACAAAAAAAATATTCTTTTACTTTTTATAAAAATAAATTTTTTTTTCATCAAAATCTTATCAAATGTCAAAGTCAGTTATCATATTATGTGGTATACATTAAAGCCATAACATTTTTAATTTGCATCATGACTAAAAATAAAATTTAACTTATTATTAATTCATATTACCATTACTTTCTTCTAATAATATGTACCCTTTTTCATAAAGTATAAAAATAATATATAAATTTTAAAGATATTCTAACTATTACCATTACTTTGCAATCTTAAAAATATAAAAAGCTTTAGAAATAGTAAATAAAGAAATAAATAATCAAATAATCAAAAAATTTTTAAAAATATAATTATTTATTAAATTTTATAAAATATTTTATTTATGAAAAAAAAATTACATCGATCTTTTTTATGTGAAAAAGAAAATTTTTTTCTTCATTGTAATAATTATTTTTCATAAATTAAAAGTATTTAACGTTATTGTAAATGAAAAATTTATCAAATTTCGTAGATATTTTGTGTATGCCTATCATTTACAAATACTCATTTTACTTTTTTATATCAAAACAATTTTTTACTTTTCATGATGATTTATTAACAAAATGTCAGAATGATATATAATATTAAATTTTAAATAAATTATTATTTTAATTTTTTTAAAAACGATTATTTTAAGGCAATAAAATTATATTAATATATTCTTTTTAAAATAAAAATTAGTTTTTTTTAATAACAATTATTCTAATATTTAAAATTAATAAAAATAACAGTAAAAATTATTTTAATAAGAAAATGTTTTTTTTTTGTTTCAGGTAACGTAAAAATAGTAAAACTTGTTTGCAAACAAATTTCATTGAATTACTAGTTTTTTAGTTTGAGAAAAATTGTTATTTAAAGAAATAATATAATTTTTTTATTACAGTATTATGAATGCTAACAAAACCAATTAAGAAATGAGGAAATATTGTTACTATTTGTCCTTATCAATTACTAAAACATTAAAGTTGTCAAATTTCTTCTTCTTTTTCTAAATCAACTGTCAAAAACACAGATTGAATATATTGAATATGAGATTCAGTTTCATTAGCTTATATCCAAATGATAAAACCAACCATACTTCCTGGTTTCAAATATATCATTTTAATAAAGCACAACTTGATAAGGTATTAGAATCTTATTACTTTACAATAATAATTCTGAATATTTTGTATAATAAAAATATAACTACTTGTGAGTGAAATAAAATATTTCAAAAATGAGAAATTATTTAATAAACAAATTTCTCGAACTCTACTTCAAAGTAAAATAATATTTAATAAGTTATCATAATCATTCTAACACAATTTTATCTTAGTTTATTCTTACAATTTTTTTAAATTATTTTTTAATAATATTTTATCCATTTATAAAAAATTATCCTTAAGACAAAATTTTGAACTTAAAATAAGTCCCTAATAATAAATATTTTTTTAAATTCAATAATTTTAAACAAATTGTGTTAGATTTCAGTTTTTTTTTTTTAAATTCTTAAAAAAAATTATTTGTTTCAGATGTTTTTTAAAAAAAAATTAATTTTTAATGTTTATACTACTTGTCATCAATGTTTATTTTTACTTTTATTAAAAAAATAATACAATAAAACAATTATAAATAATTTATTTTTATATTATTTAATTATATTTATTAATAATAATTATTAATAGAATTTTTATTCATGAATTGCATATTTTTTTATGTAAATATTTATAATATTGTTATATTTTTTACCTTTTGATTGTAATAAAAATTTTTTATGAAATATTTTTAAAAAATATTTCCTGGTTAAGAAACAATGAAAATTAAAAATAACAATAATAAAAAAGTATTCATAAATGATATATTTTTTTGAAATATGGTTCACAAAACAAAGTTATGAAATGTAAGCTAATTAAGTATTCAATTTAAAAGTATAAATATAAATTAACTAACTTAAGCTAAGAAACATTCATAAGATAACAAAAAAATAAGTTTCCATATAATAAAAAATATATATTTAAAAAAAAAATTAGAAAACAATAAATGTGTTTTTTTTTGATACAATTAACATTTTCAGATTGTTATAAATGTTATTGTCACATACCATTATATTTTTAAGATACAAATAAAGGTGTAACTAATTACTTTGGATATTTATTAACATATTTTAATAATATTTTACTTGAAATATTTAAAATCGTTGTAATAACTTTAAAATTTAATAAATATTGTTTAAAAAAGTTATCCTACTAATAAAATAAAATGGTTTCAAATGAATTCACTTGACATTAATTAATGTTATAAAATTTAATCTTTGTTTCATAATATTTTTTTTGTTTGAATAATACTTATTAAACTATTATTTTTGTTATCAAATTGATATAAATTGTAAATAAAATGCTTCAAACGGACATCTCAACATTAAAAAAGTTATTAATATTTATTTTCTTAGATACTTTTTGAAAATATTGAAATGAAATAATGTCGTTTCACTAATATTGTAAATGTCATTTAAAAAAATACATTTCAAATTTAAACAATTTTTGATACATTATAAATAATTATTTTATTCTTAACTTTTTCTATAAAATTCATTTTAAGATTAATTAGTCTAAAAAAATGATTTATTCTGATATAATTGTTAAAAAGTATTTCAAATAATTTGATCACTGTTTTATTTATGTTTTTTAATATACTTTTGTAACAAATAAATAATTAAAATATTTGAATTATTTGTTTTACTTCAACTAAAAGTTTTTTAAAATATTTATTATTTCAAAATAGTTAAAAAAATGGCAGGATATACTTTTAATTTGATTTTTCTTTAAACAATCTTGGATTTTTCATTAAAAGGCTGACACATAATTGATAAAAATTTTTATATTTGCGTTCTTATTCTACATCACACTACAAATGAAATACACCATTTAAAATGTTTATCTTTACAACATTAAATTTATTTATTTTATAAAAAAACTTAATTATTTTGTTTCCGCATTTAGCGTTCATTCAAAGTACAGGGTCACACAAAAGTCATACACCACTTTTTAAAACTTTTTTTCTACTTAATATTTTTCTATAATATTTTTTTATCTGATAGAAAATTGTTAATACTATAACATATTTTAAGATCATTCTTAAAAAACTTTTTTAAATTAAACTAAAGATAAAAATATATTATGATATTTATATTAATTTTTACAGTAAAAAATCTCTATTTTTTATTATTTTTTTAGAATATCTTGCTTGGTGTATAAAACTTCTTTTTTAATATTAATTTTAACATTACTTAATGTTTTAAACTAATTTTTATAAATATACCAATAATTTCTTTTGATGTAATACTGCATTATACAGTTACTTATTTAACTTTTTAGGTATTGAAATTAAAAAACCAAAAAAAAAATTCATAAAAAGATACTAAGTAGAAAAAAAGTTATTAAAGTTTTAAAAAGTGGTGTACAACTTTTGTGCGACTTTGTATGCATCAAAGTTTTAAGTATAAATTTATTTATATATTCATATTTTTACTTGTTTTAAATAATATTTTGTTATTTTTAAGTACAATTTTTTAGATTAAAAAGGTTTCTAATTTTTTATACACCTATACTAATGTGATACTACATGAACAGTTGCGGATCTTTACAAATTGATTCAAAGTTAGGCCAAGCCAATAAATCATATTTTTATGTAAACATTATACAAAACGGTTAGAAAACCAAGACATAAACTATAGGTTCTAAAAATTAGGTAAAATAGTGTATTTTAAATAAACATTTTCTACTAATACCAAAAACAATAATCATTCTTCAAAAAAATTTCAAAAAGTTATAATTCTGCTTTAAACTGGGGTTCATAAACTAGTTTTATAAATTAAAGAAAGTAAATAATTTTTTTATTATCAATTAAAAAATAAAAGAAATTTTATTTTAAAAAAATTGCTTATTTGTAAAAAAAAACATGTTAAAATTAATTGAAGAAAGAATGATAGTTTCAATTTGAAATCAGCATTCTTTTCATAACTAATGTTGACACTTTCCTATGAGATAGAAATGTACATGTTCTTCATCTTGAAATAGACAACTTTATTCAAAATTAAAGTTGGCTGTTTTCCTAAAATTTAATTTGCCCAATTCCTCTCAATTGTTTATTTGATTTCCAGTTAGTAGAAGCCATTCGAAAACCAAAATTCCAAATAGAATTCTCAAAGAAGTTTAGGCCAAGTCAAATTAACCCTAACCCAAGCTAAAAGTTAAACCCTCTAGAACTGGAGGACTTATTTAATGTTGTCTCGTGCATGCTCCTGCTCTCCTACGTCCTCAAGGCCGTTTTCACCCTTATACTAATCCATGTTCCTCGATCCCATAAAGAACCCTTTTTGGAGGATGAACGTAGAGACGAAGAACAGGTGTGAAAAGGGGAAGGAGAAAGGGATCAGAAGAGGAAGGAAAGGGAAAAGGAAGGGGGAAAGAAGAAAAAAGAAAGGGGAAAAAAAGAAGGGGAAAAGGGGAGCACGAAAAAAGGAAGGAACATGAGGATAAAGGGGAAAAAAAAAACACAAAAAAGAAGAAAAAAAGGAAAAAAACTCATAAATGGAGGAAAAAAGAATCCAAAAAGACTTCTGGATTCTGATTTCTACCTGTAACTACAGATTATAAACCGACTATATTTTTTTTTTGGCATACCCTACTAAATTGGCATCATTCACTCATTTTGTTTATGCTCAATATGCCAAGAATGTATGTACATATACACAAAAAAAAGACATTTTTTAACATATATAAAAAATTATTTTTTTATTTAGGTACTAATTAGCTCTTCAATCTTCAAAATTATTCAAGTCCCAATGTAAAAAACCTTTTGTTTCATATTTATTTTTAAAAAAATAAATAATTGCTACAAATTTTAATAAAAAATAACCGTTTTTTGTCCGGCTACTATGAATTTAGTGTAACATTATAAAACATAATTTGTTTTAAATTTTTGATAAAAATTATATTTATATAAAAGTTTTTAAAAAATAATTTAATTGGAATTTAATCATAACAATTAATGAACTCAAATTAATAAATCTAGATATGATTTTTGAAGCGATTTATTGAAGTTAATCCTATTTTTCTAAAACATCTCCAATGTGAGATATGATAAAAAATATATTTAAAAGAAAGTTCTAAAAACGTATTCATAACTCATGTTGATGGAATCATAGAAGCATGAAATTTGTTGCCCTATACTTCTTTTAAGTTTAAAGATATACTTTATGTTGAAAAATTATCTAAATCTCCAATTGTTCTTGGGATATAATAACCACTATTTTTACCACGCACAATTTCTTACAACTTAAGAATATTAAGTGATATAAAAATATTTTACGATAGAGTAAATGTGTAATTTGATTTTAAGTTGAATCCAGAAAACTACATGCTTTTATCACTATTTTTAACAGAGTTATAATCTAAATCATAGATGTCAAAAAAAATATTCATTGTTTCTTACTACTTCTTCATAGAAAGCTACAACAGTGATTCAAATTTCAAAAAATCAAATTTTTTAACTCTCTGGAAAATAAATATTTAAAATTAATATTGTATCTAGGGGAAATCGGCCATGAAAAAACAAATGAGAATATTTAAAAGTACGTTGAAGGCATGTTGAAGGTATGTTGAGTATATGTTAAAGGCACGTTGAAGGCATTTTGAATATATGTTGAATATACGGAGTCGCACAAAAGTTATACACCACTTTTTAAAACTTTTTTTCTACTTAATATTTTTTTATAATTTTTTTTATCTGATAGAGAATTGTTAATAGTATAACGTATTATAAGATCATTCTTAAGAAAGGCTTTCAAATTAAACTAAAGATATAAATATATTATGATATTTATATAAATTTTTATAGTAAAAAACTTCTATTTTTTACTATTTTTTTTTAGAATATCTTGCTTTATGTATACAATTTTTTTTTTAATATTAATTTTAACATTACTTAATGTTTTAAACTAATTTTTATAAATATACCAATAATTTCTTTTGATGTAATACTGCATTATACAGTTACTTATTTAACTTTTTAGGTATTGAAATTAAAAAACCAAAAAAATTATATTTTTTAAAAATTTTTTTAGATACAGTCATTTTTTAATAAAAAAAGTACTTACAAACTAATGAAAGATAAAAATTAAAAATATTTCAATAGTTTAATAACTGTATTTTTAAAAATATTTAAATAAAAAATTGGAAACTTTTTAAATGCTTCATTTTTCTTTACTTTTTAAAATAGAGAACAATTTATTGATGTTAACTATATATTTTTTTAATAATTATTTATCAGATAAAAAAAAATTCATAAAAAAATACTAAGTAGAAAAAAAGTTATTAAAGTTTTAAAAAGTGGTGTACGACTTTTGTGCTACCCTGTATATTACAAGTTTTTAATTTTTTTAATAAAAAAGATATAAATTAGCTTAAAAACTTTTTTTTTCCTTAAAATTATACATATTTTTGAAATTTATAAAACATGAGAAATAAAAGCACTTAATTTTTTTTCTAATACGTTTTATATAATTATTTAATATAAAAAAAAGTGGACTAATTAATTATACAATAAATGAAAAAAAAACAATAATACAAAATTACATACCAAGTAATTTTTATTTAAATTAAACTCACATAATTATGTATTTTGTTTTCAAATAGTTTTGGTCAAATTTTGAACATAAAAATAATTTTTTTTTATTAAAGTGACAAAACATAAATTATTTAGATGATTAAATATATATATAGATAGTATAATTCACATGATTAATATGAATATATTTCATTTAATCTCTGACAACTTGGCATATATAATTTCTCAGCCCGAGCTTTTAATTGTGAATCTCGTAATGCGTTGGCACGCCAAATCATATGCTGTTCTAGAAAAAAAAATTTAAAATTAATAGTAAAAAAAATACAAAAACTTACTTTCATTATTTTCTCTATAACATTTTATTCTTAAATCATTAATATATTCTGCCTCAACATTTGCTTCTAATTGACCTAACTTGGTACCGTACTGTGATATAAAGTCTTCTTTTACATAGTATGGAATTTTATGTGTTCTTGTAATACGTTCATAAACATATGGTTCTCTTCTAATTAGTGAATATGGTGATTGATCCATGTAAAATTGTATTAATATTCCAAATATAAAAAGTAAGAACAAAGGCACAAAATTTACTATACTATTAAAGAAAGACTCTTCCGGATGATGAAAATGTTGTTGACGACGGTTGAAAGTTTGATTGCGACGATAGTCTTGTGGCCCAGCAAAACCGCTTTTAAAAAACATATTAAATATATCTTCAGCTGTAAATTCATTATCAAAACCACGCCCAACATTATAATCATAGAAATTGTTATCATGTCTATGAGAAACATTTGATGTATCCTCAGAACCATACATATCATAACGTTTTCTTTTCTCTGGATCTGATAATACACCATATGCATTTCCAAGTGCTTTAAAAGCTTCCGTAGCATTTGGAACTCTACATTTATCAGGATGAAGTTTCAAAGCAAGAATTCTATAATTTTTTTTTAATAATTTTAAATCAGCATCTTTAGAAACTTTGAGCACTTCATAATAATCTTTGCAATGACGAATTCTGTCAACTTCTTTAAATTCTTCATCCGTATACTCTTTTTGCCTTGATTTACTCCTATTTCTTATAGGTGATTTACTATTATGATTCTTTGATCTGTTAGTAGAACGATGGTAAACATTACTTGTTGTATCTTCATAATGATCATGATGAGAGTAAGTATTTGTTGCTTCAGAAGGTTCTGATGAAGATGTCTTGTCATCTGAAGGTAAATCTGTTGGGAAACCTATAAAAAAAAAGAAAAATTAAAAATTATTGATTTAAAAATAAAATACTTGAAATGTCACAGTCAGGATCCAATCTTTGTGCTTTTGTCAAAAGACGTTGCATCTTCCCAAAATCTTTATCTCGTAATGCAATTTTTGCTTTTTGCAAACAAAGTTGAGCATCTTCTTTATTGGCTTCTCTTACCATGGTTAATAGAAATTTTCTCTTTAGAAAAAATATTGATAAAAACGTTTCAAATTTTAGTTACAATATTTATTGTTAAAAGAAGATTTCAATCATTTATTAAAGTTCCAGTATGATGTTACCCAGTATATTAACAAAAAATGTTGCTATAACTAAAAATCTATAATCAAATAAAGTAAGAAATTGAAAAGAAGTAGAAATAAAAATATAATTAAATAAGTAACTATAAAAGGTAAAATATATGATAATACGTTATTAAAGTAAAAATTACTGTTATATCTTAATGATAACGTCACACTTCTATTAATAACTTTTTTTACAGTTGTAATAAAAAGAAAAAAAACTTTGCTACTTTATTATATTGAGTTGACGTTTGGATAAAGGTGCTTACTTCTAAAAAAGAAACAATACTTCGTTTCGAGAGTCTTGTCTAATATTAATATTTCGAATGTGTATAATTTATAGAAGTCATTTGAAGAATTTTAAACTATTAACTAAAATGATTATTTATAATTTAGTAAATGCACTTTAATTTATAAAATAAAAATACTTCAATTTAAGGTTTATAATTATTATTTCTAAGACACTTAAAAATATGTTTATTAATATTCAGTATTAAGTTTCTGATGTATTTATAGATATATTAAAATTTTTAGAAAAAAAAGAAACTTGCCACACAAAATTTTAAATTTCAACAACAAATAAAGAAAAAATTCGATATTAACTATTCTCCTCTTCATTAAGTTAGAAACGACATAATGTTTATTAGGTTCCCTTCACTATGGTGATTATATTTTTTTGGGGGCCATTATTTTTAAGGTTACATTTATATTAAATATATAACTCAAACTTATATTAGAAGTTATAAATTTATTTTATCTTATATTAAATATAGAAATAAAAACATTTTATAGAAAAAAAAATTATTTTCTTAAAATAAAATATTTAATACACTTAATATGTTATCGATTTAATAATTTATAAGATTTATATATAAATATTTATTTTTTTTATTAAAACAAAATATTTACAATTAATTGATAGAATATTTTAAACTTTTATAAGGGGTCGCCATTAAAGAGTATTGAATTTTTTAAAATTTCAATAACTTTTTTTCTACTTGATATTTTTTATGATTGATTTTTCAACTGATAGAGAATCACCTAAAGAATTATATTAATATTATTATAAAATTTTATTTTTAAAATTATTAAATTTTTTATTTTAAAATTATTATTTTTTTATTGTTTCTCCTATTTCTTAATTTCAATACCCATAAAATGAGTAAATGTATAGTGTGGTACTACATCAAAAAAAACTATTGGTTTATATTTTTTTATAGATAAATTTGCTAAAACAGTTATTGTAAACAATTAAAAATACAGCTTAAAAAGCAATTAATTTATTAAAATCAATTTTTGGTAACTAATTAATATCTAACAAAAAAGATATTCATTAACTATTGCGAATGCTAGATATCAACATCCAATTTTTTTAGAAAATAGTCAAAAACTTTAGATAATATTAAAAATAATATTAAAAAAGAAATCGCATACATAAAACAAGATATTCTAAAAAAAGTGGTAAGAAATATTCTTTAAAAACAAAAAAATGTTTTCAACTAGGTGGAAACTTTTCAAATGACATTATATTTTACACCTAACAAAATAAAATTTAAAAAAAGATATTTTTTAATTTTAAAAATTAATATAAATATCATAATATAGTTATATCTTAAGATTAATTTGAATTTGTTTTTTAAGAAACTATATTGTAATATATTATACTTTTAACAATTATCTATTAGTTAAAAAACATCATAAAGAAAATAATAAAAAAATCAAATAGAAAAAAGTTATTAAAGTTTTAAAAATTGTAACACTACTTAACGGCGACGCTTTTTATGTTTAAAAGAATAAGATAAGTGATATGTCTAGGAAATTATAAAAACTATTTATTAAATAAAGGTTTTATATATAATATTACTGGTTTAGTTTAAAAAAGGAAATGATTAAAGAAGTAATATTTTATAAAAAAAAATTGAGTAATAATTTTATTTTATTTCAAATCTTTACCATTTACTAAATTAAATAATTTAATATTATTAATTTTGAAAAAAAAGTATTTTTAGATGAAGTGGAAATAGATATTTTCTAATGTTATAAAAGAAGTAATTCTTTTTTTTTTGTAAAATTAAAAATAAATTTTGCATCAATAATTTAAAAAAAGGTTAAAAAACAGTTTTTTTCATAAACCAACAAAAATGTATTAAAGCCAATTTTACATTATATGAAGTACAACATAAAATCTATCTTTATCAGTGCGTAAAAAGTATTTTTTTTACTCATTTTAACACTTTTAATAATATTATAAACTAGTATATTATCTTTATAAAAGTTTAAAAAAATTAAATATAATATTTATAAATAATAATTGAAAAAAAAATAATATAAGGAAGTTATTCGTATATTATTAAAAAGTATTTTTTTACGACAATACTATAATTTATTTATCTTTAATATATATTATCCTTTCTTATAGTCGTATTTAAATAATAAATAATTATTAAAATAATAAATATATATAAACTATATAAAATATGTTATTAAATAAATTATCAGACTTTCAAGTTAAATAAAAAGTCTGGAGTGTATGTTGGAAATAAAAAAGTTAAGGATTATTTATGAAAGTACAAATTGCAATAATAAAAAAATATCTTTTTAATTAAAATAAATATTAAATTATTGGTAAAATAAATTGTACATATGATGTGATTAAATGTTTTATATTAATATTTTTATTAAATTATTAATAATATAAAACATGAATATCAGAATAATTATTTCTTAAATAAAATAATATTAAAAATATTTTCTTATTCAAGTATTTGAAATCGAAATAATAAACCAATATATTTATTTTTCAAGATCATAAATTAAAAATAGCTCTTAACTTTTCAATTAAATAACAATAATAAATTTACATAAATTAATATTTTAATTTTTGTTCTTATAACTTATTTATAGTTTTATTACTTTTTTAAATTTACTATATGATAATACAGCAGTATTATTAAGAGATTTAACTTTATTTCTTTTAATTTATAAACTAAAAAAATTATCAATAAAAAAAGTAATGTTTAAGTAATTATATATTTTTAATAAATATGTTGTTTTATTTTATAATAATGATATTTATAATATGAGAAAAAGATAATTAATTCTTGTGAAAAAATATTTCTGTAAAAGATATCGTTTGAAAGAATTTTAAAATTATTAATTATATAAAAAAAAATGTCCTTTATTATATTGATAAACAATGATTTCAAAAAATTTCTTTTAAGAAAATTTTTATATACATTTTTTTTATTAATATTTAATATAAAAGTTGCACTTTTACATATTTTTATTTTTCATTGATAAATAAAATTAAGTAAAAACAATTTTTCTACAAAAAAAATTTATATCCCTCATATGTGTCATAATATATTACTATTCTGGTTATATTTGACCATGGCATATTTATAGAAAATGACAATATGATACTGCCATCAAAATGATTATTACATATAATATTTTAACTTTATTTTATCATAAAATTAATGAAATTTCTTCAAATACTATAAGAAATTTATTTTTATATAATGTATAAATAACAATAACATTACTTTATACTATTATAATAAAAAAAAAAGTGCAAAAAAGAAAAAACAAATAGACAATTATTTTTTATCACTTTCTTTATCAAATATTTAATATAATTATAATAACAACAAATATCTTATTCAACTTTAAATGCTTGCAATAACATAATGATTATTCAAAAAAAATTTTTTTTCTAACAAATAAAAATTTATTATAACTTCAAAGAGTAGTAATTAAAAATAAATTGTATAATAATAATGTACTCATTTCTATCACAAGATCACAATCCATTATTAAATTTTAATTTTTAACAATATTAAATAAAATAAAAAGATTATTATTAAACTGGAATTACAGCAATTGTCAGTTAGAGACGATAAAATTGTAACCTTTAAAGCAAAGATATTAATGTATATTTTAATTATATTTATTATATTATATTATTCTTATTAAGTATAAATTAAAAAAAATTATTTGAAAATTTTCAAATAAATATATTTTCTCAAAATTTAAAAAAGAAACATTTAAATCAATTGATAAATGATAAAACCAGAAAAATTAAAATTTTTTATTTATAATATTATTTTTTAATAATATGCTAATCTTTAAAATCTATGTACTTATTAATATTAAAAAAACCCTTTTTTTTTAGTTTTAAAACTGTGTATTAAAATTTATTTGTATCAATTAATATCATTTTAAAGGTGAAACTTTTTTTTTGATAACAGAAAAAAAATAAAAGTATATAATATTATTTTAATTAAATATTTATATTTTAATATTTATTATTTTATATGCATTGTTTATGTTTTTTTTTAAACTTTTTAAAAAAAATATATTTTTTTCTAAATATTTATATAAATATCAGATAAAATAAATTAAAATTAATAATATAAATAAGAAATATTATAATGTTTGTCTTAGTCTTATTTACCATTTTAAAAAAATTTCAAATTAAAACACTATTTAATAACAAATATTAAAATTTGTTTAAAAAAATTAAAAAATATTTAAAACATCAAAGATAAACAAGATTAATACAAATTAAATTGTTGCTATTTATAAAAAGTGAATATTACATTTTTTATTTTAATTAATTTTTTTAAAATATTTTAAAAAAGCTAGATTATATTTTTTTTTTATTTTTTTAATGATGTAAATTATTTAAAGTTTATTAATAAATAAATAAAAGTTTTTTTGATATAGACATTGTAAAGTAAGCATAAAGTTTTTTTTTAATTTTATATTGAAATAATTATATAAAAAAAATATCTATAAGAATAATGACATTAGTATTTGAAAAAAAAATTAATAATTGATGTATTTGAAAACAAGTATTTGTCTTTTACCATTTTTGATAAAATATGATGGCTAAAATTTTATTGAAAAGATTTTTAAGCTAGTTCTTTTTAATATGTTTCATGCTTAGATACCTGGCAACACAAGACCGGATGGATTTATGCAATGTAATGATATGGTTATTGACGACAGTATCCAGAAAACTAGATTTATGAAAGTTAAAAGTATTATTAATAAACATAATAATTTCAAATAGCGGTATTCTAAAAGCTTACTCAATTATTGTAACAATCATGCCTTCAATTTTATTATCAATATAATTGTATACCTTTATTAACAAAATTTTCCCTTTTATCACAACCATTAGTGATTTAATAAAAATGTTATATATATACATATATATATCTATTTATAATAATATATGTATAAAAATTATTAAATAAAATAATTTATATTGAGATAAATAACGTCCATTTATTTTTGGACATTCCATTTATATCATCTATAATATTAAACTATTCAAAAGTAACTCCTATAATTTCATTTTTAATAATATTAACTGTTAGTCAAGCACTAATTACTACTTATAGAAATACCTTTATCGTAGTTATATCAATTAGAATATTATTGTCAAATTTTTATTTTTATCTTTGATCTAGTTGGAAATATAATTGCATATATACTTTTTAGTTGGAAATATCTTTTTTAGATAAAACTTTCCAATTGCTTTAATAAATATTTTCAAATTATTATAATTTTTATTTATTTTTACCATTTTTGTAGATACAAAAAATTTTTATTTTATTATTTGTTTATACTCTATATATATATTTTTTTTTTGAAATTGTATTATTACATCAAAATGATTAAAGGATTATTTTTGGTAATCTTTTTTATTTCAATAACAAAAATTGTATTAAATTGTGCTCCACCAGGATTTGTACCAAGTCAAGATCCAAGTAAGTTGTTTAATAATATAATATTCTTAGTAATTTTCTTTTTTATCCAGCTAATGTTAATGCTAGATGTTCAGATTTAATTTTGTATCCAGTTAGTGCTGTTGACCAAAGTGATCAATACAGATTCGACTATTCAGATGTTTCATTTGGTAATACACATAATCAAGGAGCTACAGTTGCTATAACATGTACAGCTGGTGGACAATTAGCTACAGTAGAAGGATACGATCAACAAAGAGCTTCAATAACTGCTGCTCCTACGATTATTGCAACATGTACCAATGTTGGTGGTTCCCAATATACATGGACAATTTTGGGAAGAATTCTTCAATTTGTTGACTGCCGATTTTAAGTAATATATAATAAAAAAAAAATTTATATGTAATATAACAATAAGTTAACATTATTAAAAAAATTAAGGCTTGTGTAGATGATTATCCTTATAGTAATAGTAAAATGGTACTATTTAAAATATACTGTGATGTCATAAAAATAGTACTCCGGACATCTGTCTATCATTATAACTTTTTAACTAACATTTTTATTTTTCGCAAAAAAAAAATATACAATAAATAGTTATAAAAAAAAGTTTATTCAATTTTAAACAATTACAATCATTGAAAAATAAGATTCTTTATTTTATATATTTAGAGCTTTGTTCAAAATATCAGATACAATAACATTTTCCGACATCATAAAATTTTTGTCTCTTTGTCAAAAAAAAAATCATTTTGTATTAATTTTTTCTTTTTTTAAAATTCGTCATATATTTATTATTTTATTATAATCAGTATAATACATAACCTATCTTATATAGCTTCGTTTTTTTAATAAACAGCTTAAGGGAGAAAATTCACACTCATCCCAACCAAATCCACTCATTTGTAAAGGTCTTTCTCTTTTGATGTTGTTTATAGTAGACATGTATCGTGAAATATCATTATAATCAGTTTGTGTTTCTTCATTATTCATATGATGATTCTAAAATAAGATATTAGTATATAGATTCATTTTAATAAATAAAAACTTACATCAATTGAATGGACATTAGCATAACAAACATTTAAAGTAAGAAAAGCAATGATAAAAATAGTATGAAATGAGAATGTATTCATTGTTTACTTTTGATTAAGTAGAAAATTAAAATCTGTAAAATGAAAAATGTATAAAATAAAATAAAGAATTGCAAAATTGATACTTTTATATGACAGCAAGAGACTATTAATTAAAACAAAATTTTATTCAAATAAAGTTAATTTAAATGTATTTAAATCCTTTAATGAAAGTAATTTAGGAAGAAGAATATTTTATTTATAAGTACAACAATCTATCATAATATTTTTAAATGTTAGTATATTAACACAACAAGCTGGAAATTATTTTAAATGCCTAAAGAAAGGAAATCAAAAATACATACAATTTAATTATTGTAGTATTTTTTTTTTTTTAAATAATACATGACAATCAAAATAATATTAAAAAATAATAATAATTTTATTTTATAACTTAATAAGTGAGAAAAAGTTCTTTCTATTTATAGGCAAACGAAAATATGATTATTTATTATAAGACATTTAACAAAAGAAGCACTGTAACAACATTTTTAAAATGAATTCTTTAAAAAAATAATGTAATTTTTAAATATGTTTTTATAAATAACTGTTAAAAATTTTTATACAAAAATCAGTTGTTTTTAACGGATATTTATAAGTAAAAAGGAATGTTTTTACAATTAATACTTTAAAATGTATTATTTTTTTCTTATAAATAGTGTAATAAAGCTTAAGGAATTAAGTATTGAAAAGGTGATAAATTGACATGAATTTTAAGAAACTACCATCATTTTCTTACATTTATAATCATCATTAAGCAACTATTTTTGTTAAAACATTGTAAAATATTAGTTAAGGGTGGTAAAAACAAATTAAGCTTATAATTTTTTTCTTATTAATATTATGCTCTATATTAACGTCATTGTTTTTTTCTCCTTCTCCACATATGAAGATGAAGTTGTTTTTAATAAAAAATTAAAAAAAAAATTAAATGTTAATAATTAAAATTATTTTGCTAAAAAAAGATTTAATGCTAATTTTTTTTATATTTTTTAATATTAATATAAGTAAATTATATAAATATATATTTTTTTAACCAAAAAGTGATATAAAAATTATATTATACCACAATTTATTTTGTATAAACATAATATCGTGACTAGTAGGTAATAAACGTATAGTAATTTATTAAATAAATGGGAGTATTACTTTATTTTCATTTAAAAGATAAATAAATATAAAAAAGAATAAAAATATTTCGATAGTTTATAATAAAAAAAAAAAAAATTATTATCATGAAAGTAAATTTTGAATTTTGTTAAAAATTAATAACTATTTATATATAACCTGATCCATTGATGTTCTTAAATAATATTTTTGAGTATTATCATTTTTTTTACAAAAAAAATTTAAAAATAAAATATTTAATGTAGAAAATTCTTTATTAGAAGAAGCCGATATTTTTGATTAAATAACATAATTAGATTAATTGTTTTTTTTATAAAAAAATATAATTCTTTCCCTGCAAAGTGATAAGATCTGTTTTCTTCATCTTTTTGTTAGCGAAGGATTTTTTTTTGATAACTGGAATGGAGTATTTTAATTATATATATAAAAATTTATATATATTTTTAAATTATAAATGTATAAATCTATATTTATATATATAAATATTTTTAGAATTTATATTTTTTTAGTTTAATTAATAATTAATGATAAGCGGTGACAAATTGTTTTTTTTTTATTTTTGTAAAGAGGCCATCCACATATATAACAAAAAAAATGTTTCAAAAGTATATATTTATTATTGAAAAACAACTACCAAACACGGCACTTTTCGACTGGGTTCATGAGACTTCCTGGTGGGCAATTAAAAGCTTTAGCAAAATCATACGAGTTTGAAAGAGGGCCTTTAACTCTTATTGGTCCTGGAGAGTGTTCTGACGTACGTAATTTTCTAATTGCTTCTTTATCATTCATTGCTCCACACCATATCTAAAAAAAAGTTATATAAAATAAATGAAATCAAAAATTATTAACTTACTTGAGCATAATTAAGGAAGAATAATTGATCATGAGTAAGATTAACACCTGGTAACTTTTGTGGTGGTGCGTGCCTACTTTCATATCTTTTATATGCTCTATAAGCTTGTTTTAATCCACCATTATCAGCAATATTTTCACCTTTAGTACTTCTACCATTAATTCTCATAGATATTTGATCTAAAACATAATTAGAATACTGTTCCTCAATACATTGCGCTTTTTCCTCAAAACGTTTTATTGTAGTATTATCCCACCATTGTCTAATATTACCAATACTATCATATAGACGACCTCTATCATCGAAACCATGTGTAATTTCATGTCCGATAACGACACCAATACCACCAAAATTCATAGAACTTGGAAAATGTTTATCATAAAAGACAGGTTGTAATATACCAGCTGGAAAGATAATTTCATTAGTATTAGGTGAATAAAAAGCATTAACTAATGCAGCTCCAGCAACCCATCTCTCTCTATCAACAGGTAATTTGATTCTTTCTAAAGCATCATGTTGATACATTTCATAAAATTGAAATTTTGTTCGATAATAATCACCTGGAAATACTTTATAATGTTGATATTCTTTATCAACTGCTTTTGTATCATTTAAATAATCAGGATATCCAATTTTTTGACTCATACTTCTAACTTTAATCTTAGCAAAATCTTTAGTCTCTTCAGAAAGCCAATCTTCACTTTCAAGAAGCTCAACAAATGACTCCATAATTAAACTAATCATTTCTTCAACTTGTTTTTTAGCTTCATGATCAAAATGATTTCTAATATAAACACTTGATGTTGCCATTGGTAAAAGCATATTTATTCTTGATATACATCCATGCCAACGAAGTTTGGGAACTTGCATAAGATTAAGAGTTTGATAAAATTTAAATATAGTAAAAGCAAATGGATCTGGAAGATCTCTAACCATTGCTTTATAAAACCAGCACCAATTTAAATAATTAACAATTGTTCTAAATTTTTTTTTTTATAAATTTTATTTTTCAATTTACTTACTTTTTATCATATTTTGGTAAAAGATCATTAAGTTTATAAACAAAATCAATACCATATATAACAATTTGTGTATTATCATCAAAAATAATTTTTTTACCATTATTATCAGGAATTTTTTCAAATAAAGTATCAAAAAATAATATCCAATCAAAATTAGGTAATTTTTTTTTCATTTCACCAAGAGTTATTTTATTATACATATCAGCAATATCATGTCGTTGTTCTTCAGTAGCAGTAACCTAAAAATAAAAGAGATAAGAGTTTGATTAATAGACATATACATTTTCGTTGTACGACGAATCGCTCACATTTGCTAATTGAGTTTCAAAAGCTAGTATTTCTTTAGCACTTTGATTAACAGTTTCACTGTTAGCATCTAATAACAAAAGTATATCAGTTATCAAAGTTACATATGCCTGCCTCTCATCTTCAGCCTCGTCCATTATATAAAAATCTCTGGCAAATAAATTTAATGCTGGTTGATCAAGGAGAATAATATGTTTTTCTGAATTTTTATCATCTGGTTGGACAGATGCCTTGAACAAGCTATCTGCTTTAAATTGCGACACCATTTTACCATATAAATGTTCTATTTTAATATCACTAACATCAACATTTGGATCTAATGCTGGCCATCCACCAAAACTATTAATTACCTCATTAAAAACATCCCTCCATGTACTCATAATTTGACCTAAAATAATTTTAAAAAAAAATTAATTTTTTTTAATTTAAAAAAATTTTAATTACTTGAATTTAAACATAATTTATAAAATTCTTTAGCTTTTTTAACTGCTTCACCATCCAAACCTTCAATAACTATTTCTTCCAATAATTCTTTTAATGCTAACTCTAAATCATGTCCAAGATTTTCAAAATTAGAAACGGATGGGGCATCATCTGGTATAGGATTATTTTTCATCCAATTACCACAAGCATATGCGTAAAAGTCTTCACATGGATTTGCGGAGGCATTCATTGATGATAAAATAACAGATGCTAAAAAAAAGTTTTTTTTTTAAATTCTTATTTTTATTATTTTTAATATTAATAAATATTTTTATTTTGTCTTTTTTTTTTGAATTATAAAAAAAAAAACAATAATTTATTAAAATTTAATGTATCATTAATTATGTTACAAATACTTCAAGTATAATAAACATTTTTTGTTTGAATAACCAATAATTGTTTTTAATTTTTTTATAATAATAATGACGTTTTTGAAATAAAAATAAAAGTATAAGTTATTATAGAAGTTTCAAACAATGATATCAAAATTTATTATTAATAAATTTTTATAGTTTAAAATTTTACTTTATTAAAAAAAACTGTTATTTTTTAAACTTTAATATTTTAATAAGGAAATAAAAAGAAATGTTAGTGTAATGTGGTTAATAAAAACTTTTTTTAATTAAAAGTACTACTAAAAAATTGAACTTAAAGTACAATCTTTAACAAATACTTTTATCAATAAGTTACTTTGATTGAAAAGATAATTTATAAAAAAATAGAAAGATATCTTTATGCTAAACTTTATTTGTAATAAATTTTAAAATTTTTATCAAAAATCTAAATAAATTTTTAAATAAATCATGAAAGTCATTTTTAAAACCAAAATAAAATGATATTTATCTTCCAAGACACCTATTTCAAATACTATATTCATAAATAAATTGTTAAAAAAAAATAATTAATAATATTTTGGTATATAAAAGAATATTAAATGAATCAACTAAATATATTAAATTCTTTTTATAATTAATAAATCTTATATGAGTTTTTAATCTTTTTCTCTTGCAATTTAAAATTTAAAATAAAATACTCTTTATGATTTATTATTATTTGAGGAAAATAGATAATTATAATTACAAGATATTTTTGTTAAAAATGATAAAGTTAAAATTACCTGTTCGAATACAACCTGATGATAAACAGACGTCCGGAATTGACTTAAAATAAAACATTCCAACTGCTGCAGACATTATAGCAAAAAGAATAATAAAAATTATTAATAAAAATAATAAAATTTTATTTATTTTTCCATTGTTTTTTTTTTCAGGAATAGTTTCTTTTGGCAAAACTTCTGTCCCAACCTCTGTATCATTAACCATTTTTATACAAAAAGAAAAATTATTTTTTTTTATATTTAATTATAATATTTCTTTTTGATCTATTATATAAATTTTATACTTTATCACAATATCAAAGACGGTTTTGAAGCCGTTCTTTTTTATGATGTTAAAAAAGTATTGTAATTGTACAATACTTAAAAATATTTTCCTTTTTATTCTTTTTTTTTCTTTCTTAATATTTTGCTTATAATTTTTTAAAATAATGTTTTCCAATAAAATTTATCAATATAGCTTTAATAAATTTAATTAAAAATAAAAAGTTAACCTTTTAATAAAAAAAATAATATTATTTATAATAAAAAAAGAAATAAAAAAATATATTAAAACAAAATGATAGGTTAAAATAATTTTGTCAAAAATGTATAATATTATAAAAGATATGTAATTATCTATTGATAGTAGCAATTGTTTTGTTATTTAAAATGATAAAATAAAGAATATGCTAACCAATGATAAATCAAATATTCATTTAATTTAAGAGTACTTTAATAAGATGCCGGCATTAAAGATAAGATCATATATATATATTTATATTTTAGGACAGAAAACATATAGATATTGTCGTTAGAATTATAAAGAGGAAACAATTGTTTAAGTGTCATCAGATGAGTGAATAAAATATAATTAAATAACGTTATTAGGTGAAATAATTGTATCAAAAACATGAGATCAAATTATAATAGACTTAGAAACATTTTTTTACACATTTGAGGTTGTAAAAAGTGGTTAATGATAAGATAAATGATCTTATAATAAAGAATCCTCAATATTAATGTGTGATAACGTCATTTATCATTATATCATTCAAGTTCATTATATTACAACAATAACTTTTAAATAGGTTCTAAGATTAAGGTGATATTAAAATAAATTTTATATAAATATATGTTTCTAATAGTGTAAAAATATGGTAGACGGAGAGAACAACTGGATATAAAAGAGCCATTTTAAAAAATATAAGCGATAAATACCCAAGAGATAGAAAATCTATTAAAATACATCTATAATATAATATAGTAATATATATTTTAAATGTAACATTAGAAATATTAACTTAACATGTTTTAAACTTTCTTAATATGTATATATTTTATTTGACAAAGAAAAATTCATCAGAATTTTTTAAACAACCTACTCTACCATAATGTCAATTTATATTTTCTTCAAAAATTTTCTTAACTTTTCTTTTTTAAATAAAAAAATGTTTATTTGATTGTTCAGGAAGTAAAGCTATAATAAGCTTTAACTTTAATTAAAATATGAAAAAAAATTCAAAATAATGTTTATTGGAAGTTTAAGAAGATTAATTATCATAATTTTATGGTAAATCATTTTTAAGTTGGGTAAAATTTAATAAACAAATCAAGATGTGTCAAGATATAAATATATATATATTTATATATATATAAATGTATAAAAATTTATTTTTAAAGAAATATATTTTCTTTTTTTTTTTTTAACATTTTTAAGAAATAGTAATTTAAGTTAATTCTTTTTGAGGAATCATTAAAAACAATGAGAAAAATTTATTTAAGAAATAGCTAAATATAATGTGTATATGACAAGAAGTAAAAAGTTTTGTTTGGATACATATAAATAATAATATAATAAGAAAAGAATTCATCAAAACAAGATTGTTGATTAAAAAATTGTAAACTATTGTTTAGAAAAAGACATAATAATGCCATATTTGGGGAGCTTCTAAAATATGGTAAATTTTATTATCACATTATTAATAGAATGGCCTGTTTATTAGTTTAAAATATTTGTTATCTTTATTTAATTATGAAAGAGAGAACAATAGTAAAATTACAAATAAGGCTTTACTATTAAAAATAATATTATCAAAATTCTTTTTATTTCCTTATATTTATCTTTCCTATTATTATATATAGATATATAAAGATAAATTTAACTACTAAAAGAATATCATTAATATGATTATGCCAAAAATTAAAATTATACTCCAAAATCATAGAAGTATTTTGAATATTTATTTATTTTTTTTTTTTTCATAAATAAACACACCCTCATTTTAGTTAAAAATGAAAAATATATATTAATCAAAAATACTGTATCAATTGTTTATTTTGTATAAACAGTATATCATGAATTTTAAATAAAGTATAAGGGCAAAATTTATACAATTTACATTCATTTTAACAATAATAAAAATGAAATTTTTGATTAATTAGAAATATCAAAATAAATTTTCACAATCTGGGAGACTTTTATTTAGCTGGATATATAAAAATTGTCTTTTAAGTTTGCATGAATATAAATCAATTGTCATGACTATAATTTTATTTTTATACCATAAATATAGTAAAGATAAGTTAAAATTAAAATTTTATTGGAAAAAACCTTTTGTCTAGTTAAAAAAATAAATAAATAAATTAAAGATGATCTTCGTTAATAAAATAAAAGAAATAATTTACACCTTATCACTATTGAAATAACAATTTTGTCAGTAATCTCTTTATAAAGTGGAAAATTTTTAAATAAAATTTATGACAATAAAATAGTGTAATAAATTAGCATTTATTTATAAAGACAAAAAAAAAATTAACAATATTTATTATTTTTGAGACATAAAATAAGATATCTTTCTTTCTTTTAATAATTTTAAAACAGACATTTAAATAAAATAGTTTAATTTTTTACCCAAAAACTTTTAATTCCTTTTGCTATAAATCAAATTATATATTTCCTAGAATAATTTATATTTCGTGCACTATAACAATATAAAATAATTATCTCCTCATTACAAAATATCTTTTCTTTATTTTTTTTAATTATTTTACTATATCAATGATACTTAAAACTTTCATCAAGATACTAATTTTTTTTTGTTAAAAATTTAAGAAAAGTAATGATTTACTTCAAATACTAATATATTTTATTATCGTACATAATTTAGCAAAAATAGCTTTAATGTTAAATAAAAAAATGTTTATAAATAATAAATAATTTTAAAAAAAAATAATAAAAAGATTTAAAGATATTTTTCATTTATAAATTGTCTACACATACATAATAACTGTCTAATAATAATTTTAAATAAAATTTAAATATTTTTATATTCAAAAAAATACTTATTTATTATATAATAAATATATTTGTTTAGAAACATTTGAAATATACTTTACAAAAATACTATAATAAAATTATTTTTACAACATTTTTATTAATATTTTTTATTTATTTCAAATTGGTATAATAAAAATATTTGATAAAAATATACTTGATTTTAAGTTAATAGTTTAACAATAACAACAACCAAAAAAAAATCTTCTTCTTTCTTATTCTTATAATTACTTTACTAAAAAAATTAGTCTTTTTTCTAATAATTGAACAATCTTTTGTTATAAACAATTTTTAAATACTATCATTCTATTTTTAATGAGGGTATTTATCTTTTGTTAAAATAATAAAAAAAAAAATAATTTGTTTATATATCTATAATAAATTTTATAAAATAAAATTAAAAAAAAAAAAAAACTTTTTTTTATTAAAAATTTGCAATAATAAAATTTTAAGACAACTGGTAATAATTATGATCTAAAAAAAATCACTAAAATTTTTTTTTGTTTAAAAAAATTTGATTGTAAAAATAAAAATATAATAATAATTAACAGATAAATACTTTTCTTTTCAATTTGAAATTTTTTGATTAAAAAAAGAAAATTATTACATAATTTGTAGTAATTTATTTTGATCATTAAAATATTTTGAAGTTTCTTTTATTTTGGTAATAATTTACCATTATCTTTTATCTCATTATGTATTAAAACATCAGTCTTTTTTGTATGTACTCTATCAAAGATTAATTTATCTAAATATGTTACAGGAAATTCAAAAGCACATGCTATAAAGAATGCCACAAAATAGGATGCTGTTGCTGCAACTGAAAATAATGTAAGCATTTGAAATGTTGATGTAAAATGAAATGGATGTGGTCTACTAAAATTGTATAGTTGAAGAATAATAGGATGCATTAGGTATGTACAAAAGGTCAATTTACTTAAAGGAACAAATGCTTTCCATCCTAATATTTTTTTGACTATACCCCCATTTCCAGTTGAACATGCAAATAAAATCCAACCTAAACTAAGTGAAAACATTGGTCCACCAAAAAGTGTATAAAATATTAAATGAAACTTTGTAATTTCTCCTGTTGATGAATATGGATACATACCAAATACTGAATAAAGACCCATTATTGTTGATATACTCCATAAAAAATAATTTTTCCATTTTCCTATTGTATATTTTAATTTATATTTATAAAGAAAATATCCAACCATTATACCAATCATATAAGGTCCACATCTAGCATATGGTTTAACATAAACATTTGTCCAGAATTCATCTATTAAACGAACAATTTGAAGTTTAGTTGTTAATATAGGTCCTGGTGGATATCCTTTGATTAATGTTACAATTAATCTATATATTGATGAAATAATTATTGTTCCACAACATCCAATAATTCCTAATTTTTCATTATAATTTATTAATAACATATAAAGTGGTGATATAAAATATAATTGAAAATCATTAGCTAAATACCATGACCATCCCATACATTGTTCAACATCTTGTAATAAAAAATTATTCATATAAATTAAGTTTGTCCACCATGATTTACGACAATAATTTAATTCTATTGGTCTCCAAAATGGGCCATTAGATAAATGTGTAAAAACTGTTATATTTAATATTATAACAATAATATATACTGGTGTTAATCTGATATACCTTCGTACATAAAATATTATCCAAAATGAAATATTTTTAACATCAATTGAATGTTTCTTAATAATATTTCCATCTTTATCCAATTTTGGTGCCATAACTTTTTTAAAAAAAAGATATGATGTTAACATACCAGATAAAAGGAAAAATGAATCAACAGCTAATGGTGCTTGAATAACTATTTGATTATGAAAATATTTAGGAAAATTTTTTAATGTTTGTAAAACATTATCAGCAGTTAATGATGTACAAATATACCAATATGTATGTCCAAGTATAATCCACATCATTGAAAGAACTCTTGCACCATGAAGGCAATCTATTTGATCTGTTATCTTATTTTTTGCTAATACATATTTTCCATTACTATATATAGAAAATGCTAAAAGTATATGTATAAATATACTATCAATTTTTGATGATCCATTAATATTAATTGATGGTTGGTGAACATAAATATCATAAAAAGTTCCAAATATAATTGTACCAAGGACGGCTGTTAAAAAATATATAACATACATTGATGTTCTATCAAAAATTATACTATTTTCAGCTTTTTCACTTGAACAGGCTACATTTACATTACATATCAACTTTGAACCCGATAATGATTCAATTTTTTTATAAAAAAATTGTAATATTGTTTTAATATCATATTCTGTACATGTATCTGGAACACATATACCAAAATTAAGTAATGGTAACATTGTAAAACATTCATTATCCCATTCAGACCATTTTGGTGGTTCCGTTATATTTTTTGTTTTAACACATGTTAATGTTGGATCTGGTATTTCAGAGGTAGCCATTTGTGATAATGGATTATTTCTATTATAAGGTTGAAATTGTAATTTACAATATTGACCTTTCCAATTTTGATTTTGATTTTTAACTACATCAATTTTTCTGCATGTATGCCATGATCCTACCCATAAATTATTTCCTGACATAACTGCTGAAGGCACTTTTCCCATTGCATCAACAACTAAAAATCAAATATTATATATTAACGTAATTAATTTAACAAATACCATCAAAAATCCACTCATATTCGTCGAAATATTTAGATACATTTGCTTTACAACTACAATCATTACAAACTTTTTTTTCATTAACCATACGGGCATATTGAGTAGTAATATAACCGTAGTAAAAAATATCTGCAACACAATTAGGTGAAATATCTAAATTTTTAATTGGTTGTAATAGATCAAGTATTTTAAAAATAGAACTATCATCTCCATCTTTAACATTTTCAGTTGCATTTAAAAAATTATATATAATATCTTTAAAAATATCTAATTCAAGTGAAAAAATTGTATTAGAATCACGAAAAATATTATGTAAAATATTTCCATCAATTGTTTGATCCTCATTATTATCTTCCCATTCATTATTATTATATTCATACCTTATCCCATAAATAGATATTGAAATATAAAGTAATATAAATAATTTTAGGAAAATAAATAAAGAAAGTTTCATTATGATGTATACTAAATATATATATATATAAATAATATATTAAAATATTATTACAAGAAAAATGATACATTAAGCATATAATATAGTACTTCATGACTGACAGGTTATTGATAAAAAAATTATAAAATTATCTGTTTTATATTAACAAATTTAACTAAAATGCACACAGTAATCTTATAATCAAAACTAATAAAAATAAAATCTATTCTTTAAACCATTATATTAAGTATATAATAAAATTTTATCATAAAACAATATATATATATATCAAATTATAAGAAAAATAGAAAAAAAATAAAAAATTACCTTTGATAAAGTATATTAACTTTTGTAATTCATTAATAAAATAAATAAGCCATTTTATAATACAATTCATATACTAATTTTATAAAGTATTAGTAAATTAATAAAAATTTTGTTTGAAAATATAAAATAAATTGTTTATTTGATAAATTAAATCATTAAATTAATGATTTTGAATGTTTTAAGTTAAGAAAAATATTTTTACTAAAATTGAGAATGATTCATTTTTTAAATGAACGATCAATGTATATTTAAATGATTAAATTTTATAAACAAAATATTTTATTTCAAATATTATTACTTTCAAAAAAATATATTTTTAAATTATTAAAAAATAACTATAAATGATATCAAAAAAAAAAATTTATTTATTTTAATCAAAGTAAACTAAAAAATGTTTATCTTGAAAAAAAAATATTATCTTATTATGTTATTAAAAAATAATTAATATAAAATTTTTAAAAAATTGTAAATGTTTGATAGTATAATAAAAATAAAATAATTTAAAATTTTTACTGTATTTTTTAAAATTTTATAATTTATATTGATATTTTAATTTTTTTAAAAATCTAATAAAAAAAAGAAGGCATTTTTCATTTTTATATACAGGTTTAAAATTAAATTTTATTTTTTTTTTCAATTAAGATTTATTTATACATACAATTTTTAAATAAATATATTTAATTTTTCATACGGATGACAAGAGAAATGAATGTATTTTATTTTTTGAAGAATGATTAATGTAATAACATCAAAATAAGTTATGTATAATTAATAAGAAATATGGGTAAATGATGTGAATACCAAAGAAAATAAAAAATGTATACAATGATAAAAAGACTTTTACAATTAATAATTAACTGTCCTTGTATATAAAGTTTTAATAAACATAATAAAATTTTTTAAGGTTCAATAGATAACTATAGATATAGAATTAAAAAAAAGAATAATTAAAATGAAGTGAATTATATTGGTTTTAATTAAAATATACTTATATCTAATTATACATTTTACAGAATTGTTCATTTAACTTTTTCTTTAGAAATTATTATCATTTTGAAGGTAAGATATCTAAATTATATTAAAAGATGCATTACTTTTTTAATAATAAATATAATGATAGATAATAATATATAAGTAAAAGAACTTTAACTATTTGTTTAACAAATTTAATATCTTATCTTAATATTCAAACTTTAATACATATTTCAACTTAAAGTACACTTTTTTTGTAGCTGTTATTTTAATGTAACAATATTTTTTTTTAAAAATAATTTTATTATAACAATTTATTATTAAACAAATAGTCACATAAGTAATTAAAAAAAACGTATACAAATGATATTATCAAAAAATTGATACTTTTAAATAATAATTATTTGTCATTGTCTATGTTTTTTTTTCCTATCTATTATAACATTAGATTTTTTTTTTAAATATTACTTTAGTATGTCTGGACCATTCCTTTATTTTATTATTTTATTAAAATTAATTTATTTAAACTTTATTAATAAAAAAAAGCATTTTATACTTTTACTTTTTAATTATATAAAATAATAAAAAGAAATATAATGAAAAAAATTAAAAAAAAAGAAATAAATTTTTAAAAGTATAAAAAGTAATGTAAAAAAAAGAATAATTAATAATATTTATATAGAAATAAAAATATAATAATAATTATTATCGTTATAAGTACTAATATTAAGTAATTTATCAAAATTTTTTAAACAATCTATCATTTATTATCAATTCTATTTTTCTATGAATATTTATTTTAGTAGTAATTATATATAAATGTATTTAAATGTTATCATTTAACAGTTAATCATAATATCATTAATAAACTTAAATTGACCCCTTGTATTTTTTCTTAGATATAAAATAAAGAATATGATCATATTAAATATTAGTTTTTTTTAAATTTAATAATTCAAGGATTATACGTATGAAATTATTTACAAAGAATCTATTATTGCATTTTTGAAACATTGCTTAATATCATTGAGAACACTCCAACATGGTAAGTATGTAACATCAGCCTAAGATAAAAAAAAGATAAAAATATAATAATTAATAAAAATAGTGAAATATACCTGAAAATGTGTATCTGGAGTCATTTTACAAAAAGCTAAACATTTTTCTCCTGCTGTTGTTCTAGTAACATTCATCTTTCTACAACAATCTGTATGATCATTATCCTGTGCAGCACATGAAAAAAGATCCCTTCCATATGACTGTGGACATGGATCAGAACCAAGAAACATTGCTGTTAAAATTTTTTTATTTATAATATCAAAATTACATCTTGATTCACATTTTGGAGAGACATTCTTTTTATGACAACATTTTAAAAATACATCATTAACTGTTGTGGAATCTTTTGATGGTGATAAATGTGATAATTGAGTTTTTGGTATTACTGTCCTTTCATTTATAATATTTTTTTCTTCTACAACACTTACTATAGGTGGTTGTTGGGTTGTTATTTTATTACCATCTAATGATTGAATTTGTATATTGTCATGTTTTATATTATTTTCAAATTTTTGATTATTGTTATTTAATATTTCTTTTCTCTCATCTAGAGCATGAAAATTTGATGGAGAGAAATTTGTTCCTTTTCTTGTCTCTGAAGCAATACGTACCTTTTGAGTAATTGTCTTTTCTGGTAAAAATTTCTCTGGTGGTGGTGGTGGTGGAACATCAGCAGAGTTAGAAAAAGATCCTTCCTGATTATATGTATTTCCCTGATATTGTGATGATGATATTTTTTCATTAACTTTAACAATTGTATTAGATCTATATGTTGGGGGTGATATTGTTGGTATATTATTATATTTATATTGTGATAATGATTGTTGAGGATTATTATATTGTTGTTGAGGTATTCTTTCATTCATCTCAACATCTGATGATATTTGTATTGGTCCTATATTAGAGTTTACATTTTGTAATTGGTATTGTTGTTGATTTTGTTGTGAATTATATTGATATACTTGTGGCATTGATGATTGTTTCATAACATTATTTTGATAAGGTTGTTGTGAATATTGTGTAAATGGTTGTTGAATAATTTGTTGTCGATATTGTTGTTGTTGATATTGTGGTTGGAATACTTGTTGTTGGTATTGTGACTGATATGGTTGTGAATTTTTTAATATCTGTGATGGTTGATAATTTTGTATTGAAGGAGATATCATTTGTTGTTGAAATTGTTGAGGGTAATAAACTTTATTATACTGTTGAATTCCAGAATTTTGATAAATTCCTTGTTGTTTTTGTTGAATTAAACCATTATACTGATATTGTTGTTGTTGAGGTTGATGAACCGTTTGTGAATATGGATAAAAATTTTGTTGGTTAGGTGATTGATAATACTGTTGTTGTTGTGGATATTGTGGAAAATACTGACCAATGATCAGTGTTGTACATGCTATAATAAATCAAGGTAAAAAATAATTTTTGAAACAAAAATTGGTTATTTTTAGTAACTTACATAAAACAATAAATAACAATAGACAAATCATTCGAAAAAGTTGTAAAATTAAATTAGTAAATAGTATGTTTGATGTAGTTTAATGTGTTGTATATATTGAAATATACTTAATAGAAAATATATGATATAAATTATTATTGAAACAAATTAAAAAATATAAGGTAAAATAATATAGTGCGATGAAATTTTATGTGTGAGGTTAAAATTATGAAGGATAAATGCTGCTCCAAGGTGTAGTTGTGGCGCAATAATATTCTTTTCACACAACTCTTGTTTGAAGTGTGGAAGTCGTTGTATTTCAACCCAGATCTTATGTGTCGAGGAACAGCTCTTATTAATTGCCTGTGGGCAAGGCTGATAATATATGGGAGAAAATGTTTCTATATCATTAGTATAGTTAGCCTAGGCGGTCACTTTCCGCAAAAATTTGTAAATTTTATAATGGGAAGCAGTATGAATGATGATGTTTGCTATGGTAAATTATAAGAATGTATATATTCCTTAAACTGCGCAACTTATCCTTCTATTTTATGTTAGGAACTCGTTTGAAAAACGATTAAGTTTATCTATTCTTATACTACAATTAACAAAAGATATGTTGAAAATTATATTTTTATTTAATATTAATTTTAATTTATTTATATAATTGTAATATAATTATTAATATACATAAATTATACTTTAAAAGCATCTTAAACTTTTCATTCCTTATAACACTTAAATTATCAATTAAAATAACATTTAAAAAAAAATTATAAAAAAAAATGTATATTTACAATATAAAAAAAAAGATCGCTTTTTTTTTCTAACTAATAATAAAATAAATATAAAAAAAGGTATTTTATATTTATTATTACAATATATAAAATTCTTTTGAAAAGGAAATTTGTTAGATATTTGAAAAAGACGATTTTTCATTATATATAATTAAAATAAACAATAAGAAGAGAATTAATGTAAAATGTAAAAGGTAATTAATTATCCTAAAAAAGGATCTATTTCAAGTTTAACATTCCATTTTTCCTGTCAATTGTTTTCAAAATATACAGGTTCCAAGAATTGAAACATAATTTTTGTAATTATATAAAGGTTATAGAAATAATTGGTAGGTGATAAGATAAAAATTAAAACGAAACCTTTATAATATCCATTTTGTAATAGTAAAATTTCTCATAATTTTTAAAAAAAAAAAAAAAGAAGTTGTCTGATTAACGGAAATATATAGAATTTTTCACCTTACACCGTCTAGTATGATTTAGAATAATTTTATCCGGTAAGTAGCTTTAAACTTCCTTTTATTAATTATTCATTATAATTATTTTTTTAAAAATATATTTTTTAATTTTCCAGGATTTGATTTTACAAATACTACTTTTTTTTTGTTATTTTTTTTGGTATAAATAAAAATATCTTTCATTGTTTATTATAATATTAAATGCCCGAAGCTTAGAAGGTATATAATACTTTGTAACAGGAAAATAGTTATGTTGATGATCTATATAATAATAACAATAACAATAACAAAAAAAAAGCCATTTTTGATATATCTTTTTTTTTAAGAAATTAATTTACCTATAGTTTGTATTCATAGGACAAAATGAATAAAATCTGGTTTTATTTGAATAAAAATTGTTTTAAAATAGAGTTAAAAATCAAACAATGATTTACCATGATTTAAAGCTACAATTTATTTAAATGGAATTTACAAAGATAATGTAAAAAGACCAGTTAACTACAAATTATTACAAATTTAATAAATAAAAATTTCTTTTTTATCAACTTATAAATCAAAAACGATAATTTTTCTTTTTATTTTTATTTTACTATAAAAGTACATCAGAAGAATACATAAATAAAAATGTATTTATTAAAATCAAACCACATGATATAAACTTTTAAATTTTAAATTAAAAAAAACAATAACATATTATGTAAGAAAAATAGTTTTTTTACAATTTTTCAAATATTGTTCTATTGTTTGTTAAAAATATTATTAAATGCAACATTTAAAAATACATTTTTCTTATTTGTTATATAAATTTTTTTTAAAATTAATCTTCTTATTTTCATCTCTTATTTATGTATAATATAATAAAAAGGTTTGATTTTGCAAAAGTTGAATTTTAAATACTATTGTTAATTTAAAAAGATAAATTTATATTATTTAATGATGAATTAAAAAATGAACAAAAAGTAAGTGAAAAATCATTTAACAATTTAAGTAAATAAGTAATGTATGAAATAAAATTATTTAGTAATTTATATGTCTTTTTATAAAATATATATAATAAAATTATATAACAAAAGACAATTATATTATATATTTTAAAGGAAGCACCTTTTAAAAATAATAGATTAATAACAAGCTTTATCTTTTATTCTTTACAAATGTGATACATCCGATCACCATCTAAACCACTTTTCTTCAATTAATACTTTATTATATAATATTTTGAGAACTGGAATTCTTTGTCACATTTGCCAGAGTGTAATATTTTATTATCAAATAATTGTAAGTATATAATATATATATTTTTGAATCTTTTTCTAATATATAAAATACATATTAGCTACCAATAGTTAGGGATTTGTATAATAAAAATATTATATAAATATACCATTAATAAATAAAAAAAATGTAATTATAAATAAAAATAAGTTATTTATTTTATTGATAATCAAGTAAAGACAAGAGAGGTAAAAAAAAATCTAATAAAGTTGATAGAGGTGTTTCAATTTAGCGTAACTAAAAGTCAATGTAATCATTTGTATTTATTATCTTTCAAAATTTTATCACCTCATTGACAATAGAAATATTTGTATTTGGTAAAATTTTTAACTAGATATACTGGAAATTAAGTAAACTGTCTATTTTATTTATCTTTAACAAATTAGTATAAAAATTTAACAATTAATAATTATTTTTAATTAATCGAAAAGTAATTTTTAAATTATATAACATTTTTACAATTTTAAATGTTAGGTGAACTTTGTTTTCTTTATTTTTATAAGTACATAAATTTATTATTATACTTTTTTTGTCTAATAAAATATTAAAATATTCAACTTTTTTAACAATTAGTTGTCTAACCACTAAAAATAAAATATTTTTATGAAAAATTATTACACATGTCAAATTGTCTTTAAATTAAAAAAAGACTAATTATAAATTCTTCATTTTATTACAATTGTTATCATTTTTTTTAAAAGAAATAAGTTATAAATATATACTATTATTTTAAAATATTCATTTTAGATGAATCCATTTAAAACATTCTTTAATATTTTACCAACCAAAATGATTCTTATCTTATATATAATAAAATTTTCATTAACAATAACAAAGTATTACTTTTCTTTTAAATTATTTAAAATCAAACATTAATTTTTGATGAATAATTTAAACAACGTCTTTTCATAATAATATTTAAAAATTTTTTTACCCAAAATTGATTAATATCAAAATATTGTCTGTGTAAAAATTATTTATTTATCTTAATTTTTATTTATTTTTAATATTTTTATATTTCTTCCTTCCTAAGTAAATATAAAGAAGTCTTCTTCTATTTTTATAATGTTAATAATTATTTAAAAAATATTATTATTATTTTAAATTGTTATATATAAAAGAAAAAAAAGTTATTTATTAAAATAACCCTTCTTAGTATTGTTCTCTTTTTTTTGGCATAAAATAATATTTTATAATAATTTTATTATTATTTTTATATTATTTTAATATTTATATATAATGAGCAATAAAAAGTATTTCTTTAAAAATCTTATGACAACATCAATTTTGATTCTTATTTGTCAATTCAAAAATAAGGAGTTGATATTAAAACCTGTTTCAATTAGAAGATATTTTAACTATAATATTTTAAATTATTGGAAATGCTTTATATTATTATATAATTAATAAAATCCTCCAAATAATAATAATTACTTATAAAAAAAAAGTAATAATAGTATTATTCTTTTTTATATAAAATCCTCAACAGCATTTGATTAGAAACACTTTACTTAACACATTTTGAGGAAATTTTTAATAGTATTATTTTTACTTATCATCATATCATTATATTGCTTTAAAATCAAAAATCATATCAAAACATTTATGTTTTAACTAGCTCAATGCCAGATGTTGTTAAATTAACCTAGAATACATTTGTTCATCTTTCTTTTTTTTTCCTTTTAATACGTCATTTTCTTTAATACAAAATATTTTTATGCACTTACCTATAAATGTAGCATTTTTGTAATTATATAATTTTTTTTTATACATTAATACCAAATTGACATCTATAAATAAATCTTCCAACTCATTCATTTCCCTAACTCCTTATCATTTTTAATTATACTACCTTTTATAATATATATTAAATTATTTTATTTTATTTTTTTTAATTTATTTATTTTTATAAATCAAATGTTCACATTTATTTTTCTTTTTTTTTTTTATTAAATTAAATAAAATTAATAGTAATTAAAAATTTTATTAGCGTAACCATATATACACATTTTTTCAATTTTTTTTTATTTTATAAATAATAAAGTATGTATAAATAAAAGTATTTTTATATAATTTAATTATTAACATTTTTTTAAAGATTTAAAAGAAACCTTGTTTTTATAGAATATTAAAGATTCTTAATAAAAAATGGGATCTTTTGGTTTGCGTTCAGCCTATGGATCTTTTGGTAGATCAACAAGAATGATATTTTTTACAACAAATTTATTTTCTATTATTTTTTTAATAATTACATTAATATTTGGAATATGGATGATAATAATGTATTCTGCCTACTCAGAACTTTTAGCTCCATCATTGTATGTTGATGTTGCGAGGATAATGATTGTTGTTTCATTATTTGGACTTATAAATTCATTATTTGGATATTGGTGTATTATCAAAGAAGTTCGTTGCTTATCATATACTGTAAGCTTTGTTTTGTAATAAATAAACAAAAAAATTTTTTTTTATTAATATCATTTTCTAGTATTGTGTAACAAGTATTGTAATATCAATAATGTTATTCATTGGTGGAATGATGGGACATGTTTTTGTATACAAGTTATATAATCAAGTTCCATTAAGCTTAAAAATGTTAACATCATTACGAGAATTATATGGTATGCCTGGTGAAGAAGATATTACTAATTCATGGGATGAGTTACAAAAAAATTTTGAATGTTGTGGTGTTGATGAAAAGGATAATTGGAAAGTTTGGAAAACATCTAAATGGCATATGCATTACAAGACAAATACTGAAAAACCTGGTATACCTGATTCATGGTAATAAAAAAATATTTACATTAGCAAAATTTATGATTAATTTCTTTTTTAATTATTATAGTTGCCGACCAGGGATGCTTCAACATTGTAGAGGTCAATTTTTACTAGAAGAACATTTATATGATCAAACCTGTCATGATCTTCTAAAAAACAGTCTAGGAAAGGTAACACGTGTCGCTGGTTATATATCAAATGGAGCTAGTTTTATTATTGTAAGTAAATTTTAAAAAAAGAATTATTTATTTTTTAAATTTTATTTATTTATTTTTAGATTGTTCCTGTAATATTTGCTTTCTTATATACTAGATTAATCCGCAAATAACTATTTCTTAACTAATAAATAGAAGAATACTTACAAATAAGTAATAGTTAATATACATCCGGGTGCCAAAATAATAAAATTTATTAATAGCAAGTAATATATGTAAAAAATATATATAAAAATTTATAAAATAAAAGTTTTTTTTTTATAATTAATTTTTTTTATTAAAAAAAACTATATATATATATATTGTTTTATAGTAACAAATTACTTTGTAAAATGTAAGCAAAGCAATAATATATACTACATTTTGGACTACAATTCTTAAAAAAAAAAATAAATTCTTAAATATAAATGAAAATAAAATATTTAAATATATATTTATAATAATTTTTTTGTCTTTGAAGAGATCATTAAAATCTCAGTAAAAAGAATTTTGATTTGCTTTCCTGATAAAACACAGACAAAAATATTACCTATAAATTGTTTAATGTCTATCACTAGATAAATAATTGTATTCTTAACGTCTACAAATATTTTTTAATGATTTTTGATTGTAATAAAAAAATAAAATAATAAAGTACTGTATTATATTCTTCTATTTATATATAAAATTTCTTCTTAATCTTTTATCTATGTTTAAGTGTTTCTAAACAAATCAATGTTTTTCATAAATTCTATGATCAAGAGAATTTGCGATTCTTTGTACAGTGTTAATTATGTTGATTTTTAGGTCTATATATATGTTTTTATTTCATTTTGTGATAGTATTAATTTATAATTATTGAATACTCTTATATATTTGAATAATAAGATATAAATATATAAATATTTATATATTTATATTTTACTGCCTACCATTGGAGGATTGGGTGCGAAATTTAAAAAATATATCTACAAATAGATTTTCTTTATACTGTTCTTCCAAATATGTTTTAATAAAAATATCTATTGTCATTTCTTCTCCAAGAGTATTAATAATTGTATCTCTTCGACTTAATTTTGTTGTTGATATTTGTTGCGTAGATTGTTGTAAGTTATTACTTAGTGATAATTCTAGCCTAGGTTTTTTACTTAAACTTTCTGAAGATATATTATCTGGTGATTGTGGAACATTTAGTATAACCGGTTTAAATTCACTCCAGTATAGATCAATGTTTTCGTCACCCAATTTTATTGATGAAACTCCTTGTTTTTCAAAAAGTTCTGAGATTCTATTCAAAGCCCATTTTTTAAATTCTTTAACTTTAAAATTTGGAGATACTTTTAAATATAATGGAATACGTACAATATCACCTAAACGATCAAAACAATTTATAACATTAATATCAGGTGATAAACGAATATTTAGCATTCTCCCTGAACGTGTACTAGATTCAAATGAGGTACATAATAAATCTTCTTGCCTCAAATATGGTATAACAAGAGAATTATTATTTGTTAATGAATCTGTTAAATTATAAATTGATTTTCCATTTTTATTTATATTACATAGGCTATTCAAATTTTTAGTTGTTATTGGATTATTAGTGACCGGACGTGATTTATAATCATAATTTATTTTACCATTATCATTTTCTTCAATACATTCTTCTTTAACTATGGAATGATTATTACTAAAATCTTCTTTGAAAGACAAAAAACTTAAATTTTCAGAAATAAGTGTATTTGATATACTATTTTTATCTCTTTCATATAAATTACATTTTTTCATATTACAATCATCATCCATAACTTCATCAATTGGATATATAAATCTTCTTTCTGGACAATGATTTTCTATCATTTCAACAATAATGTCAAATGTTTTATCTTGTACTAACTTTATTTTATTATCAAATAATACATGACATTTTTGACACTTATAATTATCTTTATTTCTAAATTTTTCTTTTGAAATGCATGTTGAACAGTATCGCGCTAGACATTTCTAAATAATAAAAAGTAAATTATTATTATATTATTAAATAAATAAAAATTATTAATATAACATACTTGACAAATAAGAGTTTTTTTGATTGGTTTGGTACAAATACCACATCCTATAAGTGGTTCAAATAACTGTCTAGGAATAGTAGAAAAATCTATTGGTCGTGGTGTTAGGCGTTGCCTATGGACAACCTCATCTAATTCTTTTTCTATACGCATTTGATCCAAGATGGGAAGTTCTTTTGGAGTACTTTTGGCATCACTCATAGACGCTTCAAAATTCCTTAAAAAAATAGATTTAATAAGTTTTAAAATTTTATTTGGAATGTGATAACTTATATATATGTATAGTAATATTATTATCGACCCGGAGTGAAAAAAGTGCAAGTCTCTATGATAAAAGATAAAATTATAAAGGTCTTGAGTGGAATTATATGGTTTCTCAATGTTACATTCATAGAAATTATGAATTAATATAATTTTAATATCTTCTATTGTAATAATATTTAAAAAAAAAAAATTATTTCTAAATAATTAATCAAAAAAATGATAAAATAAAGTAAAAAAAAATTAATAAAAAATAATTATTAAAAAAGTTTTAAAAGGATTTTTAATGTATGAACGAATAATTAACAAGTATTAAAAAGTTTTTTATTTAAATTTTTAAATCAAGGTTACAATATTTGTTCTATATTAAAAAATTTTTAAATATTTTCTTTTCTACTTATGTATGTTATATATTATAAAGTATGTAAAATAATAATAGAAAAATATATTTTAATACATAATTCAATAACTAACACTGTAAAAAAATTTATTTTTTTTTTTTTTTGTATTTTTAAACATAAAATTATTATATATTTAAAAGGTGTGGCTTATTATAATATTATAACTTAAATATTAATAAAAAATAATGTTAAATGTTATTCATAGTGTAATATTTTAATATTTATAGTAGTAATTTTTAATGCTATTTTTTAACAAAAAAAATATATATACGTAATTGTTTTTAAAAAAGACCATTTCAAAAAAGAGGTTGTTTTGGTAAATATTTAATATATATTAGAGTAACAATAAAAGATATGTATAGTTAAATCAATTCAAATAATTCATTGATCAAAATTTTTAGTGTAGAAAGACGGTTAGTGATAACCTTTCAGTTGTCAAAGGTCTTTGAAAGATTGAGTCCATAAAGACATTGTGTTTATTAAAGACATATATATTAAATATATATATATATACAATATATATATATATATAGGTTATAGAAACATATAATTTGTTAGTAGGTATATGTTAGTGAAATAAAATTATTCTTAATAGAACAGGTGAATCATATAATATAAATTTAATAAAGAAAAAAGATAAAAATAATTATTTTTAAATTTTAACATTTTATATCTTTTTGCACTAATGATTGGAAGATTTCTAAACAAAATGTGAACGATATCCCAAGTTATGTCAATGTGTATTTCCAAATGAATGCAAATGTTGCTTTACTACCATTAAGATTACTTGATATAAATACATATATTTGTATATATGTATAAATACAAACTTTCTAGAATTGATGAGTATAATTAAATTGATTTTATTATTATTTTTTAATAATGATAATAACTTAAAAATTAATATAATCATTAATATAACATTTACATAAGTTTTCTTATTTATTTAATAAATTATTTTATAATATTTATATATAGATAGATATATCAATAATATTATTTATTGTTAGTAATAACTTTTAACATTAACACATACAATTGATAGTAATTTACATTATAGCTTATGCGCATCATACATTTGTTTAGTAAAGAAAAATTTCTTTTTTAGGGTTATGCTTGAAAAGATAAAAATATAATTTAGTATAATATAATAATTTTATGCTAATATGGTCCTCCTTCTTTTATACTTACTAACAATATTATATTATCATATATCTCAAACAATAGGTATACGTGTAACTGGTGAATGGATACCTACAAAAGAACCACTTAAATTTATCGCAAAATTTGGTTTTCAACAACTTGATCCAATAGATATACCTAATTCTATGGGTTTTGTTTATGGAAATATTACAACAAAAGACATATTACAAAATGTAAATAGTGAATATCTACTTGCTATTATACCGGAAACTAAAATAAATCCATTTATTAATATGAAAGAATATAAAATAAATAATAATAATTTTTGCCAAAATCTTTTAAAAGATATTAGTATGATAGCTTTTCATTCCAGATGTTTTAATAACGGTAGTCGTGGAGATATTTTTAGATGGGTACCGTGTTTAAAAGATAAATTATGTATTGATGAGGATGATCCAACAAAAGTATTACCTAACTATCAAATGACATTTAGAATACAAGAACCTGTAACACCTGAATATTGGTATATTTTAGGTATATCATGCCATCTTAATGAAAATTGTCAATGGATTGAGTCAATTAATAAACAATCAATTATCCTTGAATATGATATTTGGTTAACTAATGGTAATCCAACCTTGAGATGGAATAATTTATTTAGATTACAATTATCATTTGATAAACAAAGACTTGAAGATATATATGCAATATCATTATTTATTTATATTATATTATTTGTCATTCAACGGCAATCATTAAAAAGTATGGATAAATTTATTAAAACAAGTATTTATTATAAAATATTATATAATAGTATTATATGCCATTTAATAAGTTTTTTCTTATCAACTATCAATATTTCTTCTATTGCCTGGAGTGGAAATAGTATAGAAATCGCAAATTTTTTAAGTAAAATTTTTAAAATAATTGCTATTTCATATATATCTTTATTTATGTTAAAATTTGCTCAAGAATGGAGAATTCATGTTAATAAACCTAAAGGACTTTCTCATTTTACAAGAAAAATATGGTTAATATTAACAATAATAAGTATTTTACTTTATTTTATAAAATATGTAAGTATATTAAATTGATAATTGATATAATAATAATATTTATTTAAGTTTTTATTTACATCAATTATTTATAAACCAGGAGAATTTGAAACATATGCTGATTGTGGGTTAATGTTAATACGTTGTATTTATACGGTTTGGTTTTTATATGAAATACGATGTTATATTGATAGTGTTGATGATTTAAAACATGCCTCTTTTTTAGCACATTTTGGTGCAGCAACATTAGTATGGTTTGTTTATTATCCAGTTTTCGGAGTTTTTTCATCTCTTATATCTGAATTTTGGCGTTCTAAAATTGTTGAAGGTATTACGACATTTGCTGATACTATTTGCGTAGGATGTTTGGTTAATTTTCTTTATCAAAGTGATTCATCTGAAAGGATACTTCAAAAAACATTACCTATTGATATAATGTTAGTTCAACAAAGAAATTCATTAGATTCAGAAGATAAGATGCTTTTAAATGATTATGACGATGATGATAATGATGATGGAGAGCTAGTTTAAAAAGAATATATATAAAAATTTCAAAAAATAAAATTAATTAAAGTTTGACGATATTAATATGAAAATAATAATTATTACTTTCAATAAATTTTTTGCCAATTATCTTTAAATCTGTTGTTGCATGACATTGTCCTATTAAATCATTCATTGTAAATGTGGCATTTTGTATTGTTATTATTAAATCATTTTTACAATATTTATTCCACACTTCCATAACACCAATAAATGCTTGAACTGTAAATCGAGGACGATTAATCATTAAAAATTCTAATGTAAAAGATTTTGTCATTTCAGAATGTTCAATAATTTCAAAAAGAAATTTATCAGTAACGGCCAAATAAACATGTGATGTAGTATTTATGATTCGTAGGTTGATTAAATTTGGTATTGTTGGTATAAAAATATCATCACAAAAAAGTTCATTTGAAGAACATTCCTCAAAACCAATATCATTAATATACTTTTGATTAATTGAAATATACTTTTTTAATTCAATAATACTATCTAAACAAAAATCACAATAAAGACAATAAAATTGTGTTGGATATAATGATAAATTATTCAAAAGTTTCATAATAATTTTACTTTCAGATTTTATCATTCCTCTAATAAATAATGAATTAACTTTAATATGTTTCATATTACTTTCTAATTCCTTTAAAGAATGGATTGTAAATTTTTTAGGATCCTTTTGAGCATCTAACGAAAAAAGTATAATTTGTCCTTCATCAAGATTTATTTTAATTTGATCAAAATGAAAATGATTAAATTGTTCTGGGTACATTTTTACAACACTCCTCCATTTTTTTGATACTTTTCCAACATTTAAAAGTTCTGTAACTTCTAAATAAGTAAATATCTTTCTTAATATAAATGTATTTTCCATTGGTGGATGATTTTTATTTTTAATTATATATTTTTCTGAACAAATTGTTATTTCTTCATAATTTACTGATTTAAATAATTTCCATAATGGTATATATGCATTAAAAAATGTTAAAAAGCAACTACAAATTTTAGATAAAACAGAGTATCTAAATAAAATATATATATTAATTAATAATAAAAAAAATATTCTTACATATAATTATAAAAATTAAATATAATTCCTTTCTTTTTCTTTATATCAAAATTATTATTATTTTCTTTTATTACATCCTCTAAGTCAGTTTCTTCTCCTATTAATAGTCTTCCTGAATCATATGCTTTAAAATGCGTTCCGATTGTGCGACGATTACGAAGCCCATGTGCAGCAACTGTTACACTAATCATATTAAAAAAATAATATTGTATTTGTAATTAGTTTGATAAGATATTTAATAAAAAAATAATAAAAATAAATATGTCGTTAAATTTAGTCTAAGTAAACTATAAATTTAGAGATGATGTAATCGATGATAAATATTAAATATTTTTTCAATTCTACTACATATTCTCTACTTCTTTAAGTGCCATAAATGTTGGGTATACTTTAATGTTACTATTACTTTTATACTAAAAATAAATATTTCACAATTTTTCATTTTATTTATAAATATATAAAATATTTTAATTAAATATCCTTCTTTTCTTTAAAAATTAATTTTATTTAATAATTAAAAATTCACAACAAAATATTTTATTTAATCAATCTTAAAAAAAGATATTCATTCAGAAAGTGAAATATATAAGAAGAAAATAATTACAATAATATTTAGTTTATTTTCCATAATGTTAATTAAATTTCACAGGGGATTCCCATCTTACTACGTGTAATATTCTTTTCGTTAACCGTAACAATTTTGATTATTATTTATAATAAAAAATTATAATAACAATTTTTTTTTATAGTAACACTTGTAATTCTTTGAAAAAAATACATGTAAAATGTGATATATATAGTTTGGTGACTTGTATGGAAAAAGAAATATCAATTAAAAAAAGAAATTTTTAAAGATTGATAAAGGGGAAGTTGCGTTTTAAAATACATATTGTTTAATTTGACATTTCTTTTATAAAAATATTTAAAAAAAAAAGGTTGCTTTTTTTAATTTTTTAAGAATTTTAAAATTGCTATCATCTTAAGGCTCATAAATAGAGGCTCAATTTGTTGAAGTTGTATAGGTAGGCTCATTTTCATAATTGCAATTGCGAACGATTGTAGCCGTATTTGAAGATGATGTGTTTGAAGATCCTGGATTTGGATAATTGTTTTCAATATATGCATTATTAGATATACTTCTTGTCATACTTGGAAATGATTGGTCGGCTGTTGGATTGTTTTTATAAAAATAACACATATCACAAACTCGAACCTTTTTATCATAACCAAGTTCTGGTAGGGCTAGCCTACTTGATGAACAATAAGAACAAAATATTCTTCCACAATTTCTACAATGATGTCTTCTTCTTATAATACTAAATGCAGCATTACATGAAGTACAATGATCACATTCCTCATCAGGAACCCAACGAACTCCTTAAATATTTATTAATTATTTAAAAAAAAAGATAAAAAAAACATACCAACAATAAAACTTGGTAGTGGTAATGTTTCTTCTTGTACCTCAATTCCTGTCTCTTCTTCATTTTCAGGAACACGAGCAGTCTTACCATTAACTTCATAAACAGGAACAATCTCATTTGGTTGTAAAACTATTTTTAAAAGTTTTCTCACATCTTGAGAATAATTAGTTTGAAGTTGATCAGCAACTCCAGCAATACAAACAAATAGTCTATGAATAAGTTCATTTCTGTCTTTATACATTCTTCTTGATTTTTTTTGTATAGATTTTTCATATCTCTCATAAACTTCAGGAAGATTCATATTACGAAAAGCTTCAAGAAGACTTAAATCATCAGCTGCATCATGATTAATTTCAACACGACTATCAATTGATGTTTGACTCTCACTAGAGCTTGTTTTTGTTGACCCTGAATCAATACTTAATGTACTATCATTTTTTGTTTCTTCTTCAAATATAGCAGAATTGTTATCATTTGATTCATTATTACTTTTTTTATCATAATTATTTATAGATGATTTTGATGTTGAAGGTCCCGATGTTTTATTACTTTTTGGAAGGGTGGTTGAAACACTATTACCAGTAACTAATGTTATTTCTAATTGTCGTAATTCTTCTGGATTCATATCTCTCAAAAGTGATCTCATTGTAAGAAGTAAATGACAATATTGTCTAAACATTTCAGATAATTCTTCAGGTTCTCTATCAACATTTAAAGCTCCTTCTGGGTAATACAATAATCCCCAGACAATAGCTAGTCTGGGAATTGCAAACATTAAATTTGGATCAAACATATCAATTTGATCTTGTGTAATATATTTTTTTTGCATTGCTTTATTTAATGTTTCAGAGAATAGGACAGCAATATCAAGTTGTGCATCGTATTCTTTAACACTTTTAACTGGAACCATAGCACTTACATAACTAAAAATAAATAAAAAAAAGAGTGTTTAATTTATATTGTTAAGATGTTTTATTAAAACTAACTGAAACTCAAATTCTGCAAACAGGTAGTCAAAAACTTTTAAAGACGCTTTTATTTTGTCTGTGTATTGATGAGGATTTCTTAGTGATTGATCTTTTAATAATTCTCTCATTTTATCAAGGTGTTTTGTTAATGTTTTTGCAATAGGACGAATTTGTTCACTTTCTAATTCTCTTTCAACAATATTTGAGCCAGCTGCAAGGCACTCAGCACCAAACCATAGTTGACCTGGTAATGAATCATGAATTATTTCATCTGGAAATTTAACACGATAATCACGACTGGCACGATCTGACTCATTTGGAAAGACAATTGCTATCATTTCATAAATAATATGAATAAGACGATCTTGTGCTTGTCGAAGACGTTGAACTAATTGATCACATCTTGCTTGATCTCTCCTTGCATCAAAAGATTCTAACTCTAATGTTATTGAATTAAGAGTTTCATCGGCATAATAAAATTTGGCCAATGGTGACCAATCATCCATGCGCGGTTTGCGCACTAATTTTAATATAGTTTGCATTAACAAATTGGACAACGACGTTATGATGATAAAAATAAATAACCTGAAATATATAATAAATAATTTATAATTACAAATATTAATATCATAGATAATAATGTAAATAGTTAAAAAATATAGTAAAAATATAAGAAGATTATTGAATAAAAATATATAATTAAAAAATATTTATAATAAAAATAAATTAAAATATGTAATATAACAAATAATGATAAGAATAATATTAAATGAAATAATATATATAACTAATTACAATATTTTATACAATGTAATAATTTATTAAGAAAAATATTTTATATAGTAAGAATATGTATTTATTCAATTAATAGTATAAAATATATAAATTAAATATATTATAAATTTATATTAAAACTCATTAAATCTCAAAATTTTAAATAAAATAGTGCAAATTTATTATTACATTGATCACATGACCATCGATTTATTTTATTAAAGTTTTTATTTAATGCTCAAGGATAGAATAACGACTGATATTTTTATGCAATGATAGTTTTTCATTTACACAGAAATGAAGACTAACAAATTTATTTAATGAAATAGATAGAATTGTGATAGAGAAAAAGAGGAAAAATATTAAAGTTAAACTAATAAATAAGCTAAACTGGTACTTCTTGAACAGGAGTAATTGAAAATTTCTATAGAAGGGATAAATAGTAACTTTTTAACAAAAAGGTAATAAGTAACTTGACATCTTTAAATAAAAATTAATGACAAACAACTACCACATATTTATGTAGTTTAAAATAATATGAAAAAAAATGTGTATACACATTTTATATAAATAATTGTAAAAATATTTTTTCTTTTTGTAATATCAAATTTGATATCTTTAATGTAAACAACAAGAAATATCCATATATTAGAAAAAAAAATTAAAAATATTATTTTTTTATATAAATTAATTATTAAATATAAGAAATCTTTTTTTTTTTTTAATATAAAAAAATATAAGAAAAATTATACATAAATGGTGCAAAGTACATTAATTTAAAATGAATGAAAAAAAAATTATAATTTTTATATTAAATTGATAATGTTTAGCATTCTTATTATATCACTATTTACTTGAAAAGTTTATAATAGTTAAAGTACATAAAAGATAAAAAAAATTTATTTTTATCATTTATAATATGTGCATATGAAAACTAGTATGTCTACTTTTTTAATATAGAACAACATATAAACTTTTGTAAAAAAATATTAAGTCTAAAAAGTTAATATTTTAATACACTTCATAGAGGTATCTTTTCAGACAATGAAAAAAAATTATTTTTTTTAAATCTTTCATTAATAAAAATTAAAAAGTAGTTATATTGTAATAAGGAAGTAAAAATCACATTTTGAAAGGTATAACAAAAATAATCAACCACATTAAATAATCTCTTATTTATATGTTGTATTTAAAATAATATTTCATATATTTTTATTTAGATGATAAGTATTATTTTACAATACATAAATAGTTAGTAAATAAATGATGATGGAAAAAATAAGGAGAGATATAATATTATGTAACCATGGTGAAGAAAGAAAATGAATTAGATAATTAAAAATAACATTACAATGAATATTTTAAAGAGAACTGTGTATTGTAAGAAAAATGTTTAATGTTAAATAAATGATAAATATTATAAGAAGGTAACAATTTTAAAATTATTTGTTTATTACATACTAAAAAGTTTTAGTAAAATATCACGTTAATATGACGATATATATTTTTGTGATATGAAAATTAATATGATGAAATGTGATTAAAAGCATCATAAAACAAAAAACAAAACACAATTCATTTAAAATGTATGACAACTGATTTACTAAATAGTTTTATTTCTAATTTTTGATGCTTATATCTGAAAATCATATGTAAAATAAAACTTTATATGAAACTTTCTGCATAATATAACGTTATTTGTCTACTTGACAACCTCTATTATGGTATAATATGGAAAATAGCATCAATTATAATAAGAATAATATTATGTATATATGATAAAAACAATTTTACTACATATAATAACATATATAAATATAAATAATGAAAAAAAAAATTTAATTAAAAATAAAAATAAAAATTTAATTAAATAAGTAATTAGGAAAAAATATACAAATAATTTTTAATGATTTAGAAATAAAAATTATATTTATCAAATATTTATCATTTTTGCCAATATCATAAAAAAATGGTGGAAAAACTCTTTAAATAAATACAGTTTACCAAGTTGTTTTCAATTCTCTGCCGTCGTAAGATAAAAAGTCTGATCGATTTTCAATTTTATAATGATAAAAGAGAACTTTGATATGGTAAAGAAATACTTTTAACCTATTTCTTAGTCTAATTATTATCTAAAAAAGATATATGAAATTGTTTTAATTAATATAACCTGAAAATAGAAGTATACGTATTTCCAATTATCTGTGATGACAAAAAAAAGTTTGATGAAATTAATAAAACTTTTTTTTTAACATTAGAACAATTTTTATTAATGTATTTATTGGTTATCATTATATAATATATCTTTTCTATATAACATTGAAGTAAATCTTTCTATAAATTGTTATTTTGCATTATTTTATAACAATCAAAATAAATGTTTTTGTAAAATTTTTTTTATTAATATTATTAATTATTAGAAAAAAAACATTAACTATTTCAAACTATACTTTTTACCAATTTTTTTAACAAAAATAAATTTTATCTATTTTTTTTAATATGTTTTTTTTCTAGGTATGATAATAATACAATAATTTTATAATGCTTGGAGGTTTATTTGTTTATAATCATAAAGGTGAAGTTTTAATTTCAAGAATATATAGAGATGATGTTAATCGAAATTCAGTTGATGCATTTCGAGTTAATGTAATCCATGCTCGTCAACAGGTTAGAAGTCCCGTAACCAATATGGCTAGGACATCATTTTTTCATATAAAAAGAGGAAATGTATGGATATGTGTTGTAGCAAGGCAAAATGTTAATGCTGCAATGGTTTTTGAATTTTTAAATAGATTTGCTGATACAATGCAATCATATTTTGGCAAATTAAATGAAGAAAATGTTAAAAATAATTTTGTTTTAATATATGAGTTATTAGATGAGATACTAGATTTTGGTTACCCACAAAATACAGATCCAGGTGTATTAAAGACATTCATTACACAACAAGGAATACGTACAGCGGTAAGTTTTTTATTTTTATTCTTTATTTTATGTTAAAAAAAATAATTTTTCTTTTTCTAATTCTTTATCTCTCTTTCTTTTTAATATCAAATATTTCTTTTTCATTCTTTTAGGCATCAGTAGTAAGTTAAATATTATATATATATATATATATTTTGTCTTGTTTGTATAAGTCTTATAGTTTGTATATTTTTATTATATAGTAATGATATCTTAATATATATTTATATTTTTATAATTATTATTTATTTTTAGAGTAAAGAAGAACAGGCACAAATAACATCACAAGTAACAGGGCAAATTGGATGGAGACGTGAAGGTATTAAATATCGTAGAAATGAATTATTCTTAGACGTTATTGAATATGTCAATTTATTAATGTCACAACAAGGGCAAGTTCTTTCTGCTCATGTTGCTGGTAAAGTTGCTATGAAATCATACCTCAGTGGGATGCCAGAATGTAAATTTGGTATCAATGATAAAATTACTATTGAAGGAAAAGCTAAATCAGGTAATGATGATCTTTCAAAAAGTACCAAAGCTGCTGTTGGATTAGATGATTGTCAATTTCATCAATGTGTTAAATTAACTAAATTTGACACAGAACATGCAATTAGTTTTATTCCACCAGATGGAGAATACGAATTAATGAGATATCGTACTACAAAAGATATTCAACTTCCATTCCGTGTTATTCCATTAGTTAGAGAATCTTCTAGAAATAAAATGGAAGTCAAGGTTGTTATTAAATCTAATTTTAAATCATCATTGTTGGCTCAAAAAATTGAAGTGCGCATTCCAACACCACCAAATACTAGTGGTGTTCAATTAATTTGTATGAAAGGAAAGGCAAAATACAAAGCAGGAGAGAATGCAATTGTATGGAAAATTAAACGTATGGGAGGAATGAAGGAGTCGCAAATATCAGCTGAGATTGATCTTCTCAATACAGGTGCTGTTGAAAAGAAAAAATGGAATAAACCACCAATATCAATGAATTTTGAAGTTAGTTTTAATAGAAATAATTTATTTTTATTTTTATTTCTTTTTTATAGGTCCCATTTGCACCATCTGGATTAAAAGTTAGATATCTTAAAGTTTTTGAACCAAAATTGAATTATTCAGATCATGATGTAATTAAATGGGTTAGATACATTGGTAGATCTGGATTATATGAAACTCGGTGTTAAATATCGATAAAATTTGTCTTCAGTAATTATTTTTTCTTAATAATTAACGAATATAAATAAGAACAACAATTATTAATGGCCATCTCATTATCTTCATAATTTTTTTTCTTATATATCTATATCAACTTAATTTTTAATTTTTTTAATTGCTTATGTAAACTATTTTTAATCAGCAAAGGTACAAAGGAAAATTTTTATTATGAAAATGTTTATATTGCAATGATCTAATTTTTTTTTTTTTTTTTGAAAACTTAATGCTTTTATATATCTAGAAACTTTTTTTTTTTAATTTAACTCTAAATATTATGTAATTTTTATCATTAAATATGTATTTTTTTTTATTGTAAAAAAAATTTATTACTTTTAAAATTGAAAAAATGTTATTATAATAAATTAATTTTTTTTTATTTATAAGACTAATATTTTGTTAAAAGGTTAATCAAATAATTTAGTGTTACAAAGATTAATCTTATTGAACTTTTTAAATATAAAAAACAAGCAATTATTTTTCAGTAAAACATTATCTTGTTTTTATAATAAAAAAAAATTTGTGCTATCATTTTTAGGTTGAAAAAAAATGTATGATAATAAAATCATTAAAATTTATTCTAAAATGTAAACATTAAGTTTATTTAAATAATATGTTAATAATTTTTTTGAAGATAAAATTATTAATAAAAATACTTAAAAAAAATAATAAGTTGTGTCCATCAAACTTTTAAAAATTTTTCAACTTTCTTTAGTTGTTTCTTTAATTATAATAAGCTTGAAAAAATTTAAGGAAGTAAGTTATATTTTAAGCAAAAGTATTTTAAAAATGAATTAACTTTAATTTTCAAAAAAGAACATTTTAATGTTTTATTTATTAAAGTGTGTACTATATACAAAATATTCAAACAAAAATAATTCTTTATTTACGGCATTAAAAATTGTGGTTAACTTTTTAATTTGTTGTTAAAGCTGTTGGTTTATGGCAATTGAATATCCCTAATATTTGGCTTCGTATATCATCATTATATTTATAATAGATAAACAGGCGTATTGATGATGAAATGACAAAGAATACATTTGTTAATTCAGAAAGAATAGTATATAAATCACTAAAACTTCTATTTTCATTCTAAAATAAACATTAATTTTTTTATTAGTAAAAAAAATTAATAATAATCTTACCCATAATATATCATTATAAAAATTTTCTAAATTATATAGAAAAAAATTAAGAACATTACATGCTAAATATGAACTAATTATTGCAAAGGTTGTTCTAACAGCACTTCGTAAACGTAATCTTTCACGTTTATCATCAACTACCATATTTTGCGATGTTTTTACCTAAAATTATATAATAAAAAAAAAATAATATAAATATATATTATAATTAAATTATATATTTAACTAACCTGAACAAGCAATGTAGTATAAAGAAGTGTACTATGTCTTCTAGCTGCCTGCTGACCTTGTCTTAATTTTTTAATTATAACAATATTAAGTATAAGGAGAATAACAAAAGATACAAAAACATGAATAAACTATAAATATAAAAATTTATTAAAATATATAAAATTTACTTAAAATACTATTTTAATTAGGTTTATCAAATAAAAACCCTATATTAAAAAATTATTTAGCATAAATAAATAAATTATTTCCTTTATATTAAAGGGAAAAAGAATTTTTTACTTTATTCATTATCAACTACTGTATTAAGAACCTCTTCCTACAAGAAGAGGTATCATTATAAATTCTAAAATATTCAATAGATTTTTTGTTAAAACATACATTAACTATTAAATCTTGATAATGATAAAAATCTAAAAAAGCTAAATCGGATTGTCCCAAGTAGATGCTTTGAAAGTAGGGGCACTTTTCATTATGAACAAGAACATATCCACCAAATTGAGGCAATTTTATTAAGATTACTATGGATAAAATTAAAAATACATTTAACATCCTTTTTGAACCTCTAAAATAAAATAAAAATTTATTTTAATGATTTTTTTTTTGTTTGTTATATATTAAGTTTAATTACGTTTTTGATGTTGCTCTAAAACTAGTAACTTTTTCTAAACGTTCTGCTGTTGCTGCAATTAATATATATGGTATTGCCATTTGAATCATTTTTCCTATTACATATAAAAATAGATCGGTACTTGTAACCAATTGATAAGTATATGATAATTCAAAATATTGAGAAGCTCTTCTTATACAAAATGATATAAGATAAAAAATATTCAGGAGAAGGTCAAGGATTGCGAGAATAACATAATACAAGAAAGATACTGTGTTGCTTTTACGTAAAAGTATATATAATAAAAATATATTACTTCCAACTCCTGCTACTGATATACATGTTGTAATTCTATATTTTTAAAAAAAAAGTAAATAATATTTATATATAATGTATTTTAATTTAAAATATAAAAAAATATAAAGAAAAAGAAACTTACAATGTAAATACCATCATATAATCCTTAGGTATTTCATCACATATCTGAGATGTATTGTACTCCCCATTTTCATCCTCTAATGTGTCATTCATTTTCAAGAGGATAAAAAAAATACTGTAAAGTGGTTATATTTAACTAAATTCTATATCTAAAATAAAATATTTAATTATAAATTTTATAAAACAAAATAATTTTAAAATTGAAAAACTTTGTAGAAAAAAAAAAATTGTAAAGAGGTTATGAGAATTTTACTTAAATAAATGAATTTTTACCCTTTTGAATTGTATATCCAAAAAGTAATGATTTCTCCTTTTTTAGTAATGGGTGTGTAAAGGCATCAGAAATAAACTTTAAAATAAAATGTAAGGCATCTACTTTTTAAGTGGGAATATATAGTAAAATGAAGAAAGTTAACTTTGAATCTCAATACTATTCTTGAAAGGTTTACTTCAAATAGTTGAAATAATTTTTATAAAATATAAAACAATGTCATTATGATATATTATAAGAGCATAATATAACGTGAAAAAGAAGTAGTTTAATCACAACTGTCAAAAATTTGCTATTCATACTAAGTAAATATTAAAAAAAAATTGACTTCCTTAAAGAATTATAATATATCATGGCATTTAAAGATTTGAAAACCAATTAATAATAGTTGATATCTTTATCCTATTGAAAGATTGAATATTTTTTAATATTATCTTTTATTCATTATGATTACATTAAGTTAATAAAAGTCAATTTTTAAGCCATATGATTTATCCAAAGTGAAATAGGATAAAATAAAATAGTTTCAATATCAATGAATAATATTTTTGTTAAATAGTTTTATTGTTAAAAATTTTAAAAATTCTTTTTTATTAAAATATATTTTTTTGTTACCTTAATATTTAAAAAAGGATTAATGCTTAGATATTAATATTATTCATAGAAATGATAAGATGTTTCAACATTTATAAAATAATAATAAGCATTATAATTTAAAAAAAAAATTATAACTTGAAATCTTCTCATTTTTAAAAATATATAATAATTTTTAAGTATAAAAGAATTATTAAATAAACTATAATCAAATTATATATTATATTATCTAAAAGAAGGAAGGCAAAAATTATAAAACAAATATTGTAATATTGAATAAATTATAAAATCTCCTAAAGAATAAAAAAAATTAATGTTAATAAGTATTTTATTTAACACGGTTGACAAAAGTAATAATATTTAAGATAAAAAAAAAATTTTTTTTTTTCATTTTAAAAGTGATATATACAATTTTAAAAATTAAAATGAAAAAAAAAATTGAAATGTTTTGAGTAAAAAAGTTAGGATAACAATAAAATATACATATACCATCTTGAATAATAATGAATATTATACTTTTAAAATAAGATGTTTTAAAAATAAAATGTTTTATTACTTTATTACTTCTTGAAGAAAGTAAACCTTAGTATTCACGCTTGTAATACTATATACACTTTTGTTCATACTCCAATTTAAAAATAAGGGGAGAGAATAAATTCTAAACAATTACGTAATGAAGAAATATTTTAACAAAAGGCATTCTAGGATGATGACAATCTATTGGTTGTTAAGAGAACTTTTATCATTAATGAGAAATGGAACGATAAAAGCATTATGATGATGATGGTGATGATGATGATGATGATAGTGTCTCCTTCTGTCTGGGTGGGTAAAGAAGCTTAATTTGTAGGTTTTACATATTTAATAACTATTTATTTTCTTCAATATTTACCTGCACTAAGTAGTAATTTATTTATTATTTTCCTTATTAAATAATAGTACAAGACAACATATTGTGGATAATAGAATAAAAAATGCTCAAGAGGAATATAAACTATTAGTGAAGATAATATTATATATTATTATCATTATTATTTTTTTTTTAAAATTTATTTCAAGGTTCATAAATAATCAACTTATGTAGGTATCATAAATATTTTTATAAAATTCATTTACACAAGAGAATTATTATTAAAAAAAAATGTTGATGACCAAATATAAATAAGTGTTATTTTTTTTTAATAGTATTAGGGACAAAACACATTTTAAGTAATGAGACAAAAAGTACATATAAAATGATAAATATATATTTTTAAATGTATGAAAATTGTTAAAATAATTGAAGTATAATGTAAAAATTTATGGGATAATAAGAATAAGACATATATATAATGTTATTATTTAAATTTAGTTTACTTTTTAATCTACACAACTTTAAAATTAAAGGAAATTGAAAAAAAATAATTACATAAATCTTTTGTTTCATATTTACTTTTGCAAAGAAATAAGAAACATAACATTAAGTTTTTCGTTTTTTTAAAAAATTAACTTTTTTAGCTAATAAATATAAGAAATAAAAGTAAACTATAAAAAGGAAGTGATGTTAAAAATTATATTCACCTCCTATATAAATAATTATTAGATTTATATAGGTTGTTTTTAAAGAATTGTGTGTTAATTTGTTAATTAAGTAAAAGCTTTTAATTGTTAAAATAATTGTTAAAATAGTAATAATATTTGTAATAAAAATTTATCTTAACAATATTAAAAGAAATTAATTAACATAACATAAATACTTAACATAATATTGTTTTAAAATTTACCTTACATTAAGTAGAAAAAGAATTTTTTTTTTTGAAGTTTAATGGAATATTTTAAAAACAATTGTAGTTTAAACATAATCCTTCAAAATTAATCATTCATTTAAAAGTCAATTTAAATGTAAAGGACACTCTTGTAATTGTTCAGATATTTTTAATAAAAACGTACTTTTTTATATAGAAAAATAGAAGAAAATGTTTTTTTATCATATTTTTTCATTATATAAAAAAAATTTAACTACTGATATGAGTTTTTTTCTATCAAAAAAAGAAAAATAATAAATAAATTATTAAATATTTAAATTTCATTTTTTGATTTAGATAACGTTAAGAAAAAGAAATTTTCGAAGACAATATAAAAAAAAAAATTTTTTTTTGATACCAATGGGAAATTAAACTAATAAAAAAATTAGTATAATATAATATTTGTGAAAATGAAAACAACAATATATTTTTAGCTAAGATATTTACTATTATAATAAAACTATTAAATTAATTAAAAGATATATATATAAATATTTTTTAATTAAAAATAGATGAAATCTTTTTTGAAGCATTGCAAATGATACTTTTGTTTGAATTAAATCAACCATTTTTAATATTTAATATTGTTTATTCATTTTAATTAAAATTTTTAAAAATATTATTTTGTTAAAAATAAAATGGTAACCTTATCTGTCTAGTATTTCAAAAAACATTAATAAAAAGTTTTAGCAAATTTAAATTATTTTATTATATATTTAAAAAATGTTAGGTTTCGGAATTGAATTTCTTCTAAATGATACTTCAAAACATAAAAAATTACTTCTGGTAGTTGTAATAATAATAACCTATTTAATTTTAACAATAAATTAAAACCGTTTATTTTGTAAAAATTTAATTATTAATTGGAGTATATTTTTAAAATAAATAAAAATATAGAGAAAAAAAATAACTTGAAAAAAGTTGGCTTTAATGTAATAATCAAATATTAAAATTTATTTTTTCTTATTTATATGATATAAAATATTTAAAAAGATATTTAAAAAAAAAAAGATTAAAAGTTTTTGGTCCTTTTGATATATTAAATAATAATGCTTTTCTTTTTTTGATAAATATCTTCTTATAAGCACATTTTAAATTTTAAGTTATTTTTTTATATCTTTACTTAAGATAAAAATAATATTAACTTTCATTTTATTATTATGGTTAATATTTTTTTTACTTTATTTATTTTAAAATGATAGCAATTTTTTATTGTTAATAATAAAACTATAATTTTAATAATACTTATCAATTCCCTATTGAAAAAAAAATGGGAATTTCTTAATACAAATTGAATACCAAATTTATCATTGAAAATAAAATAATTTTTATTTAATTTGTAAATGTTATCTTTTATAAAGTTTTTTGATATATTGTTATAGACATTAATATGATAAGAAAGTAAAACTTACTCTTTTTGTATAATTGTAACATTAATTATAATACAGTTTAAAAATAATATATAACATCAAATAGAAAAATTCAATGTATCAAAAATTGGGAACATCTTATAATTCTAGTTTTTAATTAATTTATTATAAAACTAAAAATAAAAATATAATTATATTGTGATCAATCAGGAAATACTCCATTATTTTAGTATTTTGATTAATTTTTTTTTTTTTAAATTATGTTATCATAAGAAGTATATTTAAAATATCATAATTATAAAGAGTAAAGGTATATAATAAGTAAGTACTAAATAAAATTATATTTTAATCATTAAATTAAATCTTACACATATAATTTATACTATTCATACTTCTATCATACTATCACACGTAAACCATTTCTATATATCAGGCCACTTAAAAACGTTTGATAGATATTATAAAGAATGTATTAAAATTTATTACCAATAACAATGTTTTAATTAATCTTCCATTTACGAGAGACCTTTTTAACTTATATATACTTTTTTAAATATTATTCATGACTTTTCTTTAAATTTTTCTTTATATTTTATTATAGCTTTCTAATATGTCAGTTAAGGGTAAAAATTTATTAAAAAATAAAAAAGAAACTATTATTGAAAAGGTTGATTTTTTTAATAAATTTATGTCTATTATTGATGAAACATTTTTCAAATTGTGGAAGAAATACCTTGATTATGACTGTGTATTAGATGAAAATGAATTAAAAAGATTGGGAAATCATAAATATAATGCAACTGATTCTTCTATTCTTGATCATTTAATATTTCAAAAGTTTGTTTTTCTAATTGTTTTTTTTATTTATAAATGATTTTTTTTTAGATTTTGGAATTGGTTGGTTCATTTTTTACCAATGTCATTAGCTCCTAATGCGATAACACTCCTAGGATTAATATGTAATTTAGTTACTGTTGGAATTTTATCATCATATTGTTATAAAGGAATAGAAGATGTAGGTAGAAAATCTTAATATTTTAATAATATTTATTATTTTATATTAGGCACCATATTGGTCTTATCTTTTAGCTGCATTAGGTGTCTTTTTATATCAAACATTGGATGCTTTAGATGGAAAACAAGCAAGAAGAACTAATTCATCATCACCATTAGGTGAATTATTTGATCATGGATGTGATTCAATGACACAAGTATTTGTTACATTAAATATTTGTTATGCAATGCAAATAGGAACTTCTCCATCTCTTTGTTTTACAATTAATGTTATTTCTGTTATCTTATTTTATGGAGCACAATGGGCAACTTATTGTACAGGAGTTATGAAATTTAATAAGTTTGATGTAACTGAAGCACAATGGTCTGTTATTATAATTCTTTTAGTTTCTGGTCTTTTTGGACCAGAAATTTGGAAAATATCTATTTTTGAAATACAAATTAAATATATTATTTTATTTTTTTCACTTAGTGGTTGTTTAATGCAATTTTTAAATTATATGAATAGTGTTTTTAATGAAGGTAATGGAAAAAATGGTAGTACAATTGCTGGTACATCAATAATATTTCCTGTAATCCCATTATTATTTGTATGTATACCATTTTATTTTATATATACAAGATCTACAAGTAATGTTTATACTGATCATATTACATTATTATGTTTTTGTTTTGGTGCTGTTGGTGCTAAAGCAACAAATAGATTAATTATTGCCCATATGTCTAAAAGTAAATTAAGAACTTTTGACTTAATATATTTTGCACCATTAGCCATTTGGCTGAATCAATATTATAGCAATTATTATGACGAATATACAATATTAATATATGCTACTGTAAGTTATAAAATATTATATTTTTAACTAAAATATTACGTATTTTTTAAAGATTTATGCATACACAAATCTTTTAATATTTTGTGTATCTGTTTGTAAGCAGTTTTGTTCATATTTAAATATATATTGTTTTTCATTGAAAAAATACCCAGAAAACATACGTTCAAAAGTAGGAACAAAAAATACTTTTGATGGAAAAGGCAAACTAAGTCGTTAATGAAAAATTATAACGTATATTATATTATACTTAACTGTTAAATTGGCTAATATTAAAATAAAATGCACATAAATATAATGATGAAAATTTTAATAATAAAAAAAATTATTAAATTTAAGATTTTTATTATTTTCAAAATCAAATTATAAAGTATCAACTTATTTAGCTTAGAAAAGTATATTTTTTTATCATTTTGATAATATTATCATAATAAGAAGCAAAAAAATCAAAATTTGTATGTCAGTGTAATAAAAATATCTTGTCTTGTTGCGTTTGAAATAAATTATTCAGCTAATTTTTAGTGTCATAAATTTATTTATTTTTAAATTTTTATTATAAATATAAAAAAATAGGTGTATCTTCTTAATTTTAATCATGGAATAATCTAAAATGAATAATCATTCTATAAAATTAAAAAATAAAAAATTAATTAAAAATAAACTAACATTTATATAATCATCTAAATCTCTTTTTCCCCATAACAAAATATTTTTTGCTATATCATGATGTTTGAATGTAGGTTTTTTATCAATATTGACTCTTTTACCAACCCAGAAACGACTTGAACTAAGAAGGTGCTTTCTAAAATTATTTGAAAGTCTATTTCTTTTTATTGCTTCAACATGTTTTTGAGTGAGAAAACAGCAAATTGTAAAAAAATAAAGAATAAAAATAATTTTTTTATTCATACCTATAATATAAAAATAATATAAAACTTTAAATTTAAAATTACTATTATTTTTAATAGTACTTAGAGAATTTTTTTATAACCTTATAAAGAAAAAAAAAATCATTATATGTTTTTTTGTATAAATATGTAAGGAGGATTAATAAAAGCTTTTTAAAATATAAAAAGAAAATATAAATAAAAAAAATGATGAAGAAAAAAATGTGTAAAGTAAAGAAATATTGTTAATCTTGAGATCTTCAAAGCGGTTATATTAAAAATAAAATAAAAATTTGAATAAAATAATGTAATATTTGTTTAAATATTAAACCATGACATAATTTTAAATTAACAGAGTTATATATTGAAGTAGAATAAAATATCAAACAGCTATTTATAAATTTTATAAAAATTTTTATTTTCATAACAATATCCTCAAAAAAAAGAAATAAAAAATTATAAATAATATTTTAAAATTATTAAACCTTTTTTTATATTCATTATATTTCTTTTTAATCATTCGTTACGTTCCCATTATAATAAATATTGTATTATGATAAAAAAAAAGAAATAAAATTAAAGTATCAGGATGGCACAGTTGCGTTAGATGATTCTAAATAAGACATTTAATTATATTTTAAATTATATTTATGTTAATGAATAGAGTTTGATAATTTACCTTCTTTTTTTGTTAATTTTGCCAAAAGTAATTTAATTTTCTTTGTTAACCGACTATTAAAAATAAACTTAATAATATTTTCTATAATAAAGATAATTACTTGAAACATTGTTATAATGGAAAGGCCTAAAAAGAAACCAAATTGTCCTCCTATTTGTGACATGAAACCAGGAATTGATGTTGTATAAATTTCTCTTACACTTTCATACTGTAACAAAAAAATATTTAAATTAATAAAAAAAAAGAATATTTTTTTTATCAATCTACCTGAAGATTATAAAAAGATACTTCTAAATTAAAAACATAATCTGTAAAATTTTCAAGTGCAGGAGTTTGTTGTAATGTCGGATGATATTCCCATCGATGGCAACCTGGAATACATAACGAAGAATTTATACTTCCTGCTTTAACTAATTGAATGGTATTATAATAATCATTTGTAATTGAAGAGAGATTACATATAGGATAATTACTACTACCAGGAATATTATTTAAATATGTTAATGTACAATTATAGACATTAATAATAGTGTTCTTAAGCCATTGACTTATAAAACATACAGAATCAGTTCCTTCAATCTTAAAAAAAATAGAAAATAAAAATAACTAATTTATTATTATTAAAACATACACGATAAGTACAATCTCCTGGATGTTCTAATAATTCAATTCTTCTTGATGTTAAAAACATTCTATTCCATTCATTTGGATAAATATAATATCTTGGAAAATCCATTGCATAGTCAAAATTATCACTAACATATATAATTAATTGTGGCTGATTAGTGTATGTTGTACTACTTGATGAAACAGGTGCTTTCATTTTTATTGCTAATTTTCCAGCATCATCAGTCTCTGTTTGATTAAGTCCTTTAATAGTTTGATAACATAATCCTCTTCTCATAACAACTTGTTGTTGAAAAACTTGACCGCAACAATTGATTTTACTTCCAGATAATTCACATTCTTTAAATAAATCTTCACATTCAATTCCATATCTTCCTTGTATTAGGTCAAAAAATTCTTTAACATTATAACCATGTGACCATATTTTATACATATTATCTAATTCATTTAAATAACTAACATTAAAATATACAAGATCATTCATATTTTCAAAGCCATTACCAGCTAAAAAATATTGTAATAAATCTCTACAACCTTGTTCTGTCATATTAGGAAAATGTACTTTCATATCATTATATATTTTATCAAATTCTATAACATCAGGAATTTTCGGACATATCGTAATAGCAGGAAATTGTTGTGAGGAAACTAATTTGATAGTTGTTGAAGTTGCTGTAGGACCATTAATATATTCAATAACAACCATTGTTGTCATTGCTATACAAACACTTCCGCATATAAAAAGTACAATCCACCAAAAAATCCGTTCTTTTTTTGTTTTACTTAATAATGCCTTTAAAAAAATATTTAAATTGAATATAATTATTATAATAATAAACAACTAATATGTATATAAATATATATAACATACTTGCCCTAATCCGTGAATTTCGCTTATCCATGGAGGATAATTTTCAGCTTTACTGTGACAACTAAAAACGTCATCGTTCAATGTATTATTAGGCAGATGTATTCTTCTTTCATGTGTTTCATTTTCTCTTGAATAATTATATATATCTCTTCCGGGACTTTGAATATATAAAAGTGAAGGCATTATTTTTAATATTTATAAAAATATATAATTTTATATAAAATATTAAAAAAAAAATTTCTTTTTTCTAAATAATTTATTTACTAGAAATAATAATTAGAATTTAAAAATTTTTAATATTAAGATTTTTAAAAGCAAAAATACCATATTGATAAGAGCAATAATATTTTTAAAAAGACAAAATTAATGTTTATTTAAGGATTATGAAACAAGATACATTACTTTATTATTTCATTTATGATAAAGTATCAATTTACAGTTATTATAATTTTATTCATTTATATAATATTAATTTAAAATATTGTTATTTTAATTATATTACTTATATTTTTTTTAGAAAAAACTTTCTTATAGTAATAAAAATAAAATAAAAATAAAAATTTTTACCAAAATATAAATTTTAAATTATCATTTTTTAAATTTTCGTATTTTTTAATAATTATTTTTATCAAAATAAGAAGAAATTGTAATGTTGTTATTATTGTAAAACCTAAAAATAAACCAGAATGGCCTCCTATTTGTGAGATAAAACCTGGAACAGTTGTTGTGATAATTTCTTTATATAATTCTGTTTGTAGTAATGTATAACTCATTTCAATACGAAAAAGTGAATGATTATCTTTATTAATTCCAGCCAATTGAAAATTATATGGTCTACTTATAAGTTCAATAGATGTTTCAAAACGTTTACAAGATTGTAAACATGTTACATTTTGAAGATCAATTGGCATAATATCATTATAATTTTTTACAATTATACCGGGATCGCATATTGTCGTATTAGGTGAACGGTAACTCATATACCAAAATGTACATTTATATTTATCAAAAACTTTTTCTTTAAGCCATTGATCAATAAAACAACTACCTCTTCCTTTGTAATTAGAATTACTATTACATTGTGAATCACCAGCTAATAAATCATATTTTTGTTGTGTAAATCTAAAACGATTCCAATCAAGGGCATTAAGATAAAATCTAGGAAATAATCTTATATCAGGACCTGGACTAGAATTGTAAACAACCAATTGTAATTGATAAGTTTGATTAGAAATATAAGCACTTGGTAATGATTTAATAACTAAGCCAATTTTACCAATTTCATCAGGATCTCTTTGATAAAAATCTTTTAAAGTAAAACATCTTCCACGTAATAAGACAAATGTTGGTTTAAAAATTGAACAACAATCTATATCATTTCCGCCATAATAACAATTTTGAAAAAACTTAATATTAATAATAATATAAAAGTTAATATATATAAAATTACCTCTTCACAACTAAAATTCATATCTTCAAGTATATATTTATATAAATTATTAATTGAACCTTTTTGTGAAATCCATGAATTCATTAATCCTTTCAATTCAATCATATCACCAGCATTAAAATTACTTATTAATGTACCATAGTTATCAATACCACCCCCAGCTAAAGCATAAATAATTAAATTGTCAATAATTTTTTTTGATAATGCTGGTTTAAAAGACCAAATATCTTTACGAATAGCCGATACGTCAATTGTATCTGAATTTTTAGGGCATAATGTTACATAAGGATATAATAATTCTTTATTTCTTTCAATTTTAACAAGCGTTGTTGTTTTTTTAGAAATATATTCTTGAACTACTAAAGTTGTTAAGTAAATTGCAGCTGAGATACCAACTAATAAAATAAGAAGCCATAAATATCTTCCAATACCAGGTTTTAATGATATTAAAAATCCTAAACCATTTAATTCACTTTTCCATAAACTTGAACAATGATGACATTTTGTATGAGGTCTTGGACCATCACATTTTAAACTCACTTTACTAAAAATTTAAAATTAAAGTAAAATTTATTATTAATAAATTTACCTTATATCAAAAGAAGAATTATTTTTTCGAAATCTATTAATAGCATAAAAATTAGTATGTTTTGTTTTTAATATAAAATTATTATTATCCACACAATTGTCCTTTGAGTTCATTTATAAAATAGAAGTATATTGTTATTTTCATAAAAAGTATTCATTTATATTAAAAAGAAAATTTATAATATATTATATCAACAAATGGTAATTTAATAGTTAGCTTCTAATTATTTTTATATACCTTAAATTTAACTGTTTTATATTATAAAGTACATAATTTATTTTTAATTGTTTATTTTTAATTAATTAAATGCTATTATATAAAAAACAAAACAATTTAGTACATATTTTTAATAGTACCTTTTACATTTTATCATAATAATATAATAAATTTTTAATAATATTGTAAATAGAATTAATTTGAATCATTTTTTATAATTTTTATATAAATTTAAAGAAAAAACATCTGGGGACTTTTTTTTAAGTGTTTTAAATAAATTATTCTTTTTTAAATGATTTTTTGGAAATTTATCAAAATATCAAAAAATTTTAATAAGAAGTTTAAAATATTATAGAATAAAATAATTATAAATTTTACACACAAAAAAAAAACAATCATTTTCTGTCCTATATAAACAAATAAAGAAAAATGAAGCATTTAAAATGTTTCTAACTTTTACCTTCTACTAGTTTTAAAAGTATTTTTTTCATAATTTTACTGCTCATAAATTAAGAAAGTAACTGTATGGTGTAGGATTATATCAAAAAAATTGTTAATTCATAATTTTTTGATAATAAATTTGCTAAAACAGTTATTGTAAATAATTAAGCATACAGCTAAAAAAACAATTAATTTATTAAAATCAATTTTTAAGAACAGGATTATTTTAAAAATGATCAACATAGTTTCATTACGGTTGTAAGAAAGTGTTTTAAAGATATATAATCTTTATATATTTTAGAGAATGGTACAAGATAATAGCAGAAAGGATTCAGAGCAATGTAACATGATCGGGATTCTGTTACCATATTAAATTTTTATTCATATGTTATTTTATATAATTTTGTGTTTTATTTTCGATTCCTTTGTTTATTATAACATCTTGAATTCTTCGGTTAGATTTTCTATTTAAAATGTAGGTTCTTTTTGGTATTTAATGAATTTTCATCCTCTTGAATTAGACAACTTTATCCAAAATTAAAGTTGACTGTCTTTTTAAGGTTAAGTTTGACCAGATCTTCCCAATTGTTCACTTGATTCCCAATTGACAGAAGCAAATTAAAAACCAAAATTTCAATTGGAATTCTCAAGAAAGCTTGGTCAAATCTAGCTAAAAGTAAACCTAACTTATGCTAACAGTTAAACCCCTAAATTTAGAAACCCTACTCAAGTTGTTGAGGTGCGCGTCTTTCCAGCGATCTCTGTTCTTTGATTCCACGATGAAACCATTTTGAGGAATGGTTAGGGAACGAAAGAAACAGAGAAGGAAGAGGACTAGGGAAAAAAGGGAAAATGAAAAGGAGAAAGGAAGGGGGAAAGGAAAGGGGGAAAAGAAATGGAGGAGCGCGAACAAGAAGGAACACGAAAAAAAAAATGCACGAAAAAGAAGAGGAAAAGGTAAAAGACACGTGAGTGGAGAAAGAAAGAATCCAAAAGGGCATCTGGACTTCAATTTCTATCTGTAACTCAAGATTATAAACCAACCATATTTTTTTTTTTGGCATACCCTACTAAATTGGCATCATTCAGTCACTTTGTTTATGCTTAAAATGTCAAGAATGTATGTACATATACATAAAAAAAAACAAAAGAAAACATTTTTTATCATATAAATAGTTGTTTTCTTAACTAATTATCAATTAGCCTCTGAATCTTTAAAAATATTCAAATTTTAATGTAAGAAATTTGTTGTTACGTATTAATTTTCAAGAAAAAAATAATTGCTACCAATTTTAATAATTTAAATAACCGTTCTTTGTCAGGTTATTATGGAGTTAGTGTAATATTATAAAACAAATTCATTTCAAATTTTTGATAGAAAGTATATTCATATGAAAACCTTTAAAAAATAATTCAATTGGAACATAATCATGACAAGAAAAAAATAAAAACTTCGAAAGTTATGGTCAATTAAGATTAAAGTCAAAAGTGGAGAATAATTCTTGAAAAAGCACAACTTTAGTATCTTTATGACAATTAATAAACTTTTATTTATGAACCTAGATAAGATTTTTAAAAGAAATTTATTGAATCAATTTTAATTCTTCGAAAACATCTCCAACGTGAGATATGATAAAAAATATATTTTAAAAAAAGTTTCAAGAACGTGTTTATAACTCATGTTGATGAAATCATAGAAGCATAAAACTTGTTGCTCTATACTTTTTTTAAGTTTTAAGATATAGTTTATGTTGAAAAATTATTTCAATCTCCAACTGTTCTTGGGATATAATAACCACTATTTTTACCACGGACCACTTCATATATCTTAAGAATATTTAGTGATATAAAAGTATTTTTAAGGTAGACTATATGTGTAAATAGATTTTAAGTTGAATCCAATAAATTACATGCTTTTATCGCCATTTCAAACAGAGTTAATATCCAAATCAAAGATGTCAAAAAGGTATGTATTGTTTCTAACTACTTCTATAATTGATCTGAAACTTATTACATTAAGATGAAATTAGTCTTATTTATTTTTATACAAAAAGTTATTCATGAATAGAAGGTTTTATAAGAATATATTTATCATTTTTAATGTTTCCAAAATCAATAGATACAATCCCCCATTTAAAAAGTTCTACAATATCTATTGTATTAGAAGTATTTTCAGGATAATTAGAATTCTTCAAACTTATTATAGTGATCTTTAATAATTTAGAAATGTAAGATAAGTTTCATTCAAATTTTGATCTAATTGAAACTAGTTAACATATTGGTTTCAACGTTAGTTTAATTAATATTTTAACTATAAAGATCAATATTTTTCAAATTTCCAAGTAGAAGTATATTCACATTAAAGTCCTTGAAAAATGACGAAGTTTGAATACAATCATGAAAGTAGAAAGCTAAAAATTAAAAAGTTATACATTATTAAAGCTTATGTCAACAGTAAAAAATATTTATCAAAAGAACATGAATTCGATACTTCATTAATAATTTTTCAAATTAAATAAATGATTTTTAAGAAAGGCTTGTTGTAAGAAATTCGATAAAATTAGTTTTATCTTCATAGGATGCCTTGACATGGTATATGATATAAAAATATGGCTGAAAAAAAAGTTATAAAAACATATTATAACTTACAATAACAATGCCAAAAAAAACATAAAACTTGTTGTGCTAGATTTCTATTGACTTTTGATACATAGTCTTAGTTGAAAACTTTTTTAATCTTGAACCATTCTTAATATATAACATTGAATTTTTTTTGCCTGCAACACGTTGCCGAGAATTCTTATTTCTTGAAAATAGCTAGAAATATAAAAGTAATTTGAACGTAGACCCTGAATGAAAACTGAATTTAATTTGATTCCAAAAAAGTATATTCTTTTATCACTTCTTCTCATAGAGTTATAATCAAATCCATAGTTGTTAAAAGGATACTCAATTTCTTAAACTTTTATTATAACTCAGCTGAAACTTGCCATCTTGAACTGAGATTAGATTTGTTTGATTTCTTGAAAACCGCTAGATAAGAATAAATATGTTTCATAATTATATTTCTAATATTCCTAAGAATTAAAAAAATTGTTTAAAATAATTTTACACCTTCAACTTACCTTATAAACTTCTAAAATCATAAAAATATATATTGTTAAATTAATTTCTTAGAGTTATTATTATTAATTATCATTTGTAATAATGTATTCTTTATCATCAGATGTAAATAGTAATAAGATTCATAATATAAAACAGAAATATTATTCAAAGATATACAACTGACACCATTGTTTTATTCTTCATATTCTCATTATTTTAAGATCAATATTTATTGTATTTGAAGTTGATACCAAACTTTCTATCATAAAATATATTAATTCATTATTATAAATGGTTTCATTGGCATCATTTGATCTCTTATCTCTTATATTATTAATATCATATCATATCAAATCACATAATATTTCATAAGATTAATTTTCTATATCAGTAATATTTACAAGTATTAGGAAGTTTTTAAAATTAGATTCAATGTTAGATCAACAAATTTTACACTTTTACATAAAATTTTTTATCAAAACGTTTTGCTGACACATCTGTAATATACTTATTAGGTTACATAGCTCTAGAAAATGTTTAAAAGTTTTCGATAAGGTAATTTATTCGTTCCTGAAAGTATATAAAAAAAAATAAAAGCAACATTAGTTTCTATTATAATAAACTTAAACTTTTAACCTACCTTAAAAAATTTTTATAAGTTTAAAATATGTCCCATAAACAGTTGTTAAAAATATTTCTTAATCGTTATCACTAATGATAAAGTTTATTTATCATAAAATGTAAGTAAAAATATAATTTTTATATATAAACCTTATACCAAAAAAAAACATTATTCCAATATATACTCCCGAAGTTTTTTTATGTTTACCCGGTAAAATTGCGTTGTACTAAATACATTCATTTGCATCTTTTTTTAATCTTGCGTGCGTGTTTTTTTAATATTTTTTTAAATATTTTTTTTTATTTTTTAATATTTTTTTTAAATTTTTTTTTATTTTTTAGATTTTATTTGTTGCGGTCTATTTATTATATTTCTATTATGGATTGCTGCTTGGAAATGCTGGGAAATTTCAGTTAAGTTTATTATTTTTTTTTAAAAATATTTTTTGTTTTTTTAGATTAAGGTTGGATTTCAGTGAACTTTTTAAAGTTCATCAATGAGAAGCTGCTAGGAGATCCAGATACAATCAAAGAAAATGTTAAAATTTAATGGGTATGTTTTTTATTTTCTTTAATTAATGTTTTTTAATATTTCAGCTATGCTTCTTATTCTCTAATATGGTATACAGCTAGGAAAATAATTATCAGTCAAAGGATCAAACAGGTATGTTTTGTTAAAAAAATTACCACCCAACCAAAAGTAGCAAAAGACCCATTGTTATCCAATTAATTAAGTTTAGTATCATCTTTTTATTTGCTGCTTTTTTTAATTTTTTATTATCTTTAGTGATTTTTCTATTACTCTAGTTTCAGTATATGTTAGTATTATCTTTTACACTTTACTTATTGTTTTATTATTTTAGTATATGCTTACTTAATTTTAGTAATAGTTTTATTGCCTATATTAGTTTATCTAATACTTTTGTATCTTTATTTATTACCATTAATTATTTTTATAGTTACTTTATCTATTTATATATTATCTTTGTAGTTTTTCTATTAATTTGATAGATATCTATATGATTTAATTTAATTTTATAGCTGTAATTATATTTTTATCAACTATTGTAGTTTATCTATAAGTTTTGTGTATTTATTTAGAATCTTCAATTATTTTTGTTTTTATTTTACCTAATTATTTATTATTATCGTAGTTTTATTATTATTTAGGTGTATATTTATATATTATTAGTTATTTTTTAATAACTTTAATTGTATTTTTATACCGTTTATTAGTTTATATATAGTTTTGTATATTTATTAGAAGCTTTTAATTATTTCTGTTTTTACTCTGCCTATTTATATATCATTTTTGTAGTTTTATTAATACTTAGGTATATAATTATATATTTTTAGTTTTTTTTTAATAGCTTTAATTATATTTTTATCACCTAATAGTAGTTTATTTATTATTTTAAATTGTGTTTTGTAAATTTGCCTTTTTCTTTTTTTGCTTATAGTTATTTCTATCCTAATTTACCTATTTTTATTACTTTGGTATACTGTTTGGTGAATTTTAATATCTATAAATATATGTTTTTCATAGTTTGAGTCATTTTAAAAAACTGTAAAAATATGCAAATATTGATCAAAAATCTAACTAAAACTTAAAAATATTGTAAAAAAACTAAAAAATTTGCAAATTTTTGTCGAAAGATTAAACTAAAAATTCTAAAATTGTAAAAAAAACACAAAAATTAGCGAAATTACTTAAAAGATTAAACTACCAGTTGAAAACAATGCAAAAAAACTCAAAAATATGCGAAATTGGTCAAAAGACTAAGCTAGAAATTGCGTATATTTTTAAAAGTTCAACGAAATGTAAAATTAGTTGCGAGTTCAAACCAAGAACTTGAAAAAATGTAATAAAACCTGAGAACATGCTAATTTTGATTAAAAGATCAAACTACAAATTCAAAAAATTGTAAAAAAAAACAGAAATATGCAATATACAGGGTGACACAAAAGTAAGGGCCTACCTATCAAAAAACTTTAATAACTTTTTTTCTACTTTATATTTTTTATTAACTTTTTTTTATCTGATAGAGGATTACCTAAACAATTAAATAAACCGTTATAAAAATTTTTTTTAATAAAAATAAATGAAAAAAAAGTTAATAATTAAAAACGTCTCCCAACTTCTATCAATAAAAGATTAAAAATACAATGTTTTTAAGCTGATAAAATGTTTCTTATTTTATTTTTAATTAGTTATAATAGTTTTTGTAAAAAGTGATTTCATTAAAATAAATTTTTAAAACAATAATTGATTTTAAGTAGATTCGATCTGTTACTATAAAATTGACTATTTTTTTATTTTTTTTTTCTACTTTTTTGTTCTTTAAAAGTCCATAAGTTAAGTCTTGAGCAACGGATAGAGATATTCCTATCAAATAAAAAAAATCATAAAAAAATACGAAGTAGAAAAAAAGTTATTAAAGTTTTATGATAGGTAGGCCCTTACTTTTGTGTCACCCTGTATATCCAGAGATCAAACTACATGTCAAAAATATTGCTAAAATATGCAAGTATTGGCCAAAAGATCAAACTACGAAATATATATAAAAAGAAAAGAAACAAAATAAGCAGAATTGGACAAGAGATCAAACTGCAAACTGGAAAAATTAAGGAAAAGCCCTAAGACACGCAAATATTAATCAGGAGATCAAACTACAAATTAAGAATCTCGAAAAAACTAAAAAATATTAAAATATTACTTTAAAAGTCAAACTAAAAACTAAAAGAATTGCAAAAAAGAAACAAAAATACGTGAAATTAGTCGAGAGATCAAAGTACAAATAAAAAAATTGTAAAAAATATCTAGAAATATGGTAGTATTGATCGAAATATCGAACAACAAATTACAGATATCGCCAAAAATTCCGGAAACCATGTAAAATTCTGAGAAATGAAGCTACAAACCAAGGGAATTAAGAGAAAACTCAAAAATACGCAAATATTTTTAAGAGATCAAACTACAAACTTAAAAAATCATTAAAAAAAACCCAGGAATGAGCCAACATTGGTCAAAAGATCAGATTACAGTTTGGAAAGGTGGCAAAAAATATTAAAATATTAAAAAAGGATTAAACTACATAATAAGGAATGATAAAAAAATGCAAATTTTAGTTGAGAGATCAAACTACAATCTTAAGAAAATAATTGGAAACGCAAAACGTACGCAAATATCATTCGGAAAATCAAACTACGAATTAAAAAATCGTAATGAAATGTGAAATTAGTCGAGTAATCAAACTACAAATTATGAAAAATGGTAAAAAAAAAGCCAGAAGTTTGCAAATATTAACTGAAAGATCAAACCACAAATTGAATAAACTGTAATAAAACCAAAAAATATGCAAATATCGGTCGTGAGATCAAACTACAGATAGAAAAATAGCAAAAATATGAGTTTACTAATCGAAAGGTCAAATTACAAATAAAAAATAGTGCATGAATATACATAATTATGCAAATATCAATCAAAAGATCAAACTACAAATCAAAAATGATGCAAAAAAACAAACGTTATGCAAATATAGGTCGAAGAATCAATATACTACCAAAAAAATCTCCAAAAACAACAAATATACAAATATTGTTCACATGACCAAACTACAAAACTCAAAAAATTGTAAAAAAAACACCAAAATTGTGAATTATTGATCAGAAGATCGAATTACAAATTAAAAATTACATAAAAAACCTAAAAATATGCAAATATTGACTAAAATATCAAACTACAATCTTAAAAAATAGCAAAAAACCGGAAAAACATGCAAATATTTGTCAAAAGATCAAACTACAAATTGAAAAAATTGACAGAAATCTAAAAATTATCAAATATTTATCAGAAGACCAAACTATAACTTTAAAAATTGTAACAAAAATGTAAATATTCATCAAAATTCAAACTACAAACTGAAAATTGTAAAAAAACAACTAGAAATTTACAAAGTTGGTGGAGAGATCAAACTACAAACTGAAAAATAGCGAAAATATTTAAACATTGATCAAAAAGATCAAACTTTAAATCATTAATATTGCAAAAATACTTAAAATATGCAAATATTTCTCAAAAGATCAAACTACAAACTAAAAAAGTTGCAAAAATAATCAAATATTGACAAAACATCAAACTACAAAATAAAAAGTTGTTAAAATAAGCAAATATTAGTGGAGAGATCAAACTACAAATCAATCATTTTGCGAAAAATCTGAAAATATGCAATTTTTAATCAAAAGATCAAACTACAAACTGACAAAAATGTAGAAATATGCGAAATTTGTAAAGAGATCAATCTACAAATTAAAAAATTGTAGAAAAAAAATAGAAATATTCAAATATTGGATGAAATATCAAACTAAAAATCAAAAAATTTGCAATAAAGACCAAAAATACGCAAAATTAATCAAAAGATCAAACTACAAATTAGAAAAAACATAAAAAGAAACCAAAAAGTTTGCAAATATTGATCAAGATATCAAACTACAAATAAAAAATCATTCAAAAATCCAAAAATATGCAAATTATTCTTAAAAGATCAAACTACAAATTAAAAATATCACAAAAAAATCTAAAAATATCAAACATTTGGCAAAATATTAAACTAAAAATCATGAATTTGTAAAAAAAACCTGGAATGGGCAAATATAAATGGAAAAAATTACAAAAAATCTCGAAATTACATAAAATTTGTTTATGAAATCAAACTACAAACTAGAAAGTCGTAAAAATAAGCAAATATTGGTAAATGATGGAACTACAAACTGGTAAATGTCAACAAACTTAAAGATATGCGAGTGTTAGGCAAGAAATCAAACTACAAACTAGGAAAACATAAATAATGCTAATAATTATCAAAAGATCAAACTACAAATTGGAGAATGGTCAAAAAACATGCATATATTTGTCATAAGATCTGACTCAAAACTGAAATAAATAGCAAATAACCTAAGAATATTCAAATATTTATTAAAAATAAAGATGCAAATTGAAAAAATTGCAAAAAATACTAAAAATACGCAAATATTGTCCATAATATCAAACTACAAACTGAGAAAACAGTAGAAAAACCAAAAATTTGCAAAAACACACCCGAGGATCAAACTACAAATCGGAAATATTGCAAAAAAATCAAGAAAAATTTGATTATTGGTCATGAGATCAAACTACAAATAAATAATATTGCAAAAAAACTTAGAAATAACACAAACATCAGCTAAAAGACCAAACTACAAACTGAAAAAACGGTAAAAAAGTAAGAAATATGTAAATATTTGTCAAATGATCAAACTATAGGTCGAAAATATCGTAAAAAACATAAAAACATGCAAATATTGGTCATGAGATCAAACTACAAATTGGAAAAAATACCAAAAGAAATAAAAAGTGCGCGAAAATTTATCAAAAGATCAAGCTACAAACCGATAAAGTTATAACAAAAATCAAAAATGTACTAAAATTGATCTAGAGATCAAAGCACAAACCAATAAATTAAAAAAACCCATAAAAACATGCAAATACTACACAAAAGATCAAACTACAACTTAGAAAAATTGTAAAAAAAACCAAATAGCAGCAAATTTTTGTTCAAAGATCAAACTACAAACTTTAAAAATTGAAAAAAAAGTAGAAATATACAAATATTCTTAAAAAAATCAAACTGAAAACTAAAAAAATCGTAAAAAATCTCTAAATTTTGCAAATTTGGTGGAGTGATCAAACTACAAATTAAAAATGTTGAAAAAAAAGTCCTAAAAATACGCAAATTTAGCAAAATGATCAAACTACAAACTAAAAAAATATTAAAAAATCCAAAAATACGCAAAATTGGTCAAGAGATCAAACTACAAATTAATAAAATTGTAAAAATATGCAAAATTGATCAAGAGATCAAACTACAAATTAAAAATATTAGGGAAAATCCCAAAATTATATAAATTTAATCAAGTGATCAAACTACAAACTAAAAAATTGTTAAAAAAAATCTAAAAATAAGCAAAATTAGTCAAGAGATCAAACTACAAATTAAAAAAAAAATGTAAAGACATCAAAAACATCAAACTACAATAAAAAAAACCCCTAAACATATGATGAATTAGTCAAGAAATCAAACTACAAAATAAAAAAACTGTATAAGAACCTAAGAATATGCTAACTTTAATTAAAAGATTTAACTACAAACCAAAAATATACTTGAAAACTCCTAAATGTAAGCAAAATTTATGAAGAGATCAAACTACAAATTATAAAAGTTGCAAAAAATTAAAGAAATTTGCTATTTTGGTTGAGAGTTTAAACTACAAACTAAAATATTTTTAAAATGACCGAAAAATACGCAAAATTGATTAAAAGATCAAACTACAAATTAAAAATATTGCAAAAATATACAGTTTTTTTGTCGCAGGATCAAACTACAAACTGAAAAATCGCAATAAAACGCAAAATTAGCCGAAAGATCAAAACACAAAATCAAAATGTTGCAAAAATATGCAAATATTGATCAAAAGATCAAACTACAACCAAAAATATAGAAAAAAAATTAATCATATATAGAAAAATCAAACTATAAATAAAAAATAATGTATAAAATTAATAAATATGCAAATATCGACCAGAAGATCAAACTACAAATCCAAAAAAACAAATGTTGTGCGAATATAGGTTAAAAAATGAATACACAAACTTAAAAATTGTAAAAAAATACTAAAAATATGAAATATTTATTAAAATAAACAACTACAATTTAAAAAAAATTGTAAGAAAACCCAACAATATGCGGATATTGATCAAGAGATCAAACTACAAACAGAAAAAAAAGTAGAAATATGAAAGGAATTGATCAGAAGATTAAACTATGAACTAAAAAATTGCAAAAACCACTTAAAAATTTACAAAATTAGTAAAGAGATCAAACTACAATCTATAAACATGGTGAAAAAAAATCTAAAAGTACTCAAAATCAGTGGAGAGATCAAACTACAAATTGAAAAAACTAAGAGAAAAACCTAAACAAATACATTTAATTGGTAAATGATTAAACTTCAAACCACAAAAAGTGTAAAAAACCTAAAAAATATAAAAAAATGATCAAATGATCAAACTACAATATAGAAAAATCGTAAAAAAATACAAAAATATAGAAATTTGATTAAGAGTTCAAACTACATATAATGATAACTAAAGAAAAAATCAAAAAATAACAAAAAATGAAAGAGAGATCAAACTACGATAAGAAAAAATTTCAAAAATACACGGATATTTGTCAAAGATCAAACTACAAACCGAAAAATATTGCAAAAAACATTTAAATATACAAATATTGGTCAAAACACCAAACTACAAATCAAAAAAATGTAGAAAAAACTCTAAAATACGCAAATATTTATCAAAGATCAAACTACAAACTAAAAAAATTGTAAGAAAAATCCAAAATTATGTAAAATTGATGAAGAGATCGAACTACATATGTGAAAAATAGTTAAATTATACAAAAAAAGTTTTAAAGATCAAACTACAAACCAGGAAAATGGCTAATAACTACAAAAAAAAACAACTATTGATCAAAAGATTAAACTACAAATAAAAAAATGATAAAAAAACTAAAAAATATGCAAATTTTAGTTAAGAAATCAAACTACAAACTAACAAATTTGATAATAATTATAATTGGATCAAACTAATAACCAAAAACATTTTAAATATTGATCATATGATCAAACTACAAACATGAATATTGTAAAAAAATCAGAAAAAATATGCAAAATTAGTCAAAAGACCAAACTACAAATCAAAAAATGAAAAAAAAACCAAAAAGTATGCCAATATTGGTCTAAACATCAAACTATAAATCAAAAATACTGAAATAAAGTACTAAAAATATGCAAAATTGATCGATTGATCAAACTACAATTAAAAAAATTGTAGGAAAAACGTAAATTATGCAAAAATTATTCGAAAGATCAAACTACAAATCATAAATGTTGCAATAAAATACCAAAAATATGCAAAATTGATAAAGTGATTAAACTATAAACTGAAAATATGATAAAAAAAACATAAAAATGCGCAAAATTAGCAAGAAAATGAAACTACAAATTTAAAAATTGTAAAAAAAATTTCGAAATTGATTAAAAAATTAAGCTACAAGCTAAAAAAATAGTAAAAAATCTCTAAAATTTACAAATATTAATCAAAAGATCAAAACGCAAGCCAAAAAACTGTTTAAAAACAAAATAAGTTGAATTTTAGTCAAGCGATCAAACTACAAATTGAAAATTTGTAGAAAAAACTAAAGCATATCTAAATCTTATTCTAAAGACCAGACTAAAAACTAAAAAAATGACAAAAAAAACTCTAAAATTTTCAATTATTGATCATTTTAAGGTAAACAAAAGTCTAAAGAATTGTGTATAGTTCTAATTTACATTCAAATATACTAAATTTTAAATAAAAATGTCTTAATATATAGATTAAGGTAAAATAATAGTAAAGCATTCTGAATATATAACCTTGCACTTCTAACACATTTTCGTCTAGGTGACATTTTTCCAAAAAAAAAAAATTTTCGTGTCGGGACCAAACTAATTTTTTAGCATAATTAGACAAAACTGATGCGTTTCTGTCTGGGTGACATTTTCCCAAAAAAATTTTCGTGTCAGGACCAAATTAATTTTTTAGCATAATTAGACATTACTGATGCGTTTTCGTTTGGGTGACATTTTTCCAAAAAAAATTTTCGTGTCGGAACCAAATTAATTTTTTGAAATAATTAGACAAAACTGATGCGTTTCTGTCTAGGTGACATTTTTCCAAAAAAAATTTTCGTGTCGGGACCAAACCAATTTTTTGGCATAATTAGACAAAACTGATGCGTTTCTGTTTGGGTGACATTTTTCCAAAAAAATTTTCGTGTCGGGACCAATTAATTTTTTAGCATAATTAGACAAAACTAATGCATTTCTGTCCGGGTGACATTTTTCCAAAAAAATTTTCGTGTCAGGACCAAACTAATTTTTTGGCATAATTAGACAAAACTGATGTGTTTCTGTTTGGGTGACATTTTTTTAAGAAAAATTTATTATTAGTGTTTTAATTATGCGAAAAAAAAATTTTATGGTCCTGACACGAAAATTTTTTTTTTTGGAAAAATGTCACCCGAACAGAAACGCGTCAGTTTTGTCTAATTATTCCAAAAAATCAATTGGTCCCGCCACGAAATTTTTTTTGGAAAAATGTCACCCAAACGAAAACGCATCAGTTTTATCTAATTATGCTAAAAAATTAATTTGGTCCCGACACGAAAATTTTTTTTGGAAAAATGTCACCCAAACGAAAACGTATTAGTTTTGTCTAATAACGCTAAAAAATTAATTTGGTCCCAACACGAAAAATTTTTTTGGGAAAATGTCACCCGGACAGAAACGCATCAGTTTTGTCTAATTATGCTAAAAAATAGTTTGGTCCCGACACGAAAAAATTTTTTGGAAAAATGTCACCTGAACAGAAACGCGTCAGTTTTGTCTAATTATGCTAAAAAATTAGTTTGGTCCCGCCACGAAAATTTTTTTTGGAAAAATGTCACCCAAACGAAAACGCATCAGTTTTGTCTAATTATGCTAAAAAATTGGTTTGGTCCCGACACGAAAAAATTTTTTGGAAAAATGTCACCCGAACAGAAACGCGTCAGTTTTGTCTAATTATGCTAAAAAATTAGTTTGGTCCCAACACGAAAATTTTTTTTGGAAAAATGTCACCCAAACGAAAACGCATCAGTTTTGTCTAATTACTCCAAAAAATTAGTTTGGTCCCGACACGAAAATTTTTTTTGGAAAAATGTCACCCAAACGAAAACGTATTAGTTTTGTCTAATTGTGCTAAAAAATTAATTTGGTCCTGACACGAAAATTTTTTTTGGAAAAATGTCACCCGAACAGAAACACATCAGTTTTGTCTAATTATGCTAAAAAATTAATTTGGTCCCAACACGAAAATTTTTTTTGGAAAAATGTCACCCGAACAGAAACACATCAGTTTTGTCTAATTACTCCAAAAAATTAGTTTGGTCCCGACACGAAAATTTTTTTTGGAAAAATGTCACCCAAACGAAAACGTATTAGTTTTGTCTAATTGTGCTAAAAAATTAATTTGGTCCTGACACGAAAATTTTTTTTTGGAAAAATGTCACCCGAACAGAAACACATCAGTTTTGTCTAATTATGCTAAAAAATTAATTTGGTCCCAACACGAAAATTTTTTTTGGAAAAATGTCACCCGAACAGAAACACATCAGTTTTGTCTAATTATGCTAAAAAATTAGTTTGGTCCCGACACGAAAATTTTTTTTGGAAAAATGTTACCCGAACAGAAACACATCAGTTTTGTCTAATAACGCCAAAAAATTAATTTGGTCTCGACACGAAAATTTTTTTTACACGGAGAAAAAACGATCTTTTTCTATCCTATTATTTCTAGTATGTAAAATTGAATATATAGGATTACCCTTTAGTATTTCCATTTTTTTACACTTCAATAACTTTCTTATATTCAGTATTTTTAATGATTTATTTTATCCAATAGCAAATCACGTAATGAATTATATTAATATCATTAAAAATAGTTTTGTATAAACAAATGAGAAAAGTCTGTTAATGAAGTTTAATAACAGACATCCAAAATTGTAATAATAGATGAAGTTTTAAATTATTTTAAGAACGAAAATTTTTTATTTAGTAGCAGAGTGTTTTGCCAATTTAAATCAAGACTTAGATTTGAATACCAAACCAAGAAATGATCTGTGAATACCATCTATGGTATTTCAAAACACTTGTCTCAAGCTATTCATAGCTTGGGTAAGTTTTTTAGAACTTAATATTGATATAATTAGTGATATTGAACCGGCCCAACTAAGATCTTCTATGTAAGTCCATATAAAAGCTTTTATTATTGATATTATTAATTGATATCAAATCAGACTATTTATATTCTGACTGAGTTTAAATAATGACTTAGACTATACCTCTCAAAACATATATCAGAGCAGGATAAATAAGAATATTATAATAATAATAATATTATAAATTTATTTTTGTTTTTGTTATTTATATGTTTATATTAAAACACGTTTTCCGAGAAAGTCTAGCAATTTTAAAAAGCTAGGACAAGCAAAATTTTAAATTTCTAATTTTATATGTTTAATATATTTACTTAGTTGACATATTACCAAACACAAAATATTAGCTTTATATCTCTTCATTGCGTTTCTGTAAAGTTTCATAAAAGTTTTAAACTATTTTGCGTATTTCAAAAACTAGTATATAAAACTATAATGATATATATATCAATCTTCACCATTTTTTGAGCTCTTTGAAATTATGCAAATAAAAATTAAAAATTTATATTTTTCAATATGTGGATTCTGAAAAATCATCAATAATCGAATTCTCAATTAAGCGACTAGTCTTATTGAATACAGCATGCTTAAAAACCTATAGTTACACATTCAGTTTTTTCTCAATCGTGTGAGAAAAAAAGTTATTGATGAAAAATTTTTAATCTACTTTACTATGTTGATTCTAGAAAAAAATAAAAAATAAAATTTTCTAATTACGTAAACTATCTCATTAAATTTACTATATTTTAAAACATATTTTTACATTCAAACATCATTATATTTTGATTGATAAAAAAAGTTATTGATAAAAATATCATTAATATTGTCAATATATATCAAACTATATATTATTAGTTATAACCAATTAAAAATATGTAAAAAAAACTCAAAAATTTAAAGCGTTTTTTTTATAACGTTTTTAAGATTATAACACATATTTAATTAGTAAAATTTTATAATAGTAAAGTTATGTAAATTTATCACTAGGAAATCTTTGCATTTAGATTTATTAGTGATATAGTAATAGTTTTCATAGGTCCCTTAATCTGGAGATCAAATTTATTAATAAAAATGTAAATTAAGGGTTTAATTATGTTGAATTTAACTTAATTTTTTTTATATTAGAGGTTTTCAATTACATTTTGTAAAAAAAGTTTTAGTGTATATATATTAACACCGTTAAAAATGTTTTTTTCAGTAACTTTTTTTCTCACCAAAATACAATGTTGTTAAAGTATGAAAATAAATTTTTAGACACAATAAATTTATTGAGTCCAATCGCATAATTAGGGAATTTAATTTTCGACAGCTTTTTAAAATCCTTATAGTAAAATATACCAGAACTTTACTTATCAAAAACTTTTTTTCTCACACGTTTGAGAATAAACTGAGTATGTAACTATAGGTTTTCGAATACGCTCTATTCACTGAGACTATTCGCTTAATTGAGAGATTCGATTTTCGTTGATTTTCTGACACTAACTACTTTATAAAACAAAGATTTTAAGTTTTTATTTGCATATTTGAAAAGGACTCAAAAAATGGTAAAGATTGATATATATATCGATATAGTTTCATACACTAGTTTTTGAGATATGAAAAGTAAATCTAAATTTTTTGAAAATCTACAGAAGCGCAATGAAGAAATATGAAACTAATATTTTGTATTTGATAATATGTCAACTAGGCAAATATATTAAGCATCTTAAATTGGAAATTTAAAATTCTGCTTGTCCTAGCTCCTTAAAATTGCTCGACTTTCTTGGGAAACGTGTTTTAAATAAATTTTTTTAAAAAAAATGCTAACTTAATTTTTTCTTTAATTATTTTATTGTTCGTTGATACAATTTATATAGTTAATTATACTTTATAAACTGTATACAGAATAGAAAAAGTATATATATTTCCAATAAAGTATACAAGGATAATACATACCTTATTACAGCTTGTTAACTATCTGTATCCTATACCATTAAATCGGGCACTTTAATCCACAAAGAAATAAAAGAGTTATTAATAAAGAAAGCACTGTGTTTACTTAACATACATCTTGTTTGGAATAATGTTTGTTTTTGGTATAAGGTTTCTATGTAAAAATTATATCTTTACTTACATTTTATGATAAATAAACTTTATCATTAATCATAACAATGAAGAAATTTTTTTAACAACTGTTTATGGGACATTTTTTAAACTTATAAATTTTTATGGTAAGTTAAAAGTTTTAAATTATTGTAACAGAAACTAACGTTGCTTTTTTTTAATATACTTTTAGGAATAAATAAATTACCTTTTTGAAAACTTCTAAACATTTTCTAAGGCTATGTAACCTTATAAATATATTAAAGATGTGATAGTGAAACTTATTGATAAAAAAATTAATGTAAAAGTGTAAAATTTGTTGATCTAACATTGAATCTAAGTTTAAAAACTCCATAATACTTGTAAATATTATTGATAAAGAATATTAATCTATAAAAATATTATATGATGCGATATTACATTAATAATAAAAGGGATAAGAGATTAAACGATGTCAATGAAACCATTTACAACAATGAATTAATATATTTTCATAATAGAAAGTTTGGTATCAACTTTGAATACAATAAATATTGATCTTAAAATAATAAAAAAATGAAGAATAAAACAATGGTATCAATTGTATATCTTTGAATAATATTTCTGTTTTGCATTTTGAATCTTACTATTTTTCACATTTCACAATAATTTTTTATTTGTCACGAATAATAAATAAATATTAATAATAACTTAAAAAAATTAGTTTAATAATATTTATTTTAATAAAAATTTATTTTTTAAAGTTTTCTTTAATTACCGTCAAAAAAATAAATTTTAATTTTAAACGATAATTTTTCATATATTGTGTTTGTATAAAAATTTGGTATTTTATTACATTTAGTTGCATTTAAAATAAATTTATTTAAATTTAAAACAATATCTTTCTTTATTTTAGAACCAATTAAAATATTTTTTTTTATTATTTTAAACATTTTTTTAATATTAATATTTTGCATTTTCAATACAATAATATTTTGAATTTTAATAAAAAAAAGGTAAATAAGGATAATTATAATAAGTAAATGAAATGATTCAAAAATATAATTTATAATTTTTTTTAATTTATGAAATATATTTTTCTACTTTTTGATGATAATTTACTAAACAATAATATACTATTATATTTTTACATGTTCTGTTATCATAATATTAATATTTTCAGATATTTTTTAATAACTCTTTTTTATAACATTCTATTATTTCTGTTGTAAATTTTGAATAAAGAAAATTAAAATGCATTTATATCATTAATAATACTTCATTTGAAAAATATTAAAATTATTTATAAAACTATTATTTTGATAAATGCTTTACTTTTTAAATTTTACCAATAGAAATGAAATGTTAATAATAAACATCTAAAAAAATGATATTCATCATATTTGTTTATTGATAAATTTTATGTTATACAATATAATTTATAAAAAAATATCTTTTATATAACATCTTCATCAGTTTTTGTTAAATTATATTTTTTAAATATATATATTATATACTTCAAATCTTAAATGAAAAATTACTATTTTTTTTTTTCAAAATGTTGATAAACCTTTTTTTTATAATACAATGCATGTTAAGTAGTAGAATAAAATTACTAATTTGTTTTATATCAAAATCTTACATTTTTAAAATAACTAAATTTTCTTTTTGAAATAACTATTTCTCACAGTTAATATTTTTAAATAAATACAGATATATAATTTTTATAAAAAAAGGAGATCATTACAATTAATATCAAACATATTATAATAAACTGTTTTTTAAAAAATCATAAAATTTTTATAAAAATAATGTATTATTTTAATTTGACATTTTTTCTAAAGTTTTAAATGGTAAAAATTATTTATAAAATTAACTTTTTATTTTAAACATAATTTTTTTTATATTTTACTATTTATGAATAGTTATATTTTTAGAATTTAAAAAAAAGTTAAATTATTTTACTGTTTTAACATTAAATTTTTTTGTTTAAGAAGTGCAAGTATATATTGTTATTTTTAAAATTGTAAAGTGGTTTAACAAAGTGCATACTTTATATTTGTATATTTTAACATATTGACTTAAAATTTTTTGATTAATAGTATTTACAAATGTTATGATGTAAAAAAAATATGTTAACATTTTTTAACATAGATTTATTTTAATTTTAAATTAATTGAGTAGAATAACTTTTCAAAATTATTAATTTTTTAAAATAAAAAATCAAGTTTGTCAATTAGTTTATTATAAAGATGTTTAATATTATTTTTATTGTTTATTTAAATAGTAAATTAATATAAGTGTGTCTTAAAGTTAATTTTTTAAAATGCTTATTGTGTATTATTTTTATTAAGAATATTGTTACTTTAAAATTAAGCAGATAAATTTTGATTTTTTTATTATAATTTTTTTATATACCAATTTTGAAAACAAAAATTACTATTTTAATATAATTAAATTATAGTATTAAGATTGTTTTATAAATAAAAAAATTCATGTTATCACAGAATTATGGAATTTTATTCTACAAATTTAAATTTTATAAAAAGTAATTTTCAAGAATTACCTATCAATATGATAAATTTAATTGTTATAAAATTATTTTTACTATGCTGTATTGTTGCAATAGTTTATATTAATCGTGGAGTATGTATAATAATTTATACAATATATTATTTTCCTAGACCAATAACTTCATCAATTAAAAATGGAATTTTTAAAATAATGGTTGGAAATGTATTTATTTTTTTGGCATTTTATATTTTTGTATTAAAAAAAATTATTAATGATTATTATAATGATGATTTATAAAACCAATACTTTAAAAAAAATAATTTTTTATAGTTTAAAAACATATAAACTGCAAAGTTTTTTTTTATTTTAATATTTTGTAAGTTTAAAAAATATAAAGCTTAAACTCTTTTTTTAGTTTGTTTTAAAATATATTAATTTAGTTTTAACTTTATTTATGCATTTATTTTAAATATATAAATGTTTTTTTGTACTATATCAGTCAAAAGAAAGTGTATTATTATTAAATATTACAAATTTATTAGAAAAAAAAGTGTTTAAAACAACCAAACGTTATAACATATCTTACAAAAGTGTAGAGTATTAACTAAGGCAATTTTAAACATTTAGTAATTATTTAAAACATAAAAATAAACTTTAAAATTAAAAAAAACTCGTTTGAAAATTAAGATTTTGTAATGTTTTATCTTTTATATTTATGTATTTTTAAATTTTCACTTTTTAAAAATTGTACTATTTTTTTTTATAAGCAAAAATATTTTTTCAAATTGCTGCAATTATATTGCACATTGTGTTATGGTGGAAGAATCAACTTGTTTATGTAATTCAATTTGAACCACTGAATTTACTTCAAGTCAAAACACAAGTGTAAAAAACAGTATAAATATTGTTACATAAGTAATAAAAAATAGCCATAATAATTTAAAAAGTTAAATAAAATTATATCTAAAATATTTTGCTACAATGAACTTTTTTAAATTTGCTAAAACTATTCATGATGAAGAAAAAACAATTAAATTCCTTCAAGAAGATGAATTGTTATCATAAAGTAATGTCTACTCAAATAAATATTTAATTTAATTTAAATTAATGTTATATAAAGAGTTCCAGACAGATATTTCGTTACCCTCATAAAATTGTTAAAAAGGAAAGTGAAGCAAAAGACACTGGCTATTTTTGATATGTTTAAGAGTTATTCTTAAGCATCTTATTTTGACCATGAATATTGAAAACGTTTTGGAAGTTAATGGAAGCGAGAATTTGTTTTTTTAGATTAAATTCCTTTTTTATCTAATTTAACATTTTTGTTTTTTGTTTTTTTTTTTTGATTTTTTTGATTTGTTTATTGTTATTAATTATTCATTGTATTATTGTAACTAATTTGTTTTTATAATAAAAAATAAATTTATTAATTGATTTAGTAACGTCAATATATCTTAATTCATTGATAAAGTACCAAACCAACAATTATAATATCATTCCAAATGTTTACAAAGTTTCATTTACATAATATTTACATTTTTATTTTTTTTTTAAATATTTCTAAACATAAATAATAATTTTACTATTTAAAAATTATCATAAAACATTTTTTTATAAAACATCATTAAATGTGTAATTTTTTTTGTTCTTTTAATTGTTTATTTAATGCCTGTAACAAATTTTTATTAACATTATTTTAAAATATAAATAACCATTTTATTTAATAATGAGCTTTATTTTTTAAAAATAAATTATTAAAAATATTTTATATTACTATAGAAACTTTATTTTTAAAAAATCTTATTTGTATATCTGTAAATTGTTGATTTTTTATTTTTTAAATTAGTTATATTAAATATTGTTTTATTTTTTAAGAAAAACTATAAAACACATTATATAAACAGAGAGATATTATTTTACAACATCTTATTTATGAATCTTTATTTTGTTGGTTTTTTATCTTTTTAATTGGTTATATTAAACGTTTTTTTAATAAAATTTTATTAAATATTCTTTAAAAACATTATATATAAATATAAATACTAAACATCTTATTTAATAGTAAATATTATTAAAAAAAATGATCAAAAACTGTATATATAGTGATAGAAACATTATTTTACATTATCTTAATTTTAAATTTGTAAATTAAGAAATTTTATTTTTTAAAAAATATTTCATAAGTAAACTTCATTATTTTTTCTTTCTTACTTATTTTTTTTTACATTTATATAATGCTACAATAAAACGTTTATTGTATAAAAAAATTTATATCTAAATTTTGCTGAAAATGAATACCTTAAAAAGACAATAATTTATTTTTAATTTAAAAAATTTTTAGCTTAAAACATGGTAAAATTCTGAAAAATTGTTATTGGCAATTGTACTTTAGAAAATTATATAGATGACATAAAAGATTCTTTTATTACTACACTAATAATAAGATAAAATAATAAAATGCTTAATATAATTAAGTGTAATGAAAAGAGATGTTATCATATAATTATTGATAAGTTTTTGAATAATAGAAGTACCAGGCTGAAAAAGGAATACATTTAATTATAAAACCCACACAATAAGAAAAACTAATTACTAAGATAGACCAAATTAATGCTGTTATAGGTTGAGCTTTTGAAATAGTATAAATGTCATCTACATATACAATGATCAAGAAGATACTTTCCCTCCAAAAAAAATTACAACAATGAAAATTATTTTTAACTAATAAGAAAGAAAAAAAAATTATGGTTTCATTACTATAATTTTTTTTAATTAAAAAATCAGAAATACTTTTCTCATTATTTAATTTATTTAATATATTGTTAAGAAGATATATTAATATCATAATTTTATCCTTCAATATATAGAAATGATAATATTTAGTAATGATAGTAAGGGTTGTCAAGTTAATTGTACTTTAATTTTTACATATTTTAGTTTAATTATTAAATTATTTAAAATTATCTTTATTTTTAATAAATATTATTAATTTCAAGTTATTTTAAATGAAATATAAGCAAATATTATTGACGCAATAAAAAGACTTTGTTAATCATTTTTATTTTATATTTATAGTCATTTTTTCATAAATTTTAATTACCATAGTTTAAACTTTACCATAATCTAAAGTTTTTTTTAGATAAATTGAAAATGCATTTCTATTACGGAAACTACAATTATTTAAATTGGACTAAACCAAATGCTTCAATGGGTACGTTTATACATTAAATACCTAATTTTAGAGTTAAATATCTTTTTAGATTACAATACTACCACAATTTTTGATAAAAAAAGAGTTGAAGAAAAATTTAGTTATTCTTGGATGTGGATTTATGTCATTCCGACTATTGTAGTTATAATTATTATTTTTTATTTGATAAATTTAAAAATAAGAAATGTAAAACAAAAATAACAGAAATATTTTTTGTTTGTATTGAAATTTTTACAATTTCAGAATTGTTTTGTTAATATTGAATTTAAATAATAAATATTTTTTTATTTAAAACAATTTCTTTTACATTTTTAAATACATAAAGGTAAATAACCCAAAACAATTTTTTCTTGCTTATTTTACATATATTTAAAAAGTTTTTTCATTATAAATTAATAATTGTTACTTATTATCAATATATTTATTTAAATCGTAAATTTAATAAATTTAAATCTTGTAATAATACAAAAAATATTTTTTTCTTTAATTTTTAAACCATTATACTTTTTATCTATAAATATAATATAATTTCAAGCAACTTATTATATAAAAATTAAAATTAAATTGATAAAAAAAAGCTTTTATAATAAAACATAAATAAAAGTTGCACTATTTTATTTGTACAAAATATTATTATAGTTCAATTTAATGTTATATCAGATAAGAAAGCGGTATTAAAAATTATACAGATAAATTATAATTGTAGTAAATAAAATACAAATAATAAAACAATATTAAATCTCTTAGAAAAAGAATTAAATTGTATGATTAATTATTATGTTTTTATTTCTATTTTATTATTGTATCAAACATGGATTTAATAAATGTTTAAGTATCTATTTTTTGTTAATAATTTTAATAAAGCTTTAAAAATAGGGATCATCCATATTCACCCCTCTTTTACAACAGTATCCCGTTATTAATAGTATATATTAGCTACTGTTTATTTTAAAAAATGAATTGTGTATAATTTTTCTTCAAAATTTATTAAAAAAATTCTTTTGTCATTTTTAATTCTATCTTTTATCATGTTTAAGTATTAATTTTTTCCATTAAATGTTTCTTAACAATTAATAATGCATGCTTCTATAAAACCTTTTATGTTATACTACAATAAAACTTTAATTAATATTGAAAAAAAGAAAGTAATAGTATAACAATAGTTTTTCGTATTTTTATAAATATAAATTTTTTTGAACATAATATTTTTTAACAAAAAAAAACATTTATTATGAATTAAAAAATATATTTGAAGAAAATAGTCACATTTTAATATAAATAAACAATTTTACTTAAATAACAAAAAGTTTTTATGATTAAATTAAAATAAAACTAGTAAATAATAATAATAATTTTAATGATAAATACCATTATGAGAAGCAAAATTTCCAGATATTTTTATAAAATTACTATTAAAAAAACTATATAGTTTATAATGTTAAATTCAACTTTTAAATAAAACACAGTTGCTTTTTATTAAATAATTATCAAAGGTAAAATCTAAGTAAAATATTTAAGAATAAAAATAACATAAATACATTTATTTTTAAACCTGGTTTTGTCTAAAAAATATATTTCCTAAAATATTATTTTAATTAACAGTTTTGTTTAGTTTTTAATTATAAATAATTAAATTATAAATTTGGCATTTCTATTGTTACTTCTAATCTTCAAACAAGTTTTATTAATTTTTTAAAATTTATATATGTTTTTGGAGTCTAAAAAATTAATCTCACTTTCCCTTTCCCGCTTTTATAAAAATCCTGTTTGAATGCTAATTTTAAAATTCATATAGTTTCAAAATTTTGTGTAAACTGATTAAAAGCTATTAAAAAATCAAAATACGGGGTGTATCAAATGAAGCCAAACCAATTTTAAAATTTTTCTCTTATTGAATATTTTTTTTTATAATTTTTTTTATCTGATAGAGAATTTTTAAAAGTATAATATATTACAAGATCATTCTTAAAAATATAACTATATTATGATAATTTTTTTTTTAATTTTTGAGTATGCATCCATTAGTTACTATGATATATAGTAAATATTATATTCATAAGAAAACTTTTTTTTTTCTCAATTCTTTTTTATATAAAAAGGAAATCATTTTAATAATATAAGTTTATTTTAATAATAATATAAAGATGAATATAAAATAATAAATGAATAGCCAAAAAAAGAGCAAAAATTATTTTTATACAATTTTATAGAATTTTAAAAGTTTTAATTAAACATATTTTATTTTTAAAAAATTAATAGAATGAAAAAAAAACTCTTATTATTTAATATGCATATATAATTTTTATAATTTATATTATATAAACAAAAATTTTTGATTTTCAACAATATCAAGTTTGACGGAATGAATATTAACAACCCGCAAGTTTAAAATTATATTTTATTTATACGTATAAAATAAATAAAAAATGTATGTATATAAAGTTTCTAATATATTTAAAAATTATTTTTATTGACATAAAATATTGTTAATTGTTAAATCTTATATATTATTAATTTAAACAAGAAAAATAAAAAAAACCATAAAATATTTTGACATCATTAGAAATTTATAAAATTACTAAAAAAATGTTATTATTATTAAATTAAACATGATTTTTGTAAATTTACTTAAGAAAAATAATATTACATAAAATATAAGTAAACAAATGACATAAAGTGTTAAATAATAACTATTATAAATCAATCATAATATTGAAAAAAGAAATATATATAATTGCTTTGTAATTAATAATAATTTTTAATTTATTAAAAAAAAATCTTTATATTATTGTTATGTTGCAGAATTAACTAGCATTTTAAAAATATATTAAATTTATTTTACTAATAAAATAAAAGGATAAATTAAAAGATGATTTATTAAATAAAAAAAAAGAAACATAATTAAAAAATTATAGTAATAATATAATTGTATGATGATAAACTGTCAAATTGTATTATAACTTTCTATTAATTTACAATTTATGTTTAACAAAATATATCATTTATTTGATTAAAATTTAAAAAAAAGCAACATTTTTTTGTAGTCAATTTTTTAAATTTAATTTTCATGTTAACATAATTTTACTATAACTAATTTTTATTTCTTATAAAAACAACAAAAATGATGTAGTTAAGAAAAAAGCAATTGAATTTTTAATCTTTTTGTTATCTTAAGACAATTCATATATTAACATTGATTTATGTAATGTTTAAAATTGATGTTTTAAAAATAAAAAAAGATTACTTAGTATCTCAAATTATTTAAAAATTTTTTCAATATAATAATATAATATATAAAATGATATATTAAAATGTTGATATGATGTAAACAAATACATAATTTTTTTTTTAAATTATAATTTTATATGTATTTATAATTAGTCAACTTAATTTCTTTTATAATCTAATAAATTTTACTAAATCATCTTTTATTTTAATAAATTTTTAAATTTTCTTTTACCGAGATAAATTGTTATTCTAATTATGTTCATTAAATTCTTTTAGTTTTATTGCTTATTCATTATGTTTCCTTGAAATTGAATATACAATTAAAATGATATACCTTAATTAGACACAAAATTAAAATGAATATAATCTCTAGTCTATTTATAAATTTATAAATTTATAAATTTATAAAATATCTTAAAGTTTTCTTATGTAAAAAATGATGTATTACAAAAATATTTATATTATTATTATCAATTTGTTATTTTTTACTTAAAGATTAACTTGATGTTAAAAAAAATCCTGACATTTTAAAAATTGACAGAATAATTTACCATATGATAAATCAAAAAAATAACAGCATATAGTTTTATATCATTTTTTTACTTGTTTATTTACTTATTTTTAATACATCTATTTAGACAAGAAATTTTTTTTAAATAATTGTTACTACAAATTTTATGTCACAAAATTTTTTTAAATTCTTTTTTATTACATTGAAAACAATTTTTTTTACTATCATTTTTATAATAATATTGTCGCAAAAGTCATTAGAGCTTTAAAGTCAAAAATTTTTTGAAACAATCCAATACAATTATTTTTTTTTTTAATCATTTGAAAACATGTTTCATTTAAGTTAATCAATATAACTATTATATATAATATGTATGCTTTTTGTTAAATTGCAACAATAGTTGAACTAACATGTAAACAATTAAACAAGATAATATATTTTTACTTTAAATTTTTTACATATTAATTTGTTTATATATCAATTAAATATATCAAAGAAAAACTTTTATTTGTTAAAAAGACTGTATTTTTTTTATAATACTTTTTATTATTCATATTCTATCAATTTTTAATATTAACATACATAAATTTAATGAGGTAAATATTAAATAAAAAAATAAACTGAATTATATGCAGTAAAGGTAAAATCTTGTATTCTAATATAGCTTATTTATTATTTATTAAACAATAAAAAAATTACCCCTTGTGTGTAATTTTTTTAATGATAAATTTTTTTATTTTATTAATACGTGCTAAAATACATATTAAACTATTTATTTCAAGTTAAAAAAATTTAATTTTTAATGTTTCATGACCTGTGAAATTTTAATTTTGTATTACTTTAATGGTATACTTAATTTTTTGATCTAATTTTAATACCTTTATGTGTAAAAAAATTTATCATTTGATACCGTTAAATGTAATATGATTAGTACAAAAGTTATATAATCAAAAGTTTTTATATCAAATGGTAATATAATTTTTTTCCTTTATTAATAATTAATGTAACTATAAATTTTTAAGAATAACTTTTTATTTTTTTTTTTTTTGGTAATTAAAAATTTCATGCAACAAGAACATAAAATATTTATTAGTGAATTTGTTAGCAATGTTTTAACTGATAAAATTGTCATTTTAATCTTTCTTGCAATTATTGTTTAATTATCTTAAACCATTAATTTTTATCAATGTGACTATTGTCCATTAAAAACAATTTATTTCATAAAACATATTCTTATCAAAACCTCATTATTTATATATTTTTTAAAATTATTATTGGTTATATAATATATTTTTAAATTTTAATGTTAATAATTTTTCTTTTTAAAAATACAATTATTATTTTTTATAATTTTAAACATATTTTTATGAATTTGAATGTATCATTAATTTCAATATTTTAAAAATACATTAATTTAGTTGAATCATTTACTCTTTTTATCAGAGAAAAAAAAACTATAAAAATTTTTATAAGCTTATTTTTATTATTATGTTATTAGTATGTTAAAATTATATATGCTTCAGCACCCATCAGAGTGCCTTATCCTTTCATGTAATTAAGTATTAAATTTAAAAAGAAAATGAAATGTATGATAATAGCTGACCCATTCTTGACAATTGCGGTTAACACTTTTATCATGTATTGTCTAAGTCAATTTAAATTATTGTCCTTCAACAAAACAGATAATAGCCCATTTGTTAACACTTAATAAGTGTACAGGTTTTGTCAAAAATATAATATACAAGTTTAGTTAATAATTGAACGGTTATTGCTACTGATTTGTTTATACATTTTCTATAAACTAACCATAAGGTTTTTGAGGAAAAAAAGATAAATGTCCTTGTTTTGTAATATAAATGTTATATGAATTTTAAATAATTTTTGTTATAATATATCACTCATTTTTCCTATCAATAATACTTTTATCTTTTCTATGCTTATAAAAAATTAATAATTTTTAATTATATTTAAGTTGGTAAATAATACAAATTTGCCATATATTATAATTAATCATTTAAAAATTATCAAAAGTTTTGGCATACTAATAGCTTCTTTAAATAATCCAATGGCTATTATATTTTCCTCAATTTATGTGCTTTTAATTTAAATTTTCTTTTTATTATATATATATGTATATAAATATTCCATTCCAATCGGTTTTTCCTAAAAGAAGAACTTGAAATGAATCACTGAATTTATTACAAACAATGACTATTTTATGAGAGAATAATAGATAAAAATTAAATATCATTTCTTATTATTGTTCATTTTACTGTTAATATACTTACATTATTTTTTTTAATAATATTTATTGCAATAAAAATGATATAAATTAAAAATAAAATTTTTTATCTTTTTATAATATATTAATATACTTTTTTTTTATATTTTAAAAGCTAATATTTTTATTAAAAAAAGTTATTTTATTTTAATGACATTATGATCTTATTTATTTGTAAATACCAAAAATGGCATAAAAACTTCATGGCTAATTGTAATATGAATGAATGTACCATTATGATGAGTTGTTATATTTATATTAAATATATATATTCTTTATTTTAATGTTTAAGATATGATTCATTATATCATTTTCCAATACTCATACATACAATAGAATTATATTTTTATTTTATAATACTAATTATTTTTGAAGTACATATTTAGTCAATAAAATTTGTAATCTTTTATCAAAATACATATTTTTGTTATTATATTATCTATTTATTTAGTGGAAGATAAAGAATAAAAATTATACATAAAAGAAAAAATTTTATAAAACTTCATTAATCATTTTGATTATTAAAAAGAAGATTTTAAATTTATTAAGCTTTTTTATATAAATCAATTTATATTTGCCGTGTTAAATATATATAGTTAATGGTAGCATAATATTAATCATTTAGCTACACATTAGATAATGTTACATTTTAATGATAATGAGACTTTTTTACAATTATAACTTTATCATTCAAAAATTTCTTTTACCAATCACTTGATTTATTTAATCTTTTTTAATCTATTTTTAAGATCAATTTATGAACTAATATATGATATAATAATTTTAAATATATTATTTTTCTTTAAAACCTATATATTTTTTTTCTATTTTTTTTTAAAATAATTTATTATAATATATATTTTATTACTATTATTATTATTATTATATAATAAATAAATTAAAAAAGTTTTGAAAAATTAAAATGTCTTTTTGAGTAATTTAATATAACACATTCACTTTCTTTATTTTCTCATTAAAGGATTATTTATGTTCCTCAGTTAACATATTTAACAAACAAATTTAAAATAGTTTTATGTTTGTGTCCAAATATCTCTAATTAATATATGACGGTAGAGGCGAGATTTTGAGATATTTAATAGTAAACATAATTGTAATACATTATAATTTATTTTAGAAAATTTATCTTTATTTTAAGTTAGATATATGTATTGTATTTTAAAATGGCATTAGTTTAGATATAATTAAAAAGAAAATTTTACTTACTCATTATATAAAATTATTAGAATAAATAGTTTATGTATTAAATAAATTAAGAAAATTTAATTTTATACCTAAATTAGGATACATATATATTGTTTAAATGTTTCTTTTATAACAATCTGTTCCAAATCTTTTTATATAACCTTCAACTTTATAGATTCTTTTTTTATTTTGTAAATACATTATATTAAAAATTTTCTATTGTATAAAATACTTTATTTTTTGAATTGCCTATTCATAACAGTTTTTATCTATAAAACCATTAAAACATTTAGTATAGATGGATATTTTATTAATTTTTATATCCTGCTGATTTTAAATTTCTATTCAAAATGATGCTTTAATAAAGAAATCTTGTTATAATGAAAAATCACACTAAATAACTAACTATATATTACCTCTTTTGTTCTTTTTATAATTAACAAAATAGTTTAAGTAATTTCACCAATTACTATATGCGCATTCTAAAATTTTTATCAACATTATTAATCTTAAATATATATTATAAATACATTCATATTAATAACAAGGAAATAATACATTTATTTTGATTTAAATATTTTTTAAAAATAAATAAAATTCTATACAATAATATGTATCCTTTTACTAATTTTTTTTACTATAATCTAATATCTTATTAATCATTTTTTATTGTTAAAAATGTGAAAAAAATCTTAAAAGTGTAGTTTATAATTACACAAATCTTCACGGACTTTAATATATCAAATAATTTTACGCTCTACTTGAATTAACAATAAAGAAATGTAAGTTTAAGACAATTGATCTTATTTTTAGTATTATATTCCACTTAAAGTAAAAATCACTTATAAAACAATACAAATCCTATTTCTTCACATATGTTGACTTTTCCTCAACAAGATTATTAGAACTTTTAACAATTTGGGTCTATTTTATATCCATTTCTTATGTTTATATACTTCAAATTCTATTTAAGATTATTAATAAATTGAAAAATTGGTATAAGTTTGATACATTTATGTTAAAATATTATTTTTTTGTTATTTATAAAATTATTTATTAAAAAAAGTGTAATATAATTTTTATGTTTTATAATAATTATTATAATTGACATTAAAAACTTTTTTTTCAATTTTTAAGAACTAAATAATTGACTCTTTTATATATTTTCACACTTTGTTAAATTTATTTGATTAACTATGTAATAAATATTTATACATAATTTAAAGATTAATTTATTCAAATATTTTAAAGAAGTTATTATTATTTAAGTTAGAAAAAATTATTTTATAAATAAAATAATAAAATTTAAATATTAAAATTATCTTTTACTTTATATTTTTATAATTTTTATTATCTTAGTATGAGAAAATTTTCTTCTTTAAGTCACTTATCTATATATTCAAAGTACTTCTAATATATCATTATTATGCAAACTTCAAAAGCAATTTCCTGAATTTAAGATACGTGAAAATGAATATTTTTTTTTATTTTTATATTAAAAAATTCTTTTAATATTTTACTTTTATATATAATATTAATTCTTTTTTTTTGCAACTAAATTTATAAATATTTTTAAATTTGTATCTATCTTAGCAAAATTTTCATCTGCTAATTTATAATCATTTGTTTTTAGTTGCAAATTTTGAAAATAAAACTTGATATAATTTATTAGTATATTTTGTTTTTATATAAAAATATAATATTTTTAAAATTTAGATTTAGCAAATTAATTTTTGGTATTTAAAAAATAATCTTCTTATTTTGAAATTAAAATAGTTATTTGTATATTAAGTTTGATATTTGATTAAGAATGAAGTTTATACTTGGTATCTAAAATATTTAATTTTTCAAAAGAACTTGTTTAATAAAAAGAATAACTCTTTTAAAAATCTTTTTTTTTTATTTTAAGAAAACAAAAAAAAGTGTTAATAACTAATAATACTCCAGATTTTGTGTTTTATTTTAATTAAAATTTTACGCTATATACATCTACCTTACTTTATATAACAGGAATAATATTACAATGGTTTTCTTAATAATCATGTCTTCAATCGAATACAAAAGAATTTTTATTGTATTTGGTTACTACTTTTATAGTTATAAAATGCTTGTTAAGAACTTTCTTAGTAATGTAGTTTGTTTACTTCATTATACAATTGTTAAAGTTAATATTAAATATTGTTTAAATATGTTTATTTAATTAAAATGTATATATTTTTATTTAACATTAATTATATTTTATTTTATATAAAATTAAAATAATACCTTTGTAAAAAAAATAATAAAATTTTAAAATAAGACTAGTAATGTAACTGTTTTATTCGTAATATTAGAATTAAAATTATATAGAAATAAAATTTTTTTTTTCTGTTTATTTATAATTTTTTAAAAGCAGTTTTTGTTATATAGAATGTTTATTTATTACTAATTTACACATTAAATAGTCTCATAGGTAACTAATTTTAAAAATACTCAATACATTATATTTTAAATTTTGTTTATAATTTTGATTAAAACAATTTTAATGATCATTAGTAAATAAATGAAATGATAAATTTCTCCCGCCTTATATATAATAAAATTTTTAAGTTTTTTTTTTTTTATTTTTTGTCATATTTATTTTAACAATTAAGCATTATTTCTTCTTTTATTTATACTAAAATGATTGTGTTGTAATATTTTTAATATATACATTTTTTTTTTACCAAAAAATCTGAATATATTAATTAAAAACATAATATTTCTATCATTTTTATATTTATTTAACAATGAAACTCAATTAAAAATATGTATTTTAATACTATTAATGTATTTTTGATAGTCAAAAATAGATAAAATTTAATCCTAATATTTTATCTATTTTTATTTAGTAATAAAAATTTTATGAATTTAAAAAAGTCTTTAAATTAAAATAAAATTTGTTATCAGCTTCTTTTATAGATTTACTTTTAAATTAAATCAAACTACTCTTATTTTAATAACGTTTTATATTTGGGAACATTTTAGTTTTAATAACAATAGTATTACAACTTATTAAATAATTAATAATTGTAAAATTTTAATTTTATGCTCAAAAAAAAAGTTTTTTTGTAAAATAATATATAAACAATAAATTTTGTCGAACAATTTCACATATATATAATTACTAATTTAATAATAAATGTACTTTTATAAATCACTTTTTTAAATTGATTTATTATGTTTTTAATCAATCCATCATTCAAAACAATATTTTAAACGTAATTAAATTCATTTTATTTTTAACAAAGTTTTTTTTTATATTTTATTTTAAATGACCTTAAAAATGTTTATAATATATCTTTATACCTACTTTAATATTTACAATTTACAATAAAAATATTTTTTTTTCTTTTTTACAAAATATGTTATTTAATAATTTATTTTTTCAAATTTCTTGTACTTTTTTTTACCATTTTTTCACTATTCTATTTAATGTATGTATGATGAATGTTAAATATTTTTAATTTTAATTATGTATAATAGAAAATTTTTTATTTAAAATATCTCAATTGCTTCCCACTTTAATTTTATATTGAATAACTTTTTTATTTATTTAACACTAATTTTTTTATTTTATGTACTATTGTTTATTTTTAACCTGTTTTTTTTTTCAGATCATCATTATTGTTAAAGAAACAATTTTTTTTGTATTTTTATTCCAAAATTTATCTGCATAATTTTTATTTTAATCTCAAATATATATAATTTATAAAAAATATTTTTATTGTTTATTAATTTGACTAGACTTCAATGTCTAATTTGGAAACAACAATTACTACAACAAACAGTTCTGTAAAATGGTATCAAAATGGCAATGAATCTATAAACAATGAACATCAATCTAATATAAAAATTCAACAACAAAATTTAGGACATACAAATAAAAAACAACATCTTATAACAGTTGCTGTTGTTGGTTTATCAGGACCATCTTATTTTAAAGGTGTATCTGGGGTTGGGAAATCATGTTTATGTAACAGATTTTGTAGACAAAACTATGATGATTACATTGATGATCATCCTTCAATACTTTCACAGGTATATTTTTTATTTTATAAATAATTAATTTTATAATTATATAATGTAGGTAGATTTTTGTGGATCACCAGTTATAAATAATGATCATTGGTTATGGTGGGGTGATGTTCCATTAGATCCATCTATAACTGATTCATTTAAAATGAAAACTACACATATTCGAGTAATTGAACAAACAGAATTTTTAAGTGATGAAACATTTAACTCTATTACACATAAAGCTTCACATGAACAAAAAGATTTAAATGAATACCTTAAAAGGGCATCAAGAATTAAATTAGAAAGTCAAGGAAAATTAATGTATATTTCTACGGTAATTATAAAAATATTATTTATTTATTTATTATTTTATTTTTTTTTATATAGGATCAACTTGGGCAAGAAGATGATTTTCCAAAAATTGAATTACCAGATGGAAAAGTAACGATTGATGCTTTTATTGTTATATTAGATCCTGTTCATATTAAAAATAGAAATTTAAAATTTACATCATTATTTACTATTGAATTAATAAAAATTTTACATAAAACAAAAAAACCAATATTTTTTGCTGCTTCAAAATGTGATATTGCAGAGAAAGAATATCTTGAAAATATACAAAATATTTTTACTAATAAAGAATGGAAAATTTCTCCAATACCATATGTAAGTAAAAGAATAAAAAAAGTTTTTATTTTATATAACATAAATAATATTTCTTTATTTTAAATATAAAAAAGTAATCTTTTTAATAATTTTAAAGAATATAACATTTTATATAATTCACTTCTTCCTAGTCATTGGAGAGATAAGAGTATTTAAAAATATAAGATAGTTATTAAAATTTGAATAAATATATCATGAAAAATGTTTAGTCTATCTATTTTAACTACCAAAAATAAACATTTTTAATATATTTCTTTAATGTTTAAAACTTTTACTTATCATTTATAATATTTAGGTTGAAACATCAGCTCACAACAATGTAAATGTTAAAGAGCTTTTTTATTTTATTGCTCATCAGTTAGAAAGGAATAAAAATAAATTTAAACTCAATTGTTATGAGGAAGGGTTGTCTTTACAAAAAAGAAGAGAAGATGAAGTTAGAAAGAATTTTAAAAATCTTCTTGAAAGTTGTATTCCGGTTAAAAATTATAAAAAAATTGATAGTATTCCATGGATTGAATTATTTAACAATTTATCGTACAATCCACATCCTAATTTTACTACATTTCTAAATTTTTTTGGTACCACAGAATCTATTAATTTTTTTAAAAAATATTTAGAAAATTTAAAAGAAGAGTGGATAAATAGTTGTCTTATACAATATTTACCTTTATTAAAAATTGCTTTTAATTCACTATTAAATAAATCTAATGTACAATATACAATGTGGGAAGATGCAAAAAATAGTATTATGAAACATCCATTATTTTTACAATATTTTAAAGAATTTTCATGTGAAGAAAATAATGAACAGTCAGAAAAGTATAATAAATTAGAAAAACCAAAAATACCAATTGAAATATTAGATACAGTAGAGGCAGAGAAAACATTTATAAATTATCAACGTGAAATAGAAATTGATAAACGGGAAAAACAACGTGAACATGAATTTACTCAATTTTTAAAAGAATGTAAACAAATAACACCGGGTAAAAGTTTTAATGATGCTTTAATTTTTTTAAAAGGTTACTTACCATTTGAACAATTAAATGAAAATAAAGCAATAAAAATTTATGAAGAATATCAATATAATTTAATTGAAGAGGCTGAAAAAGATTTTCAAGAATTGTTACTTGAAAATGTTGGAACATTTTATAAATTGTTTAATAATAAAAATAATAGAAAACATTATATTAAGAAAAATTTTAAGGAACATTGGTTTTGTGATAATGATTATAAAGAAATTTCATCTATTTTAGTTGATGACATACGATATAGACAGTTAAATATATTACATGATTTAAGAAGAAGAATGATTGAAAAATATGCATCATATATAGGTGGTGATAGTTATATTTCAAGTTCATGTCCCTGTGGTTTTCAATGTACAGATGGTATTGCTATGGAAATAATTGATCAACATTTACAAAAAGTAAAAGAAATTAATAGTAATATTCCTACAAATATTGAAATAATTATTCATGGTGATGAAGTATTAGGAGAAGAATTTATTTCATCTATTCAAAAAGTTGCTATAAGAATGGGTTATAATACATTAAACAAAAAATCACCTGTTACTTTTACATATTCATTATACTCTGAAAAGTATAAAAGAAAAATAAATAAGAATACTAGTAAAATTTGTGTATTCCTAATATCATCTAATGAAATTTTTGAAAAATTTATTTCAATAATTGAAAATGAAATAATTTATTATGAAATGCCGCCAGTTATTGTAATACCACCTGTTAATAACAATGACCATAATAAAGTTATGTCAGAAGATAGTAATTTATTACCAAAAATTCATAATTTTGGTAAACAATATGATTTAAATATTATTTCATGCCATAATAAATATGACTACCAATTGGATAATTTTATAGCAAATACTGTGAATAGACATTTATCTGGTAAAGCATCAAATATAAAAATTAATCTTCTAATTATGTGTCAAGATGAAAATCCAATTAATAGGATACTTGAACCTATCTATCCATATTTATCAAATAATCTTTACAGTTTGTCTTCAGGTTTTTTAACTTTTGATATTCCTATATATGATTCTACAAATAATTTGAATGAAAAAAATTTATTAGATACATCAAATATTTTAAGGGTTGATGTTAAAGTATACTCATATCATTCATGGTTAAATTTAAACAATGGTCAAAGTATCAATAACAATATAAATTCACAGGGATATATTTTAACTTATCAAGCAAATAGGATAGCATCATTTGAACATATGAAAGTTACTATTAATAATCTTATAAATAATAAAAAAAAAGAAAGTAAACATATGGAAAAAATGTTATCAACACATAGTTATATTATGATAAATGCATTAGCTGGATTAGAAGACTATTTTCAAAATAAGGTAATAATATGTTTTCTCTTAAAATTTCTTTTGAAAGATAGTAATCATTTTATAAAATTATACAAAATATATATATATATTTATGTTTAACAAATATTATTATTGAAGAGTTATAAAAATTGTTTAAAGATTGAAGAAAGATAGCATATATTATAAAGAAATATTCTAATTACTTTTCTATCTTTATATTCCTATATCAAAATATTTATATTTTAAAAAGTATTTATAAAGATATATCTAGATTTCATTAAAATGAATATTTTATTTATTCTATTTTTCTTCATCTTGATAATTATTTTTATAGTCATTTTGGAAGTAACAAATTAGTTCTTACACAATTTTATATACTCTCATAAAAGTACACAAATTTTACTATTTTATTTATAGAATTTTTGTTTATTATTTAAACATATATGCTATAAATAAATAATTATACTTTTTTTCTTCTATAAATATTTATAATATTATATTACAGGAAACTAATAGAATGTTAACAGAAGGTAATCAATTAGCAGCTAAATTTGGTGCCATATTTCAAAATAACCTTCAAAGTTGTAGTAATGAGGCAGAAAAAACAAGATTAATTAATTTTTTTAAAAATATATATAAAATATCACAAGATGAAATATTATCATTATCTGCAAACAATATCTCTGATACAGATTCAAATTCCTCAGGATTTGCATCAACAACAATTAACTCGAATGGCTCAAAAGTATCATCTTTTTCATATAACAGTAATATGCCATCATCAAATAATATAAAGTCACCAAAAAGTTCGCGCTGCCCCTCACAACAATCAAACTCTACTCAATATTCTATATCATCACCATTACAAAGAGTAAAAAATTCTCTTTCATTAGACCATCAAATAATTACAACAAATACAAATAATTTGTCATTTGTCACTAAATCAAATATTTTACCATCTGCAACTATGACAATAAATGCACCACTAGCTACTCCAGAAGAAAATCCTGACTTCAATGAAGATCTTATATATATTAATGAATTATATAATTCAATTGATTATCAAAAGAAAAACAATGATATTTTAAGACCAGCACCATTTCCAACTGCTTTATCTAATATATCAATACTTGAAAATAATTCAAATAATATTGATGATAAAAAAAAAATTCCTTTAAGTGTACAAAGTAAGTTTATTATCAAAAAAAAAATATATATATACCTAATTTTTTATTCATAACTTTATTTAATTTGTGGTTTGTTAATCCATTAACAAAATTTTACCTTTAATATTTTTGTGTTTGTAATTTTGATTTAACATTTTGATTTTTTTTTTTGCTTAGATGTGTTTGAGTTTAACAAATGTGAAATATATGAGTGTAATAATTATTTTAAATATAATGAATGTATGGATGATAAATTATATAACATGCATTCTTTGTCTGTGGATAATGAGGTAGAAAATGAAGATCCAGTTTATGAGTTTTTAGATTTTGTTGAATTAAAAAAAGAAAGACAAGCTTTGATTGATAGAGACAGTCCTATATGTGGTAGTGATGGTGTTGTATCAAGAGACACAACAATTAGAAGAAAAGTTGAATTTACTCATATACCACAATGTAGGAGTTTCGATGATATTTTATTTGTTGATAAAAATGAAAATATAAAGTATAAAAAAAAAAATAAAAAATTTGTTTGGAAAAAAATTCCTTTATTACGTTTTATGTCACAAAGTAAAATGACAAAATCTTCACAAAGAAATTTAAATGAAATATCAAGGCATAAAACAAAATTATTATTTGAAGTAGATTCAGCAACAGAAAATGTTATGGAAAAGTTTGCATCAAGTTTTAAAAAAGGATTTTCTAAAAAAAAATTAAAAACAAATGACAAAATTGAAGTTTTAGATAAATTGAATAATTGTGATAAATTAAGTGATTCTGTTGATTTTGACAGAATAACTATTAACTCTAATCCCTCATCACACCTAACATTATCAAGTACTGATGGTATTGAGCATGAAAAATTGCAATGCTTATCTAATCACCTTTATGAAAGTGCGTTTGTGTTTGTGATTTTTTATTTTTTGATTTTTTGCTTGATAACATTTTTAATATTTATATAATATTTTAAAATAATAATAAAAAATTGTTTTTTTTTAGGTAAAGAAAGCTCTACAACAAAATTCTTTAGATTTGGAAAGAAGGACAAAAAAAATGGAACTAAAAAAGATTTATCACATCAAAAAAATTTAGTAAAACAACAAACAATTTCAACAAAAACATTAACTGAGCTTGCCCTGGAAGATCCCTCTGAACATATACCATTATTTGTTAAAGAATGTATTAATTTTTTAGAACAGGTATTGTAGAAAATGTCAAATAAATATATTTATTTAATTACTACTTTTTTTTAGGAAGACAATATAAAAACAGAAGGAATTTATCGTGTCTCTGGAAGTCAAGCAGGTTCACAAATATTAGAAAAACGATTTAGAACTGATAAAATTTTTGATCCTAGTGTATTAGATTTACCAGTTCATACAGTAGCTTCTTCATTAAAAGCATTTTTTGGAAATCTCCAAGAACCAATAATTCCTGAATACATCCATTCCGACATATTAGAATGCACAAAATTATACCTCAGTGGTATTTCCACACAAAATAACAATGATTCAAATGTAGAACAATTTAAAAGTAATTTAATTAATATTTTTAAGAAAATTCCTTCAATCAATATACATGTTCTTCGCAATCTTGCAATACATTTACAACATGTCGCAGATCATAATACATTTAATAGTATGAACTTTAGTAATTTAGCAAAAGTTTGGTGGCCAACATTGTTTAGACCAGATATGGAAAGTTTTGTACAAGTGAATCAAAAAGGTCCTTTTTTAGAAAGTGCCACATTCTGGATTTTAAAATTAGGAAAAGATATTTGTATTTCATCAATTGATTAGATTGCTCAAATTTTATTATTACATTTTTATGTATATTTGTATTTTTATCATATTTTAGAGAGCAATTTTATATTAAAACTTTTTCTGAAAGAAAAATTATGAATTGTTGTTGTCATGAAGGCTAAAAAATTTAAATTTTCTACTGATAAATAAAATATTCAATGGTTCTTAAAATTACTATTTAACCTGTTATTTTTTTTAATAATAGGGTATTATCACAAAATAAATTAACTCTATAAATTAGATTTAAAAAAAACATTTTAATTTCTACACGGTATTATTTTAAATAATAAAAAAGATTATTAATATAATATATCAATTTGCAGATAATAAAAATTTTATTTTCTTATCACAAAAAAGATGCAATGAAATTTTTTAATTATAATATTATAAAATTTATTAAACATTGACAACACTCTTTAAATTTATCATAAAACATGTTTCACTTCATTATATATAAATTTGAAAAAAAAACAATATACAAGTAATATATTAAATTATCAGAAGCATAAATTTTCAAGATAAATTCAAAAAAAACATATAATCATTTTTTAATTTTCATTATTAAAGTGATACTTAAAATACACTACAATTATCATTCTATTTTTAGGAATTTTTTTTACCAAACCTTGAATTTCTTACACATCAAATAATAGATTATATAAAATATTTTTATTTAAAATAATATTTAATATATAAAAAAATATTTTGCAATAATTTTATTAGTATAATTTTACTTAAAATTAATAAAATAAATAAAAAATATTCAATAAATAAATTCAAATTTTTAAAATTTCTTGATCAAAAAATTTTGATTTAAAGTAAAATTATAAACAATAAATAAATTCTTTTTTTTCAATTGATAAAAATTAATTAATAAGACATTACTAAATAAATTTAACTATAGGATAATTAAATTTAAATAACTTCTAATTACTTTATTAAATTTGATCTTTTTTACTTATTATTTATTAAGACAAATTAAGTGCAACTTAAAAAAAATGCATCTAAAAAGTTAAGAAAATAATTAATTTACTATACTTAATTTTTGTACATTTTTTTTTAAATTAAAAATATATTTGTTTAAAAGAAATAAAATTCTTTTTCTTTTTTTAAATTTTTATAAATTATGTATTGTTTTTAAATATCCTTTTGTAAGTAATTAAAATAAAATTTAAAATATTATCACAAAAATAAATTATAAACAAATTGTTTATTTTTAATTTTTTAAAAAATAACAATGCAACCCGATATAATATCCTTTTTTTAAAAAAAATTTTCTACCAGTCATTTAATAATTCGTATTTCTTTTTTGAGGTAACATAAAAACTTCTATTTGTTGCATTTTAAAATAAACATAAAATTAATTGTAATTTAAAATTCCTGATGATTTATTGTCGAATTGATAATTTGTAAAGCAATTTGTGGTGAGCAAATGTTATCTTTATAACAGTTGTGTGCCATTAAATTAATGCAACGATAATGAACTATAGCTCCTATTAAGACACATATATGAAATAGTTGATGTGATTGAAACTAAAATTAATGATTATTTAATTATAAAATAATTTATATACATACCCAATAATCACATTTTCCTGGAAACCAACGTTCAGGAATTCTTGTTACATAAAATAATGCACCAGTTAAATCAATAAAAAACATTGCAATTAAATTTAAAAAGCCATTTTCAACAAATTTATCAATTCCATTTAAATTCCAATAATGTAATATTGGAATAAAAGCTGAACAACCAAGTGTTAAAAAAACAGCTGCTCTTAATGGTCTATATTCAGTTTCACTAAATTTTTTTGATAATGATAAAAAAATACATATAATTCCTAAAGTTATAGTAATAGTAAGATAAAATTTTTGAATTTCAGGATTTTGATAAAAAAGATAATATATTGGTGGTATAAATCCTCCAACATTCATTATGGCAATCCCAGCATAATCTATTTTACAAAAAGCTGTCATTGCTTTACATGAGTGTGATATCATTATATGATAAAGACTACTAGCACCAAAACAAAAGACAGCAGAAAAGTAAAAATTTGATAAAATTAATTGATCATTATGAAAATGAATTTGATTGTTTGAAATGTAATCCACTAAAAAGATGATACAAAATAAAATACAACCAAATAAATGGGACCATATATTTCCAGTTTCAGTATGTAATGAAAAAATAGATTTAAAACATTCTGTATATGAATATAATGGTGGTCTATAACCTTTACGAAGAAATTCATTATCCTTATACCATTTTGGAAGGGAATCATAATCAATTGTTGTCCATGTAATCCATCTTTTTTTTTTATTATTTTTTAATGCAATAATATCATTACCTTTTTTTTTGGATAAAATTTTTACATTGTTATTTTTTAAAAAATCTGTTAAAATAATAATTTATTAAATATTAATGGCGTGATACTTATATATTAATATGCAAATATATAATTATATATATATTTTAATGAATGTATATAACTTACCTGTAGTAATTTGATCTGCCTCAGTGAATGGTACTTCACGAATCGTCATATTGTAATCAGTAAGAATGAACGAAATTTAAAAAATCGTTTTCTTAATATATACCCAGTTTAGGAAGTTGCAATAATTACTTAAAATTATTTTTTTGCAAATCTAAAATAAATTTGGGTGTCAAATAAACTGATATGAAATATCGATAAAGCTTTTACTTTTTATAATTGTTATATTTATGTATAAAAATTGTTTAATTTATATAAAATAGACATAATAAAACTTAATTTATTATTTTCTTAACATTAGAATAATAAACATAATTTAAATCTTATTATTATTATTAAAAAATTTTAATTAAAAAGAAATTTGACAGTATAAATAATTTTAAATATTTTAAGATAAATATATTAGAAACATAACTAAATAATATGTAATTATTATAATGTAATAGATCATTTAAATAACGTATTCCCTATCAAAATGATATAAAAACGTTAATGAAGCATATCAAAAATAATTGAAATTTATATATTCTAATATATAGTTGTAGAATTTATTAACTTTTTTTTTAATAAAAGAAAAATATAAATCAAATATAGATATAAAATGTATCACCTGATTGTTTATTTATTCATAATTTAGTCGAAAATGATAAGAAAGTAATCACAATATATTTTTTATTTTATATAAGTAAAATATTATAAAGCTTCTACCACCATATGAAAGTGAATAAAAGTTAAGCAATAAAAAAAATTAAAATAGTTAGATTAAAATATGTTAAAAAAAAAAATCTTTCAATTATATATACAATAAAAATTTTTTTTTATTCATAAAATGTATATAATATTTTTGAAAAACATTTTTTTTTATAATATTATATATTTATTGTTAAAATATTTATAATGTAAGTTCATATTAAAAAAAAATCCTTATGAAAGTGAGAATTTTTGTGAAAAATATGGAATACATGAAAAAGTAAAAAAAAAAAGATAAACTTTTTCAGAAAAAATATTATTTGTTAAATTTTTTAGAAAGTGTTTCAAATTGATGACCAATACTCTTATAAAATTCAGCTTGTTGTGAAAAAAATGATCCAAGCATATGACTAAAATCATTAGCTCTTTCATTTGTCAAATGATTAATTTCAGCTAATAATGCATAACTTGTAGTATCAACATGTCTTTGAACCATTTTTGCTTGATGGGTGGTTACTTTACCTTCCTCAAGTAAACGTTCATTTTCTTTCATTTTATTAAGACATGATTTGTGTACATTTATGATATCTGGTATAGATGATAAGATACCTTTATAAGTATATAACCAATCAAGTGTTATTTCAATATTCTTTTTTGCATGAATTTCATGATCATCACCAATTTTACTTAAAATTCTTGAAGACTCTTTGATTGCTGTTGAAAGTGGGCGATTTTTTTGATTATTATCAGTTTCAAATGCAATATAAAGTGCATCAAAAGCATCTGAAAGTTTTTTAAAATTAGCTTTATATGGTCCAGCCATTCTTTTTTGTGTTTCAAATAATTTATCATACAAAATTTTGATACTTTCATCAATTGATTTAGATGAACGAGTAAAGAGGTCAGTTTGCCTATCCCTAAAAATAACAAAAAATTTAATTATTAATTTAAATTGAAACATACAGGTCATTAAGATTAATTACTTGATCAGGAACTGCAAGATTCATAAAGAAATTACCACCAACATATTCATCTCTTTCAGAAAGACGTTTTCCAGCTTTCCATTCTTTTTCATCATTACAAAATATAAAATGATTCCATACATCAGAACTAGATAATATTGGATGAGCACAAATTTTATTAACCCATAATTGAAGGATATTTTTGCGATGCTCAATAAGATCTTCTTCATATCTTCCTGATACTTGCTTTTCGGGAAGTGGAGGAATAGGAATAAGTAAATATTTTGTTGACAATTGTTCATGTAACCAATCAAAATGTTTATATCTTCTTGAAACATGACCATTATTTGATGAATTAGTTAATTGATAAGCTATATAACTTTTTAATCCTTTTAATTTTGATTCTTTTTTTGGATCTTCAACAGTAATTTCAATAAATGGTTTTTCACGTACCCATTCAATTGTATCTCCTTTTTTTACAATTGTATATCTTGGACGGTATTCAACTTTAGATTGACCTAAAATATAACTTTCCATTCCAGATTTAACAAAATTTGAAAAACGATTAATTTGTTTCATTTTAGCAGTTCCTTGTTTACTTGATCCACCAGCTACATCAGTACCAGCTGATCTTGATCTTGATACAGCAAGACGATTAAATGAACTATTAACTCCAAGATTTGAACTACTTGGTGGATTGTCCTTTATAAAAATAAATATTAATAAAAATTTTTAATTTTTTTTAAAAAATTATATGACGCAAATACAAATTTATATTATTATAAAATTACATAACAAACTAATTAACATATTACATTTAAAAATGAAACAAAATTTTAACTTTTATTATTAAAATTTATAATATATGCTTATATATACACAATTAATGCTTACATTAATACCATCTTCATCAGTACTTAAGTCAGTTCTTGAGTCAAAAGTACTTCTAGAATGACCCTTAGAATTTTTTCTAGAATTTTTTCTTCCATAAATAGAATTTTTTCTACCCTCATCAATACTTTTTCTAGAATCCTAAATAATATATATTTATACTAATAATAAAGAAGATAAAAAAATTAACCTTCATCTGTGAAAAAGTAGCTATTAAATCAGAATCAACAGATCCAATAGATCTAGCTCTTGCAAATATCATTTTAATATAGTTTTAATATGTGAATAAAGATTAAATTTTTAAAAATATTTTAAAAATAAATCAAAAATTTTTAACTATATATTTTGTTGAATAAAATTAAATGAGTAAATCTCAAAGTACTCCGGATGTTGTTTCTTAAAATAGAAAAATAAAATTGTATAAAATAAAACTAAATTTAAATTTAGTTATTCCAATAACTCAACTCATTGTTGTATATCTTTAACTGATATACTATAAAACTTTTAAAGGCAAAATGTTTTCTTTATTCCTTTTATAGAAATGTTTAAGAAATTTAATTGTTATCTAGGGATAATAATAAAATATTGTATTTAAATTTTAGTATTTTGTCATTTTTAAATTTAAAAAGCAATGTATTAGTGATATTTGAGAACTTTTTTTTGTTATGTTAAACTTACTCCTGTATCATCTTCTTCATCTGTCCATTCATCATAAAAGTCATCGTACTGGTTGTTTACATTATTGCTTTGAAAACTTTGATTTACTAAATTGTTATATATTTTTATAATATAAAAAAAAGTTTTTTAAAATAACTTACCCTGTGGCCTTGTATTTTGGAGTATTTGAGAATTATCTTGTTGTTGTGGTAAATTTTGAAGATTAGGATAACTTACTGGTAACGTTTGTGGTAACGACGTCATAGAAGGATTATCCCATGCGTTGTCAAAAGGATATGATGAACCATGACTCGGTGGTGCAGTTGTATCTTGTGTTGGTAAATTTGGTAATATAACGGGGGATGAAATAGCTGTTGTAGTAAGCTTAAAAAATTTACAAATATATAAATTCATTTTTAAAAATTATAACTTACTGGTTGAATTTTAACAACATATGATTCTGGAAATAGTCCATGTTTTCCCTCACTATTTCTTCCCTCCATCCATCCTCCTTCAATTTTCTAAAAAAAAAATAACACATATCATGTATAAATCTAATTGAATAAATAAAAAACACTTACTTCACGAATAACAGTTAAAATTTCATTTTCTTTAATTGACAACTCTCCGCTTTCTGGTTGAGCAACAAAATCATAACAAGCTCTAACTTGTGACATTTTAAACTAAAATTTAATATAATTTATTATAAATAAATATAAAAATTTATTTAAAAAAAATGATGAATTTGGTGAAAATTGTTTAAGAAATCATTAACTTTATAATAAATAAAATTATAATATTTTAGATTTATATAAAAAAACATATTATTTAACTATTAAAAAGGTATTATTATAATAAAAAGTAATCAAAAAAATCTATTAAAATGTAAAAAAATAATCTCATTTACTTATAAATACTTTTCGATATATCTATAATTTGAAATATTGATGACCATAAAAAAATAAACATGAAGAAATATATAAATAAATAAACAAAAAATTTTCATAAAAATATATCAGAAATATATTAAATAGAAACGAATTTTTGTTTATTTAATATTCATTCACAGTCATATTCTTTTTAAATATGAAATGATAAAGAAACGTATGAGAAAATGATTTAAAACTTCTATTTTTTTTTTCTTTATTTTTTTTTAATTGAATGTAGTGACTAATCATTATATGTAAAAATATAGCACTTTATTATATGATTAACAAGTAAATATATTAAATGATTTGAAAAAGTCATTGTAAACTTTAGAAATAACTATAAGATGTTATAGATAAAATTATAAAAATAGTTTTATAAAATTATATATAAATAATATCTAGTTATAAATATGATTGCTTGTCCAAATGATGATTAAAAATAGATGGTAATAGTTTACCAACATTTTTCCATCCACTTTATAACTATTTTATTCCTTATAAAGAGTAGTAAGTTAAATTAATATTAAAAAATAATAATAATCACTTATGATACAGAAATAACAATAAATAGAATGTGATGTATGATATGTTTTAAAAAAAAATTAATATTAATATATCAATACATTAGTTAAAAACTTTAAATAATCGTTATTTAAATGTACTCTAAGTATATAGACTGCTTATTTTAGTGATTCATTTGATTAATTTTTTTTTTGTAAAATCAATACATAAATTTCTAGTTAAAAATCTATAATATTTCTAGAGAAAGAAATTATAATAGATTATTTATTAGTATTACTTATATTTTATAAAAAAAAATTTTTTTTTAGCTACATAACTTTATTAAATATAATTATTAAATATAATAAAACTTTTAATTATATATCAAACTGATAATATTTTTTTATCTCTAAATAATTTGTACCATATTTTATGTATTATTTTTTTTTATATATAAAGATATAATAAACTTGAAACATATAATAATTATTGGTTAATTGATGTCTGATCAACTGTCAAAGATTTTACAGTTTTATTATTTTTACATAACATAAACGTTGGTACAATAATTTTATATACATGTAACAGATCAAATATAAAAACTATGACTGTTGAAGTTAATTATCTCAATTGAATTTAATATTGTACCACTTTTAAATATTTTCTCTAATGCACACATAAGTGATTTGCAGTGCAATGGACCAGAGAATGTACCTATGGCTGTTATCATTATTGTGATCCAATGTTGTCGTTAATGTTATGTATTTTTAAGATACAACTATCTCTACCAAGAGATTGTATTAGATACATCTAAAAAAATTATTCAAACGCATATTTGTTTCTGAAATTATATTCTAATGGCTTTTAATAATATCAAATTTTGTCTTTCTTTTACATTATTTAACAATCTTAATTGAAAAGATGTGATATTTTAAAATATTTAATAATGTGATAGTAATAGTTTTTTTTTTAACAAATTTACATTCTTTAAACTATAATAAATTTCTCTTAGTAATCGTTAATACTTTATTTAATTGTTGTGTTTTTTTTTTTAGAAATTTTTTAAAATTATCTTATACATTTTTTTTAAATATATATTATAAATATTTATTTCTCGAAACATGAGGTATTTTATAATAAAATAATATTTTATTCCATATATTATATTACATAAAACATTAAAATTTTTGTAAATTTTTAGATTACCAGCGACAATTAATAAGCGCGAAAACCTCTGAAAATCAAAATTTTAGGTTGTCTTGTAAATCAGTAAGGGCGAGGCAAAACATAGAGGAGCTGCCAGCCGATACTACAGGCACATTGTTATAAAATGTAGTTATAGTGAATATATGTTTGTAGTGATATGTCTTGCGCTTCTCCATCCATATTACCACAATTTTTGTATTTCTAAAGGCAAAAATTCATTAATAAAGTTATACGATATTTTTTTTAACAAAATTATTGACGTAAATGCTATAATAAAATAAATGAAGTATAAACATTTTTTTTTTGCTTTATAAATGCAATCATTTAGGTATTAAGTAAAAAACTTGACAAAATGTTTTAATTAAATGTCATAGTTTTACTTGTAATATGTTCTTATCAATATAACATCTAATCTGATAATATCTATATAAATATATATATTTATATTTATATATATATATATATTCATTAATAGTTTTCTTTTTACTTATATATTTAACTCTACAATACTAAGTAAACAAATTTTAATTAAAACTTTTCTATCATTAAATTTTAAATTTAGATTTATCGATTTGACAATTATCATTTTCTAAATTAGTTTATCCTCACCAAGAGTGGTTTTCTCGTTTTATTTTACCATCTAAATTGAGTAGTCTTAAAGGATTCTGTCGATTTAAAATGACATGGGAAGAGAGACTAATACAAATTTATTTTATATATACGTACAATTTCAATTTATTTAATATTACTTTGAATTTATACCATATTCACATATTTTATCTTACCAATGTATTATAAAAAAATTTTTTTCTCATTAATAAAAGAATTTTTACATTTACAAATAGTGTGTTGCTTAATTAACTTTTATTCAAATTTATATTATTATAATACATATAAAATGAGTTAATTCTATTTTCATATTACTTATTTAATATATTTTTTTATTACTTTTATTAATTATTTTAATTTTTATTAAAAATTTTTATAATATTCTAAAACTTCTTGATCAGACAAAAATTTTAACTAGAAAATAGAAAATAATTAATAAATTTGATAATAAAATTGTTATATTTATATTATACGGTAAAGAAGTCATTTAAATATCTTACTTTTTATTATTTGTATGTACATTATTTATTTGTCTCATTTTTATTTTCGTGTAGTAGTACTGAAGTTTTAAGAACATATGATTTCTTATTCCATCATTATTAAATACATTTCTGGTGTAAGAGTATTGGGTCTCACTTTGAAATGCTAGTATTACTTGTTTTTTACATTTTGTTAGATTGTTAGTTTCTTTCAATACCAATATATAAAATTTTGATGTCATAATTTATTTTCACGCAAAACATTAAATTTACTTTTATTTGTAATGTTATTGGATGCATACGACCTATGTAAAACATGTCTAACATTTTTTTTTCTAACAGCTTATTAAGGCAAAACTCTTTATGTCATTGCTTGCTATTTATTTTCCAAACAAACTATTTATATCTTATGTTCTAGATTGAAATCATTTTTATAATAATAAAAAAAAGTACACTTTTTTACATCTTAATTATACTCTTCAATAACCACATATAAATATATCATATACATATATTTAACATTATTATAGAAAAATTATTATTGTGATAAGAAATTATCTATTATTTTTGTTTAACGGTATCCTTAGTACCATGATAGTAAAAAAAATAACAAGGATTTGCAATCTTTAAATCATCAACAACCACTTTGCTCATATGGTCATGTCAATTGGCCTTTCTTTAGTATTAGAAGACTTTGGCGGCCATCATTCTCTACTACCCTAACTCTCTGCCATAATTTTGGTTTTGTTTAAACTGAATGCAAGACAACAGCCAATATAATTTGAGCACAATATATGCCAAAGAAACTTCCCTTTATACACTATATTCATTGTATTGACTCTCTTAAGTAACGGCTTCCTCATAATCTTAATACATAAATTTTTTTCTTTTATTCATATTTAATATAACTATTTATTTAATTAAATTTTATTTAAATAATATGATTAAACTTTGATAAATATTACTATTTTTTAATATATATATATTTTTTTTTTAAATTAATTAATTTATTTATATTAATTTTTTTTTTAGAGCATTGATTAAAACAATGACTGACAATAATGGGCCAACCAACAACAATAATTTTAATAATTTAAATACTGACTCATCTAAATATGTTATGGATAATTCTGTAGGATCATATTATCCTAATCAACAACAATATAATCAATTTAACAGTCAACCAAACAATCAATTTCCTGTACCTAATGGACAAAATAGTTATATAAATTCACAAATGTTCTCAAATCAAAATAATACAAATTCAAATGATAATATGACATCAACACAATCAATTAATCAAAATAGATCAGTTTACGACATGAATATTAACAAACATCCATCATATCCTCAACAATCTCCAACACCAAATCCAGCAAATAATATGAATAATTATCCACAAAATATGAATGTTCCTTTAAATAATACTAATTCTATTCAACAACAACAACAGCAGCAGCAACATTCACAAATGTATTCTAATATGAGTTTTGTTTTTTCATCAGAAATGGCAAATAAAGCTATATGTGATATTAATGAAAAAAAGTATGATAATTTTAAGACATGGCATATTAGTAATTATGGACATCCTAATCAATTTGGTAATGACAAAAAAATAGAACAAAATTGTAATCGGGGAGTTAAAAGAAAGATGTCACCTATAAAAGAACAATCAAATACATTTACAAAACCTTTACCAATACCTACAACTAATGGTATTCATGGACAAGAGTCTAATAGTAATCACCCACAGAGTAACAATTATGGAAATATACCACCATCATCAAGGACATATAATAAAGATGATGATAATCCACTACGTAGAATGGAAAGAATGACTCAAGAAACATTAAATGAACCACCTAGTAAAATTTCAATTAGAAATAATAATAATTCAATAAATGGAGATAATAATTTATCGTATGATCAAAAAAAAAGTCAAGAAAAACATTTAAAATTAGAAAAATTAAATCAAATTGAAAAAGTTTTTGGTATTGATAAAACAAGACAAAGAGAAGAATCATATCATATGAATCATATGATGCATGAGCATGATATAAATAAAATATCACAAGGACCTATAAATAATCCAAATGGTTTTATGCAAGGTGTGCCAATGAATATTCAACAAGGTATGCATCAAAATATAAGACAACCAGGACCACCAAATTTAGGACCACCATATTTACCTAATAGTAATATGCCACCACCTAATCGTCCTGGATCCCAACCAATGCCTGGAAATCAACGACAGCACCCACCTCAACAACAATCACCTTCAGTACCATTTTTTCCACCTGGACAAAATATGTCAAATAGAATTAATCAATTTCCTAATCAACAACATCCAACAACAACACCATCAAATCATATGATGCCATCACCACAAATGTATCCAATGGGATCTAGTGGACAACAAAATAAACAATTTATTTCACCATCATCGATACCCCAACAAAATAACATGAGACAAATGGCAATGAATGGAATGCAACAACCTAATATGCCTCCTAATATTAATCAAACGATGAATCCAAATATGACACAAATGAGACAACAAAATTTACCTTCTAATATAAATCCTAATATCAATCAAATTAATATGCCAAATGGAATACCAAATCATCCTCTTCAACAAAAATTACCGGTCCCAAATAATATGAATGTAATGAATGGACAAAATAATAGACCACAAAATATACAAAATCCTAGTATGCAAATGCCTGGTATACAAGGACCTGGTCTACAAAGTCCTAATTTACAAAATTCTGGTATGCAAGGATCAGGAATACCACAACAAAATATGCCACATCCAAATATGCAAGGTAACATGCAATTACCAAATTCTATGAATTCTATACAAAAATCACAACAACAACAAAATATGGATCAAATGATGATTCAACAAAATCAAAATAATCAAGGGTATCTTCCTAATCAACAAATTCCTAATCAAATTATTAATGGACAAAATGGTATGGTTCCCCAAGGCAATGGACAATCTAATATGATGAGGCCTAATTATGATACAAGTATGATTCCTTCATTTTAAATAAAAATTATATATATATGTTTTCTTTTAATTTAGATGTTCTTCACCATCAACAACAACAACAAATAAATTCTTCAATTGAAGGATATATAAATGTTAATCAACATAATTCATGGCCTCAACAACATAATTTACCTAGAACATTAACAAATATGGATTCTCGAGCACCTATACAAAAAGTGCAATATTCTTCAGTGTTGATACAAGAACAAATGGCTACCATCAACTGAGAATTGATGCCTTTTTAATTGTGTATTATTAAATAGTACTTTTATTTTTACTAACAACGTAGGTATTCAAAATAATGGTGAACCGCAAAGTTGATCTCATGTAATATAATGAGTCATCTTAATTGTTATGTAAATTATTATTAAATCTCTATTCGCAAGTGAACCTATTTATATAAGTGAGGTTAATACAGTGTACAATGAATATATATATTCTTCATTCATATACATTTACTCATGTTTTGGTTATTTATTAGGCTTTTCATTTAATAACATACATTTATATACACTTTGTTTTTATTTTTTTTTTTTATAGAGAAGTATTGAATGTAAGTACAACTTAAAATTTTAAATAAAATGTAAAATTTGATCTTATTTTGTTTGTTTCTTTTTTTTTTATCAATTATTTTAATGTGCCTATTTTTATGCACGTGAATTAATTAAATATTTGCAACAATGAGTAAGAAGTTGTTTTCCATTAATATTTGGTTTTTTAGAATTTCTAGTATAAATATCCAATCCATACTGTCCTTCATCTGGAAATTCTATTCTAATGCTTACTTCATCACCATAAATAAATGTTTTACAACATTTTTGTAACCTTCGATCATCAACATTATTTTTATGTAATGAACAAACAAATTCCGCTAATGGTTGTAACATTTTAAATTTTATTTCTAAATGTTGACCACATGTAATTATAGGATCTTCATGCGTTAATGGTACCAATTCAAATAATCTATAAGCTTTAGGTGGTCCCCATTCACCTGAAGCACATTCTGGTAATGGTACCATAATTACACTTAAATTTTTACATTGTATCTATAAATAAAAATTATATATATTTATTTTAAAAAAAAAAACTTTTTTTATTTTTTTTTTATTTCTTAATTTATATTTAATTTATAAATTTAAAAATAAAATATATAAATTTTTATATAAACTTACTTTAAATTTACAAACACTTTTAAATTTGATTGGTTGACCTGTTAAGTAATGTTCAGGTAAGACTTGATTTGCGAAAACATCTAATAACATTGGTCGTGTAGAAGGACAATGAACTCTAAAAATAATTGTATCATTTAAACTTGATTGCATAACAAAACGTTTCATATTATATCCATTAATTTCACTACAATCTGAGTCAAAAAATCGTAAATTATAATGAAATATAAGAAATTTTGAGTCAGAATGTTTTATATTTAATGATATTGTTGCTGCACCAGAATCATCAGAATTAATAATTGCTGGAATATTTGGATCAACAAATTTAAGACCATATTTAAAAAATAGAGATCTAACAAATGGCAAATTTTCAAATTGTTGTAATGTTATTGGTTTACGTAACAATTGCCATTCTTCATCTAATGGAAAAAATTCATATATAAATTCTTCTGGATCCGTCATAAAATAATGATCATCATACTCATAACGTAAGGTAGAATCTTTTGGTGATGGTGGATTATTATTGTTATTATTATTAGAAGAATCTTTAGCATTTACAAGATGTCTAGCACCCCAATTACATTGAACAAATCTCCATGAACCATCTAAATAAACAGCATTCCATGTATTTCTAAAACGGGAATCATCAAATTTGTATCCTGGTTGATAACCAGCTGATTTACTATAACCTCGAATAACAACACAATGAAGACCAGCATAGGCACATAATCTTTTAAATAATACATGATAACTTTCTGTACCATATTTAATTCCTCTTAATAAACCCATAGGTGTATCTGTTTCAATATTATTATCAAATATCATTACATTTAAATTTTTTACAGTAATCCATCTATAAATTGCTCTTGCTTTATCCATATCATTTTGAGCATTTATTGTTAAATATCTTATAAGATCTGTAAATGTACATACATCTGATTGTGCTACAGAAATAGCAATTTTATCAATTTCTTCAAATATTGTTGTTTCTGTATATATATGTTTTTTACTACATAATGGTGGAGTTGGTGGTGGTGGTGTTAATGGATATTGATAATTATATTGTGATTCATTATTTTGTTCATAACTATTATCATTATTTCGTGCTTGTCTAAATAATTCAAGCATTTCCATAGCTTGTTTATCAACTAACTCAGCAGTTTTCATTCTTTCTCGTTCTCTTCTTTTCATATTTAATGTTTCTAATTTTTTTTCACGTTTTAATGTTAAGCATCTTATCAATTCATCTTTACTTTTATTTTCTTTAATTTGCCCTTTATGATATTTTTTAGCAAATTCATCTAATGCCTTTTCCCATTCCTCTTTAGTTTCTTTTTCAAATTCTCTCATCTCTCTTTGCCTTTCATCATTAAATTCTTCATACAATTTATCTTCCATCTCCCTATGAATTAATTCTAGTCTTGTTTGAGTATCATAATCAACAACATAATTAGCCCCACCATGAATAATTTTAGGATATGGTTTGGCAACTTGGGTAGCTTTTATAGCATGTGCAATTTTTAAATCAGCAATCCCAGCATCTGCTGGGTGATTTTTGTATCCTCTAACATTTGACTTAATAATATCAGTAGAACTTTTATTTCTATTAGTTAATACAGGTAAGTCATGTGGATTTGCATTTGGTACATGATTTGAACAATAAATTTCCTTTAATTATCAAATTAAACAATTTAATTAATTAAAAAACAAGAAAAAAAAAACTAACCTTATCTTCTATATTATTTCGATTATTAAAATAAGTCTTCAATGCTAAACGTGTTCCACATATATAACATTTAAAACAACCATGATGAAAAAATGTTGAATCTTTTAGGGGACCAACTTTATCTGTTGGATATACTGGTTTTGTACAACGATAACAATTTTCTTTTACCATAATTTAAAAAAAATATTCTTTAATGTTATAATATTTATTATATACTAAAAAAAAAATAAAGATAAATGTATAATAATAAAAAATTCAATATAAAATAAATAAAAAATTTATTAATTATATTTGATTAAAAATAAATTAACAAAAAAAAATAGAATAAAATAAAATGAATTATTGTCAATGTTATATTATTTATTAAATATTAGCAGTATAAAATTTTATAAATACTTGAATTATTCAATCGAAATATATAAATACATATATATATATATATATTTCATATTTTATTATTAAATTTTTTTTCTATATAATATTGTAATTGAATAAAATGAAAGGTTAAAGAATTGATATAAAGTAATCATAAATACTGTGAAATTTTGTAGTATTTATGATGAATGTGTAAAGTTAAGTTGTTTGTGTAAGATGAATAAAAATATAAAAAAAAAATGATAAATTAAAAATTTTTATAACATCTTATGAATGATGAAATTTGTCATATTTGATTTGAGTCACAAATAAATTGTTTCTTCAATTTACATAGTAATAATAATATTTTAAAAAGTAATAAAAAGGTAATTTTAAATGTTTGTTAATTAATATTATATATTAATTACGTGTTTTATAAATTTATTTAAGAGTATTAATAAATTGTCAAAATATTATTCATGCAAAGCTATTTCTTATAATCACTTTTAAACATGTTTTAAATGACCAATTATTAATAAAAAAAAAAAAGAATAAAATATAAAGGAATGTTTTATTCAACAAAATATAAGTTTTTTTTTATTATTATTATTTTACAATAATATTGAATAAAAATTAATAACGCATAATTTAAATATAATATAACTGTTTTAAAAAGTAAGAACAAGTTCAGGAAGAAAAGTTTTATTTTTAAATTGTTTATATTTATTAATAATATTAATAAAATAAAGTAGTTTTATACAAAGTAAGTGGATATTAATTATCAGTAGTTTTATCAAATAACATATAAAATGTATATTTCTATATATATATTCAAATTGTCTTATTTTAAAGGATGACTTATGTTTCTAACTCATAATAATCTAAAAAAGGTATATAATATGAATGGGTCAAGCATTGTCCTTACTATTCATATTAATATCGACAATAGTATTATAGATATTAACAATCACGAATAATTATTCATCCACCTGGTTGAGTTTATATATCTATATATATATATATATCTATATATCTATATATCTATATATATATATCAATCAACCTCTCAATTTTTAAATGTCATATTTTGAGTATACTTAATTTACATATTTAATAAATATAAACTAAAACAAATTTTATTTTTAACAATAATAAAAATGACAAAAATGTAAAAATAAAAATCCTAGATTGTCAAGTTTTTTTTTTAAGATCTATGAGAGAATGTGTCATTAAATAGTAATTATTTCTTTTGTAAAATTAAAAATTATAAAAAAAAATAATAAAAATTGAAAATGTATATTGTACAATTGTAATATTTTTAAAAAAAATAACAAATATAATAAATAAACATATAATAGATTAATATGAAAAGATATAATAAAAATATTTTCCCTAATTTCTTATAAATAATTAAAGTAAAAGGAGGCTGTGATTAGATCTATAAAAGGTAAAATATAATTACTATTGTAATAAATTTAAAAATACTAAGTATATATATATGAATATGCATATTTTAATTTTTGTATGATGATATCAATATAAAAATACATATCGTAGTGAATTATAAAGGAAATATAATAAAGGTAAAATAAAATTTTTTAAAATACTGAAACAAGATATAATTTTATAACCTAGTATTATTTAACATATGGTAGTTTATTTAAAGAAAATCTATATTTAGTAATAATATAAAAATATCATAGTTTACAATTACAATGTAATTTTTTTTATAAATAAAATATATTGATAACAATAATATATATTACTCTTATTAGCATTAAACAATTGAACTTTAGATATGGCATAAAATAAATATATTCTATTACATTTACCTTATCAAATTAAAATCTTAATTTGAAAAGTACTTTGAAGTATATCTTTTTATAAAATCTTAAATTTAATATTTCATAAACATAGATAAGAATAATATTGAACATGTTTTCTTTAAACTTTTTCTAATAATGAACGGAATGTTAAAAATCTTTATTTTAATGGAGTGTAAATAAATTATTATATTACACAATAAAAATTTAAAAATATAATAAACTTTATCATTTTTTAAATATCTTTTAAACGATAAAATTTTATAAAAATCATAATTTTAAGGAAAAAAAAAGAAGAATACTGTATAAAGAAAAAAAAATTTGAAGGTATAATTTATTAAATATACTCTACTTATATGTGTTAAAACATTTTTAAATACCAACAAAAGCATTTGACAATAATCAATGTACATATTTAGTAAAAATCATCACTCCTAAATTAGACATTGTAAAAATTTATATAAACAATTTTTATTCATGTTGTACATGTATATATTGTCAGCTTGATATTAAAGCACATCTGTACATTGAAAACTTTGATTTTTCAATTATGTCATGGCGCCAATTAAATTTATAAATAAAAGTAAGTAAAATTAAATACATAAATAATTATTCTTTTTTTTTATATAACATAATAAAAGTGAATGAAAAATATAAAATAACATTTAGAAATAAATAATATTAAAATAACTACATTTGTATTTTATATAAATAAAATTTACAGAAAAAAAAAACTTTTTTTTATTAACATTTGATAAAAATTGTTAGATTAAATGTAAATAAATAATACTGTAATTTTTATAAAATATAATACACTTTTATATTTGTTATTGAAATAGAATGAAGTGATTTTATATAAAAAGGATTTTTATTACAACTAAATATAAAAATAATATCAATTGTATAATATACAAAAGATTACAAATAAAGAAAATAAATAGCTTACAACTTAATGTTTTATTAATCATCTTTTCTTAATCATAAAATTGATTTAATTCCTTCTTAATTTTATTTATCTTATTAAATAACAATTTAAAAGTATAAAATAATGTTAAATTAAAATTCTTACATTTTGTAATTATTTTACAAAACATTAAAATTGATAAAATAAAATAAATAAAAATAAAATTGTAACTATCCTATTAGATGCTTAATTGAAATAAGAAGAAAAATTATGTTTTGATAAAATAAGAAGAAAAATTTAGGTGAATGACAAATTAATAATAACTATTGTTTAATTGAGGTATTAATTAGTTTGATGGCATAGACACGAGGCAACAATTTGTACAGTTTGTGACACTTTATAATAATTTGTCATATTAATAATACCTATAATAATATAATATATAAACAATAAAAATATATTTTGTATTGTTAGAAAAATCTTTTCAAAATTTGTAACATTGATAAATAATTTGTTTAACTACAATAAGAAATATAAAAATTATTGAATAAAAGAAAAAGTAAATTGAAAATAATTATATTGTTAACAAAATAATTTAACTAATTTTTTTTTAAAAATATTTATATTAAATATTTCGGTCAAGTTCAAGATAATTAAAAGTTTATTAAATTAAATATTTTGATGTTCTTAGTATTGTTTTAATAAAAATAAAAAGAAGATTAGTTTTTTTTTTATTATTATTATTTTGTTTGGTATCTTACTTATTGAGTAAAAAAAAAATGTAAGTAAAAAAAATTTTTATGATTGTTTATAACTAAATTCTTAAGTACAAGACTAGATTTTATATGATTAATCTTTTTAGTGTAAGCAAAAATGGTACTATTATTTATCTTTATTCCAGTCCAATAGAAGAGTTACTTTTATTATTATTCATAATATAGTATAAAAATATTTTGTAAATATTAAATTTTAATAGTATTAAATAATAATATAATCCAAAATTAATAAGTTTAAGCTATTTTTGTGATTAAAAATTAAGAACTATTATATTTTTGAATTGAAAGATAAAAAAATTTATGAATAAATATCAAATTATTTTATAAAAAAAATACAATATTAAAATAAATAATGTAATATAAGATTTATAGAAAAACAAATGAAATATTCAAGATGACAAAACAATTTAGTAAAAAAAATGAGAAAATAGTTGAAAGAAAAATAATAATTTATTAAGTAACTAGATTAATTTCAATACTTTGCAATAAAATAATTTATAAGTGTATTATATTTTTTTTATTTCAAAACATTTTTAAGAAATCGGTTTATTTATTTAAACAAATTATTTTTTTTTTTAAAATAATCTTATTTGATTAGAACTAGATCAAAATAATTTTATTATATTATTACAATGATTTCATTGTTGTTTTTTTATAATTTTAATAAAAAAATTACAACATTTTTGTTTAAAATAATTACTTATAAAGTTATTTGTTGAATTAATTGGTAGTTTTATGAAGTTCTGATATTATATACATTTAATGATATTTTCCGTTAAGAAATTGTTGTTTTATGTAACAAAATAGTTATAAATATTTATGTTAACTAAATAAAAAAATTTGTTTGATTAAATTACAGTTAAATACAATAACTTTAATGTAATTTTTTATTATTATAATAAATAATTCAATAAAAATCTAAAAAATTGTTACAGTTTTATCAATTTTAAATAGATATAATTTTTTACATTTCAATATTTACATAAAAAAAAGGTATATCAAAGTATCCATAACGTTAACAAATAAATTTTTTCCTACAATTATTTATATGACATATTTATATCTTTTATTTGCTCTTAATTTTAATAAAAAAACAAAAATTTAACTATTCATAAAAAAGTAATTTTGTTTAAACAAACTTTATACTTTTTTTAACTTATATTATTGTTTGATTTTATAAAATTGTTTTAAAACAATAATGTACACTCAAATTTAGAAATAAGAAAAAATTAAAAACATTTTTTGGTTAAATTTTAGTAATTTAATCAAAAATTTTTAAATCCTTCATTAACGTATATTTCATACATTAATTTTTACTTAAATAATATTACTTTTATACAATGTGAATTTTTCTAAATAAATGTTTTTTTATTTAAAATATAGCAAAAAAATGTACAGGGTCACACAAAAGTCATACACCACTTTTTAAAACTTTTTTTCTACTTAATATTTTTCTATAATATTTTTTTATCTGATAGAAAATTGTTAATACTATAACATACTTTAAGATCATTCTTAAAAAACTTTTTTAAATTAAACTAAAGATAAAAATATATTATGATATTTATATTAATTTTTACAGTAAAAAATATTAATTTTTTTTATTATCAATTAAAAAATAAAAGAAATTTCATTTTAAAAAAATTGCTTATTTGTAAAAAAAAACATGTTAAAATTAATTGAAGAAAGAATGATAGTTTCAATTTGAAATCAGCAGTCTTTTCATAACTAATGTTGACACTTTCCTATGAGATAGAAATGTACATGTTCTTCATCTTGAAATAGACAACTTTATTCAGAATTAAAGTTGGCTGTCTTCCTGAAATTGAATTTGCCCAATTCCTCCCAATTGTTTATTTGATTTCCAGTTAGTAGAGGCTATTTGAAAACCAAAATTCCAGTTAGAATTCTCAAAGAAGTTTAGACCAAGTCAAATTAATCCTAACCCAAGCTAAAAGTTAAACCCTCTAGAACTGGAGGACTTATTTAATGTTGCCTCGTGCATGCTCCTGTTCTCCTACGTCCTCAAGGCCGTTTTTACCTTTATACTAATCCCTGTTCCTCGATCCCATAAAGAACCCTCTTTGGAGGATGAACGTGGAAACGAAGAACAGGTATGAAAAGGGGGAAGGAGAAAAGGATCAGAAGGGAAAAGGAAGGGGGAAAGAAGGAAAAAAAAAGGGGAAAAAAAGAAGGGGAAAAGGGGAGTACGAAAAAAGGAAGGAAAAGAAGGAACATGAGGGAAAAGAGGGAAAGAAAAACACAAAAAGGAAGAATGAAAGGAAAAAAACTCATAAATGGAGGAAAAAAGAACCCAAAAAGGCTTCTGGATTCTGATTTCTACCTGTAACTACAGATTATAAACCGACTATATTTTTTTTTTGGCATACCCTACTAATTTGGCATCATTCACTCATTTTGTTTATGCTTAATATGCCAAGAATGTATGTACATATACACAAAAAAAAAACACTTTTAAACATATATAAAAAATTATTTTTTTATTTAGGTACTAATTAGCTCTTCAATCTTCAAAATTATTCAAGTCCCAATGTAAAAAATCTTTTGTTTCATATTAATTTTTAAAAAAATAAATAATTGCTACAAATTTTAATAAAAAATAACCGTTTTTTGTCCGGCTACTATGGATTTAGTGTAACATTATAAAACTAATTTGTTTTAAATTTTTGATAAAAATTGTATTTATTTAAAAGTTTTTAAAAAATAATTTAATTGGAATTTAATCATAACAATTAATGAACTCAAATTAATAAATCTAGATATGATTTTTGAAGCAATTTATTGAAGTTAATCCTATTTTTCTTAAACATCTCCAATGTGAGCTATGATAAAAAATATATTTTAAAGAAAGTTCTAAAAACGTATTCATAACTCATGTTGATGGAATCAGAGAAGCATGAAATTTGCTGCCCTATACTTCTTTTAAGTTTGAAGATATACTTTATGTTGAAAAATTATCTCAATCTCCAATTGTTCTTGGGATATGATAACCACTATTTTTACCACGCACAACTTCTTACAACTTAAGAATATTAAGTGATATAAAAATATTTTACGATAGACTAAATGTGTAATTTGATTTTAAGTTGAATCCAGAAAACTACATGCTTTTATCACTATTTTTAACAGAGTTATAATCCAAATCATAGATGTCAAAAAAAATATTCATTGTTTCTTACTACTTCTTCATAGAAAGCTACAACAGTGATTCAAATTTCAAAAAATCGAATTTTTTTAACTCTCTGGAAAATAAATATTTAAAATAAATATTGTATCTAGGGGAAATCGGCCATGAAAAAACAAATGAGAATATTTAAATGTATGTTGAAAGCATGTTGAAGGTATGTTGAAGGTATGTTGAATATATGTTGAAGGTATGTTGAAGGTATTTTGAGTATATGTTGAAGATATGTTGAGTATGTGTTGAATATATGTTAAGTATATGTTGAAAGTATGTTGAAGGTACGTTGGGTATATGTTAAAGGTATGTTAAGTATATGTTGAAGGCATGTTGAGTGCATGTTGAATAAATGTTTAAGGTATTTTGAGTATATGTTGAAGATATGTTGAAGGTATGTTGAGTATATGCTAAAGGCACGTTGAAGGCATTTTGAATATATGTTGAATATACGGAGTCGCACAAAGTTATACACCACTTTTTAAAACTTTTTTTCTACTTAATATTTTTTTATAATTTTTTTTATCTGATAGAGAATTGTTAATAGTATAACGTATTATAAGATCATTCTTAAGAAACGTTTTCAAATTAAACTAAAGATATAAATATATTATGATATTTATATAAATTTTTATAGTAAAAAACTTCCATTTTTCACTATTTTTTTTAGAATATCTTGCTTTATGTATACAATTTCTTTTTTAATATTAATTTTAACATTACTTAATGTTTGAAACTAATTTTTATAAATATACCAATAATTTCTTTTGATGTAATACTGCATTATACAGTTACTTATTTAATTTTTTAGGTATTGAAATTAAAAATATTTCAATAGTTTAATAACTGTATTTTTAAAAATATTTAAATAAAAAATTGGAAACTTTTTAAATGCTTTATTTTTCTTTACTTTTTAAAATAGAAAACAATTTATTATTGTTAATTATATATTTTTTTAATAATTATCTATCAGATAAAAAAAATTCATAAAAAAATACTAAGAAGAAAAAAAGTTATTAAAGTTTTAAAAAGTGGTGTACGACTTTTGTGCTACCCTGTATATAAAAATGAATAAAACATATTGTATTTATCAAAATATAAAATTTTTTATAACTTGTTTCATTTTGTAACCATAAAAAGACATCCAATAAAAAATAAAATAAAACAAGCTTTTAAATACAGAGTTAACCAAAAGTGATGCCCCACTTTTTAAAACTTTGATAACCCTTTTTCTACTTTATTTTTTTTTATGGTTGTTTCTTAAACTGATAGAAAATCACTTAAAGAATTATATTAATATAATTATAAAAGTTATTGTTTGCAAAAAACAAGTAAAAAAATGTAAAATTTAAAATGATTTTAAGTTTTATCTTCCACTAGTTTAAAAGTATTTTTTTTCTATGAAAAAGGACTGTATTTAGAGAAATATTTAAAAGAATATTTTATTTTAAAAATGATTAAACTTTTTAGTCTTAAAATTAATATTTTTATATTGTTTCTTCCATTTCTTAACTTCAATGCCCAAAAAATTAAGTAAGTAACTGTATGATGTGATATTACATCAAAAAAATTGTTGATTTCTTTTAAAAACAAAAAAATGTTTTCAAATACGTGAAAAACACCTGGATGATGTTGTAGTCCACTTTTAATATAATATAATTCAAAAAAATGTTTTACATTTTTAAAATTTTTAAAAATATCATAATATAATTACATCTTTAGTTTAAATTGAAGTTATTTCTTAAGATTGATCTTGTAATATAAAATACATTTAAGAAATCTCAATGAGATAATATAAAATTATAAAAAATTCAAAGTAGAAAAAAAGTTATTAAAGTTTTAAAAAGTGGGGCATGACTTTTTGGTAACCCTTGTATAATAAGCAATTTTTAAGCCACAAAAATAAAAATATTATTTTTTATATATTAATAAGTTTAAAATGATATATATACTTTATTTTAGTATATATTAACTTTAAATCTAATATATTTTTGTTTAAAATATAAAATATCATTCTTTAACAGCAAATGTAGAGTTTTTTTCAAACACAATAAAAAAAATGATAAAAAAGTACAAATAAAATAATTTACATTTTTTAAAATTCAATAATAATATTATTTACTTCTTTTCTCACTATTATTTAATATTTACAAATAAACATATTTTTTTTATAAAGTTTATTTTTTTTTATATAAAATTATAAAAATATCTATAAAATTTAATTGTATAAAATAATTGACAAAATAGATTATTGAATAATCGAATAAAAATTGATTTATCATTTAATTTTTTTCTGTTAAAAAATAGTAATTTTATTATGTCTTTTTTGCATGAAAAATAACATCAAAGTGATGTAAAGTTAAAAAAAAAATAAGGCATTAAATTTTATAATAGTTAAAATAAAATCGGCATAATATAAGAGTATTATATTATAATTTTAACATTTTTTTATATTTATTTGTCATTTTTATGGAAAAACAATTTATTAAACCTTTTTTATTTATTATTTCATAATAAAATGATACAAATTATATATAAAACTTACATATTATAATAATAAATATGTTAAAAACTTATTATTGTAAAAAGTTTCATATATTTATATAAAATTTGTTTTTTTTATCACTTTGTATTGTAATTTTGTATTTAAGTAATTTTTTATATTTTTGTTTTATAATCTTAAAAATCAATTAGTTTTAATGTTGTATAACAATTTTTACAATAATTGCAGCAAAGCTTAAGACACAAAAAACAGTAATTACAATAATTATATATATTTAATATATAGTTATATATTAAAGAAAAATTTTTTATAATTTTAACTATTAATATTTATAATTTTCTAAAATAATCATGTATTGTATTAAAAATATATATTTTATGTTAAAAAAAATAAAATTTCCATAATTTAAATATTTTTTATTTTAATACTTTATAAATACTTATTAAACAAAAGGAAAAAAATTTTTATATAATATGATTTGCAATAATTTATTATTATTAGTAAAAAATGATAAAAAATTATTATTTGATTCTTAGTTTTTATACTAAAATATTTTTTGATATACATGAAATATATTGATAATAATTTTTTAATATTTCTTTGCATTGATTAATTGCAACTTCTTTGTCTATAGAAAAATCAAATATGGCGTATATTTGAAAAACATTAGATGATTCTATAGTATTTTGTGAATGAAATATATATTTTAATAATTTAGGATACAAATTTTTGCCAATAGATAAATTATCTATATAATTATCCCTTACAGAATACTAAAAATATAATTATATATATAATTATTTTATGACAAAGATACCTTTATATAATAAACAGAATTATTTTGTAATCCTGAAATTTCAATATATTCTTCTTTATCATCAACATCATTATAACTAATTACTTTTAAATATTCTATGAGTATTAACTCTATTTTTGTTTTTTTTAAAATTATATTTTCAGTATTATTTGACAAATAACAATAACGGAAAGGTAAATTTGAACATGATAATACATATCCTAAACTATTTTCATTAATAGTAATTTTAATTTCTTCATAATTAATTTTAAAAAATGACTTTCTTTCATTAGCATAACAAAATTTAAGTTCCGTTTTAATTTTATTAAATATATATAATCTTCCTTCATCTTTATTAATTTCTAATATATCATTAAGATATAATCTAAACATTCTTTTTAGTTGTGCTATCATAACTTCCTCCAAAAGTTCTAAATGTATTGGTGAATTGTCAAAATATGATTTTAAAATATTCTTAGATTTATTTATTGCAAATAATATTGATGTTGTAAATGATTTCATTTCAACACCACTATCATTATAAGTATTATTAAAATTATTTCTATCAATTAATACTTCAAGATGTTTTTTGTTATCCCCATCACTTTTTTTTGTTGAATTATTTAATAAATGTTTTTCTAATTTAGACCATATATTCTAAAATTTTAATTATAATTATTTTTTTTTATTAAATTATATATTTTATATGGCTTACAATTATTCTTCTTCCATGATTTTTATATAAAATAAGATCATTATTACTATAATCAATTTTGTTTTTTGGAAATAAATCATATATAATTTCATTTATAGTAGTAAGAGAATTTTTAATATTATTTATATTTCCTAAATTATACATATGGTTGAAAATTTCATTAATTTTATAAATTTTCCATGAATCATTTAATGATGTTATTATTATACTACTAATTTCATTTGTTAATTTGACAAAAAATACATTAACAAATAATAATATATTTTTTTTGTTTTTTATTTTTAACCATACACTATCAAATTCTTCATCAATTTTAAATTTTAATCTTATATCACGTATATGCATTAACTCTTCTATATCATCATTTGATAGTGACTCTGTTAAATAGTTACATGAAAAAAATGAATTTTTAGTACCATATGATGCTAATAATGTACCATTTCTTATTAATATACACCTTAAATATTATATTTATATAAATATATATCTATTAGTAAGTAAATTATTATAATTATTAACTTACAAATTATTAGGTATTTGTATTTTCAATCCATTACATAAATTTTTGCAAAATTTTAATCCATTATTAGAATAATTAGGATGATCTAAATGCTCTTGAAACAGTGGTATTTTTTTTTCTATTATTTCAATTACACGATATTTTAACATATTTTTAGCATGCCTTATAGATGACAATTCATTTCGCATTAACATACCAAATGGTCCTATGTAAAATCCAAATAAATGATGAAGTTTATCAAGTATTCTCTTTGAATCACCATTATAATCTCTAAAATAGATATAAGTATTTGAGAAAGTTAAAAATTACTTACACTTCAGTTACATAAATAATATAATGTTGTTCTGATAAATGACGAAAAAAAAATTTTAAATTGTTACTTTCAATCTCGTTAATTATAACATCTTGTTGTGCTCTTTGGGAGTTAAATAGCATAATAAGTGGTAAAAAAACATCAGTTGCTTGTCTATTAGGAATATCTATTGTTACAAATTGACTTAAAATATTATGAGAAACTTTAGAAGAGGCATCTGATATTGGAGATTCAATTTCTGATCCCTCTTTAAGTTCATCAAAATTTTTTATATATAATAAAAACTCTTTATCACCATTAGTAAAAATGACTGAGTCACGATCATCAACTAATAATACACCTTTCATATTTTTAAAATAAAAATTATTAAAATTTTAAGAAAATGAAAAATTTAAATATAAACATTTAAATATAAATATAGAAATGATAATATATTTATCTGTTACTACTATAATACTATCTATTAATATACTTAGACATTTATATAATATTATTTGACAAACTATATTAAAAAGATAGCTTTGAAGATAAGAAAACAATCTTATCTAGTATAAAACTATTTGATTTTTTGTATATTATGAAACTTATCATAAAGTTTGATATAGATATAATTATTGATGCTTTAGTCATATGAATAATATTTATCACTTCATAATTTTTTATTTTTTTAAAAACAAACCATAAAATAGTAAATATTTAATATTTATAAATTTTTTTACCTAATTATATCTTTTTTTTAAATACTAAAAAAAATAGGTATAAAAAAATAAAACTCTTTTAAAGCATTTAATAATGAATTAACAAATATATATGATGAGTATTATAAAAAATTATTATTTTAATAACTGTAAATCCTTTTTAATGAGATATAATTTAAATTTTATTAATGAATTTCTCATCAAATTGTTAATTTAATACATGTTTTGTAGAAGTTGAAAACCATTTAAGAAATATCAAAAAGACTTTAGGTTATGAAAATTTGTTGTCAAGCTGTTTTATTAAAGTATAACCAATAGTGAAAAAAGATTAACTAAGTACACGAAAATATTAGAAATTTTATTAATAGAAAAACAAAAATTTAGTACTATATTCTTTATTTAACTATTTTTTCCCTTATCATTATTATTAAAAGTTAAAAATTAAGTAATTGTATTTTGTGTTATAATTTTTTTTATATATATATGTACTAAATAATAAAAATATCCAAGTTAATATATACAACTTCTTTAAAATAATTCATTTTATTACTTTAAAATACATTATATATAATCAACAAAACTTTTATAATATATAGTAAGTTAATATAATAAATATAAATATAAAATCTTAAAATTGTGATTTATTCTTTCATAATTCTTCATTCATACAAATTTTATAATAAATAAAATTTCCTGAAAAATTAATCTTTCAAAATTTAATATTTTTTTCCACAATTTGGTTTTTACTATTCAATAAATTTTCTTTTTATTTTAATATATTTTATTGTTATTATTAAACTTATTTTCGGAGATAATTAATTTTAGATCAAATTTTTTTTAAAAATATTGCTTATTTTATATATTAAAAATTATATATATGTATATATTTTACGTCTATCAAATTATATGTATATATAATAAATCTATCCATAAAATTTGTCGCATCAGGGAACTTTGAAAATTTTTATATAATTAAAATGGATAATACAAAAAAAAGAAAAAAAATTTTACTTATATATAAAATTTCTATCTAAAATATTTTTATAATTAGCTAATCAAAAAAAAAAATAAATAAAATAACTTATTACTAAAATTTCTTTACTTATTAAAAAATTTAAAATAAAAATTAATAGTAATCTTTTATATATAGTATTAGTATTAAAAATACAATATGTATTGCGTAATATAAAATTTTTTATTGTTGATAATAAAAAAAATAAAATTATTCATTTATATTTGGTAAAACTTTTACACTAAATACTATTTATATTTTTGATGTAAAATATTTATCTCATTTTAATTAAACATTTTTATTATTCATTTTAATGATACCTAAAACAATTTTTTAACATCAATATTAAAAATGTTTATAAGAAAAATAAAAAAAAAAATATCAAATTACGAAATCTCATGTTTTATTATATAATATCTTATTCTAGAAGCTTCAACAACTTCTTTTTTAACAAAAATATGCAATGTTACTATATATAATATAAATCTACTAAGATACATGTTATTAGACACCATTTTTAAAAGTATTGCTTTATTATGAATCTCTTTACTGTACTTATTGATGATAGTTATATATGTAGTGTAATTGAAGTATTTATCCTTGAGAATAATTTTTTAACTATTTTAATGAAACATTTGTTTAAATAAAAAGTATCAAATATTTTCAGATATTTCTTTATTTGAATGGTTCTTTTAAAATTTATAGTAAAATAAATGATATCATATCAAGCTGGTAGTAATTTAAATATATCATGTTTTAATTTTAATTGGTGTTTATTATAATTTAAAACTTTATTTTAATATCAATATAATAATAGTAAGTTTTTTTTTTTTAATTTTAATTAGTAAAAATAATTAATTTATATTATTATTAAGAAGATTTTTTGTTTTTTTTTTTAATCATATTTTGTGATATTTAAAAATGTTTGCATTGTTGGCTTTGGCTACACAAATTATAGCCAATTTACAAGGATATACAGATATTTTTAATGATTCAATTATATCTACATCAGTTAAGCAATACTCAGGAATACGGCAAATCCTTATTGATGGTGATATAATTTTAGGTGGTGTATTTCCAGTACATGCTAAATCATCATCAGAAAATTATCCATGTGGTGATATATATGAAACTAGGTAATAATAATAATTATAAAAAAAAAATAATGAATAAAAAAAAAATACTTTTTTTTTTCTAGAGGCATTCATAGAGTAGAAGCAATGTTATATGCAATTGATATGATAAATAATCAAGCAGACTTTTTAAGAGGCTATAAATTAGGTGCTCATATTGTAGATTCTTGTTCTAATCCTGCTTTTGCACTTAATCAAAGTCTTGATTTTGTTAGAGAAATGATTGGTGGAATTGATGAAAATGAATATGAATGTGGAGATGGTAGTACACCAATAATAGCTAAACCACATAAAAAAAATGTTGCTGCTGTTGTTGGTGGAAGTTATAGTTCTGTAACAGTACAAGTTGCTAATTTACTTAGATTATTTAAAATTGTTCAAGTTTCTCCAGCCTCAACAAATGCTGATTTAAGTGATAAATCAAGATTTGAATTTTTTGCAAGAACTGTACCAAGTGACACATATCAAGTTAGAGCAATGATAGATATAGCACTTCATTTTAATTGGACGTTTCTTTCATTAGTCTATTCGGCTGATGAATATGGTGAATTAGGTGCAGGTGCATTTAAAAAAGAAGCAAGAAGAGCAAATATATGTATTGCTATTGAAGAAAGAATTAGAATTAAAAAAGAATCAATAAAAGATTCAGTTGATAATTTAATAATAAAATTAGAACCTGATAAAGTTGTTGGAGCTTCTGTTGTTGTATTATTTGTAGGAACAGAATATATACCAGTATTAATGGCTGAAGTATCAGCAAAAATGGGAATAAATAAAAATAATTATAATAAAAAAAAGAAAATTATATGGTTAGCAAGTGAAGGATGGGATAGGAATAGTGAAGCATATACTACTGGACAAAGAAAATGGGCTGCACATAGTGCTATTGTTTTAATGCTTGAATCACAAAGAATACCATCATTTGAAGAGTATTATCTTTCATTATATCCTGGTAGTAAAAAATTTGAAAGAAATAAATGGTTAAGAGAATTATGGCGTCATAAATTTACATGTGAATTTGATCTTCCACCAGATGATAAACGTGAAAGATGTGAAGATAAAAAACAACCACGTGAACATTTTAGTCCAGATGATAAGATTCAATTTGTTATTGAGGCAGTATATGCTATAGCACATGGATTAAAAAAAATGAAAGAAAAATATTGTGCAAATGATACTGTTGAATATACATGGATTAATAGATATTCAAAAAATCCAGAATTATGTTTAGCATTAAGACATATTGATGGTCAAGATTTTTATAAAAATTATCTTCTAAAATTAGAATTTAATGATTTAGTTGGAAAAAAAGTACATTTTAGTAAAGAAGGTGATGGTCCAGCACAATATACAATACTTAATTATCAACCAAGTAATGATAATAGTGTTGAATCTGATAGAGATGATTATGTTGAAGTTGGAAGGTGGGCTGAAGGTAAATTAGAAATACATGAAGAAAAAATGTTTTGGAATAAAATAGAAAATAATATGGATCAAAAATATAATGTTCCTATATCACAATGTAGTATGCCATGTCCAGTTGGTCATAAAAAACAATTAATAAAACATGATGAAATATGTTGTTGGGCATGTAGTAAATGTGAAGATTATGAGTATTTAAGTGATGAAGCAACATGTACAGATTGTGGATTAGGTCGTTGGCCAAAAGAAAATAGATTAGAATGTTATGAAATTGCAGGTGTTGAGTTAAAATATATGAGATGGAATACATGGTATACTATTGGTCCTGTAATTATTTCATGTATAGGAATAATATGTACAATATTTGTTATTATTTGTTATATTAAATTTAGTGAAACTCCTGTTGTTAAAGCATCAGGACGTGAATTAAGTTATATACTTTTATTTTCATTTATACTTTGCTATTGTATGACATTTGTTCTTGTTTCAATGCCATCACCATTTATATGTGCTTTAAAAAGAACAGGAATTGGATTTGCATTTTCATGTTTATATTCAGCAATGCTTGTCAAAACAAATAGAATATATAGAATATTTTCAATGGCTACTATGTCAGCACAAAGACCACGTTTTATTTCACCAATATCACAAGTTATTATTACATGTATTTTAGCTGGATTACAATTAATAGGAAGCTTAATATGGCTTTTATGGGTTCAACCTGGTACAAAACATTATTATCCAACAAGAGATCAAGTTATATTAAGTTGTAATGTTCCTGAACATCATTTTCTTTATTCATTAACTTATGATGCTGCTCTTCTTGTTATGTGTACTGTTTATGCAGTTAAAACACGAAAAGTTCCAGAGAATTTTAATGAAACAAAATTTATTGGTTTTAGTATGTATACAACATGTGTAATATGGATAAGTTGGATATTTTTCTATTTTGGTACTGGAGGAAATTTTCAAGTAAAATTTAATTTTATTATTATTTTTAAACTTTTATTAAATTTATTTTAGGTACAAACTACATCTTTATGTGTTTCCATATCAATGTCGGCGAATGTCTGTCTAGTCTGTATATTTTCACCAAAACTTTGGGTAATCTTTTTCGAAAGTGGTCGTGATAATAACGGCAAACAAGAAAGAGATTATATATTTAAAGGACAGTATGTTTTACTATATTAATGTTTTAACTGTTATATGTTTTTTATTTTAGAAATACATTTAAATATCGATCAAATGTTGATGATTTTAGTAGTGATGTTCCAAACGCATCAACAGCACTTTTGGGGAAGACAACAAAACGAGGATCTAGAAATAGTTCATGTAGGCCCAGTTCAAGTATAACTAGTAGTGCGCAAGATACTTATCTTTAATATAAAAAAAATATTAAATCAAATATATACTAAAATTATACAGTATTATTATCATTTTTTTTTCTCAAATTATATGTGCATAATTATTTTAAATTTTTATTTTTATAAAAAAATTTATCTTTCGAAATATTAATATATTCTATTTTTATTTACTTATTTTTTTTTTCTTAAATTGATGATAAATATAAAGGATGGAAGTGATTAAAACAAAGATTTTATAAAAAAAAAAAAAGTTATCTCAAGATAAATAAGATATATATGTGGCATTTAAAATATATTATATTTTATCTTTTGATTAATATATACTTTCAATTTTAAATATATTTATTCCAAATAATTTTTTTAGTTTATTTTCCTATAATAACTAAATATAGTTAAGGGTGTATTGTTTATATTAAATTCATTTACTAAATTATAATAGATAAACATACTTTATTAATAATAATTACTACTTATAAATATATTATAGAAACTAGGGGTAAACTTTTTCTTATTGTTATATTTTAAAATAGTATATTGACACTACTGCTTTATCACTAGACAGTAAATTGATGTCTATACTCTTATTCATGACTAGTGGAATCTTGGTAACCTTTTCCGCACAAGAATCGATAACTTTTTCATGCATCTTTAAAGACTTAACTTATTATTATTAAGAATTTAAAAAAAAAACAGCATATATTTCATGTGTCAGTTTAAACATTTCATATGTTATCCATATCAAATAGAGTCGTTTTTATACCATGAATATAATTTTTATGACATCAATATATATCATCAATACTTTTATGCTTAGTTAAACAAATTTACAAATCTTGCAAATTTTTGAATATAAAGTTTGCAATATACCCACTTAAAACAACATTTTTTTTATATTTGTTTATAAACACTCTATTTGTATACTTAATGTTTCTTTTTTTTATTTATTTATTTATTTTTTTATTATAATTTTTAAATAATAAAATATGTAATTTATTTTTTTTTAGAAAATATGTAGTTTTTTTTAATTAAAACTTATTAAAAAGTAATCTTATTTTATTGGGATCTTATTATAATTATCTAAAACAAATTTACCATAACTTTAATAAATTTAATATGTAATTATATAGTTGGCATTTACAACAATCACGATATTTTAAAAATTTTTATTAATACACTTTATAAAATATAATTTTTATTATTAAAAGATATGCTTCTCTTTACTTGCATATGCAGATATTCCTTTATACTATTTGCTTTATAAATGTCAGTGATGATAATGAAATATTAATTTTAAAATGTTTTATAACGAGACAGATATGTATTTATTCTAAATAATCATATATTTTTATATGGCATTAATTTATATATATGTTATATAAACTTATATAGGTAGTAAGATTTAATTTTATTATTCACTTTTCTTTTATATATAATATTTTCTCTACTTACACCTAGTATTATTTTTATTTTACATATAAAAAACAATATTTTTTTTTTTATTCAATATTTTTAATTTTTCTATTTTTATACAAAATAATTCATCTCTTTTTTTTATGGATACTTTATTTTAGAATAAACGAAATATTTTTTTTGTTAAAATGAATGAAACAAATGAGGATGACAAAGGAAATACAAAAAATGAACAAATGGATAACAATATAAATGATAAAAATGAAGTTACTCCCAAAATATTATCATTAAAAAATTTACGAGAAAATGATGAATTTAAACAATTATGTTATGATGTTAGTAATGAAAAAAAATTATCATCAAATTTAGATGGACCAAGTAATAGAAAAACACCAATCAATGAGGGAGATGAAAAATTATATCCTTCTTTTTTATTTAATGGTTGTGGAAGATCAAAAAATAATTCACCATTAATTAAAGATAATGAATCAAAAGTAATTTCAAAGAATAATTTTAAATCATTAGTAAATGGAAGTCTCGAAAAAGCATCTAATAATGGTTATGTTAGTGATCCACTTAATTATATTAATTTTTGGTCCCAAAGAAATAGTAGATATGAATATCCAGATAACTTGTTTACAGGGCACAAAATATATAGTCATTTTTTTTATCCAGAAGAATTATCAGATACTTTTTGTGGTAAACTAGACTACCCAATGGGTAATATAACTCATAATTATATTGGAGTTAAAAATATAGATTCAGAACAAACAGAAACCTTAGCAAATAATGAAGTTAATAGTGAGTATGATAAAGATTTAATGTCAAAATATAAATATAGAAATAGAGTTCCTAATCCAACAAATGTATGTCAGGCAATTTCAATAGCGTGTGAATTAAAATATTTACCAACATATATATTTGATAATATAAAAAATTCATATATTACAACAATTTGCCTTTCAAATAATTTATTACAAAATATACCTGAAAGTATTGGATTAATGAAAAATTTAAAATATCTAGATGTCTCTTGTAATAGACTTGTTACACTACCAAAAACAATTTCAAAATGTTATAATCTTGTTACATTAGATGTCTCAAATAATTTAATAACTCATTTTCCAGATAATTTAGGATTGTTGAAAAAAAAATTAGAAGCTTTTTATATTTTTAATAATCCATTAAGGTATGATTTAATGCATGTTTTATCATCAAGTGATCCAGGAAAAATATTGTTAGAAATTTTACAAAAACGATTTTATTGTATGTTTAAAAATAGATTTATAATTTTTTATAAATATATAATTATTTTTTTTTACTTTAGCAAAACAAAACCCTCCACCAAGAAGAGAATGGACTTTCTTAACACCACTTCAACCAGTTGATAATCATCCAAATTTACCATTTATTAGTGTTATGACATATAATATTTTAAGTTATAAATATCTATTTAATAATCGATTTAATTATTGTCCTGATGAGGAATTAAAATGGGAATATAGGAAAGCTGTTATATTTGAAGAAATATCTCATTATTCACCAGCAATTGTAACTATGCAAGAAGTTCCTAAGGGTGATTATGAATCATATTTTCATCCAAAATTATGTGAAAGTGGTTATGATGGACTTTTTTTACCAAAATCAAGAATAAAAAAAACTAAAGAAGAATTAACACAACATGTTGATGGATGTGCTATTTTTTGGCAAAAACCATTATTTTCATATATACTTCATTTAAATTTAGAATTTAAATCATTAGTTGATGAATTATTTAAAGAAGATGATGAAAAAAGTAAAAGAATTCAATCTTTTGATAATGTAGCATTAGTTGTTGCTTTAGCAATAAAAGGTGAAGAACCAGAAGGTGAACCAGATAAAACATTAGCAAATGGTGTATATTATAGACCATTAGTTATAGCAACTACTCATATTCATTGGGATCCAGAATATGCTGATGTTAAATTAATCCAATCAATGTTATTGATGAGAACATTATTTGATAAACGTAGATTTATATCAAATCAATTAAGATGTAATATTGAAGAAATTCCAATTATTGTGACAGGAGATTTTAATTCTAGACCTAGAAGTTCTGTCCTAGAATATATTAGAAAAAAACAACTTCGTAAAGATGATGATGGTTTAATGTTATTTAAAAATTGTGAAAATTTAGATAGAATTAATTCAAATCCAAAAGATTCTTTATATTATCATCATGGATTAAAAGATCTTGAAGTAGTAGATATGAGTAAATATGAATTTACAAATTTTACGTAAGTCATTTTTGTTTTTTACAATAAAATTAATAATATTTTAGACCTGAATTTTCTGATGTTATTGACTATATTTTTTATACATCAACAACCCTTAATGCATGTGGTATTATTGAACCACCTTCTTCTGAATGGATAAAAAATTCAGAAGTTATTGGATTTCCTCATCCTCACTTTCCTAGCGATCACATACCAATTGTCGCAAACTTTTATGTTAAAAAATAAAATAGTGTAGGAATGATACCAATTAAAGAGTAATAAATTTTTTATTTGCTTTGGTTAATCCAGCTTATCAACAAATTAATCTATTTTATATAATAAAAATTGTACAAATAATTGTAATTTGTATAAATATATTTACATTTTAAATAAATAATATAAATTATTATGTGTTTATTAATATAAATTTAAAGTTTTTATTTATAACTATTAATACTACTTTTTATTTGCTGATATTAATATTTTAAATTATTAGAAATTTATTTTATTTTTAAGTATTAAAATAATATTTAAATCAGGTTTTTTTATTTATAAACTTAATTAAAAAAAAATTTATTATATTTATTATTTTTATATTTATTTTAATAATTAAATTTATATAATTTTTTATTTCAATTAAAATTTGCTAGTTGATTTAATAAATTTTTTTTTCAAAAAAAAAATTTAATTAATTAATACATAAAAGTAATTGTATAGTATATTTAATTTTATTTTAACATAACATAATTATATAGATAAATAAGATATATTTTATAAAGATTTTGCTTGAATAACATTTTTACTTGTAAAAAAAAATTAACTTTCGAATTAGGCTTTATCTTCAATATTTGTGCAAATAAATAAATGTGTTACATTTTGCTACTTATTTATTTGAAAAAGATAAATTTATATGGGTTGAATTTTTCTCTGGTTCCTCGACATTAACCTGTCCACGGGTCCTGGAAGCTTCTGAAATTATATTGTTAATCGAAAATTTTATTTAATACAATTATTTGCGTTATTAAAAAAAAACAAACATTTCCAAGCAAACCAAAAACTAACATATATAAAAATAAAATAAAAAAAAATTAAAATAAATAAAAAAAATTTATATATATAAATAAAATGTGCGTTGAACAGAAATATGAAAGGACGTGTTACGTACTTGCCAATTCACGTTCCTTTGCAATACGAAGTCTTTTAAAACTGTTTCTAATTCTTTCGGATGCTGATGTTGTCAATGATGATGGATGACTTGAATTTAAATTTGACTGGAATGCTTTTACGACACGCATCTAAAAGGATATTTTACAAAAATAATAATATAACTTCATTTTTATCAGCCATCAAAATTTATAATTTTTTTTTTTCAAAATGAAATTATTGTATTAAAATTGTAAATTATTGATTATTTTCATGTTTTTCAATTGTTTAATGAAAAATAAATATTTTACATGCTTACAAACAATCAACAAAACAAAATCAATAGTTTTACAATATTCATATACAATTTTATTTGATAATTAATATATTTTTTATAACTAACCTGTGTTTGTAATCTTGTTAAACCTAATAACCATAAAATTTGACCAGGTCTAGCTTGTGAGAAGGATGAAACTTTATCATCACCAAGTTGTGAAATTTTTTCATCTGTAGCATCATATTCACCAGTAACAAGAATACTTGTTGGTCTAACTTCACCTCTACCAAATGAAAATGATTTTGGTAATATCGTTGATGGTATAGTAGATATAACTTGTCCCCAAATTAATTCAGATAATCCTAAACCTAAACACACACTCCATTGTATTATATCAAGTGGTGCTGTACTAAACCAATAACCACCAAATTGTATAATTAATATTTGTGATATAAATGTTACTATCCATATTGTACAAAAAATAGGGTTTGTAAAAATTCCTTTAAATATATTTCTTTCATTATGAATTTTTCTAGAATTAATTTCATTAAATAATGTCATTAAGACAAATGCATTAAAAATAACTGTAAAATGTTTTGATGGTGGTGCACCTAGCGGTGCTTCACGGCCATTTGAAACACCTGGTATAATTTGATCAGCAAAAAATAAAAGTAAAAATAGAATAATTAATTGATAAATTGCATGTCCAACAATATTTTTAACCATAGTTCTTGAAATTAATGATTTTGTTCTACCATATGGTTTTCTATCAAGTAAGTCTTCTGTTGGATATTCTGTTGCTAAGGCTAATGAAGCAAGTGTATCCATAATAAGATTAACCCATAACATTTGTACAGCCTTTAATGGTGAATCATTTACAGTACATGCACCTATAAAAGCAATTGTAACAGCAACAACATTAACAGTTAATTGAAATTGTAAAAATTTTGATATAGAATCATAAACATTTCTACCCCACATAACAGCTTTAACAATTGATGTAAAATTATCATCTGTAAGAATAATATCAGAAGCCTCTTTTGCAACATCAGTTCCAGCAATACCCATTGCAAAGCCAACATCAGCTTTTTTTAATGCTGGTGCATCATTTGTTCCATCACCTGTTACAGCTACAACTTCACGATTTTTTGTATATTTTGAATCTATTATACCTTTGACTAAGACATATTTATCTGATGGTTGAGCACGTGCAAGTACTCTAAGTCTTGGCCATATAGCATCTAACTTTTCTTGACTAACTTTTCCATTTGAATCACGAATTTTTGCATTAAACTCTTTTCCTTCTAATGCCAAAAAATCTTCACCTGGTTTTAATATTCCACATGATGTTGCAATTGAACGAGCTGTATTAATATTATCACCAGTAACCATTCTTACTGTAATTCCTGCCTTTTGACATTTGGCAATTGCAGCTGGTACTTCAGGTCTAACAGGATCTTGAATACCAATTATTGCTATTGCTGTCATATTTTCTCTTACTTTACTTTCATCATCCCAATCAATTGTTCCATTAATTAATTCTTCATTTTCTTCATTATCACTATATACATAATCTTTATAAGCTAAACCAATTGTTCTAAGTCCATCTGATGCCATTGGTTCGATGACATTTGATGTCATATCAGACAACTCAGATTGACCAAACTTTTTTAATTTACCATTTTCTCCTAAAATATATTTACATCTAGATAAAATTATTTCAGAAGCTCCTTTAGCAAATACTCTGAAACCTTTTTTATTAGGTAAATTAATTACTGTCATCATTGATTTTCTTTGTGAATTAAAAGTATATACTTTAAATAATTGATCTTCTGGTGTATTTTTTCTAATTAAATCATAACTTTGTTCTAAATCTAAAACTAATCCTAATAATGCACATTCTGTTTTATTTCCTATTTGTGTTCTTTGTTCTCCTCCTTTACCTTCAATTACTTGGGAATTATAACCACTATTTATTGAAATACAATTAACTAATAAATCTTTTGTCTTATCATTTAATGAATTCCATTTTGGTTTTTCACTTTTATAAAAATTTTCATTAATATAACTTTGAACTGCTGTCATTCTATTTGTTGTTAATGTTCCTGTCTTATCTGAACATATAGCTGTAGCATTACCCATTGTTTCACAAGCATCTAAATGCCTAACTAAATTATTATCTTTCATCATTTTTTTAACTGAATATGTTAAGGCTAATGTTATAGCTAATGGTAAGCCTTCTGGGACGGCAATAACAAGAACTGTAACACCAACAATAATATAACTAACAAAATAAGATAAATCAGCCACTTTAAATGACTCATGATTAATCCAATAATGTGTTATACAATGTCTTATAATTAATATAGCAACAGTTGCAGCAGCTACAATTGAACCAATATACCCAATTTGTATAGCAAGAGCAGACAATTTTCCTTGTAAAACAGATTTGTGTTTTGATACATTTTCCTCATTCATTGAAGCATTACTTAATTTTTTCTTTTTACCACCATTTTCAATTTCTGG